>CM018687.1:12245424-13445424 GCA_009363875.1 Mikania micrantha
CTGTCACACCCCAAATTCCCACTCGTGGTGTCAGTCCACGTGGGTGTGACGTGGCCAGGATCACAGCTCATGGTCATATAGAACGACTCTATATGAGTTACACAATCACACAGATTTGTAAAATACATAGTTTCATTAATAAGCAGCGGAAAATGTTTCAACATCATAGTAAATAAGTTTTCAGCGGAAAGTAAATTGTTTAACAGACACTACATTGTTCTAGTTGTTTCAAAAAAACAAAAATGCACACACAAGCCTAGGACATGAGCTATATGCCATTGAGACTCCTTAATGCTTCCTTGAGTGCGTCTAGCGTGTGCTCCATCAATTACCTGAGAATACATGCGAAAAGTGTCAACTAAAAAGTTGGTGAGTTCAGGTTTAGACAGACAGAAAAGTAACAGATATACTGGGTATGTTAAGTTTAGTTGTTGGATACTACGATCCGTGGAGTGTGTCAGTTCATCTTACCGAAACTAGACTGTTTCCGTTTGCCTCCGCGAGTCATCGCTGAACTCGCAATTCACATCGAAATTACACTCGTTATGACCTCCAGTCAACATTGGTGCCGAGTGGGGCTAGTCAAACCCAGTAGTACTACGTAATTACGACTCGTTTGTTTACACAACTAACGGTAAGGATAAGTGAGGACTTTAAGCGATAATAGTTACACTCGAAAATGGTTTTCACAACATACCAGTCATATATCTAAAACAGTTGCATTGTATTCTCACCCCAATAGTTTAGAAAACAGTTAAAGAGTAAAAGTGGGGCCGTAAACTCACCTGAGTTTGAGTAGTGCGTGTTCTCACGAGAACAGTGTAGCTCGCCGGCTAGTGGTACCTATATCACATAGGTACATAAGTTTGTGTTTGCATACATGTGGGTCTCACAGGACCGTGTTTGAGTTAACAACTCCAAGTTGTTTTGTGGGTCGCGTTGACCGTGTTTGACCGTATCGATCGTATTTGACCTAACGACCGTTGGTGACGGTTTTGGATCAAGTTGTGTGTAACGTACGCTTAGTGTCGTGTGATTGTACGGATACCAAAATCACTTCGTGAGGAAACTTACTATTTATAGTAAGTTCCTACTTTAGGAAAGTTTCCACATTTGCAAATCATGCAATAAATCATAATCTGATTATTCTATTATACATATTATCTAAATGAGCATGTTATCACATAGCACATAGTTACACATAGTCGGTTTAGCATGTTTTTGCGCGTAAAAGTTGCCATAATTAGAAAGTCACAAGATATGCATATATCACTAAGTCTAGATACAAATCTTATCATAATATCATCATATAGCAAAATATCTTAAATAAATATTTATCATAATCATTATGACTAGCATGCTCCTATTCTCCAAATGTAAAATAAAGTTACTATATTTAGTAACATTCCTAAATATCATACTATTAGCAATTTTAGTCATTCCAATGCATCAAATAACCATCATATTAAATTTAAAATCATTTCAAACATAACTTATAAATCTAAACATACAAATGTGACTATTTCATCAAAAATACATACTTTGTAACCTTAAAGTTACTGAAATTAGTAATGTTCCAAGTGATCAAATATTGACAAATCAACCATTTCTAATCTTGCAAATCATCATCAATATCACTTATGACAACATTTCCATATCAAGAATCATACCAATCGGCTTAGATCATTCATGCATGCTACTACAAACACCCATTTATGACCAAATCATTAACATGCACATTAACATTATCATGGATCGTCACAAAACTTATTCTAAACATCATAGATCATCAACTATCATGTAATCATCATTAAACCCAGCACTAAAATTCGTGCATGTGCATCTAGGGTGTTTACATGTGTGTTTAAAGTCATGCATGTGAGTGTAAAGGTGAAGAAAGTGTGTTTTGGGTATAGAGAACTACCTTCTAATGCTTCAAAAATGCCAAGATGACGACAAGAACAGCCTCCTCTAAACTCTCTAGACAGTAGGTTCTCGCAGGAAAATGATGGTGGTGATGATCTTCAAACTTCAAGTGTGATCCTTCAAGCCTCAACTCTTCAAACCTTCAAGCTTGGAGCTTCAATGGAGGTCTCCCATGGCTTCCCAAGGGTCAAATCAGTGAGGAATAGTCGAAGTTGGTGTGTAGTACCGGAGAAATGATAAAGAGTGGAGTTAATAGGCATGGTGGTCTTGATTTTATAAAGATTTGTCGACTGGCACCTGTCGCGTACCGCGTGGAGGTTAAAATAATCTCCGCGTACCGTGAAGAATTTCGGGAGCAAATCCCCCGCGATGCCTGTCGCGTACCGCTATGATTCCTCTGTGGGAACATCGCGTACCGCGATGGTTCCAGAGAAGCCCAATAAACCTAGTTTTCTTGTTTTGACCGATTTTCGTTACGTGTTTTTTCGATTACGATCATCATTTCTCGACATTTAATCATTGTTCCAATATTCTAGATTCCCTAGAACCTAAGTGCAGAGAAAGTGTACTGTGATTTGATCCTTTCACCAACGTTCGTTATTCAAGACACGTGCGAGTGTTGTGCGATAATTCCTCGAATTATCGATGTATTCTAGCTGTTGTGCCACGTGTCACACTAAATACAATTATTCTAGTGCCACGTATGAAATAATAAAAACATATTATTATTTAAAATATATAAGCGCTGACCTGGAATATGCGAGGTGTCACATCATCCCCCAGTTAATAGAAATTTCGTCCCGAAATTCAGTTCGTGTGTTGGTGTTAGTCTGGTTGGAGAATAGGTGAGGGTATTTCTGTTTCATCTGATCCTCTCGCTCCCAGGTGTATTCCGGTCCTCGCCGTGAGTTCCAACGAACTTTTACAATTGGTATTTTACTGAGTTTCAACTTCTTGATTTCCCGATCCATGATTTCCACCGGTTCCTCAACGAAGTGAAGTTGTTCATCAATCTGGATTTCCTCCAAAGGAATTGCGAGCGTCTCGTCCGATAAGCATTCTTGAGGTTCGAAACATGAAACACATTGTGTATGCTACTCAATTCATGTGGTAGCTGTAGTTCGTAGGCCACAGGGCCTATCCGTTTAGTGATCTCGAATGGTCCGATATAGCGAGGGTTTAGCTTTCCCCGCTTTCAAATCGAATCACTCCCTTCCAAGGCGATACTTTAAGAAGTACTCGATCTCCCACTTGGAATTCCAAAGGTTGCGCCTTTTGTCGGCGTAGCTTTTCTGTCGATCCCGAGCTGCTGCCATTCGGTTACGTATCTGCACGATCTTTTCAGTTGTTTCGTGCACGAGCTCAGGTCCGGTCAGTTGGCTTTCACCAACTTCTGCCCAACAAAGTGGTGATCTGCATTTACGTCCATAAAGTGCCTCAAAAGGTGCTGCTCCGATGCTGGTGTGATAACTGTTATTGTAAGAAAATTCCACCAAAGGTAGGTGAGTCTCCCAGCTATTACCGAAATCAATCACACATGCTCGAAGCATGTCTTCCAGAGTTTGGATGGTTCGTTCACTCTGACCATCCGTCTGTGGATGATAAGCAGTGCTCATATCCAATCTCGTCCCAAGTGCCTTGTGTAAGGACTTCCAAAAATGTGCCGTGAAACGGCTGTCTCGGTCAGATATAATAGAGATTGGGACTCCGTGTCTGGATACGATTTCCTTCAAGTAGATTCGGTTAACTTTTCCAACTTATCAGTTTCCTTAATCGGCAGGAAGTGTGCCGATTTCGTGAGTCGGTCTATGATAACCCAGATGGTATCGCAACCACTGCTGTCTTTGGCAGCTTGGTGATAAAATCCATGGAATCTGTTCCCATTTCCAGACTGGGATTTCCGGTTGTTGGAGTAATCCTGACGGTTTCTGATATTCGACCTTAACTTTGGAGCAAGTCAGACACTTACTCACATAGATTGCGATTTCTGATTTCATATTAGGCCACCAATAAGTTGTCTTTAGATCGTGGTACATCTTGTCAGAACCTGGATGTACTGAGTATCGACTCTTGTGAGCTTCATCCATCACTACTTCTCTTAATCCCCCGTAGCGTGGAATCCAAATTCGGTCCATCAGATAGTAAGCTCCGTCGTCTTTCTGTTTCATCTGTTTATCCATACCCCGCATAGCTTCGAGGATAAGGTTTTCCTTTTTCAGAGCTTCTTGTTGTGCTACTCGGATCTGATTAGGTAGCTCAGAATGAATGGTAAGTTGTAGTGCTCGTACGCGTTTGATTGTTTCTTTTCTACTTAACGCATCGGCTACTACATTGGCTTTCCCGGGATGATACTTGATTGCACAGTCATAATCACCTATCAACTCGACCCATCTGCGTTGTCTCATGTTTAGCTCCTTTTGGTCGAAAATGTGCTGCAGGCTCTTATGATCCGTGAATATAGTGCACTTGGTGCCGTACAGATAGTGTCTCCAGATCTTCAATGCAAATACTACGGCTCCTAATTCCAGATCATGGGTCGTGTAATTTTTCTCGTGCACTTTCAATTGTCGTGACGCATAAGCTATGACTTCTCGCGTTGCATCAGTACACAACCGAGTCCTTGCTTCGATGCGTCGCAGTAGACTACAAAGTCTTCGCACCCGTCTGGTAGTGATAAGATAGGTGCGCTGCACAACTTCTGCTTAATAAGTCAAAAGCAGCTTCTTGTTTTTTCCCCCATTCGAACTTCTTGTCTTTATGCGTAAGGGAAGTCAATGATTGTGCGATCTTCGAGAATCCCTCGATAAACCGCCTGTAGTACCCGGCCAATCCTAAGAACTGTCGTACCTCTGTTGGAGTCTTAGGTGCAGTCCAGTTCTTGATTGCCGCAATCTTAGTTGGGTCTACGTGTATTCCTTTCGCGTTTACCACGTGCCCAAGGAACTGCACTTCGCGAATCCAGAAATCACATTTGGAGAATTTCGCGTACAATTGTTCCTTCTTCAGTAGTTCTAAGACACGTCTCAAGTGTTCGGCATGTTCTTCTCGAGTCTTAGAATAGATCAGGATGTCATCAATGAATACGATTACGAACTTGTCGAGATATGGTTTACAACCCGATTCATGAGATCCATGAATACGGCCGGCCGGTGCGTTAGTCAGTCCAAAAGGCATTACCAGAAATTCGTAATGTCCGTACCGTGTTCTGAAGGCTGTCTTCGGTATATCTCCTTCTTGTACTCTGAGTTGATGGTAACCAGATCTTAAATCGATTTTTGAATAGTAGCTTGACCCTTGCAACTGATCAAACAGGTCGTCTATTCGAGGTAGAGGGTATCGATTCTTGATCGTCACCTTGTTCAGTTCTCGGTAGTCTATACACATACGAATGAACCGTCTTTCTTCTTCACAAACAAGACCGGTGCCCAAGGTGAGAAACTCGGTCGGATGAACCCTTTATCTAACAACTCTTGTAGTTGATTAGATAATTCCTGCATTTCAGTAGGAGCCAATCGGTATGGTGCCTTGGCTATTGGTGCTGCTCCTGGTGTCAGATCTATTTGAAACTCCACTTTGTGCTGGTGGTAATCCGGTAGATCGTCAGGAAAACTTCCGGATAATCGCGAACAATAGCGATGTCCTCGATCTTCCGTTCCTTCTTTGATTGTTCGGTGATAAGAGCCAGGATAGCCGTGTATCCTTTCTTTAGGTATTTGCTAGCCTTCATGCAAGACATGATGTTTAGTGGTATCCGCGTCGTTCCCCTTGAATTGAAATCTGCTCACCACTTGGCAACGTAATCGTACGATCTTTGCCACACGATCTGCATGGTTTGCAGATAACAATCCATTCCAATCACCACGTCGAAGCTCCGAGGGTTACTGGCATCAGGTCGATCAACCAACTGATGGTTCGCTAGTGTTAGAACGCATCCTTTGATGATGTGTTGTGTTTCGATAAGTTTTCCATCCGCTAACTCTACGGTATACTTATAATCTAGTGGTGTTGGTGTCATGTCAAGCAATTTGCTAAATTCACTAGAGATAAAACTCCTATCGGCACCGGTATCAAATAATATACTAGCATAGACATTATTTAACAGAAACGTACCGGTACGACGTTCGGATCATCTTTAGCTTCACCGGATCCGATCACGAATGCTCGACCTCTAGCCGGGTTGCCACCTGCGTTCTTGTTTTGTGGACAGTCTCGGCGCATATGTCCGGGCTTGCCACAAGTGAAGCACCCCTTTATGTGTTATCCTTGTTGAGGTTGGGGTTGGGGTTCGATCGGCATTCTTTGGCTAGATGCCCGTTTCTCCACAGTTGGTGCACTTGGTCCTCTTGCATTGACGAAGTGTGAAGTTGGAAGTTGCAGATGTTGCATTTGGGCTGTTACCCTGAATCCTCCTTTGCCTGAGTGTTTGGTTGTGTGGCGGTGAAGACTTTGGCTGGTGCTGGTCGGTGTGGGAGCTGGTTGGTGGTGGTGAGAAAACACGGTTGTTGTGGGGTTCCCACTTTCGCTTGGGCTCTTGGGGTTTTAGGTGTTCACCCCTTTTGGCAGTTTCCCTTGGGCTACCGCCTGATCAGTCAGCTTGTGCGCCAAGCGAATCAGTGGTTGGATAGTAGAGTGGTCGGAAGCAGTGACCGTGCTCTGGATTTGTTCCGGCAATCCACTGATAAATTGCTCAATCTTCTTGTACTCCGGCGTCACCATCGCCGGGCACAGCTTGCACAGTTCATGAAACCGAGTACAGTACTTCTCGATTCTGATCCTACCATTTGTGCACCCAGAACTCTTCCTCCAGTTTCCTAATTTCATCCCGAGGACAGTATTCTTCGTGGAGCATCCTGGTGAAGTTGTCCCATGGAATTGAGTTTGCGGTGTCCAGTCCAAGGGTTTGGACATGAGTGTTCCACCAGGTGAGGGCTGGTCCCTCCATGTTCCCGTGGCGTATTTTACCCGGTTCTCATCCGAGCATTCAGCTATAGAGAAAACTGACTCCAGCTTCTCTATCCAACGAAGCAGTCCCACTGCTCCTTCAGTACCTTGAAACTTGTGAGGTGGCAGCTCAGGAACGCCTTAAACGAGCATCCCTTGCTACTCCCCCATGGGATCCTGTGCATCGGGTTCATTGCAACGTGTTAGTGTCTAGACTGCTATACTATGTTAGTCATGTTAGGCAAAAGTTAATACCATTGTTAGTGCCACTCGTCTCGCTGGCGTGTCGGTTGGCTTCGTACTCCGCGAGTACCTTGTTGAATTTGCGTTCGACCATCATGTCGATTCGTGCCTTTTCTGCCTTACGTTTGAGTCGAAGGGCATGGGTTCCTCTTCCGGACATGTTTCTATATGGAAAGGTTAGGATGTTAGTTAGCATAAGTTAGAGTGTTAGTCAATTGTTAGGTCAGATGTCATGTTAACAATAGTCATAGCCATGATATATATATAAGCAACAAAGTAAAGCATCTTTCCATTAATGATAATAAGTTTGTGTACAATATTTTCCAAAAGAGATGCTACAAAAATTGCACGAGCACATCCCGCTCGGCTAAGTGATACAAAAGTAGAATACTGAAATAGAAATCCTAACTAGACAATCGTGGAGTGTGAATCTCCACTATCAGCAGGGCCATCATCGTCCTCCTCATCAGGATCCTCGTCTGGATCCTCGTCTGGATCCTCATCAAAATCTTCCTCATCGAGATCCACCGGCTCGAATTGGGGTTCTGGCTCAGGCTGGGCTCCACAATAAACTGTTCGACCCATGCATTCAGCATGGCATCGCTTGCCTGGATCATGGCAAGGTTCTCCTCGTTGGCGTCCTCCACAGCTGCCAATCGTCCAGCGTGTCCATGTGTCACTCCGGCTAAGAAATCCTGTTGCTCCTCGAGCAACGTAGTCCTATCATGGATGTCGGTGACCTCAGTAGTGACCTCCTCCTGTCGCTGGATCACATCCTGAGTCCTAGCGACCAAGTCATCCTGCGTCCCTTCGACGCGTGCGAGTCTCTCCTCCAAGTTATCCACATGTTTCTGGAGGCGCTGACTATGCTCCAACAGATCCCTAAACCCATCAGTCATCACGCGTAGCTGGCAGGACTCACGTCTATAACGCGAGATCAGTGCAGCGAATGCCCGCTCCATATGCATTCCAATAGGTGGTAGTGATGGTCCAGTAGATGTGTCACCTAACAAAGGTAACTTAGGTACTCTCTCTTCCCTTGCCCAAACAGCAAGGGTGGTAGGGTACCAGTCCCATGGTCCCCTGCTGGTCGAGGGTCGAAGTCTCTTGGACTCTTGAGAATATACCTGCTCCACTATCTCCTGAATCTTCTGCTTGTCTTCCTCAGTAAGCTCATACTCATACGAGCGTTTCCCCGTGTCCTTTCCTTTCGGATCTTTGTTATTGTCCATCCTGTAAGTTCTAAGTCAGTCAGTATTAATTTACAGTGATAACAATAATATAAGTGTGAAAGTTCCAAGTGTAGTGTCTAATGTAGAGCAGTGGCTATAGTCTAAGTTTACTATATGCAAACCTAGTTCCCTATAACCAAGGCTCTGATACCAGTCTGTCACAACCCCAAATTCCCACTCGTGGTGTCAGTCCACGTGGGTGTGACGTGGCCAGGATCACAGCTCATGGTCATATAGAACGACTCTATATGAGTTACACAATCACACAGATTGTGTAAAATAACATAGTTTCATTAATAAGCAGCGGAAAATGTTTCAACATCATAAGTAAATAAGTTTGCAGCGGAAAGTAAATTGTTTAACAGACACTACATGTTCTAGTTGTTTCAAAAAAACAACAAATGCACACAAGCCTAGGACATGAGTCTATATGCCATTGAGACTCCTTAATGCTTCCTTGAGTGCGTCCTAGCGTGTGCTCCATCAATTACCTGAGAATACATGCGAAAAGTGTCAACTAAAAAGTTGGTGAGTTCACAGGTTTAGACAGACAGAAAAGTAAACAGACATATACTGGGTATGTTAAGTTTAGTTGTTGGATACTACGATCCGTGGAGTGTGTCAGTTCATCTTACCGAAACTAGACTGTTTCCGTTTGCCTCCGCGAGTCATCGCTGAACTCGCAATTCACATCGAAATTACACTCGTTATGACCTCCAGTCAACATTGGTGCCGAGTGGGGCTAGTCAAACCCAGTAGTACTACGTAATTACGACTCGTTTGTCTACAAACTAACGGTAAGGATAAGTGAGGACTTTAAGCGATAATAGTTACACTCGAAAATGGTTTTCACAACATACCAGTCATATATCTAAAACAGTTGCATTGTATTCTCACCCCAATAGTTTAGCAAAACAGTTAAAGAGTAAAAGTGGGGCCGTAAACTCACCTGAGTTAGGTAGTGCGTGTTCTTCACGAGAACAGTGTAGCTCGCCGGCTAGTGGTTACCTATATCACATAGGTACCATAAGTTTGTGTTTGCATACATGTGGGTCTCACGGGACCGTGTTTGAGTTCAACAACTTCCAAGTTGTTTTGTGGGTCGCGTTGACCGTGTTTGACCGTATCGATCGTATTTGACCTAACGACCCGTTGGTGACGGTTTTGGATCAAGTGTTGTGTAACGTACGGCTTAGTGTCGTGTGATGTACGGATACCAAAATCACTTTCGTGAGGAAACTTACTATTTATAGTAAGTTCCTACTTAGGAAAGTTTCCACATTTGGCAATCAAGCAATAAATCATAATCCGATTATTCTATTATACATATTATCCCTAAGTGCATGTTATCACATAGCACATAGTTACACATAGTCGGTTTAGCATGTTTTTGCGCGTAAAAGTTGCCATAATTAGAAAGTCACAAGATATGCATATATCACTAAGTCTAGATACAAATCTTATCATAATATCATCATATTAGTCTTAAATAAATATTTAATCATAATCATTATGACTAGCATGCTCCTATTCTCCAAATTGTAAAATAAAGTTACTATATTTAGTAACATTCCTAAATATCATACTATTAGCAATTTTAGTCATTCCAATGCATCAAATAACCATCATATTAACTTCTAAACATCATTTTAAACATAACTTATAAATCTAAACATACAAATGTGACTATTTCATCAAAAATACATACTTTGTAACCTTAAAGTTACTGAAATTAGTAATGTTCACCAAGTGATCAAATATTGACAAATCAACCATTTCTAATCTTGCAAATCATCATCAATATCACTTATGACAACATTTCCATATCAAGAATCATACCAATCGGCTTAGATCATTCATGCATGCTACTACAAACACCCATTTATGACCAAATCATTAACATGCACATTAACATTATCATGGATCGTCACAAACTTATTCTAAACATCATAGATCATCAACTATCATGTAATCATCATTAAACCCAGCACTAAAATTCGTGCATGTGCATCTAGGGTGTTTACATGTGTGTTTAAAGTCATGCATGTGAGTGTAAAGGTGAAGAAAGTGTGTTTTGGGTATAGAACTACCTTCTAATGCTTCAAAAATGCCAAGATGACGACAAGAACAGCCTCTAAACTCTCTAGACAGTAGGTTCTCGCAGGAAAATGATGGTGGTGATGATCTTCAAACTTCAAGTGTGATCCTTCAAGCCTCAACTCTTCAAACCTTCAAGCTTGGAGCTTCAATGGAGGTCTCCCATGGCTTCCCAAGGGTCAAATCAGTGAGGAATAGTCGAAGTTGGTGTGTAGTACCGGAGAAATGATAAAGAGTGGAGTTAATAGGCATGGTGGTCTTGATTTTATAAAGATTTGTCGACTGGCACCTGTCGCGTACCGCGATGAAGGTTTAAAATAATCTCCGCGTACCGTGAAGAATTTCGGGAGCAAATCCCCGCGATGCCTGTCGCGTACCGCTATGATTCCTCCTGTGGGAACATCGCGTACCGCGATGAGTTCTAGAGAAGCCCAATAAACCTAGTTTTCTTGTTTTGAACCGATTTTCGCGTATTTTTCGATTACGATCATCATTTCTCGACATTTAATCATTGTTCCCAATATTTTAGATTCCCTAGAACCTAAGTGCAGAGAAAGTGTACTGTGATTTGATCCTTTCACCAACGTTCGTTATTCAAGACACGTGCGAGTGTTGTGCGATAATTCCTCGAATTATCGATGTATTCTAGCTGTTGTGCCACGTGTCACACTAAATACAATTATTCTAGTGCCACGTATGAAATAATAAAACATATTATTATTTAAAATAATATAAGCGCTGACCTGGAATATGCGAGGTGTCACAGTAGCTTACCGATTAGATCTACCAGATGAACTGAGTGGAATTCATCCAACATTTCACGTTTCACATCTGAGAAAATGTCTAGCGGATGATGTAGCATATGTGCCTTTAAATGATATTGAAGTTGATGAAAGGTTGAATTACATAGAAGAACCAGTTGCAATTGTTGATACGAAAGAGAAACAGTTACGTAACAAGATGATCAGACAAGTTAAAGTTCAATGGAAGCACCGAAAAGGATCTGAGGCTACATGGGAGACTGAAGACGAGATGAAACGAATCTACCCACATTTGTTTGAAACGTAACAGGTTCGAGGACGAAACCTATTGTAAGGAGGGTAGATTTGTAACAACCGAAAATTTAGAAATTTAATAGTAAACGTACGAGATTTCGGTTACTGTGGAAACTGTGACGACTGCGTACGAAAAAAATTCGGCAATTATGACGTGAGCACATTTGATCGTGCTTGAAATCCACGAGGATTTAGTAACTTTTGTTATTGGGGATTGATAGTATGTGAAAAATAATGAACGTGGGCGAAAACCGTGCGCAAAACGGAGTTCGTATGCTCCCGGAATCGCGAAACGAAGTTTAAATCAAATATTGGAAGAAAAACACGCTAGGCGCATAGCCTAACTCCCAACCCTCCAGAGTCAGGCTATGCGCCCAGGGACTATGTCGGCCAAAAATGTGTTAAAACGATCAGATTGTTCTGGAAGTCATTTTTTACTTAATATTCGATGCTATTCGACTTCCAGACGAAGAATCCTCATTCTAACACCCCCAAACTTCATATCTAAGGTTTCTAAACATCCGGATCATCCCAGGGATCATATATACAAGTCCTGATCGTAGTTTTACCCGCAGAAACTCGTCAGAACAGGTAACGGTTCGTTTTAACCTTCTAGTTTGATTTTGATTGATTAGATCTTGATTTTGAACGTAATGAGATAGTTAGGATTGTTGATTATTGCCTAGATGATGGCTAGGATTGATTAGAAATGAAGAACACGATGTTCTAACGGTTAAATCCTTGTTTTGAGCCGTTGTAATGCCCGGTTTGCATGAAATCACAACTATGATTATAATGGATTAATCCATTTGATTATGATGATGTAAATGATTAGTTTGGTTAATCTTTGAAATGCAAAGGTTAAATCTGAGTGTTCCAAACTAATCACAATCATTAACATACTTATTGGAACGATTATCTGATGTTTGTGATAACAGTCAGATTAGTATGTTAATCATGGTTATTAAACCTATTCTAAGACTATGTTGTGATATTTCATGATATCTGGGTAATCAATGATAAGGATTTATCATTTCTAAGCCATTAATCTGTTCAGGAACTGTTTTAGCATTATAATCAACAACATTAACTATTTGATGACTTTCAAGACAATATCTTTGACATTGAACGTTCAGAAAGATCTAATCAGTAGGTTAAATCATAAATGACGTATTAAGTGTAAACGAATGCAGAGTTACACCATTAGTATCAGTTTACGAGGAATCTTGCTACCGTAAGATATCAAGTGAGTTCTTATAGCCCTGTTTTAAATGTTTTATCATTTTGGGCTGATATGCATGTTATAAAGTTATTTTATGAAAATGATTGTAATCTGATTATGATCAGATAAAGTATGTTTTAAGGTGAAATATGTTTCAGATAATGAATGTTTATAGATAAAGAATGTTTTAAATCTCAACTATGATTGAGAAGTAAATGATTTAAAGAATTTCAGCTGAGATGTAATGAATATGTTAAGCCTCAATGATGATTGAGAAATAAATGATTTTTAAGAATCTCAGCTAAAATATAATGAATGTTTTAAAGTCTCAACTGCGGTTGAGAAAGGAATGATTTTAAAGGACTCAACCGAGGTTGAGTAGGAAATGAGGTTTTGCTGGCTGCGGTTGGGCAAAAAAACTTGAACTCCACGGTGAAAGGAGCCGTTTATGATGATGATGGTTTAAATGATTTAAACCATATTATGTATGAATGATATATGTAAAGAAGTCTTGTACCGGTATGAGCCGTCAATTTCGGTTGATGGTTAAAGAGTCCTGTGGAAACATAGGCCTGCCGACTGTGTGTCGCCAGTTCAGTTAAAGAAATCTTAGGCATGCTTGAGTTATCAGCTGCGCGTTGATAGTGTTAAAGAAATCTTATACATGTATGAGTTATCAGCTACGAGTTGATAGTTTAAGAGCTTTGTGCTGCACAAACCTGTTTGACTTCAGGGTCAGTAGTTGACGGTGAAGTTCCTTCACTGTATGAATGATGTTATGATGATTTGTATGTTATGTAATTATGTTATAATGCTATGTATGTTATGAAATTATAATATGAGAACAGGTTTGTTATGTAAAAGGATTTTCTAAGAAATGAATTTAGAACTCACCAGCATAAAGCTGACTTGTTTTACATGCATATCAGGTTGAATAGTTGAGAGAGGAGACCAGAAGGGCTCATGGCATACGTTGAAGACTACCCATGGCATAGAATGGCTATGTTATAAACCTAATAAAAATATGAACTATGTATTAATGTTTGTTTAGGTTTGTATAATATTATATGTAATCGCCTTAAATTCCGCTGCTATGGTAATGTAAATATGTTTTAAAGAATATGGGTTTGATGTTTGCCAACTGAGGGACTCGGGGCCTCTCAAGTTGGTATCAGAGCCATAGTTTGAGAGATCTGGTCATCCCTAATGACTAGACTTAAACTGAAAATGGGACTGAAGGATAAGAATGCCAGTCAAGGGTAGTTTGATGCCATGAGCTGAATATTATGTATGAGTTAAGACATAGGTGTAAGGTTAGAAAGATAGTTAGAGTCATGCACTTTGGGGTGACGTGATGGGAAACGTTTAGAGCCTATGAGTTAGGTAAATGGTTAATAACACCTGATCAACGTCATTAACGATTTACAAAGCTTATTTCGTGCTAAACTAAACCTGTACTGACTCTCCAATTGATGCATCTTGTAGATAGTTAAATGGCTGGACAAAGGGGTAGACCAAGGAAGCAACCACAGGAACCTGAAGAACCGCATATCGAGAATGAAGAACCCGTCAATGAAGACGACTACGAGCACAACGAGCGACCGGAAGATGAAGATGAGTTTACTCTAGAGCCTATCGTAGTGAAGGCTATTTCTGATGAGGTCTGTAAAGTTTTGGATGATAAGCTACCAGCTTTGGTTACAAAAATACTGAAGGATACTTTGAAAGACAAGTCTGAAGGAGCTAATGACAGCACCAAAGAAGAGGAAGTTGTGATCACCGGAACTAAGAACGGTGATTTTACGTCAGAGAAACGGAAGGGTTGTGATTACAAGGCCTTCAAAGGATGCAATCCACCCTCATTTGATGGTAAGAAGGATGCTGTGGCCACCTGTCATTGGGTTTCGGCTATGGAGGCGGTTATTGCTATCAGTGAATGCCGGGAAGATCAAGCTGTGAAATTTGCAGCTCACTCATTTACTGAAGAAGCTCTACATTGGTGGAACACTGTTAAGCAGTCAAAGACCACTACTGATGTGGAGGGTTTTAAATGGGAGGACTTGAAGGAATTAGTTATAAAACACTTCTGTCCAAAGAATGAAATTGATAAAATCGAACGGGAATTTCTGACTTTGAAAGCTGGACGTATGAACCATCGGCAATATACGTCAAAATTTAATGAAATGTCAAGACTGGTTCCTCATTTGGTAAATACGGAGGAACGCAGATTGAAGCTATATGTGGAAGGGTTACCACCTAAAGTCCGAACACATGTGAAGGCGCATGCTCCTAGGACTTTTGAATCAGCAGTAGAAATCAGCGGCATTGTTTGGGATGATGTTGTGGAAGCTGAACCAACAAAGGAAGAACCGAAGCAAAAGTGGTCACCGGGATTCAAAAGAAATAGAAATGGTAAACCGGGACTCCCCATGAAAAAGCTTAAAGTAGAAGAATTTGAAACGTGCACCAAGTGCGGAAGGAAGCATGGGGGAGAATGTCGCCTGGGGACTACTTTGTGCTACCGTTGTGGAAAAACTGGACACCTCTCGTATAATTGTCCAACCATACTAAAGTGTTACAATTGTGGTGGGATCGGTCACATGAGCAAGAATTGTTTTAAACCAAAGACAATACCTACTGAAGGCAGTAAACCTGAAAGTAGCAAGGGAGGGGAGAAGCAAAAGGCAAAAGCTCGTGCCTTTACTATGACCAGAGATCAGGCAGCCAAAGACCCGGATGTGGTGACAGGTACATTCTTGATTAATGATATCCCTGCTTCAGTGCTATTTGATTCTGGTGCAAGTATGAGCTTTGTGGCTATTACTTTTTGTGATAAACTGTGTGCAAATGTTAAAAAGATAGAAAATGCCTTTAACATAGAAACTGCTCTTGGTAAATCTACTAGAGTAACGGAGGCCATTGAGGATGATTGTTACATTGATATAGAAGGTCATAGATTCCCTGTTAAGTTGTTTCTGATTACGTTAGGAGGTTTCGATGTAGTTTTGGGAATGGATTGGTTGGCCAAATATGAGGCTAACATCGTTTGTCGACGAAAGATGATTTTCTTAACAGCTCTTAATGGGAGTTCAGTAACGGTTTATGGGGATAAAATGTTTAATGCGCCTAAAGTCATTTCAATGATTAAGGCGAGTGAATTTATGAGGCGAGGGTGTGGGGCTTATCTGGCTTATGTTATTGATAAAGAATTAAAGTAAAAGAATTGGAAGACGTACCCGTGGTGTGTAACTTTCCTGATGTATTTCCTGAGGATTTGCCAGGACTTCCACCTGATCGGGAAATCGAATTCCAAATTGATGTTGTGCCAGGAGCTCAACCTGTCGCCAAGGCACCGTACCGTCTGGCCCCAACAGAGATGAAAGAATTAATGACCCAACTACAAGACCTTCTAGACAAAGGTTTTATACGACCGAGTGTGTCACCTTGGGGTGCACCAGTGTTGTTTGTAAAGAAAAAGGACGGAAGTATGAGGATGTGTATTGATTATAGGGAATTGAATAAGCTCACAATAAAGAATAAGTATCCGTTACCAAGAATTGACGATCTATTTGATCAATTGCAAGGGGCAAGTTGGTTTTCTAAAATAGATCTCAGATCAGGGTATCATCAATTAAAGGTGAGAGAACAAGATATTCCGAAGACAGCATTTCGCACACGTTATGGACACTATGAGTTTCTTGTGATGTCTTTCGGATTAACAAACGCTCCTGCGGCGTTTATGGATTTAATGAATCGGGTGTGCAGACCTATGTTAGACCGATCAGTGATTGTGTTTATTGACGATATATTAATATACTCAAGGAGTGAAGGTGATCATGCGTGTCATATCCGGGAAGTTCTTGAAATACTAAGAAGAGAAAAGCTTTATGCTAAATTCTCTAAATGTGCCTTTTGGCTACGGGAAGTACAATTTTTAGGTCATGTTATTAGTCCAGAAGGCATAATGGTGGACCCAGCTAAAGTAGAAGCGGTAATGAAATGGAATCCTCCGAAAACACCAACGGAAGTGCGTAGCTTTCTCGGTTTAGCAGGTTATTACAGAAGATTTATTCAGGATTTCTCTAGGATTGCTACACCGTTGACAAAATTGACGAGGAAAGAAGTAAAGTATGATTGGGGTCCAACTCAGGTTCAAGCTTTTGAAGAACTAAAGAAGAGATTAACCGAAGCTCCTATTTTAACACTGCCGGATGGTAATGAAGACATGGTTGTGTACTCAGATGCGTCTTATCTGGGTTTGGGTTGTGTACTTATGCAAAGGGGAAAGGTAATAGCATATGCCTCAAGACAATTGAAAACCCATGAAGCTAATTATCCAACACATGATTTGGAATTGGCTGCTGTGGTATTTGCTTTAAAAATTTGGAGGCATTATTTATATGGAGTGAAATGTACAATCTACACAGATCATAAAAGTTTAAAATACTTCTTTGAACAGAAAGACTTGAATATGAGGCAAAGAAGATGGCTTGAACTGCTCAAGGATTATGATTGTGAGATCTTGTATCACCCGGGCAAGGCCAACGTGGTGGCTGATGCTCTAAGTCGTAAAACAGAACACTCTGCTATATGTGTTAAGTCTTACAGTTTGGTGATAACACCAGACTTTCTGAATGAGCTCAAAGATGCACAGAAGGAAGGACTAAAGGAAGAAAATGTTGGATTCGAAAGAATCTTTGGTCAAGTCAAGAATCTAGAAGAAAATGAATTTGGTGTTAAGATACGATTCGGTCGAATGTGGGTTCCACGAAATGGGGACATCAGGTCAAGGATTCTAGATGAAGCACATAAGTCACGTTACTCTATTCATCCTGGTGCAACGAAAATGTATCAAGACCTTCGAAAGGATTATTGGTGGCCAGGTATGAAGTTTAATGTAATGCAATACGTAAACAAATGTTTGACATGTGCGCAAGTAAAAGCTGAACATCAGAAACCTTATGGTTATGTGCAACCTCTAGAAGTCCCGGAATGGAAATGGGAACACATCACCATGGATTTTATAACTAAGTTGCCTCTTACGGCGAAACGTCATGATGCTATTTGGGTGATTGTAGACCGGTTAACGAAAAGTGCTCATTTCTTGCCCATACGGGAGACTTATACGTCGGAGAAACTGTCTGAACTATTTGTGAAAGAAATAATTACAAGACATGGAGTTCCAGTTTCTATAGTGTCAGATCGTGACACGCGGTTCGTTTCAAGATTCTGGAAACAGTTCCATGAATCAATGGGTACAAGACTTAATATTAGCACTGCGTATCATCCTCAAACCGACGGACAGTCTGAAAGGACTATCCAAACTTTAGAGGATATGCTCAGAGCCTGTATTATTGATTTTGGTGGCAGTTGGGATGATCATTTACCATTGGTGGAATTCTCGTACAATAATAGCTATCATGCTAGTATTGGAATGCCACCATATGAGGCATTGTACGGACGGCGTTGTAGGACACCGGTATGTTGGGGGGGTGTAGGACAGAAAGAAGTGGGAAGTAAAGCTGCAGTGTTAGATTTGACAGAAAAGCTTCAACTAGTTAAAGCGCGAATGAAAGCTGCACAGGATCGACAAAAGTCCTATGCCGATAAAAGACGGAGACCAATAGAGTTTGAAGTAGGTGATCAAGTATTGTTAAAAGTTTCACCATGGAAGGGAGTTATTCGATTCAGGAAGAGAGGAAAGTTGAGTCCGAGATTCATTGGACCTTTTCGAATAATGGCACGGGTCGGTAAGGTAGCTTACCGATTAGATCTACCAGATGAACTGAGTGGAATTCATCCAACATTTCACGTTTCACATCTGAGAAAATGTCTAGCGGATGATGTAGCATATGTGCCTTTAAATGATATTGAAGTTGATGAAAGGTTGAATTACATAGAAGAACCAGTTGCAATTGTTGATACGAAAGAGAAACAGTTACGTAACAAGATGATCAGACAAGTTAAAGTTCAATGGAAGCACCGAAAAGGATCTGAGGCTACATGGGAGACTGAAGACGAGATGAAACGAATCTACCCACATTTGTTTGAAACGTAACAGGTTTCGAGGACGAAACCTATTGTAAGGAGGGTAGATTTGTAACAACCGAAAATTTAGAAATTTAATAGTAAACGTACGAGATTTCGGTTACTGTGGAAACTGTGACGACTGCGTACGAAAAAAATTCGGCAATTATGACGTGAGCACATTTGATCGTGCTTGAAATCCACGAGGATTTAGTAACTTTTGTTATTGGGGATTGATAGTATGTGAAAAATAATGAACGTGGGCGAAAACCGTGCGCAAAACGGAGTTCGTATGCTCCCGGAATCGCGAAACGAAGTTTAAATCAAATATTGGAAGAAAAACACGCTAGGCGCATAGCCTAACTCCCAACCCTCCAGAGTCAGGCTATGCGCCCAGGGACTATGTCGGCCAAAAATGTGTTAAAACGATCAGATTGTTCTGGAAGTCATTTTTTACTTAATATTCGATGCTATTCGACTTCCAGACGAAGAATCCTCATTCTAACACCCCCAAACTTCATATCTAAGGTTTCTAAACATCCGGATCATCCCAGGGATCATATATACAAGTCCTGATCGTAGTTTTACCCGCAGAAACTCGTCAGAACAGGTAACGGTTCGTTTTAACCTTCTAGTTTGATTTTGATTGATTAGATCTTGATTTTGAACGTAATGAGATAGTTAGGATTGTTGATTATTGCCTAGATGATGGCTAGGATTGATTAGAAATGAAGAACACGATGTTCTAACGGTTAAATCCTTGTTTTGAGCCGTTGTAATGCCCGGTTTGCATGAAATCACAACTATGATTATAATGGATTAATCCATTTGATTATGATGATGTAAATGATTAGTTTGGTTAATCTTTGAAATGCAAAGGTTAAATCTGAGTGTTCCAAACTAATCACAATCATTAACATACTTATTGGAACGATTATCTGATGTTTGTGATAACAGTCAGATTAGTATGTTAATCATGGTTATTAAACCTATTCTAAGACTATGTTGTGATATTTCATGATATCTGGGTAATCAATGATAAGGATTTATCATTTCTAAGCCATTAATCTGTTCAGGAACTGTTTTAGCATTATAATCAACAACATTAACTATTTGATGACTTTCAAGACAATATCTTTGACATTGAACGTTCAGAAAGATCTAATCAGTAGGTTAAATCATAAATGACGTATTAAGTGTAAACGAATGCAGAGTTACACCATTAGTATCAGTTTACGAGGAATCTTGCTACCGTAAGATATCAAGTGAGTTCTTATAGCCCTGTTTTAAATGTTTTATCATTTTGGGCTGATATGCATGTTATAAAGTTATTTTATGAAAATGATTGTAATCTGATTATGATCAGATAAAGTATGTTTTAAGGTGAAATATGTTTCAGATAATGAATGTTTATAGATAAAGAATGTTTTAAATCTCAACTATGATTGAGAAGTAAATGATTTAAAGAATTTCAGCTGAGATGTAATGAATATGTTAAGCCTCAATGATGATTGAGAAATAAATGATTTTTAAGAATCTCAGCTAAAATATAATGAATGTTTTAAAGTCTCAACTGCGGTTGAGAAAGGAATGATTTTAAAGGACTCAACCGAGGTTGAGTAGGAAATGAGGTTTTGCTGGCTGCGGTTGGGCAAAAAAACTTGAACTCCACGGTGAAAGGAGCCGTTTATGATGATGATGGTTTAAATGATTTAAACCATATTATGTATGAATGATATATGTAAAGAAGTCTTGTACCGGTATGAGCCGTCAATTTCGGTTGATGGTTAAAGAGTCCTGTGGAAACATAGGCCTGCCGACTGTGTGTCGCCAGTTCAGTTAAAGAAATCTTAGGCATGCTTGAGTTATCAGCTGCGCGTTGATAGTGTTAAAGAAATCTTATACATGTATGAGTTATCAGCTACGAGTTGATAGTTTAAGAGCTTTGTGCTGCACAAACCTGTTTGACTTCAGGGTCAGTAGTTGACGGTGAAGTTCCTTCACTGTATGAATGATGTTATGATGATTTGTATGTTATGTAATTATGTTATAATGCTATGTATGTTATGAAATTATAATATGAGAACAGGTTTGTTATGTAAAAGGATTTTCTAAGAAATGAATTTAGAACTCACCAGCATAAAGCTGACTTGTTTTACATGCATATCAGGTTGAATAGTTGAGAGAGGAGACCAGAAGGGCTCATGGCATACGTTGAAGACTACCCATGGCATAGAATGGCTATGTTATAAACCTAATAAAAATATGAACTATGTATTAATGTTTGTTTAGGTTTGTATAATATTATATGTAATCGCCTTAAATTCCGCTGCTATGGTAATGTAAATATGTTTTAAAGAATATGGGTTTGATGTTTGCCAACTGAGGGACTCGGGGCCTCTCACAAACGGATGGGCAAACTGAATGAACGAATCAAAGGCTGGAAGATATGCTCAGAAGCTGTGTGATTGATTTTGGAGGTAGCTGGGATATTTATATTCCACTTGTTGAATTCTCATACAATAACAGCTACCATACCAGTATTCAATGCGCTCCATTTGAAGCACTTTATGGACGCAAGTGTAGATCTCCTATCTGTTGGTCAGAGGTAGGTGAAAGTCAAATCATAGGCACGGAATTCATTCAAGAAACTACAGATAAGATCGCACTTATCCAAGAACGAATTAAAGTTTCTCGCAATCGTCAAAAGAGTTATGCTGATAATCGTCGTAGACCTCTAGAATTCCAAATAGGTGACCGAGTAATGTTGAAAGTTTCACCTTGGAAGGGCATTTTCAGATTTGGAAAGCGAGGTAAACTCTCACCAAGATTTGTAGGACCATTCAAAATTCTAGAAGAATTGGATCAGTAGCCTACAAACTTGAACTACCTCCTGAACATAGTAACATTCATAATGTTTTTCACGTATCAAATATGAAGAAATGTTTAACTGATAAATCATTGGTTGTACCTCTTGAAGAAATTCAGATTGATGACAAACTTCAGTTCACCAAAGAACCGGTAGAGATAATGGATCGAGAAGTTAAAGTGCTGAAACGCAGTCGCATTCCAATCGTTAAAGTTAGATGGAACTCACAACGTGGACCTGAATATACTTGGGAACGTGAAGATCGAATGAAAGAAAAATATCCTCATTTGTTCTCATAAATGATTGTCACCAGATAAGTCTTCACTAAATTTCGGGACGGAATTTCTCTAACAGGAGGAGAATGTGATAATTACATTCGAAGATTACGTCATCATCGACTGAAAGCACATGTTATCGTGCTTGGAATCCACGTTGATTTAGAAATTCCGATTATTACGAGTTGAAAGTATGCGAGAAATCGTGAACGTGAGTGAAAACCGTGCGCGAAACGGAGTTCCGGATTCTCCGGAATCGTAAAACGAAGAAAAATTCAAAAATATCAAAATCTAAGGACCCACGCGGTACGCCTGGCATCAACTTGCTACTCTAGGCGGTACGCGCGGGGTGAAAATATCTAAGGACTCTGGATTCCCTCGCGGTACGCCTATATGCGAGGGTTAAAGCGGTTTGAAAAATCATAATACAAGATCAGATTTCATGCAGCATATTTTTCTTCTTCATTTCTCGAACATAAATGCTTGCATGTGTGTGTTTAGGTTATTTAAGTGAAAATATACCACATGAGACTACCTCACAAGCCCTTGGAGGGTTAGATGAAGCTGAGATTGCAGTTTGGTAGCTCTGGAGATTTGCTGGTGATGATTCCCAGCTTCTACAGAGGGTTGATGGTGGTTGTAGGCTCCCCAAATGTTCCTTCCAAGCTTCAAGGTGGCTTCTGAGGTTGAAAGGGAGTAAACAGGTAGTCTTAGCCGGGGAAGTGCGTGAGAGTTCGAGAGAAATGAGATGGGTGTGAATAAATTACATGTGTTGGGTTTTTATAAAGTTTTAGTGTTCTGGGATGCTTCGCGTACTGCCAAGAGTGGCCTCCGGGAGTCCTGGCGTACCGCCAAGGACAAAATAGATGGTGCCCCTCCGAGGCAAGCCGCGTATCGCCAAGGTGGAAGTTGATCGGTCGTCGCGTACCGCGACGCTTTTCAGAGAATTCAAACTCTCCCGCCCATCCTTTGCATACCACGAAGGACCTCGTGGGTGCCATCGCGTATCGTGAGGGTTTATACGATTCGTTTTTCGCCCGTTTTTCGTTGTTGTTGATCGTTTCTCGACTTTTGTCATGATTTTGTTTGTTATAAGTTCACATAGTGTTCAATTTTTTTTCAATTTCATAATTTGTTCAATGTTTCACCAACATTTGTTGATTCAAAACACATGTGTGGGATTTCCAATAATTCACCGATTTACCGTTCAGTTCTCTGTGTTTGGACTATTGTGACATGTGTCACACTAAATTAAACCAATTCTAGTGTCACGTATGTGATAATAATTTAAATTATTATTTAATTATAGTAAATGCTGACCTGGAAATTACGCGGTATCACAAACCACCACTGTTAACTAGTGTCCATGATATCTATGATGATGTGGGTCTAAATAGAGGTTAACCCTTTCTTTGTAAATAAAAGATAGTCTTTGATGATTTTTGCCCATGTATTCCACCATAGACTTATGGGTATCTTATAGTTTAAGGGCTTGACTTATTTAACGAACTAAAAAGAGTTACCTAAAGAACTACCCTTTCCTCATAGGTAGGGAAGGAAATGTATTGTCATACCTAATATTTCATTTCAGGACTCTTGTGGTAGTTAGATGTTCATTTTAAGGAAGAGAAATGTCTATCTTTCCATAGTATGAGCATGGAGATGACACTTCTAAAAAAGTAAAAAAAAAATTATTTTATATAAATGCAAAAAACCAAATCTATGCAAAAAAAATCGTATACTTTTGGGAGGAGGGGACGTACGTGTTCTTTCCCTCATGTGAATATGAAAATGAACATATATGAAAAAGTATAGTTATTTATGTGTAACATTTGGGCATATAGACATAGCGTTCATAAACAGTGCTAGTACAATATGTGTTTAATTCAGTATGTCAATGTGATTATATGTTCATGTTTGTGTATGTGTGTGATAGGATCTTAACTAAATTGGAACAAGTATGTATTATTTACAGTCGACTTCGCTAGGCAAGAACAGTATCGTATTATATCGAAACAGTGGTGGGACGGCGTCAGATAAGGCAGGTAGCTGAACTCTGGGGTATGCCCTATACATATATTGCGTTCGGTGTAATGGGATAGTGTTAGTGCGTAGTGTTTAGACAAATAGTATGACAAGCAAATTAATAAAAAAAATCGTAATGCGTAAGCGAGACTGAGTATAGTTATGGGTGACGATCCATAATGATACGAATGTTGAACTTATAATTACGAGTAAACGTCAATAAATAAATAATACGATCGAAAAGCGTACGCGATTGCGGGTATACACGTAATTGTATTTGTTTAACGATCTGACAACGAACGAGGTGTAAAAATAAGTGAAATAATATATTTTACATTTTACAATTTTGAAACTCATCAAAAAGTCGAGAATAATAACTATTTTATTAAAACCGCGTAAAATGCGCGTTACGTTCCGAAAACGCGAACCGAGCGACCGAAACGAACCCGAATACCACTCGTAGTATAAAAGCCTTGAAGAAGGCTTTTCCCTCATTTATTCTTGCAACAACCCTCTCTCTCTAGAATTCCCGTCCATCCACTCTCTCTCTAGAAATCCAAGCTTTAAACGCACGTATCTCCTTCGTTTCTTGACGAAATTTGATGATTTTTGAACCTACGCGAAGCTCTTGATCTCCTCTACATGGAAGTACAAAGGATCTGTGGATTTGTCCGGCCAAAAACGAGGTATGAGTCTTGAAAAGTCACGGAAACTAGGATTTTTCACTTGGATTTTAGAAATACACACTTAGCCGGTTCTCTCCTCTTCATTTCAAACCATATGCACTCGATTGTTGTTCTGGATTACTCGTGTGGTGTACACCGACCTGGAACAGCTTGTATTCGATGATGATGATGATGATAGCAGGTACAGGTTCGTGAGAGGGAGACCCAGATGAGGCGAACCTGAGCATTCTTAGCCGAATCCTAGACACGAACCCTCCTGTAGCAACGAACCTCCATTACATTGCCGAACCTTCTCACGATCAGCGAACCTTCATGCATTGGACGAACCTTCAAGCGACTCCCATCATGGCCGAACCCTAATCTCGCCGACGAACCTTGGGACGACAAACATTAGCCGAACCTTTGCATGGGTGGCGAACCCACAAGGTTCCACGAACCTTAGCAGCCACGAACCATTTCTCATTGGCCGAACCCTTCAGACGAGCCTTCGGTGAACCATGCAAGCTGAACAGCTCTCTTTGCCGAACCATGCAGCGAACCCTTCTCATTCATGCCAGCCGAACCCTACACATCAACGAACCTAGGCTGGCGAACTATGTTACCCACGAACCATTGGATGTTCACAAACCTAAGTCACCCAACCACATAGCCGAACCTTAGCTATTTGAAGCATAGGTTCGCTGGAGTGTTAGCCGAACCGATCCATTTCACCTTCTCTCGGCCAAGACACCTAGTAACCCAACACAATCACAAGGACCAAGCAATGTTAACCGGTCCATTGTAGTGATTCGGCTCAATTGGCTAAGGCCCATAATTTGGCCCACACATCCTAAACCTAGCCCAACTTTAAGTTAAATTGGCCCATAGGACTTCAATTTGGCTTTTAAGTATGTCCAAGGCCCAATAACCAATGCTAGGCCCAAAAGGAAGAGATTGGTCCATGAGATTATATCCCGGCCCAATCTTGGCCTTTTAACTTATTAATTGTGAATTGATCTTATTCGGTTTAAGTTTAAAACTTAACATACTTAAGAGATCAATTCATAATCCCCAAATACTTAAAACAATTCGAACATCTTTTCAAATTGCATGTTAAACAATGGTTATCAAAAATCATCAACACTTGTTATTTTATGTGCACAAGTTGGGCATAAAAGAACATGACACATTTTGTTTCATGAATCAATTATCAATCAAGTGACTCAAACCATGATATTCAAATTCACACAACATTCTTAAACATGGGATCAAGTATTCAAGAATTAATCAAGTTCAAGATAACGCAAGTCGATCAATGAATCAAAGTTTATACAATCATAAATCTTATATCCTATGTATGATTACAATGATATAGGAACCAGTTAGAAGTCTTGTTTGCTACTTGCTACTTGTTATAGTTCAGAGTCTACTGCAGACAGGTGAGAACTTTAGCCCCTCTTTTACTGTTTTTCAACTGTTTTGGGGTGGAACACGTGATCAAACTCTCTTTATGCTATTATTCAACTGTTACAAGTTCACTTTAGAAATCCTAGGGATTTCTCAATTATTTCAAAGGATTTATCAACTGTTTATAATGTTTTATCAACTGTTAAACTTGTTGCTACTAAAAAGATTTTATAAAGGTTCTTTAAACTGTTTTATATCATCTTTACACTAATAGTTTTATAAATGCTAAACATTTTTAACTAATGAGAATTATAAATTATTTTTCTATAAACTTGTGTTTTCGATAAAAATGATATGTTATAAACCTTGTTATTATACAAGGACACTATCTTTAGTATTAAATCTAGGGTTTCAATACAAGGTTTTCAATCAATGGTTTTCATAGTGGTATTCAAACAAAGGATTTCAATTCATGGTATTCAAACAAGTTATTCCGATCATTGGTATTCACGAGAAGTTTTCAAATCATGGATATCAAATAAGGCATTCAATCAAAGGGTTTCAATTCAAGTTTTCAAAAGCATGGTGTTCATCGTTGAGAACAAGCTTATACACACATCAAGTTACATATTCATTTAGCGTTAGTACTGGGTGATCACAACAAGGGAAAGCGGACACATTTGGGCAGACCAAGTTCTGGAGTTAGCTTTTAAATTTGTTTTAAAAACTAACTGCAGGATTGGTTACGAAAGGTTATATCAATGTTGCTGACTAATTTTCTAACTCCAAACGTAGTTTGGGACTTGATTATATGTTGGTTTTCTAGCAAACAGTCTGATGACTGTTTGGACACGTTTTACAGACTTGATGTTAGTTTGGGTTGCAACCATCCATGTATTTTCATTCATTGTTTTATACATATGCCTTACAATGCAGATTCATATTTACAAATGTTAAACCTATTGTTCTCACCAACTACTTTTGTAGTTGACAGCTACTTTTCACGTGTTTCAGGTAATCAGGTTTAAGACATTCTAAGGGACAACTAAGGAGACCGTTTAAGATAGAACAAGATGAAGAAACAAGCTAGGATGGATTAGAAACACACTAAATCCTGATTGTTTAATTGTCTTGTTTGAAGTCTTATTTTGTAAACTATATTTTGGGTCTGTAGTTGTTATTCTTTTGATAGATAGATAGAATGTCTGTAACTAAACAATGGTCTAAACATTTTGAAACCTAGTAATGCATTGTGGTTGTTCTTATTCAATACGTGTGCATGATTCAACTCTCGATCGTCACCGCGCCGTGGATTCCGCACGCGGCGCAGGGGGTGTGACATTATGGAAATGAAAAACCAATTGATCTAGAGAAATAAGATCCAAAAGTTTAGTATGAACATGAAGATGACCCAATCTATAGAATTAAAGTTTACAAATCTTGCATGAACATAAAAAATGCCCATATTCAAAAAAGTAAGATCCAAGAGTGTGTGTAAGCATGGGAAGGAATAGATCTAGAAAAGAAAGTTTGAAAATCTTGCATAAATACAAAAATGAGAATTACGATCCAAGAGTTGTGCATGTAAGCACTGAAGATTCGGATTTGGAGAAGTTTAAAAATCTTATATGAATGCAAAATTATGGAATTTAAAAAAGTAAGATGCGCTATAATAAATAACACAATACATGTAAAAAATACTCATGTAAACATAAAAACCAAGGTTTGAAATTACTTATGAACATGAAAGGGACCATATTTAAAGTTAAAAAACGTGTAGGAATATGACGAAATAAATGACAAGCTCCATCATTTCAAATATCATAAGAGCAATATTTGGTGTGTAAACATGTTTATATGTTTATCATTGTAATAAATAGTTCACGTGGATTTGGTAGAAACAAAGAAAAGTGAATAAAATAGAAATTTGTTTCTAGTAATTTGATCAAAGCATGCCCTATAATAGGCATCACTTATTACTCTGTAAACTAGTAAGATTATGAATACTGGTTAATCAAAAGGAGATGTTGTGATATGATACTCACTTGATTTAACAACAAGTAAAATATGAGGTAAGTTATGTTCCGTCCTTCATCTTGGTTATAGGGATACAATGAAGTACAAAATAGGAGTGCATCATGTATATAAGTGATTTATGGTGTGTTTAACTAATCATGTGATGCCTTATTTATAAGGATCTCTTGAGTGTTCTCTAAAATGAAACTACCTTTTGCTCATCAATGTCTTTTAAAGTATGCTTTCCATACCTTTATCATTGGTTGTGACACTTATCTCATATGAGAAAATTGTTTAACCGTGTTTGTCTATCTTGAGAGGGAGAACTTCTCCTTGTCAATATTTGTCACATTTGTCCATACCATATGATTTGGCTTATCTTCTAAGTTTCCTTGACTTATGTTTCGATTTTACTTATTATCTTGGTAGGCAGATGTGAAAGGACGTTTCTTCCTTTTCTCATGTATTGCATTCCTTCCTTCTTGCGCATCTTATCAAGGAGATCTCTTTTTTCCTCATGTCTAATTATGAAGAGGTCATCGTTTCCTTCCATTTGATCGTGGAAATTCGTTCCTTCATTCCCTCACATGTGATCGTCAAGAAGTTGTTTCTTTCTTCTTTTATCATGAATCCGATTGTTCAGAGAATAAGATCGTTTCTGTAAGGACACGTAAAAAGTAAGCTTATCCTAACTCTCGTATTCAACTCAAATTATTTTCGAACAATATATTGAAATCTCTCTGACCTTTCAGGCTTTCATCTCATTCAGTCTATCCCCACTGGTGATTTTTTAAGAGGGTTGGTTTCCATTTACAAATAAAAGAAAAGAAAAATTCAATATGTTGCAGCCTTTTCTAACGACATGTTTGTTCCATTCGCCCAGTCATGACTCAAATGCAATTCAACTATAAATTAATTACACCACACAAATTTTGATACCTCTCCTCTCTTTCTTCACTTATTATTTATTTGTGACTTGATTTACTTTTTTACAAATAACTAGTACATGTTACACGCGCGTTGCAGCAGGTATTTAGCAATGATACCGTATATCAAAACGCGTATATGTCTTTATATTGTGAATGCGACCATTATGCCGATATAAGTATTCGATCACGACAGTGTTAACAACATCATGAATATTAAAATGCATACAAAAAAACCAGCTACAACGATTGTCAACCTATCATAAAATAATAAATCAAGCGTTAACTCTAAGGAATATCAAGCCAATATAAATGTATATTGTTAATCATATAACCAAACCATAAAAAAATATAAACATATATTGTTAATCATATAAAAAAAACTTTATGTATTCTAATTATTATTATTTAAATATGAATATTTTATTATTATTAAATACAAATAGTTTGTGACGTAATTACGATCAAAATGATATACACAATACAAATACTCGATAATGTATTGTATGGACATGTTGTAGGTTTGAATAACACACAAACTCTCTGTAACTGTTTGGGTTCAAAATTTATGTACACGTCTTTGAAGTAATTGCGATCAAATTAATATAATCATAGTTATTATTCAATAACGTAAGAATGTTAAAAATATGTAAACATTAAAAATGTACGAGTAAAGAAAAAATATAATTTAGAAATAAGAGTTCAAAGTTTAAGGTTAAAAGTGAAAATTTAAATTAATTTAAGATATAACTATTATCCAATAATTTAAGAATGTGTGAAAAATACGTAAACACTCAAAATATATGAGTAAAGAAAAAAGATAATTTAATAACAAGAGTTAAAAATTCAAAGTTTAAAAGCAAAAATTACAAAACATCTTTTGTATAGCTGGAAAAGAAATTTCATTCACTGTCTTTATAGTAATGAATTTGACTTGTACGTAATGCAATAAATTAGGTACAAAATGAGCAGTGCCTATAGTGAGGGGCACCGTCTTTACCATTTAATATATATATATATATAATTTTATTCATAATTCTTTTAAATAATTTATAGATTTTAAAATAATATTTTTATAGAATAATAAAACAATTATAAAACCCCAAGGACACGTTGGTCTCACAAAACAAAGCCCCAAAGACAAGGCCACATTAGTCTTTTCAACGAAAGACCAAAACCCTAGATTGGTTAAATCTGAAGCCATCACAAGACCAACGAGAAGTTGTACGGTACAACTCGAGTTGTACGGTACAACTCACATCAGCCCAACTGCCACGTGTAATCCGGCTAATCGATGGTGACGTGTGCACGTAACCGAAGCCTCCCTATAAGAGCCCTACCCTCCGTCCTCATCCAATTCCATTTCGTTATCTTCTCTCTCATAAAAGCACACAGTGAGGTGTGTTTCTAACACAGGTAACTGATCTAGGGTTTCATATCACCAACCACCATTGATTTTGGAGTGATTTCGTTGCTGTTCAAGTTGATTGTTCGATTCTGATTCAGCGTTTCTTGGCTCGAGATCCGGGCCAAGACCAGTGGTACAAGATAAATCTTGTTCGAGAAGCATCTCCAACTTTATCGACTTTCACTTCGAATCTGTTGTTTGCAACTGAAAAGAGGTAATCCGCGGATCTGTTCTGTGAGGATTGGATCTGAAGATTTGATTCAAGCTTTGAAATCGATTATTGCGTTTTTAGGCGAGTTTGATTGATGCTGAGATTACTTTTTTTTTTTTTGCAAGATTTGCGGGAGGGAATGGCGGCACCGCTTGAGGGGTTTTTGACTGATGAACAGAGGGAGGTGTTGAAAACTGCAACTCAGAGCACGGAGATTTTGTCGTCGTCACCGAAGTCGCCGTCGTGGTTGATGGCTGAACATCAGATTAGAGCTCCGGCGGGGGAAAGGGCGCCAAACGTTGGGATTGCTGTGAGGCATGTGCGTCGATCGCATTCTGGGAAGTTCGTCAAGGTTAAGAAAGGTGTGTGTAGTTTTATTTCTAGTTTACAGCATATATTTCTAAATAATGGGGAATTTCTATATTAGGTGACTGCCACTGGTTTTGAGTCATTTTAGATCAGATAACTGGATATAGTTGAAACAATAGATGTTCTATGAAAGTTTGTGTACCATATATGTATTTTTATACGTATCTTTTGTTGGCGTGCTATCCTGCCTTCGTTTCCTCAAGGGCTTCTGTTGAAAGTGTGATTTGATTTGTGCACATTTAAGTGGCTCTTTGGTTTGTTGGCTGAGTCAGCTCCATTTAAAGCTTAATGGTTAAGAGGCTAGATCCAGAGGTATTTTTTAGCTAAATAAAAAGTTTCAGCCTTTGACTGATTCAGAATTGCCTCTTAATGGAATGGATCATTGAGAGGCTAGGCTATCAAACAGCCGTAAATTTGTGTGTGTTGATGTTCTAATTGATGTTCTATAAGATTCAATCAGTTTTCAATTTTCGTGTAGGGTATGTTTGTTTTAATTGTGTTTTAGTATCAGGGAGGTTGAAACCAGAAGATGGTAAACAGAGATAAATGGTATCTGGATGGGAAACTATGGTGCTTGGTGTTTCTGTTTCTGGTAATGTTGTCATGGAGATTTGGATTCAAAATGTGTTTATGCTTTATGTATATCTGGATGGGATGTGTGTTTTAAGATTACAGCACCTTATTTTCCAAAGTTAATCCTGTTAGGTTATGGTGCTTATTTTATATCATACAACCTATACGAAGATCATATGCCGTCATTTCATATGTTAGATTTTGATGAAAAGTGGTTCGATGTGAATCATGGTATCATGAGTTTAGGATTCTATCTTGTTAAGAAGATTTACCTATGATGCTTGTTAGAAAAAATGGATCAATACAAATGCAGTTATTACAGCCATAAACTTATTATTAAATTTTGTTCTTTTCCTGATTTTTCATAAAACTCCTCACGTCCTTTTATGTCTGCATTTGGTTTTTTTACACTCTGTTTTGTTTCATCTTTATTTTTCTGAATTTGAGCTAATGGGTATGTGCAAACTGTCCTTTCTTTAATTGGTTTAGCTTTAAATGTTTGTTTTATACTGATTTGCCGACTTAACTTTGACCTCAGATGGTGGCGGCGGCAAGGGTACCTGGGGAAAGCTACTTGACACTGATGGTGATGTTCATATTGATCGCAATGACCCAAATTATGATAGTGGCGAGGTAGTTACATTAACCTTCTTGGTCAAACTGATGTTTTGAAGTTTTTATTTGTAGCTTACACGTGTGAGTGGCTCAAATTATGGGTGGTGAATTTCAATTTGATCGCAATGACCCAAATATGTTGATGAAATTTCAGGAGCCATATCAACTTGTGGGGTCTGCCATTTCTGACCCGTTAGATGAATACAAAAGAAAAGTGGCATCCATCATTGATGAATACTTCACCACTGGTGATGTCGATTTAGCAGCATCTGAACTCAGGGAACTTAGGTCATCTGAATACCACCCTTATTTCATTAAGAGGCTGGTATCAATGGCCATGGACAGACATGACAAGGAGAAAGAAATGGCTTCAGTTCTTCTTTCGGCCCTGTATTCTGATGTCATCAGCTCTACACAAATCAAGCAAGGTTTTTTTATGCTTCTGGAGTCTGCTGATGACCTGGCAGTTGACATACTCGACACAGTTGAGATTCTTGCTTTATTCATCGCCCGTGCTGTTGTTGATGATATCCTTCCCCCGGCCTTTGTAACCCGAGCTAAGAAATCACTACCAGAATCATCAAAAGGGGTTCAAGTTCTTCAAACTGCTGAAAAAAGCTATCTTTCAGCCCCGCATCACGCGGAACTAGTGGAGCGGCGATGGGGCGGCACCATCCACATCACTGTGGATGAAGTCAAGAAAAGGATATCTGATCTGTTGAGAGAATATGCAGAGAGTGGGGACACTTCTGAGGCATGTAGATGTATCCGCCAACTAGGCGTTGCATTCTTTCATCATGAAGTTGTAAAACGGGCCTTGGTTCTAGCCATGGAGAATCGTGCATCTGAGCCACTTATTCTGAAGCTACTGAAAGAAGCATCAGAGGTAGGCCTGATTAGCTCAAGTCAAATGGTCAAAGGTTTTTCCCGTTTACGTGAAAGCCTTGATGACCTGGCACTCGACATCCCTTCTGCTAAGTCATTGTTCGAGTCACTAGTTCAACTTGCAGTTACTGACAACTGGCTTGATTCGTCTTTTGTGAACCCACATGGAGACGGGTCGGTTATAGAGGCAGAAGATGATGCAAAACTCAGGCGCTACAAGGAAGAAATTGTGAGTGTAATTCATGAGTATTTTCTTTCAGATGACATACCTGAACTTATCAGGAGCCTCGAGGATCTCAGGTTGCCCGAATACAACCCGGTTTTCTTGAAAAAGTTGATCACGCTTGCCATGGATAGGAAAAACCGAGAGAAGGAAATGGCTTCGGTTTTACTCTCTGCACTCCATATAGAAATCTTCTCGACTCAAGATATAGTTGACGGTTTTACCCTTCTTCTAGAATCTGCAGAGGACACAGCTCTAGACATACTCGATGCATCAAACGAGCTCGCCCTTTTCCTTGCACGTGCCGTTATTGACGACGTGCTGGCTCCACTGAATCTGGAGGAGATCGGGAGCCGTTTAGCACCAAACTGCAACGGGAGTGAGACTGTTCATGTGGCTCAGTCACTTATAGGTGCGCGCCATGCAGGTGAGAGGCTTCTGAGGTGTTGGGGCGGGGGGACCGGGTGGGCAGTGGAAGATGCCAAGGACAAAATAGTGAAATTACTTGAAGAGTACGAAACGGGCGGCGTTGTTGGTGAAGCGTGCCAGTGTATACGCGATCTTGGGATGCCGTTTTTTAACCATGAGGTGGTGAAGAAGGCTTTGGTTATGGCTATGGAGAAGAAGAATGAGAGGATGCTGGATCTGTTGCAGGAGTGTTACAGTGAAGGTCTGATCACTACTAATCAGATGACAAAAGGGTTTGGTAGGGTGAAAGATGGGCTTGATGACCTGGCACTTGATATTCCTGATGCTGAAGAAAAGTTTAAGGTTTATTATGAGCATGCTATGGTTAGAGGATGGCTGGTTCCTGCTTGATATGGCTGCTTCAAGGTACACACACCTGAATGAAACCCTTGTGCTGGTCTTAGCTTTTTATTATATGTTTTCATGAGTCTATTTGTTTATCTTACACCAGATGTATAAAAATGGTTGTTTTTGGAAACCTAGTTTACGGTTGGTTAGAAGACTCGATCTTTGATAAAATGTTGTTCTTTTTTGTCTTGACTCGGATTTTATCTACTTGTGTGGTTCATAACCCGACCGAACCATTCAAACCAAACCAAATTGAGATTTAACCGGTTTGCTTTTGGTCGGAACTAATAGGACTAGAACAAGCTAAACCAATAATAATACCTAGTTCTTGGGATGACGTAACATAGTGATGTAGATAAATCTTACCTCCATCTATAATGAAAACAAATTGTAAGATACATCCGTTGTTTTGCTAATTTTTTTTTATTGTTAACATGTGCTATGTTCATGAATCATCTTTTATCGCTTTAAAATTATTTAAATATATGCTAGCAAGATCTTGATAGAATAAGAAACCAGTTTGAGCTGTAAAAATCGAATACCAAAACCGGCCAAAATGTATAATGCCCATTGTAAGAAAGGAAGATGGCATACAAATGATGAAACGGGCGTCTTCTAAAGCCCTTGGAACGGTTTTGGGTTGAAACACCCCACATTTAAGGTTATTATCTTTGGTTACCAATTTTTTTCCCCTTTTCTTTCTTTTGTGAGCCGGTTTCGGTTTTGGTCAACAAGATGAAGAACTGGTTCCGGTCAGGTTTAGGTTTTTGACAGAGTTTTGACTGGTTTTTGGCAGGTTTTGGTTCCGGGGCCAGGTAAAGGTGAAACCGGTTCCGGTTGCAATTTCTTTGAGAAACCGGATCTAGATGTACTCGCCAATTAGGGTAGGATTGGTTCTGGTTGTTGCTTCTGTTTTTTCCCCCTTCTACCAGTTGGGTCAAGTTGGTTGGGTTTTCTATTCTTTTTTTTTTTAAAAATTAATCCATCACTTATGCCTAATTAATACACATTACTTGTAACTTCAGAAACAATTTATTTTCGTTTGAAAAGGCCCGAATCACGCTTTATGAGGAGAAACTACATCGAATTTTATATTTTTTTAAAAACTTGTTTGTTTTATTTTTAATTTTTTGTTATGATAGTTCAAAACTTTTTGGGCCGGGGTCTTTTACGAAGCAGTCACTCTACCACATTTGGGGTAGGGGTAAAGGTATATCTTCATCTTTCGCCCTCCAGACCCCACAAAATGAGATTACACTGGATAGATGATGTTATGATAGTTCAGAAACTTGTTCAATGTTTGTGTCATATAGAACCTAATTGAAATTTGGACCGACTGCAATTTTCTAGATAACTAAAAAATAATTGAAAATTTTTACTGCTAACTGAAATCTCAATGTTGTGAACTCTTGTAATTAGAGGTGCACAAACTGGTTGTAGTTTGTCATAAAGTAAAGAACTTAGTAGATAAAGGATTGGTTCCGGTTAGGTTGGGTTTTTGACAGGGTTTTTAGTTTTTTACATGTTTTAATTGGTTTTTGGTCGGTTTGTTTTTGGTTGGTTATAGATGAAACCTGTTTCGATAATTCCGGTTCCGGTCATTATTTATCTGATAAACTGGAACTGTCCCTACATGTCGGTTCAGGTTGAGATTGGTTTCGTTTCTGCTTCCTGGTAGGGTTGTACGGTTTCGGAACTGTTTAATATTCCCACATTTACTCATGTTTTACATATACTGCTACACAAAATATACATTGCAAATCCAATTTCAGTTTTAAAAATGTTCTCACAGATGTCAGAAATTTAATACAAATTATGTTATTTGTATGTTAAAACGGTTTTTTAGTAGAATTATCTTTTTTGTGTATTTCTTACATGTAATTGTGTCTTTTTTACATGTAATTGTGTCTCTTTTAAAGATAATTGTGTTATTCATACTTGTTATTGTGTTATCCTTGCTTAACATTATATATTTTACAACATGACTGTGTCTAAAATTGTTTAAAAAAATACAACATTGAGCAAGCACAAAAGACACAATGATAGTATAAAAGACACAATGATCAATACAAAAGACACAATGACGTGGATACAATGAGCAATACAAAAGACACAATAAAATATACAAAATTGTTTACTCTCGTCATTGTGTCTTTTTTACAGTTAATTATATCCTTTTTAAAGATCATTGTGTTATTTATACTCGTCATTGTGTCATCCTCACTTGACATTATATATTTTACAACGTCATTGTGTCTTAATTGTTTACGAAAAACATTGAACAGAAACATAAAAGACATAATGACATGTACAAAAGACACAATATCATATACAAAAGACACAATATCATATACAAAAGACAATTTATGTACAAAAGACACAATGACTTGTACAAAAAACATATTGAACTAAAAAAATAATAAAAAAAAAAAAATTCTATAGCAATATTATACTAATTTGGAAGAAAAAAAATGTTCGTTTTTATGATATATATTTTTTCAAAAAATAATTTCGTATGTAAAGGTCATGAACGTTTAAACAAGATGAGGGAACTTGATAAAAAATTAACAAAAGTAGTTATTAATATAACAACTTTCAATAACTTGATTTAATCATAGCTATGGATTAATGATCTAATGGCTTAATATATTTCTTAGGCTTTTTAGGTTAATAGACTTATTTAGTTTAACTTAACTCTATTATGATAAGCTAAAATAAGCATTGGTTTTAAAAGTGACAAGCTCTCCCCCTTTCATGTTTCATAACTTTTTCTTACGTCATTAGACTATGCGTAATTCAGGGGCTTGATGAAGGCTTGAGTGTGTGCCATACAAGGACTATGCTAAGAGGAGTGTTGGTTAATGATTATAAGAAAAAAGTAAATGTAATGGTACGATGATATGAATGTTTTTTATTGGTTTAGAAAATCATGATTGGTTGGCGGCTTCTGATCAAGCCTTGACAATGATCACACACAAGGGTCCTTTCCTCGGTCACGTATCAAGGGGTGTGGTGATTGCATGTATAGAGGGGCATGATGATTGTATGTCTAAGGGGTCATGACTGAAGGGACATGGTAATTGTATGTCTAAGAGAGGCATGCACAAATCGGTTAACTGGTCGGAAACCGGTTTCTTAATAACCAGACCGGTTAACTCATCAGTTGGGTTTACTAGTTTTTTCCAATAATCAATTTAGTTAAAAACCGGTATTTATAACCTATGGAACAGAACCGGGTAATAACGAGATCGGTTAACCGGTGGAACGGGTTTAAAAACTGTTTTATTTCTTCTTTTTTGCATAAAGTTGAAAAAAGTGTATAATTTTGTTATATAAATTATATAATTTGTTATATAAATTAAAAAAATGATGAAAAAAAACCAAAGTTGATCGAATTATATAATTTGTTATATAAAATATTTAATTTGTTATATTATTTAATATACTATAAAATTAATTGAAAATAAAAATTAACTAAAAACCTTTTAATTACATAAAATAATAAATTAAAAACAAAACTAAATAAAAATAAAATATGTTATCACAAATTTATAAAAAGGAAAAAAAATATAACGTTAAATTGCTAATTTTGAAAGCGTAATAGCCTTCGGATTGGACTTATGTACTATTGTTTCACATCCATGTATCCATCATTTGTTATTCATTGGAAAGTGGTAATGGAATTCATTCCTCGACTTCCATCTCATGTATTTGCGTCTTCTACCTTAAGCTCGTCATCAAGATTATCTTGCTTTGTGTGCATTCTATAGTGTTCAAATGGTACTTCAAACAAATGCATATTTCTAATGATGTTGAAGTGAGGCTTGTCTGTCGTCTCAGGAAAACCTTATAACTAAGAGAAAAAACAGATTCTGAAGCTATCGTAGAAGCTTATATGCTTAGTAAATTGCAAGTCATGTTAGATAGAATTGGAAATTGGGATTTATTTTCTTTCCATTAGACTAAAATATCAAAGTTTTCATAATCTTTCGGATTTATATTGGAAATTCAATCCGTCCCTAGGTACCTTCGAAGTTTGCTACTTACGCTAGTATCTCAAGCATGTTTGATAACATTTTGTTTCAAAGTGTTAAACAAATCAAAGTTAATATGTTGGCTTCTACTTGAAAATATATGTAAAAATTATTTTTAGTGTTTTAAAGTGTTAGATGTTGAACCATAATTTTGTATATAATGAACAAACATATTTTAAATATATATTTTAAAATTATTTTTAGTGTTTATAGCAAAATTTGGGTCATTTAAACCCAAAGCAATAATTGTTTCATCAATTAGTATTTCAATGTCGACACCATTGAAACATGGTTCAATGTCATCACACAAGTAAAAATGGCCAGCATTTTTTCAAAGCATTTTAAAAGTTTTAATTTCATTGGAAGTAACATTGTTATATATATTTCATTTTCTGATTCATGTTGGTTAAATTTTCGAGTCATTATAAATCGTTACGTTTTTAAAAAACTTCAAATAAACTAGTGAAAATTTCAATGACGTCACAACATCGGCTTGAGAAGGCCTTAGCCTGACGTCTTTGGACTAAATTTTCGTGAAATAATTCCAAAGTTTACCTTTGTGGTACGACACTGTCAAACATATGTCAAGTCGAATTTCACGTTGTAGGCACGTCCCAATCGGACCTAAAAAGGGGAATTTGTGTCCACACAATTTTTTATAAGCTATATATCTTATACGACTTGTCAAAAAAACATCTTTTAGCATTTGTGTCACACCCCCAAATTCCCACGTGCGGTGTCAAACCGCTCGGGTGTGACGTGGCCAGGATCATAGCTTTCGATCATATAGAACGGCACTATATGAGTTATACAAACATATAGTTTTGTAAATAGAACAAGTTTGAAATATTACGCAGCGGAAAAGTAATAAACGGTTACAGCAGAAAAATAAATTGTATCAGACACTACATAGTTGATATTGTTTAAAAAGACATGAATCAATATATAAGCCTAGGACAAGAGTCTAAAATGCATGAGACTCTCCTTGTGTATCCTCCAGAGTGTCCTAGCTTGTTCCATCAGTTACCTAAGAATACATGCGAAAACATGTCAACTATAAATTTGGTGAGTTCATAGGTTTAGACAGTAAGTAAAACAGTAAGACAGACATATACTGGGTATGTTAAGTTGTTTGTTGGATCTACGATCCGTGAGTGTGTCAGTTCATCTTACCGAAACTCGACTGTTTCCTTTGCCTCCCCGGGTCATCGTTGAACCCAGCATCAACATCGATATTACGCTCGTTATGACCTCCAGTCAAACCCAGTAGTACTACGTAATAACGACTCGTTTGTTGCACAACTAACGGTAAGGATACATGAGGACTTGTTGCGATAATAGTTACACTCGAAAAATAGTTTTACAACATACCAGTCATATATCTAAAACAGTTGCATGATATTCTCACCCTAAGAATTAAACAAAATAGTTCAAGAATAAAAGTGGGGCTGTAAACTCACCTGAGTTTAGTAGAGTGCGTTCGTACGAGAACGGAGTAGCGCGCCTCTTTAGCGGTTACCTATATCACATAGGTGTCATGAGTTTGTGTTCACATTTGTGTTGGTCTCACAAGACCGTGTTCGTGTCCAAACAACTCCAAGTTGTTAAGTGGGTCGTGTTGACCGTGTTTGACCTAACGACCCGTTGGTGATGTTTTTAGTTCAAGTGATCGTGTATCGTGCGATTTAGTGCCATGTGATGTGTGTGAGCACCAAAGCCGTATCCGTGAGGTAACTTACTATTTATAGTAAGTTTCCATTTTAGGAAAGTTTCCATATTAAGCAAATCATACAAGAAATCACTTTCCGTTCATTCTAATATGCATAGTTAACCTATATGAATATGTTATCACATAGCACATCGTCACACATGGTTGGTTAAGCATGTTTGGTGTTTAAAAGTTACTATTTTTAGTAAGTTGCAAAAATAAGCATTTTTCACCAAGTCTATCAATCAAACTCATCATCACATCAATATCCTAGTCTTAATTAACCATTTGATCATACTCGTTACAACTAACATATTGCCATTTATCGATTTCGTAACATAAAGTTACTATTTATAGAAACTTGTAACAATGCTCATATTTCAATCATTCAAAGGAAATCAAAATGTCTAATATCATCATGTTAGGTCCATATAATCATGTCAAACATATTATAACATCAAGTTCATCACTCCTTAGCCATTTGTAACAAAAAGTTGCTATTTTTAGAAATAATGGTGTTAATCACTACTTTTAACAATCCTAACAACCCAAATGCATCAATAATCATTCTATTAGTTCCAAATCATCATAAATCATAGTTCTAAACATATGCATGTTCCTATTTCATCAAAAATCACAATCTCATATTATTAAAGTTTCTAAATATAGAAATGATGCTTCAAATAGTCATTTTGAGCACAATAATCATTATAGACCTTGCAAATAATCCCCAACATCATCAATATTCATATATTCATACTCAAAATTGTCAAAAATCTCATGGATCATCCATGCATGTTACTAAAAATCACTATCTAGGCCAAAAGCCCCAAATAACACAAGTTAGCATCAATAATGACTATTAAATCAATCTCAATGCTCAAATCAGTGACACAAGACATAAAGCACGGATCTAAACATGCTAACATTCGTGCATGTGCCATTTGATGACTTGCATGTGGGTATTACTCATTGCATGTGTGTGTATGTGCAAGATTAGAGCAAAATGGATGCTAGAACTACCTCAGATGCCTTTGAATCTGCAAATGTGGTCCGAGATTGATTATTGTAGCTCCTGAAATCTGCTGAGAAGGTCTCACAACTGAAATGGTGGATGGTGGTGCTTCCTTCTAGCTCCTTCTATCCTTCAACACTTCACCAAGGGTCTTGAACACTTCCAAATGGCTCTAGATTGAGGGAAATGGCTCCAGCAGAGGGTCTTGGGTCGGATATGTCGAGAGTTTTAGATAGGGGTGGCAGAAATGATTACATCTTGGTTAAATAAAGATTTTGCATGTTGGATGCCGTCGCGTGCCGCCGAGACTGGCAAGAATGCCTCTCAGCGTACCGTAATGAATATAATATTCATTTGGTTCCCGAAACACGCTGCGTACCGCGATTGGAGAAGTTGATCGGTCATCGCGTACCGCGACGACTTTCGGAGAATTCAAATTTCCCCGCCCAGGCTTCGCGTACCGCTAAGGCCCAACCAAAGGCCCTTAGCATACCGCTATGGGTCCTGGGAGAGCCCAATAGGCCCAATCTTGATGTTTTGAACCGATTTTCGCGTATTTTTCGATTACGGACATCGTTTCTCGACATATTAACATTGTTCCACCTATTTTAGGTTTCCTATAACCTAAGTATAGTGAAAGTAGTCTGTGGTTTGTTTAATTCACCAACGTTCGTTATTCAAGACACGTGCGAGCGTTTTACGATAATTCCCCGAATAATCTGTCTGTTTGGAGTGTTGTGCCACGTGTCACACTAAATATTAATGATTATAGTGCCACGTATGTAGTAATAATAATACACATTATTATTAAAATAAAGTAAATGCTGGCCTGGAATTTACGAGGTGTCACAATTTGTTTAAAATTATCTTTCAGACGATTCATTTGAGTGAGGAATAGACTATCTTGCACCACCAAATTAATTATATGTGAAACACATTTAATATGGAAAAAAATCATCACAGATATGTTGATGTTTCTTAACCAAGTTAGTATACATAAAGCATTATGAAAAGTCATTGAAAATACTTTATCTTGTAGGTTAAAAGTTTGAATTATATCGTCTAACATGTTAATTAAATATTTTGCCCTTGTGTGGATACGGAAACGTTTCAAATGCAATCGTCTATTCCATTATTTTTCACATATTGGGATTAACCCAATGTGTAGTAAGACAAAGGTACGACTCAGGCAACCCATGTGGTGCCGACCAAACACTAATATTTTATCTTGTAGGTTAAAAGTTTGAATTATATCGTCTAACATGTAAAGCAAACGTTTTGCCCTTCTGTGGATACGGAAACGTTTCGAACGCAATCGTATTCCATCATTTGCCACGTATCAGGATTAACCCAATGTGCAGTAACGCTAAGGTATGATTCAGGAAACCCATGTGGTGCCGACCACACATTCATTGTTAAGTTAACCTCAATTTTTAAATTTTCAAAACCCAGAATATGTTTTCTTTTAGGTTGTTGCCAATGTTTCATACAATCATGACTTACTTGTTTGCATTGAGGTTGAAGCGTATTTTGAATCATCCCCATAAATAACGGATTTTCGATATGATTGAAAGACAAACTTCTTTTGAATTGCTAATTTTCCCATCATTTCACGAAGAATGTCGTGAATGGAATTCTAAACCTTACACTTGATTGACATTTGTGCTTGATCATTCACCAAATTATTTTAGATCATAAAACAATATTTGGACCAAAAAATGGGTTTAACAGTCATATGACCGTTTCAAACGGCTTGTAATATTTTTCTGCCTTGTTTTTTAACGTGTTTCTAACAGCTATATTTTGCCCAATGGTAATAAACGGCTATTTCATTTTTTGGAAAATAAATCGGTTTTTGATTAACCGGTTTTGCCCACAAACCCCCAAACCGGTTTGTAACTTCCATGTATTACTAAAAACAAAAGTTAGTCGAAAAAACCGGTTTGTAACCAGTCTAGAAACCGGTTCAGTTGGGAATCCCGGTTTTCTTTGTGCATGTCTAGTCTAAGGGGTGTGATGAAGGGTTGCCCGACCCCTCCTGACATTCCATCACACATGCCCTGACACATACAATGGTGCTATTATTCACTTTTTATAATTAACTAGTGTTAATCTCGCGCGCGTTGCGGCGCTAGACTGCTAAAAAAATGGTATTTTCATACGAAAATAAAATAGTAGTTATATCGTCCAAAAGCGTACTAAGAAAATAATTTATCGACAAATCAGTTGACAAATTCAAAAACATTTGTGATCCTTTTAGTATTTCTTGTTGAAAATCTTCTTAGTTTTTGTAAAGTCATTTCATTTTATAATCACATCATTGATAGCCTGCATTTTAAAGAAGTTGAAATAGTCAAGTGGTCATCAAACATGTTTCAAGAAATTACAAGTAAATTATGTAATAAAAATGAAATCATGTTTCCAATAGCAGATAACAAAATTATGGTTTTTTCTTTTCTTTCTCTCTCCAAAGCTAGAAGAATCAAATAAAAACGAAGTTGATGATGGTATTTTCTTCCTACGTACAATGCCATGATAGCATAGGTTCCATACCATACATATTTGTTAATTCATACGTGGCCTCTTATTTCATACGGTGCCATAATGATAGATGTTTCATACCCATTCCTATTTGATTATTTCATTTTTGACAAAACTTAAAAATCCAAATAATTCTATTGTGTCAAATTCCAAAACTTTATAAATTACACTATTCATTTCATGAATTTTAATATATATAGATTTATTCTCTCCACGCATTACGGCGGGTTATCACGGTATACTCTCGAGAACGGGTATTATATATCAATTGGAGAAACATAAGTTACATAGTAAAATCAAATCTCTTATCACGATTTCTATACAATTTTTTATAAAAACATTAAATCATACAAAATCTTCACATATATGTTTTAAAAATAATAATTACTCACAAAATCCGTCTCACCAGCAACCAATTATTTGAATTAAAAAAAACTTAAATCTTTAAGCAAATCTCTCAAATTTAATAACCTTATATCTATTTAATAATTTTCAAAGTTAAAAACTTATGATGGTTTAAGTCTAAATTTTCAAAACGTCATTACATTGATTGGACACTTAAATAATATATATACATATATGATCTTGAATATACATATATATATATATATTATAATAAAATAAAAAGTAGGGCTACTTACTATATAATAATATTATTACTACTATTTTTTTCATGTATTTTAATTATATATATATATATATATATATATAGTATTATAGTAATATGAGCATCAAATTACCTAAATTACCCTTGTTACTATTCCTTTCATTCTTTTTAATATATACTAGGTTTATTCCCTCCCGCGCGTTGCGACGGGTTATCACAGTACACTCCTGAGAACGAGTCGCGTTGCGGCGGGTTATCACAGTACACTCCTGAGAACGAGTATTATATATCAATTACAAAAACACAAGTTACATAACAAAATCAAATCTCTTATCGCGAACTATATACAAATTGTTCATAAAAACATAAATTATACAAAATCTTCACAAATATGTTACAAAAATAATAGAAAAACTTACTTACAAAATTCTTATCATCGACAACCAATTGTTTGAATTAAAACAAAAACACAAATCTCTCAAATTTAATTAAAACCCAAATCTCGATTTACAACTTTTCAAAGTCCAAAAACCTTCTCGTGATCCTCGTCTAAGTTATCAAAACGTCACAACATGGATAAACACATACGCATTACTATTCATTTTACTATACATCACTATTACTATATATATATATATATACAATTAATATATTATGTGTGTGTATATATATTTACTATTCAATAAAAAATATATATATTTACTATTCCTTTTTCATGAAGTTTAATATATATAATAATAGTAATTTTGACTATTTGTACAAATTAGATTTGATTTGCATTTAATTTATAGTTACTTAGTGTGTCTTGATTCATATATTTAGATTTGGTTAAACAATTATATTTTGGATTGAAATGAGTAACATTATGTCATAAAACGAGTTGAGATAGATAACATTTAGCATAATAGAGGTCAAGATGAATAACTTAAAAACAATGTAAATATAATTGATTCAAACTAGTAAAAATGATTAATAATATATTTGGTGAGAAAATCATTAAAAATTATTAAAATAAACTATTTATTTCGTTACAACTCTTTTTAAGAGAAGCTTGCCTTGTTATCCAAAAGCAAAAGTCGATCGAATTGGTCGGGCCCCTGCCCCAAAATGTTGAAATGGATGCCCTACCTGTTGGATGGTGTCTTAGTTGAAGTTGTTTTGGTGTAGCTAGCTGCTCTTCCTTTTTGTTTGGTCTGACGGGAACTGCTTGTTTTGTTCCAGGAGTTTCGCTTCGTGCCTTTCTTGCCTAGTGAGTCGGTCCTTCTTTAAAGAACCCTTCTACCAAGGAAAGAAAACATGTTGTCCTTTTACCAACCCCTTCAAGGCGTCAACCTCCATACATGGTCTTGGAGAAGGCACAGTGGAAGCTTTTCCAGCCAGCGATTGATCTAGTTACCGGTAAAGGACAGTTGACAGAAGAAAGAGAGAGATGAGCCACTCACTCAATAACTAGAAGAAGGAAAGAAATTGATTCATTTTGCCAGCCTTGAACTCCTCTTTCTTGGATCGTTGTTTGTGACAGACCGATTGAGACAAATCTAGAGATAGAGCTGCAAGGGAATACTTACCAATACCTACCGCGGATGACGATGACGATGTTTTCCATTACTTAGTCATCTCACATCTCCATATATTTTGTATTTGTACTAACTATATTGGGATCATAACATAAAACATATTAGACTGGGATGTGTAACGCCTTAACATAATGTGGATCAAGACGAGTAACTTAAGTTTTGAGAATAGAATATATTCAAACGATTAATAAATATCAATAATATATTTAATGATAAAATTATTAAAGATTATGTAAATAAATTATTTGTTATCTTAAAACTTATTTTAACTTAAACTAAATTGTTGTTTTTTTAGAATGACTCATTTAGATTTAAACTTATTTTCTTAAAACTTTTCAGGACCCGCATCCATATTGACATGCATCCATTGTAGGCATGTAAACCAACCAAAAGAACACGAACATGAATTTTGTGTTCGTGTTCATTTGATAAATAATTAAACAAATTGTTAATGAACATAAATAAACACAAACGAATTAAAATAAACGAAGAAACATAACTAAACATAATTGAACATGTGTAAACGAATACAATTGAGCAAATATAAATGAACACAATTGAACAAACATAAACAAACACAATTGAACAAGCACGTAAACGAAAAATTTCTTAAATGTAAATACATATCATCTATAAATTAAATAGTCAAACGAATATAAACAAACTATGCCTGGCAAAATGGGCGGGTTAGGTCGGGTCAAAACAGGTTCGGGTCAGGATGGATGCGGGTCAGAACGATTATTAAGCAGAATATGTTCGGGTCTAAATGGATTGTTCTTAAAAACATCAATTTAGTTTAACTTAAGATGTGTTATAAGTAAACAAATAGTCTATTTGGATGATTTTTAGTGATTTTCTTATCAAATATGTTATAAATCATCCTTAAATGTTTAAATCCATTGCATTTACATAGTTTTTTGGTTACCCATCTTGACTCATATTGTGTTTAAGTGTTACTCATCTCAGTCCATTTAATATTATGATATTACTCATTTCAACCCATTATACTACAATTGTTTACCCAAACCAATCCATTTCATTTGATATGGGTAAAAATTGTCACCTCTAAAACAAACATCAACGGACACAAATAAATAAACACAAACGATAACCGAAAAATTTATAAACATAAATAAACGTTCAATAGGTGTTTTCAGGCTCGTTCATTTAATTTAATTTAACTAATACAAATTTGTGAACTGTAACAATCCTTGTTGATCATCACGGCTTGAAACACTACATAAATTATCAAACCAAGTTTATCCGATCCACAATGCAAAAGGAAAATGCAAACCCTCTTAAACCCTCACCCAATCTCCTTCCTTCCTCCTAGAATCATAAACCCTAGGTCATGCTGCAAACCCCGTAATCTAAACCCCTCACTTTACTTAATCTCCACCGGAAAATCCCGCATCAATGCTTTCACGTCAGACGAATTCCCGGTCGATGAAGAATTCATCCAAAAATTCGGCCCAAAAGACGTCGAAACCGAAGATGAAGCTCGTCGCCGGAACTGGATTGAAGGTGGTTGGGCTCCATGGGAGGAAATCCTCACGCCGGAAGGAGAATTCGCCAGAACTTCACTCAACGAAGGGGAAGAAGTCGAATTGAAAAATCCCGACTCTATTGAAGCGTTCAAGATGTTGAGACCTAGCTACAGGAAGAAGAAGATGGAAGAATTAGGGCTAACTGAGGATGAATTTTATGCGAAACAGTTTGAAATCAAGGGGGAGATTCCGGCGCCGTTGCAGACGACGTGGGCTGGGCCGCTGGTGGTCCGGCATGTGCCGCCGCGAGATTGGCCGCCGAGGGGTTGGGAAGTGGATAAGAAGGAGCTGGAGTTTATCAGGGAAGCTCATAAGTTTTCGGTTCGGGTTGATCTTGATCAAGTGAAGAATGAAGCTATAAGCAGTACAGATGATTTGTGTTTGGATAGATACAAGGTGTTTTTGAAGCAGTATAATGAATGGGTTGATGCAAATAGAGAGAGATTGGAGGAGGAATCTTACAAGGTTTATTTCAACCCTGTTTTTTTTTTAAAAAAAAAAATGATTTTGGCATCTTTTTGATATATTTTTCTAAAGCATTATGCATTTTAAATTATGGAGGATTATATTTATTTAATAACATGCTACTTTAAAGTCTCAATGGTCAAAATATGTAGGTTTGGCAAGAAATATGTTTCAAGAGATAAATGTAAAACTTTAAATTAAATGTGGTTGATTCTAAGCATGGTTATGTAATGATTTGATTGTTATTATACAAGTTGCAATGATTACTTGAAAATGCATATTCAAACTGCCCTTAATTTTAAATGATTTATGTTTATATGCTACTTATATTGGTAATGTGCATACAGTATGATCAAGATTATTTTCCGGGTAGGAGGAAAAGAGGGAAAGATTATAAAGAAGGAATGGTAAGATTGTTTTTTCTTATTAATATAAATATATATCTGTTTGGACTGACATATTGCAACGGATATGGATTAATATTATAAATTTTTATTTATTTTGCTATTTTTTATGCTTGCAGTATGAGCTACCATTTTACTACCCAGGACAAGTAAGTTCTTTGGTCTTTAACTCTCGTTGTTGTTCTACTTGTTTGGTGGATAACTTAAACCCAAATTTCCTATCTTAGGATGATCTCAGTGATCTTATTTAGGATTTATATCGTTGCACTCCTCAGTGATGTTTTAGCTTATAAATGTAAGCCCATGTTTAAGAATGCACTTGATTTTAGAACCCAAAATTATTCTTGTATGTTTTATTATTCCAAAATGTGATACATGTTATGCATACATATCATATTTTACATAACAAATAGTGATTGTGAAATTTATTATGCAGATTTGTGTTGGAAAAGTAACTACTTTGCATCTTTATCAAGGTGCTTTTGTTGACATTGGAGGGGTACATGATGGGTAAAGAATTTTTTCCTTATGTTAGATAATTGCAATTTTGCAAATATATTTTGATATATTAATTAGTTACAAAATTCATAGAAGTAGCCTCTTTTTCCCTAGCGATCGCTGGATTGGGTAAGGTCCTGCACTCCTATCTACATCCCACCCTCCTCAAACCCCACTAATAGTTTTGCTATAAGTGAGATTTAATGGTATGATTGTTGTAGTTACAAAATTCAATAAAGAAAAAAAGAGGAAGAGAAAACAGGCATTGGTGTGTCAACCTGGCCCAACTCACCTTTGACTGTCCTATGATTTTCTTGTATTGGGTCGTTACCAAACATGTCTTACACTTACTCAGTTTACTACCGCATGTTGCCGCTTATTAGACTATTAACTTTGAGCTCTGGCCATTTTAGGTGGGTCCCCATTAAACGTAATGATTGGTTTTGGATCCGACATCATATAAAAGTTGGTATGCATGTCATTGTTGAAATTCTGGTGAGTTTTGACTCTTTAAATTCCTTAAGTTCTCATCATCCTGTTGTTTGTGATATACTGTATTATGCATTATGTTTATGGAGATCTGACATTAACTTATATTGCAGGCAAAGCGAGATCCTTACCGTTACCGATTTCCTATTGAGATGCGTTTTGTTGACCCTAATATTGACCACCTAATGTATGTTTTAGCTGTTGTTCAACTTTATATCTTTATAATTATTAGAGATGGCAAATTGAACCCATCTACTTGCGATCGGGTTGGTTTTGGGTATGTTTTATATGGAATGTTTCATATGGATAAAATCAAAGAAATTAGCATAAAAGGGAACTTGGCCAAATTGATGGTTGAAAGCCTCCCAAAATGTATTCTTAATGCTTGATATCTTCTAATGCATTTTATTAAAGAATCAGTTTGTTATTAACTCAATGTGCTTCCTTTTGCCATCTCTAACCAAAGGCAATATTGAATGCCTGATCTGTCATGTCACTCCTTTATTATTCTACTTGCAGTTTTAAGAGATTTGACTACCCGCCTATTTTCCACCGTGAGGAAGATACCAATATGGATGAGTTGCGTGTAAGTATTGCTTTTTCTGGATAAAAGATTCAACTTTTAATTGCTTTTTATAACAATATTTTTTATTTTATTTTTGCAATATTAAAAGCATTAATGTGGTAGATAAGTCTTTTATAATTTCAATACTTACCATACTCCTTACCAGCGAGATTGTCGTAGGCCACCTATTTCTAAGGATGATCCAGGAATCAAGGTAGAAGAGGAACCGCTGACATGTAATCACCCTTACGTTAATACGGTAGTCCTCACTTTTAAAAAAGACAAGAATATCATATATTTGTTCCCAGATTTGTTTGGTAGTTTATTGATCTTTTTACCCATTATTTTTGTATCTTTTTTTTGCTTTGCAGTTATGGCAAATACATGTTGCTGAGCAAATGATTATGGATGATATGGAGATTAATCCGGATAAATACAAGGGTAAAAAGTTGTCAGAGCTAACTGATGAGGAGGAAGTTAATGAAGAGAATAGTGTTCAATACACCCAAGATTATTACAAGGAGAGTTTGCTACCCAAAACAATTGTGGTGAGTACCCGTTTTGCTCCGACTGCTTTTCTTGTTAAATTGTGATTTAATATATCCTTTTAATTTATTTGAATCAGAACGTGAGCGTAAAAGATCTCGACTTGGAAGCTGCATTTGAAGAGCGCCAGGTGGGTATAAGTTTCTCAATTATAAATGTTATAGTCTTACCTTTTTTAATTTGTTTGAGGGGGGGGGGGGGGGTGGATTTGGGTTTTTAAAAACTCATTGGGCGCCACCAACGCTATGCTAACCAATGAAATCAGGTAAAACATAGCTTGCATTTGGGAGGTGGCTATCAAGGGGAATAGCTTAGAAACTAGTGGACGCTGGGTTCGAATCTGAGACCTGAGATCTCTGCTAGTGGGACTCAAATGCTTACCATGCCATCCCCTTGAATGCTTGGATATGTGTTTTGAAAATAATTATCAGTTTATTGCCACTTAAAATCACAATAATAATTTTTTGGATAGATGGATTATGCTTGTGTTTATTAAAGGGTCAATTTTTCAACCTCATTTGATAACCTTTTGGTTTCATTTCACAAAAAAAAAAGGTCTTATTTTGTTACAAGGATGCAAGTATTTGGTGATCTTTTTTACGGAATTTATTAATAATCAAAATTTCTCCACTATTGATCATTCAATATCATAAAATGACTTTCCAAATGCAAAACAAAACACTTTCATTTCTGATGGTTTTTTTGAACCAACAAGCTTTGAGTACAAATCTAACATACAAATTGGAACAGCATCATAACGAATTGAAAAAACAAGCCATGGAAAAAGGCGCAACGTCTTACAGAATTGACAAGTTGAGGCGTAATCATGAAATGGATGAATATGATTTAGTTCATTGGCGTCGTTCAGTCGAGGAAAGAGAAGCTTTACTTAGAGACATAAGCTGGTAATTTGCATGTTATTTGCCTACAGATAGCAACGTGTCGGGTTTTACCGTTTGGGTAAAAATACTAATTCCATACCTCATTATCAAAAATCATGTCCCATTACTTATTGGGTATCCTGTTACACAATATCCATCAAGTTGGGGTTCTTTTGTCAGACTGAAAATCAAGAAGTTTAATTAGTAATTGAATATAATAACTATCAAAATTATCATGAACAAGAAATCTATTTTCCCTAGAAACAGAGGTAAGATTGGCTTATATTGCACCCTTCCTAGACCTTACAAATGGTCATGCTACGAGCATGGTTTAAAAAGGCTGTCTAAGGCACGCCTTGAGGCTTACGCTTCGGTTGAGGCTTTAGAAAAAAGCATATGAGGCTTAGCCTCATGGGGGTTAAGTTGTAACCTAAGCCTCAACCTGTTCGAGGAGGTCTGAGGCGGTGAGGCGATGCTTTAAAATTGAAGAACCCACCTCTTAATCGGCTCTCAATCATCTCTAGGTGCTTTTGATTGAGAATGATACGAAGAAAATAAGTTTCATAATATTTAAATCTCATAACATTACTAAATTAGACTGTTGAACTATTTTTGTGATCAAACTGTGACAATTACGATGTTTATTTTGTATTAAATTTTGATTTATAAGAGATGTATAATAGTACATATTATTTTAATTATATATTAATTATATCTCGAGGCTTACGCCTATTGAGGCTAACGGAAAATGCGTCGAGGCTTGTTTTCGTTCTTTTAAACCTTGGCTATGAGTGAAATTTACTGGGTATGATTGTTTGTTTAACTGTTGTAAATTTGTGATAGCCGAAGAGCAGTTGGTCTACCATTAGAAGAACCCGGAAGGTACCATGATCCAAGCACGGTAGCAAAAGACAAATATGACCCTGAAAACCCATTGTATAGATATGATTATTGGGGAGAGCCAAAGAGTTCAGAAAAAACCAAACAAAACCGTTTGAGAGATTTCCACAACAAAGGGATTATAGGAAGGGGAATGGTGTGGTATGAATCATCCTATGAAGATGCCATGAAAAACCGAGATGAAACACAAGCCTATGAAATGATGCAATCGGGACAGGACGAGGACGATGACGATGATGATGTCGACGACATTATTTATGAAATTGTTTCAGAGCCACAACCCGAAGTTAATGGGGTTCAAACTAATGTTTTTTCGGATGAGTATTATGATTAAGTATTTAGTGTAGTAGCATGTATGTAACAGTATTGTCAAACATCAAGATGTTACCATCGAGTATTATTTAACGAATCTAGAAATTTTTTGTATTTTTATGTACGCTGTGTTTTCGAGTTTATTTAAGGAGAGAAGAAAAGGAAGTAAATGAAAAACATTATTGTGTTCCTAAGTTTTATTTAACAAAAGAAATGAAAAAAAAATAACACATGTTGTGTTTCTGGGTTTCATTTAAGGTGAGAGAGAATGAATTGAAAGGAAAACTAAGCTTAATTACTTAGCTTTCATTTCCTTCCTATTTGGAAGCAAATAAAAGAAAAGAACTTCATTCTTTTCTTTTATTTTTTTTCCTTTTTTTTATCTCATTTATTAAACTCGAAAACATCACGTTAGAGTTAATTGCATAAATAGTTTATCTGGTTTGATTAGATTACAGATGTGGTTTCCGAACTTTAATAGTCCAAACATTTATGATAATGTTACATACTTGGTCCCTATGGTTTGGTTAGATTGCATGTTTGGTTCTTAACATTGAAAAATTGCAAACTTAGTTCAATCATTTGTAAGAAGATTGCATAAAAGGTTCCTATGATTTGATCAATTTGCAGATATAGTTCCAAATCGTAAGACCATGTATGAGGCTTACGCCTGCCCAGTGTCATCTTTGGTTTTCCATCTGAAAATTTGTGCGCTTGGAACAAGTCAATTCAATCAAATAAGTTTTTACATTTAACAAATGTAATTATTACATGTGGAGGATTATTGTGAATTTGTGATGGTCTATTTTCTTTTCTTTTATTAATTGTATTTTAATTCTTGTAATTTCAGTATTTAATATTTATTTTATTTTAACTTTTCTTAATTGTAATTAAGTTATTCTAGTTTTCTTTTTTATTTATTTGTTTTCTTTTTCTTGATTTACGCTTACCTTTAAATTGATTAATATATATATATATATATATATATATATATATATATATTCTAATCCTTTCTTATTTTGTTTTCTTTTAAGTTGTTTTTATTAATATTTGTTTTTAATTAATGTATGTTTGATTACATATTTTTTCTTTGGGGCAATTACATATATCCCCTTCTCTAATGCTAAAATTTCAAATATACCATATTAATTAAAATGGCTTAAGAAATTACTATTTTACTCTTACTTAAAAAAAATATTATACATATTTTACACTTGCTTCAAATATACCTTTATTTTACGTTTTTTTTTTCTTTTTGTAGCATTTTTGCCTCTTTTTTTAATCAATTTTTATGTATTTTTTTGTTTTTAATTGACGGAGCTTGAGTCGTATGAGGGGAGGGTGATGAACGAATGTAGTGTTTGAAATTGAAAGCTTCTAAAAGGGTATGTTAGTCACAATGTGTAAAAATAGTAAAGTTGGGTATATATGTAATTAAATTTTTTCAGTTGGCTATATATGTAATTAAAATTTTCAGTTGGGTATATATATAATGAGACCTCAAAAGAGGGGGATATATGTGATTATCTTTTTTCTTTTATATAAACTCAGTATCCGTACTTAATTTTTACGATTCATCTTTAATCTATGCATGTTTACGACAATTACACTTTATGATTTTACGTCAGAGTGACAGCCATTATAATATAGTTTTATATATGAGTTTTGATATATTGTATCTTGTTTACGTTTTGATATTTGAAATCGTGACGTAATTCCCGCTGCAACGCATGAGTAGTTTTCTTACTTTGTTTATAATTTTTATATTAATATATGTTTAATTATTTTTTTCTTTTATATAAACTCAGTTATTCTACCAAAAATTTTATTGGTTCTCTTTAATCTAAACGCGTTTACGTCGACTATAATTTAGGGTCTTACGTAAAGTAACTAACAACGGAAGTGTTTTTAAATATATGTTTTGATACATGTGATTATATATGTATTTTAATATTCGAAATCATGGTCGGGTTCATGCGGCAACGTGCAGAATAACCCACTAGTTACACACATTTGACAACTAATATTCCACCTTTTAGCTAATTTATTTGATTTGACTCATCAAAATCTAACATAGTTAAAAATTGCCATTAAAGAAAATAATACACATTTGACTGGTGATATTCCACCTTTTAGCAAAGTTATTTGATTTGACTCATTACAATCTAACATAGCTAAAAATTGCCTATAAAGAAAGGGTCTTAATATTCATAATATTCATACACCATCCACATCTTATATACACCATTCTTAGGTCCAATCAATCATATCATACTTACATAACTTTTATTCTTACATATTTTTAAATACTTTTAATATTAAAAAAATACAAAAGGTTGTGTAATTCATACACCGGTGTACCAATATCCCTACCAAAATGAAGCTTTTACAGAGTCAAATTCATCAAATTATAGAACCAATAACACAAGTCTTAACTGAATGCAATTTTTTTTTAAAAAATACACCTACATAGATGACATGAAACACAATCATTATGGAGAAAATTTGTCGCAAAAACTCGCCTCTTCATGCATTTTGGTTATCTCTTGTGCCGTCACACATCGTCTGCAATTTGATTAGAAACAAATCAACAATTAACACATTCTTAATTGATAAACAGGGCTGTCTCTCAGAGATCATGTGCTATGTACGAATGCTAAAAATGGGTCCCTATGTGTGCGTGTGTGGTAATTAGTTTTTAACTAAATATGAATTGAATTATTTTGTTTTTTTGACCTAAATTTTAAATTGTAATAAGTTAATGGGTCAAATGTCTAAGGAAAAAAAAATTCTTTTAACTTTTATAAAATTTGTAAATGGGTTAAATATATTTAAAAAATTTGAATGTAAATTATATGTGTTTGTTGTAAAATAAATTAATATATATAATATATACAATTTTTTTTAAAAAGTTAGGCCCCCCTAAAAAAATAGGTCATGTGCGGTCGCACCTTCCACACGACCACCGTTGATAAACACAAGAAACCTGTCACAAGATAAATAGCAACAAATACCGGGAATTGAAATGTACATTAATTCACCAAAAAGGTCCAAAGACTCTTCAAGAAACAATAAAAACTTGTGTTGGGGGACATAGAATATCAGGGTGGTTGCTTCATTTGCATTTTTTTTGGAAGAAACTCACCTACTTAAATTATTTTTTTTAGTAATACCGCATTATAAGTTGCAGAAAGATACAAGCTAATGAATTAGTTTAGATTTATGGATTATTTAAATTAATTGTTATTTGACCTGGGTACTAAATCTGCAATTCATCAAACCATATGGATCATTTATGCAATTTTCTTACAATTTACAAATGTTTGGATTAAGAGTGCAATTTTTCAATTTTGGTGACCAAACATGCAATCTGATTAAATCACAAGGATTATGTATGCAACATTCTAATAAATGTTTGGACTAAATTTACACTTTTTAAATTTTGAGGACTGAATTTATAATCTGATCAAACTACATGTACTATTTATGCAATTAACTCTTTTAGTTATAAAAAGGACATGAGCTGAGGGTCAATTTAGAAATAACGTTTTTATCTATCTAATTGGAATAAGGGCAAGTTTGTCCTTTTTCTAATAGAGTAGGATCGTTTCAATGGGCTAAGCAATCTAAGCAAAGGCTTAGGGTCACTAATTTTTTTAAAAAATTTATATGTAAGGTTTTTTTACCTGTGTGCTTTTTTTAATTTGTGTACTTTTAAAAGAATAGGAGATTCAATAAAAACGTTCTAATATCCAAATGAAAAAAAATTCTTAAAAAATTGATTGTGGACATTTTATTAAAGAATTTGCATTTAAAAAACTAGAAAAATAAATTTAATCTAAATATTTTATACATGTAAGTGATGTAACTATAAACAAAATTTCTTTTTTAACTCCACTAGATATAAACTTTTAGTTTATTACTGTCATTCTCAAGCCGGATAAAAGGACGATTTTTAACGTAACTGTGAGCGAAGGCTCTGACTTTTTATGCTGCTTAGGACCTGCAAAATGGTTGAGTCTGTCCTGCCTACTAGTGGTACACCGCCCCCTTAGAAGTTAGACAAGGTGGAGTTGGTCAATATTTATGATGTAGAAGCATTCGGATTTAATAACTAAACCTGCACCTAATGATGGCTCGTTGAAGGTGTGTGAAAGATGTCGATTATTTAGATGAGATTTGATGACATGTTATATGACCCAGATGAAGTAGACGACCCAATCAATTAATCAAAGACGATGACTTGCAAGAGTTAAGGAGTTTGAGGTTCATCAAGATTATATCAGGTAATTCAAAATTTTAGGTTTCCATGCTATTTCTTTGGTATTTAAGTTTAGTATAATAGTTATCTTTTATATATATGTGGGGAGCGATATTCTAAAAATGCTTAAAACATTAAAAAGCCTAAGAAGCCACAAAAGAATAACATGCGAATTTAAAGCCTAAGGATTTAATGAAACTACAACAGAGCATTTTATGGTGTTTTTTGTGATGCATCCGTGTGTTTTGTGGTGTTTTTCGAGTTATTTAATGGTGTTAATATTTTATGGTGTTTATGATATCCATGTGTCAATGAAACTAAAAACACCATAATACTTAAAGTTTGTACGTAGTGTTTTTTAACTTAGTTTTATGGTGTTTTTTTAATATATTTATTATGTTTATGGTGTTAACATTTTATGATGTTTATGGTGTTTGGATATTCATGACACTAAAGCTGGACATTTTGTGGTGTTTTTTGTGTTCATGATAATGAACATCATAATACACCATAAAATGTAACATTTAAATACATCAATTTAGGTCGGTTTTTTTAAATAACAATATTATACTCGTTATCAAGATTAAAAAATGATGGATTTTATTGTGTAATTTTTTTAAAAAAACAATAACGTATAAAAAAAATAGGGGAAAGTTGTTAAAAAGTCAACATTAACTACAATTCCCATTATACCCCTCCAACCATTTAAATTTTCCTTAATTTTCTTCCTATAATGACGTGGAACACTTATAATCACAAGATCAACTCAAATCTTTGTTTTTTTCATGACCTTTATTACACTAGTGCAAGACTATGTTATTTTATGTCTATGAGCTAATTCACGATCGTAAGCGAAATTGAACTAATGTAAATTTTTGACATTTTTAGTAACATTTAAAATTTGTCAAAACTTTACACTATTGCAATTTCGCGTACTGTGACACCCCGTAATTTCCAGGTCAGCTTGTTATTTATTTAAATGCTTTATGTACACGCGGCACTAGAATTGGTTTGATTTAGTGTGACACGTGGCACGACAGTACAAACATTGGCACACAACTAGATAATTCGAGAATTATCGGCAAACAGCACACACGTGTCAAAACACACGAACGTTGGTGAACAGCACAACACTTAAGCACAGAAACACCTCACAAGTCAATTATGGCTAGTAATTGACTAATGGAGTCCAAACGACGCTCGAACGATGTTCTACAGTCGAGAAACGGGCAAGAATGGGCCCAGAACAACAAAACAAGCTTATTGGGCTTGATAATTGGGCCAGGCGGTACGCCTGACCCGAGACCTCAACCTGTGGCGATACGCGCGGAAGACATAGGGCGCGCCACATCCAACCCACCCGCGCGCAACGCACGGATCCGAGCCAAACACGTCAGGCGATACGCCTGACACCTCTGACCGTTTTAAATCTTCTTGAGCAGCGCAAAATCATCATACACTCTACCCTCATCATTTCAGTCGATACCAGACGCCATCTAGCACGATTTCACCTTCCCCAAACCTCTGCCATCATATTCTACACCCCCTAAGACCCATTGGAAGCCATTGAAGCCACCTTGAAGCTTTGAGAGCTTGAGAAGAGGAGTTGGAGTTCACACCACCATCATCATCATCGTCCTTCTGCAAAACCTCACGATCCAGGAGCTCTAGAAGTTGTTGGGTGTATCATCTCAGAAGTTTTGAGGCATTTGAAGGTAGTCCTAGCACTCTTGTAGCTTAAAATCATCATTACACACACATGCAAGTGTTAAATCACACATGCAAGCACTACACCATCACATGCACGAATTTTGTGATGTTTAGATCTGGGTTTATTGATATCTTTGCTGATTTTGATGATCTAAGAGGTTTAGATGGTGTTTCATGATGATGTGTGATGATGTGTGTTGTTATGATGCATGATTTGGTCATGGATGATCAATATAATAGCATGCATGCATGATCTAAAGTATTTAAGATGATTTTGAATGATGATATATGATTCTTGATGTTATTAGTGATGATCTACATGTTTGAATATTGTTAAAATGATTAAAATATGAGTTTATGATGAACTTGCTATTATTAGTAACTTTTGAGTTACAAGATGATGATTTGGTGAAAATGGTGAGCATGCATGTGTATGAACATGTTATTTGAATGATATTATGATGATTAGAAACTTAGGAATGTGATTTTGATGTGATTATAGTCATTTTCAACATGGTTACTATATTTAGTAACTTTTCGGGTCAAGATGTTGTTAGATGATGTTTTGGACCATGTTTGTATGTTTAAATGATGCTAGATGACTTAAAATGATGATTGGTGATATGAAAATTGGTTTAGATATGTTAAGATGGTCATTTTATACAAAAACCACAAAGTTACTATTTATGGTAACTTTATTTTTACAAAAACCGATTCGTAAACATGTTGTGTGATTTGAGCATACTAAATGACTTATTATGTTATAACACGATGATTGGATGCTAAGTTAGATGGTTTCCGATATCACGTATGCTATAAATGGAAACTTTCCATTTTAGGAAACTTTTGTGTGCTAACATGATGAAAACGACTTATGTGAATTCATATGATGATGTGTTATGTGTTAACATGATCACGTAGGACTAACGAGCATGCTAGAACTTTAAAACTGTTATGCTTTGTGAACTTTCCAAAAATGGAAACTTACTATAAATAGTAAGTTGTCCATAGACGCGACTTGCGCGTTTTGCACACGACGAGCACTTACACGATTGTTACACGATTCACAATCGTCACACGGTTCACCAACGGGCCGTTGACTTGACACGGTCAACTTTGGTCAACTCTAGTCAAACACGGTCATTGTGGACCAACACGGTCAAACACGATCATTGTGGACCATGTCACACCCCGAGACGGCGGGGTAGGATCGGAGTCCCCGTCGGGCGGAAGGTTCCCGGGGCGCGATATCGTCAGTGATAATCGTGTTGATCAGATTGTTTACATAGCATCAATGTTAAGAACATCTAAAGCACAAGTAGCATTTAAATTAGGATTACAAAGTTAAATTACAATATCCATGTTTGATAATTTAACTAAGTAAACCCAACAAAAGAATCAAATGTTTCTATCTTGTGTCTGTACAAGATATCAAAAGGGATTTGTATCGACTACAAAAGATGTGCTTTCAAAAGTCTGCTAGGTCCTCTAGTTGGGCTGCCTAGCATGCAATTCTGAAGCCTTAGTCTATTCCTGTACGTCACCTGAGAAAGCATGTAAGGAAAACAAGTCAACACAATGGTTGGTGAGTTCATGTAGTTTATAAGTTTAAATAGCTTTAACAAAACTCCTTTCGGTAAAACCTTAATCTTATTAACTCCACATGTAATATCCAAATCGGTATGCTTATATATAGGGCATACCCCTGAGTCGAGCCAACAACCCGCCCAGACGCCATCCCACCACATACTAATCCGGTTATGACACTGTTGTTAATAATAATTAAGCATTTTACCTACCCTTCAATCTCGTTTTCCCATCATAGTTTAAGCATTTTGTTTGTAAGTTTACCCATAGCATCCGTGAGTTTAGCTTGAGAGTCACCAGAATGAACAACTGAATGCCCGAAGGAATCCAGTATCAATCCATACCGGTTCTATGTGAAATTAGCAACTTAGGGGGAGATAGAGGATTCCCATGATGACACAAAGTCAACTAAGGATCACCAATATCGTCCTAATTACTGATCACGTGTGTAAATAGTTTTGGGAAACACTGCATGGCAAGCACTGAGAGGCCATTAGTCCATTTCCTCGTTTCAGACCATGAAGGACACCCTATGGCAAGCACTGAGAGACCATAGTAGATGCCTTCTAGTCCCGACTGTGAAGAACACATGAAGGCAAGCACTGAGAGACCAACTATTGTTCTTCAAGTCCCGACTAGGAAGAACACATGAAGGCAAGCACTGAGAGACCAACTATTGTTCTTCCCTAGCCAATAGTTTTAGCATAGCATTCAAATAGTCCAGCATTTACGTAACTTGTGCACAAGTACTAGCTTCACAACCGGTAAGGCAAGCACTGAGAGACCAAACCGTTGTTTTAGCATGGCAAGCATATAGCATTCAAGCGTTTATAGTATCCGTAGCTTCAAGTATTCAATATGTATGTATGTATGTATTTAGCATCCTCATAGCATTATAGCATCATTAGTATTTAGTGTTAACATTAGCATCAAGCTTAAACCCATAGTATTAGCATGTAGCATAACCCCGTAGCATTAGTATTTAGCATAACCCGTAGCATTTACATTTAGCATAACTCGTAGTGTTAGCATTTAGATAACCCGTAGCATTAGCATTTAGCATAACTCGTAGCATTAGTTTATAGCATCAACCAGTAGCATTAGCATTTAGCATAACCCGTAACATTCGCATTCACAATAGCATCATCAGATATTAAATACCCTTAGCACTTGGTATTAACACATAGCTTTAGTATTAACAGTTTAGCTTATGCCTTTAGCACTTGGCATAATCATGTAGCATTAGTATTAACAGTGAACTTATGCCTTTAGCACTTGGCATAAACATGTAGCATCAACATTTGTATACTAGAATCATATAAAAGCATTTTGTTAAGTTTAAAACATTTGTATTAAAATGTATAACATGCTTCTCAGTCCCGGTTTAAAATCAAAATAATTTGAAAAGGGACAATGAACTCACCTTGTAGTTGTGGTAGTTGACTTAACCTAATCAAGAATGCACGCGCGCTCTTTGTTGTACTTGTAGTATTCACGATCCTGTATTGATTTTACATTGTTTATAACTTATAAGTATGAGTTATAGGTGTTTATATGCGTGTAGGTGTTAGCCCTAAAAGTGGCTAACACTTGAATGTCTTGGTCATAGTTCGGCCTTGATTCAATGGGTGTAGATTATACTATCACTTAACCTCATTTAGTTAAGTTTAGTACATATCGTTGTTGTCTTAGTGTTCACTTGAGATGACTTGGTTTCTTAGTTATCATGAACTATGTCCTATTGTAAAAGTTGGGGTTTCCACAATTTCCAAGTATAAAACTTGATTTTACACTTTAACTTCACATGTGATTATGGAAATTATTTTAAATTGGTTTCAATTGTTTGTTTCAACTTAACTTAAACGGGCCGAACCAAGACCATGGGCCGACTCAAGAATTCCAAGTGGGGTGTCAGGTGGGCCCAACCGTTGGGTTAAGCCCATTTAGTTGATGTTGGGCTAGTATTTAGTGATGTGGGCCGAAATAAGATGGAATTCATCAGATTTCTTGGGCCGAACTACCAGGATTTAGGCAAATTCAATGTAGAATAGTGCTGGGCCAAACTATTGGGATAGAATAAGGAATTTGAGCCAATGGATATGTCAACCAGTCCATAGGCCGAACTAGTCCACCTGGACCGAACAGATGGGCCGAATCAGCTGGCCTATTCGCTTGGTGTTGGCCAAATGGGATTCATCTTGGCGAATGACCAAAGCCGGTTGACTAGGTGGTCGAATGAGGGTGCTGCTCAGCTATCGAATGGAGTTGGCGAAGGAGCAACAGCCCACGAATGAAGATGGCCGAGAGAGTTGGTTCGGTGAATGAGGGCGGCGAAAGGTGGCAGCCGGCGAATGATTTCATGGTCGAGTGAGGTGGTTGCCAGCGAATGAGGCAGGGCGAAAGAGGATGGCCGAGTGTAAAGGTTGGCCGGCGAAAGAAGTCTTTCGGCCATGGGCCTTTCGGCCGTAGTCCATTCGGCGGTCTGCAGATCGGAGCAGCCTAAGGGGTTCGAACCAGTAGTTAGCCAAACCAGTTGGTGTTGTTCAGTGGTGTTAGCACTCAAGGGCTAAGTTTCGAGGGTGAGGGTCGAGAAGAACTAGGTTTAGAACCGGTTAAGAAAGAGAGAGTTCGACCAAGGGTTAGAAACCCTAATTTTCGTAACATTCAAGCTCAAGTACCTCGTTTTCATATGGTTTTGGCTCTAGATCGGTTGTACTTTCGTGTAGTAGAGGTCGAGATCTTCGTTTGGGTTCAAGAACCACTCGATTTCATCAAGAAATGGAAGAGATATGATGATTTGAAGCTTCAAAATGGTGGTGGGGAGCTTGAAACCGGGATTTAGGTTTAAGAGAGAGAAAGGAGAGGTGTTAAATGTAAAAGATGAGTGTTTCAATGTATTTATACCCCCGAGGGTGTTCGGGTTCGTTTTCGTAGTTCGGTTCGCGTTTTCGTTACGTTTCCGGAATGTGACGCGCGTTTTTCGTTATTTTACGCGTTTCGTTAATCTGTTCGCGTTTTATTAAAACAGTTTTGTTTAATTACATTTATGATGAGTTTCAAAATTGTAAAATAGGAAATGTTTTATTTCCTTGAATTTATGATCGTTCGTATTGTTATTCGTTTTCGTTTTCTTGTCGTCAGATCGCGTCGCCATCGCGCGTATTCGTTCGAATCGTCATTCGAACGAACACGACGATGGTTTGGCTTTCTGATTCTTGTTTTCTACTGTTAAGTCATTATTTCAGAATATTAAAATATCAGAATCATTCGTACAGATCGTCACCTATACGAATAGCTCGTCGGTTTAGCATTCTGTAACAATAACCATTTATAGTTTTGTTTGGTTTAACCTCGCGTACGTTTACACATAATAGCACCTCAATAAGCATTTGTATCACCGTTCAATGTTGTCTGATGTGTTTCTGACTGTTAAACTGTTAAGTTTAATCAGATTACAGAAACAATAGCATAATAGTTTAATATCAAGCATCATGATATTATTAGCAAAGTCAATAGTTTACGTAGCTTGTACCTGAGTTTCTGTGCATTTACTGTTCAGCTCACTGTTCCGGTGACGTTTCCGGCACAGATGTTACAGACCAACACGAGCAAACACGGTCTCTGTAGACCGACACGGACAAACATGAACAACCAAGGGTTGTTGGACACCAACACGAGCACAAACACAAACACTAGCACGGTTACATACACGAACTCACGTACGGTGTACGATATAGGTTGCCGATGACCGACGCGCTACTTTCTCGAGGAGCTTACGCGTACTTTCATTCACATCGCTAAGGTGAGTTTACGGCCCCTCTTTACTCTTTTCAAACGCTTTTAAATAGGGGGAGAATACTAGTTACATCGAGTCAAACATTTATTACTGTACAAACATTTTAGTGTATGCTGGTTTATTGGACAAACATTAAGTGTTGAACTCGTAACAAGACCTCACAAAGTCTTACCGTTAATGTACAAACAACGTGGTAGATTTGGATGGATCCATTAGGGTATGACCAACCCCACGGGGCACAATTTTGACTGGGTGTCATAACCCATGCAAACTCTGACCTAATTTACTGTGTGTACGAGACACAGTGGAGGCAAGTACAAACAGGTCTAGTTCGGTAGTAACGCACTGACACTTGGAGCCTAGGGCTCTGTACTAATATTTGATAAACAGCATGACACACTCTTATTACTATATGTATATCAAAACCTGTGAACTCACCAACCATTGTGTTGACCCTTTTTCTAAACTTGTATTCTCAGGTAACTAACAAGCTATGGATAGCAGGAATGCACACGTTAAGAGACGAGCTTTAGGATCCGCATGCATTCCTGTCATATTATTTGAAAACAATTTTATTTATGTTATGTATTGATACAATGTTTTGATCTGACAATTTTTGATTCCGCTGCATTCGTTAAACTCGTTTTATTTTCCGCTGCATGTTATGATAACTATTAAATTTCCGCTGCAAACTATTTTTGTTAAGTGTGTGTCAAACATTGTATTTGTAAACGCATATAGAGTTGTTCTATATGACCTTGAGCTGTGATTCTGGCCACGTCACACCCACGTGAACTGACACCACGTGTGGGAATTTGGGGGTGTGACACGTACGCTCGTGAATTAGCTCATACACATAAAAGAACATTGTCGTGTACATGTGTAATAAAGGTCATGAAAAAAATCAAAGATTTGGGTTTATCTTGTGAGAGCTATTTGGGTTACTACAATTAAGGAGGGTTATTAAAAGAACCAAATCCTATATATATATATATATATATATATATATATAGTAGTTTGTAGGTCTGTATTTTTCATCTCTACATTGTTATTTTTAGCAATTATTTTTTTTCCAATAAATTAGGTGTTTTCCTATGCAACTCCTCACGATGGTGGTCTAGTGGTAAGTGGGTGATAATCCATAATGGAGGTCTAGGTTTCAAAGCCCGGCACCACCCAATTTTCCTTGGGTCATGTGATTTACCTCCCTCATATTGGCCGTAGGACCGGTCGGTGAGAGGCGCTTAATGGTGGCATTCACCATTTTTTTTAACTCGACTACTATGGCAGGGTTAATTACATAGATGTTATCATATATTATTACATGTATTAGTGTTTTCATTAAGCATCCTCTTTCATATATGTAATGAAAATTTTCTGATATTTTAGATGATTTGTAAACATTTTAACTAAGATGACATTTGATTGTAGTTTAACTAATGTACCATTTATACATTTGTACACATTATAGTCTTTGATTATTATTATTATTATTATTATTATTATTATTATTATTATTATATAGCATAATGTCTTATTTGTATTATGTCTGTCTATTTTATTGTGTTTTTAATGTTTATATAGTTAACTTTTTGTAATGTGTTATGTTAACATATGTAATCAGCTAATTACAGGTATGTAACCATTTTATTACACATAAGTAACCGTTTGATTACATGTACGCAACCATTTGATTACAATTATGTTTTATGATTAAATTTTAATCACACGTTATATGATATATTATATTCATTATTGTTGTAGTGTTTTTTGAATCTTCTAGGTTATTCACTTTATCATCATTAGAGTATCCATCTACATGAAATAGATTTTCTTCAGTGTCTGTGTCATGTATGATGGAAGAAGATTCTTCCGTATCTTCCTTTTTAACAGAGCAATTTCAAGAATCATGATTGTTGACCATCTTTGTAGACTATCTGATAAAATATATGTAATCAAAAATCATAAAGTGTTTAAAAAGATGGATTGATGTATGAAGCGTCTTCCTTTTTTAAAAAAAACATATAGAAAATGTAACAACTGCAACTATCTTCAATACCTTCATCTGTGATACAAACATCTTCAATTGCAACTTCTGGAAAAAAAATGCTACTTCCATTACTTGATTCTCCAACGCATTTGAACTCTATCTTTTTTTTTAAACAAAATCACTTTTTCATAATGTACCTTCTTTCATAATTTGCATAATTATGATAAAGTGCCTTTTTTCATAATGTACTATCTTCAATACCTTCATCTGTTCCGGTTATTTATTCAATAATGTATCTTTTTTCATAATTTGCATAATTGTACAGGTTTTAGTGTTCTAATTAATGGTTATACTGGTTATAGAATTGGTTATATTGGTTGTGTTTAGTGCAATGTTTGTTTGTACTTAATATGCTGGTTTTTCTTATAATTAATGGTTATGTATTTGTTAAAGACAGGTTGTACTGGTTAGAGTACTTGTTATATTGTTATGTGTTTAGTTCAATGCTTTGTACTCGTCACTAGTTGTATGATTAAGGATTGTATTGCACTGGTTATAGTATTGGTTCGTTATATGGTTTATGGTTAGTGCTGGTTTGTTTGTACTTGTTTGTACTTAATGTGCTGGTTTTTGTTCTAATTAATGGTTATGTATTTGTTTAAGACAGGTTGTACTGGTTATAGTACTTGTCATTTTGCTATGTGTTTAGTGCAATGCTTTGTACCGGTTACTAGTTGTATGTTTATGGATTGTATTGCATTGGTTATAGTATTGGTTTGATATTGTTTATGGTTAGTGCTGGTTTGTTTGTACTTGTTTGTACTTAATGTGCTGGTTTTTGTTATAATTAATGGTTATATATTTGTCTATCACAAGTATTGGTTATAGTACTTGTTATATTGCTATGTGTTTAGTGCAATGCTTTGTACTGGTTACTAGTTGTATGATTATGGATTGTATTGCACTGGTTGCAGTATTGGTTCGTTATATTGTTTATGCTTAGTGTTGGTTGGTTTGTACAGGTTTGTTCTGGTTTTTGTTCTAATTAATGGTTATGTATTTGTTTAAGACATGTTGTACTGGTTATAGTACTTGTCATTTTGCTATGTGTTTAGTGCAATGCTTTGTACTGGTTACTAGTTGTATGATTATGGATTGTATTGCACTGGTTATAGTATTGGTTTGATATTGTTTATGGTTAGTGCTGGTTTGTTTGTACTGGTTTGTACTTAATGTGCTGGTTTTTGTTATAATTAATGATTATATATTTGTCTATCACAAGTATTGGTTATAGTACTTGTTATATTGCTTTGTGTTTAGTGCAATGCTTTGTACTGGTTGCTAGTTGTATGATTATGGATTGTATTGCACTGGTTATAGTATTGGTTCGTTATATTGTTTATGCTTAGTGTTGGTTGGTTTGTACTGGTTTTTGTTCTAATTAATGGTTATGTATTTGTTTAAGACAGGTTGTACTGGTTGTAGTACTTGTTATATTGCTATGTGTTTGGTGCAATACTTTGTACTAGTTACTAGTTGTATGATTATGGATTGTATTGGACTGGTTATAGTATTGGTTCGTTATAGTGTTTATGGTTAGTGTTGGTTTGTTTGTACTAGTTTTCGTTCTAATTAATGGTTATGTATTTGTTTAAGACCGATTTTACTAGTTATAGTACTTATTATATTGCTATGTGTTTTATACAATGCTTTGTACTGGTTACTGGTTGTATGATTATCGATTGTATTGCACTGGCTATAGTATTGGTTCGTTATATTGTTTATGGTTAGTGTTGGTTTGTTTGTACTGGTTTGTACTTAATGTGCTGGTTTTTGTTCTAATTAATGGTTATGTATTGGTTTAATACAGGTTGTACTGGTTACTAGTATAATTATGGATTTGTTCTATATTGTACTGGTTAGTAATATGATATTTATAAATGTACCATGTTTTTTACTAGTTAATGGTTATTGGTGTGTTCTGCATTGTATTGGTTTGCACTGGATGTTTTGGTTTGTTATGGATTGCACTGGTTTCATTGCTTATATTTTGTACCGGTTTGTATTTGGTTTTTATTTTTTTAGGTACTGATCATATTATGTTGCTTATGGTTAGAATTGGTTTGTTCTAAATTGTACTGGTTGTACACAGGTTGTACTTCTTATATTGCTTTTGTGTTGCTTATGTTTTGTACTGATTAGGGGTGTGCAAATCACGGTTTGGTTCGGTTTTCACCCTTAACCATAAGCATAACCGCTAACTTCGGTTATGAGATTTCCTTAACCATAACCATAACTGAACTTCGGTTTCGGTTAATCGGTTATAAGGTCGGTTTTGGATCAGTTTTGGTTAATTTCGGTTAATTAACCAAGCCTAAATTCAAATTTAAATTTAAACTAAATGAACATGGTTAATTGGTAATAAGGCCAGTTTTCGATCGGCTTTAGTTAATTTTGGTTAATTAATCAAGTCAACATGCAATGCAATAACACGAAAGAGTAGTATATGATCAAATTCTTGTACCCAACAATTTGGAGACTTGTTCACTAGAATTTGGAGAAGGAATTATGGGAGAAACACACAAGCTACAAGGGATAAAAGGTTGTAATGGTTCGGTTCGGTTAATGTTCGGTTATGGGACACCTTTAACCATAACCATAACCGATTTATCGGTTAATCAAATAAACTTAACCATAACCGTCGGTTAATTTCGGTTATCGGTTAATTCGGTTCGGAGAAGGTTCGGTTATTGGTTAATTTCGGTTAACGGTTAATGTTTGCTCACCCCTAGTACTGATTGTATTGGTTTGTTATGGATTGCACTGGTTTCATTTCTTATATTTTTGTACTGGTTTATACTTGTATTAGATTGCACTTGAAATGGTTGTACTGCTTAGTATTTGTTAGTATTCATTTGTTCTGGATTGTGTTGATTATACTTTACATTTTATTAACAGAAAAGATACAAGTTGTTGATGATGATGATTTCCAATCACCACCACCCACCGAAAAGTACTCCTAAGACAGGGACTTCTAAGTCTAAATTTGTGGAGTTTGACAGCACAAATAGACTTCGATTACGAAATCCACCAAAAAGTCTGTGTGAATTCCTTGACATACTCACAGCTGAACAAAAAGCTGCTATAGATGATATAGGATTTGGCAGGGTAAAAGATTTTAAGATAAAAGCTATACCAAACTGTCTAGCATATTGGCTGCTTTACAATTCTGACCCAGCCTCTAATATGTTGAATTTGGGATCACAAAGCATCAAGATAACACCAGGGCTAGTCTGCCAAACACTTGAGATTCCAATGGGAAAACTACAACTAGAAGAGAAGAAAAAACCTTAATTAGCAGATACCGTTGTGGCAGAGTTCCGACAGTAATTTAAAGAGATAAATGGTATACCTACTGTCAAAACCATTACATATTTAGTTAAATGTTCTGGTGATTCAGGAAGGTTATTCAAAATCAACTTCCTGGTAGTGTTCAATACCATAATGGCTCAAATGAGCCAAGGGTCAACAGCCAACATGACTTTCTTTACATTATTGAAACAAGGAGCATATTTCAAATCTTTTGATTGGTGTTCTTATATAATCACCTGCTTGAATAGAACAAAAGATAAATGGAATGGAAAACAACACTACAATGGGCCTGCTACATTTCTTACGGTATGTCAAAATTGTTTATTAAACGTTACAATATATGTACCGTAGTTTTAATGTATGTACTGACATTTTGTAAATGTTCAATAGTTGTTATATGCTCATCACATGAATGAAAGAAGCCATCCTTCAAAGAAAGGGATTCCATCAATTTCTTATAACACTTTCGACTGCCTTATGAAGCTTGAAAAAACAATTGGTTGTGAAGACAATAGAATGGAAAAACAAGTCTCAATTCAGCCAGAGCCAAATAAGAAAACAACCAAAGGAAAAATCAGAGAAGAGTTTGAAGAAAAGATGAATTTGCAAAAAAAGTAAAGAAGAAAATTCAAGTTCAAAAAGAAGAATCCAAAAAAATAAAAATTGGTGAAGCATCTAATAACGATGAGGTTTCGAAAGAACCAACTGATATTCTTCCAAGTGATGATAACTGGGAGAAACAATCGTTCTTTAAAGAGACAAATGATTCAGTTGAAGGACCCTCTGCCTTTGCAAGTCTTTAATTAATTAGTGAGTCAGAACAACAAACAAATGTACAGGTAAGCTTTAGTATCTCATTAGTTTTGTACTGGTTAGTATTGATTATGTTGCTTATGTCAATGTATTTGCTAGTATTGGTTTAAATTTGGTTCGTTCTGTTTTGTAATGGATTGTACATGTTGTTTTGTACTGGTTTGTATATGTTAATGTATTTGCTAGTATTGTTCTGTACTGGTTTGTAGTGATTAGTACACCGGTTGTACTGCTTATGTATTTGTTATATTGCTTTTTTTAGTTTGTGCTTATATATTGGTTTTAACACAGGTTGCACTCGTGTACATAAGGCTGTCGAAACCAATATATAGGCACTAACTAAAAAGAACAATATAACAAGTACATAAGCAGTACAACCGGTGTAGTAATCACTACAAACCAGTACAGAACAATACTAGCAAATACATTAACATATACAAACAAGTACAAAACAACATGTACAATCCATTACAAAACAGAACGAACCAAATTTAAACCAATACTAGCAAATACATTGTCATAAACAACATAAGCAACATAATCAATACTAACCACTACAAAACTACTGAGATACTAAAGCTTACCTGTACATTTGTTGGTTGTTCTGACGCATTAATTAATTGAAGACTTGCAAAGACAAAGGGTCCTTCAACTGAATCATTTGTCTCTTTAAAGAACGATTGTTTCTCCCAGTTATCATCACTTGGAAGAATATCAGTTGGTTCTTTCGAAACCTCATCGTTATTGGATGCTTCACCAATTTTGATTTTTTTGGATTCTTCTTCTTGAACTTGATTTTTCTTCTTTACTTTTTAACTTTTTTGCAAATTCATCTTTTCTTCAAACTCTGATTTTTCTTTTGGTTGTTTTCTTATTTGGCTCTGGCTGAATTGAGACTTGTTTTTCCATTTTATCGTCTTCGCAACCAATTGTTTTTTTAAGCTTCATAAGGTTGTCGAAAGAGATAAGAAATTGATAGAATTCATTTCTTTGAAGGACCGCTTCTTTCATTCTTGTGATGAGCATATAACAACTATTGAACATTTACAAAATGTCTCTACATACACTAAAACTACGGTACATATATTGTAACGTTTAATAAACAATTTTGACATACCGTAAGAAATGTAGTACGTCTGTTGTAGTGTTGTTTTCCAATTCATTTATCTTTTGTTCTATTCAAGCAAGTGATTATATAAGAACACCAATCAAAAGATTTGAAATATGCTCCTTGTTTCAATGATGTAAAGAAAGTCATGTTGGCTGTTGGCCCTTGGCTCATTTGAGCAATTATGGTATTGAACGCTACCAGGAAGTTGATTTTGAATAACCTTTCTGAATCACCAGAACATTTAACTAAATCTGTAATGGTTTTGATAGTAGGTATACCATTTATCTCTTTAAATTGCTGTCGGAACTCTGCCACAACGGTATCTGCTAATGAAGGTATTTTCTTCTCTTTCAGTAGTAGTTTTCCCATTGGAATCCCAAGTGTTTGGTAGACTAGCCCTGGTGTTATCTTGATTCTTTATGATCCCAAATTCAACATATTAGAGGCTGGGTCAGAATTGTAAAGCAGCCAATATGCTAGACAGCATGGTAAAGCTATTATCTTAAAATCTTTTACCCTGCCAAATCCTATATCATCTACAGCAGCTTTTTGTTCAGCTGTGCGTATGTCATGGAATTCACACAGACTTTTTGGTGGATTTCGTAATCGAAGTCTATTTGTGCTGTCAAACTCCACAAATTTAGACTTAGAAGTCCCAGTCTTAGGAGTACTTTTCGGTGGGTGGTGGTGTTTGGAAATCATCATCATCAACAACTTGTATCTTTTCTGTCAATAAAATGTAAAGTATAATCAACACAATCCAGAACAAACCAATACTAACAAATACTTACCAGTACAACCATTACAAGTGCAATCTAATACAACCAGTACAACAAGTATAAACCAGTTCAAATCAGTACAAAAATATAAGAAATGAAACCAATGCAATCCATAACAAATCAATACAATCAGTACAAAACATAATCAATACAAAAGCAATATAACAAGTACAACCTGTGTACAACCATTACAAACCAGTACAATTTAGAACAAACCGATTCTAACCATAAGCAACATAATACAATCAGTACCTAAAAAAAAAAAGAAAAACCAAATACAAACCAGTTCAAAATATAAGCAATGAAACCAGTGCAATCCATAACAAACCAAAACAACCGGTGCAAACCAATACAATGCAGAACAAACCAATAACCATTAACTAGTAAAAAAACATGGTATATTTATAAAGATCATATTACTAACCAGTACAATATAGAACATATCCATAATCATACTAGTAACCAGTACAAAGCATTTCACTAAACACGTAACAACATAACCAATACTATAACCAGTACAACCTGTATTAAACCAATACATAAGCACACAATAAGTACAAACCAGTACAAAAAAACCAACACTAACAATAAACACTATAACGAACAAATACTATAACCAGTGCAATACAATCCATAATCATACAACCAGTACAAAGCATTGTATACAACACATAGCAATATAACAAGTACTATAACCAGTAAAACCTGTCTTAAACAAATACATAACCGTTAATTAGAACAAAAACCAGTACAAATAAACCAACACTAACCATAAACAATATAACGAACCAATACTATAACCAGTCCAATACAATCCATAATCATACAACTAGTAACCGGTACAAAGCATTGCACTAAACACATAGCAATATAACAAGTACTATAACCAGTACAACCTGTCTTAAACAAATACATAACCATTAATTAGAACAAAAACCAGTACAAACCAACCAACACTAAGCATAAACAATATAATGAACCAATATTATAACCAGTGCAATACAATCCATAATCATGCAACTAGTAACCAATACAAAGCATTGCCCTAAACACATAGCAATATAACAAGTACTATAACCAGTACTTGTGATAGACAAATATATAACCATTAATTAGAACAAAAACCAGCACATTAAGTACAAACCAGTACAAACAAACCAGCACTAACCATAAATAATATCAAACCAATACTATAACCAGTGCAATACAATCCATAATCATACAACTAGTAACCAGTACAAAGCATTGCACTAAACACGTAGCAAAATAACAAGTACTATAACCAATACAACCTATCTTAAACAAATACATAACCATTAATTAGAACAAAAACCAGCACATTAAGTACAAACAAACCAGCACTAACCATAAACAATATAACGAACCAATACTATAACCAGTGCAATACAATCCTTAATCATACAACTAGTGACCAGTACAAAGCATTGCACTAAACACATAGCAATATAACAAGTACTCTAACCAGTACAACATGTCTTAAACAAATACATAGCCATTAATTAGAACAAAAACCAGCATATTAAGTACAAACAAACCAGCACTAACCAGTACAAAGCATTGCACTAAACACAACCAATATAACCAATACTATAACCAGTATAACCATTAATTAGAACACTAAAACCTGTACAATTATGCAAATTATGAAAAAAGGTACATTATTGAATAAAGAACAGGTACAATACCATCGTTCATGTTCATCAAAGTATCTCATTTTCTTGATTTATCAAGTCTTGTTTTACCTAAAATTATAACAAAATTAGGACATTTACAACATACATTAAAGAACTAACAACACAACTTGAAATGGAATTGAATAACTCATGCTTGGATGATTTCGTATCCATGTCTTTTCAAAATTTACCTATACAAATCATAAATTAGCACTTTATATTTCACATTCAAGTGGATTTCAATTATACAGAAACGGTTGTATTCATAAATTAGAGAACTTACAGTCGGAAGTCAGGAAACGATCGGTGTATCTAAATCGTGTGAAAATCTTAGAATCCGCACCTTGTTAACAATTTTGTTGAAGATTTCGTGTAATTCGATGGGAAATTCGTTTGAAATTTGGAAGAACCGTTTGTCCGATGAAGTCGTGTAATTTTGGAGATGAAGTCGTGAAAATGGGGAACGGTTTTTGACCTAGGTTAAACCAGATGTGCAAAAGACAATTTTGCCCTCATTTCTAATTTTTAGATTATATTTAATTATATCCATTGATCTTAAAATCAAGGGTTATTAACACTTCTTAGGCTACTTAGGGAAAATAAAATCAAGCTATGTATTCCTTTCAATCCCGAAAACAGATTTTTTTTCTCTTTCTCTTGTATTTGAAGCCAGAAGCACATCATGATTCCTCCTAATGCATCAAATACTTGTAAAATTAATTAACCTTCTTTGCAAATTTAAGAACCCTTGAAGAACAAACGATTCTAAAACACCTCCTTTATACCATAGAATTTATTCAAAAACTCAAAATCAACCGTTCTGATGATTCAAGTGATTCTATCGATAATTCAGTTGATTACACTGATGATTTAGCTCCTGTGATTCAACTAAAGTGATTCTACTTGTGATCTCCCACCAAATGAGAATGTTATCCAAATTTCTCATCTTCTACTTCTCCGAATTTCATCCCCAATTTTCTTCCCCAAATCATCAGCAGGCATTTTGTGCCTGCACACAGAGCAAGATCCATAAATTAGCTGCCATCTATCCACACAACCACCATGAAACTTATGCTTACACGACATCTCCTTCACCACATCACCGATCTTCTTTTCATCCAAACAAATCACACACTCACCACCTAAACTTTCAATTTCATCCGTACCTTTCACCTCCAAAACCGGCATACAGTTGATCGCTGACCTTCCTGCCACCTCAGATCGTTCAAAACGGAATCAAAACCACCATCGCTTCCTCCGATCACTGTCATCTGTTGCGTTAGCGGATTTATCAGGATGATTCGGATCATCGTAATCGTTATTCCGATCTTATCACGGTTTGATTCTGAAGCCATTTGAGCAACTTATGTGAAGTTCTAGATGTGTTTTTAGTGAGTGGTGATCAAATTAATATATATAACAATAAGAGTGTTCAAACTCTAAATCTTAAAAGTATACAAATTCCTTTTTCATGTGTTTTAATATTTATAATAATTAATATATATAATAATATAATATCAAACACTAAACCAAATGCAATAGGTAATATCAAGTCAAGCTCTATGTATATTTACTTTAATGCAATTGAAACAAAAAAGCATTACAAAAGAAATTATAATGAGGGTTTATATAATAAGAGCTGGAATTAGAATAAAATCCTAAGTGTTTATTATAGGCTTAAGGATTAATGACACTACAACCATTGATGATGCAATCATGATGCATCCTTTGATTGGATAGTACATATACAAACATACAAGAATATTGTTTTGCATCTTTGTCATTTGTGCAGTAAGATTGCTCCATTACTTGTCGAATTTGACACTGTTATATTATAACATACAAGTAGGATTGGCTTTGCAATTCAAAAGAAAGTTACGGTGCTAACTAGTTGCCCGCTTACGGCTTACCTGTCAGTTTATTGTAATCTTTCACTTTTGTTAATGAAAATTTTATTAAAAAAAAAAAAAAAGAAGTTACCTACCTAAAGTATAGTCTTCCACAAAAGTATTCTGTGTGTATCAGCAGCCATAAGTATTTCGATAGTGAAGATTGTTTATTGGAAGAAAAATTGTCTTGCAACTTGCCTTTTACTTAGAACTCAGAAGGTAGACAAACTATCAAAAGCAATAGTATCTCAGTCTGGAGAGATTAGGGTTCCACAATCGGTTGCTATTATCCCGAAAGGGCAGCTGGGCGGAGAGCATGCTGAAGGGCGGTAGTAGGTGATGGGGGCTTGTTGCAGGTGCAACACCGGTTTCTAAGTAAAGGGACACCACCGTATTAGGAGGATCCACCGCAGCATCAATGACACATTTACTAAGCGGTATAGGACATCTACGTGACGTATAGGACCAAATAAAACGTTATTTCAGAGTATTAAAGTTGTCCGCTATCGTACCTTATACGTATCATATAGTGTACTATACGATGCTTATAGTCAACGTGACAAGTTGCTGGTTTTGGATACTATACGTCTCGTATTAACCTACGAGACGTATAATGTCAGTAAGTGTTAAAATTGAAGTTTATGCTTAAATGAGAAGTAGAAACTACTTATAGCACTTGTGTATTTTATGAATGCATTTTTACAAAAAATAACATATTAACTTATTGGCTTTTTTTCTTTACAAAAGTTATTGCATTTTTAAAAACTCGTTTTGAAAAAGTTGCAAGTAAACAAGTACTCTAAAACACCCCTAAAAATTTTTCAAAAAAATAATAAGAATAACATACAACAGAAATATTAAATAATTTAATGAAACTGAGGGAACCCATGAGAAAAATATTTATTCAATGTATAAAGTTGCTTAACTTAAGAACAAGAACCCTAACCAGTAAAAATTTAAAATTCACATGTTACCCTTCTTTTCAAGCATGGCTCTAACCCTCATAGGCAATCCATACAACCTTATGAACCCAGCAGCATCAGCCTGATCGTATATCTGCCCGCTTTCAAAAGACGAAATATCCTCCCGATATAGACTATACGGGCTCTTGCGGCTAGCCACAATCACCGAACCCTTGTACAACTTAAGGGTCACTGAACCAGTGGTGGTTCTGGTTATGTTCTCCATGAACGCGTCCATGGACTCACGAAGTGGGTCGAACCACCGTCCTGCATAGACTAGTTCAGCATACTTGAGTGCCATGATGTCTTTGAACTGGATGGCTTCTCTGTCAAGGGTTAGTGATTCGAGCTCACGACACGCAGCAGCTAAAATGGTACCACCGGGGGTCTCATAGACCCCACGGCTTTTCATTCCAACCAGACGGTTTTCCACCATGTCAATTCGACCAATACCATGGCGGCCCCCGATGTCGTTTAGCTCGGCTAGAAGGGATGCAGGGGAGAGTTCCTTACCGTTTATGGAAACAGGGATCCCAGAAACGATACCGATTTCAAGGTACCTGATGTAATGATTGTTTAAAAGATGAGAAAGTTATCAAACAATGTGATAATGTGATTGTTTAATAATTCACACTCCGGGTTAATTTTTGTCAATTATGATTATAGCATCTTAATAAAACCTAATATTTTTAACTATATAATTTAAGAGAATTTCTGGGTTAAAAATTTGAGGTGTGGACTATTTTTGACCAGTTTGAGCCGTTTTATTTGTAATCAACTAGAATAATTACATGTTTGACTCGTTACCTGTTTGAAACAGACATGACCCAAATCAGCCCATTAACACATAAATGGGTCAAAGTTGCCAAATCAAATTCAATAATCAAATCCAATACACAGGTTCTATAATAGTATAATGTAGATAAAACTTACTCGGGTTTGTCAGGTGCATCTTCAGGGTCAACGGACATCATATACATATCCTTCTTGGGCTCGTTTGCGGGGTCTTCCAAGATATCTCCCTTCAAAAACACCCACAAAAAAAAAAAAAAAAAAAAAAAAATCCTCAAAGTCACATTTTGTTTGCAACAAACAAGCCTTTAAATCTATAGTAAAGCACCAAAATGGGTGGGTTGGAAAATGGGCCAGAACACGTTCAGGTTGAAACGTAGCATTGTTTAGTTTGAGAAACACAGGCAGGATCAGTCAGGTCAGGTTGGATTGGTTTAGGTCGACCCACAAACAGTTTTGTCCAATTTACTGATTTCTTTATAAACAAGCACTGTTGGGTGACTTTTAACCCGTTCCATTTTTGGCTAAATTTAGTTCATGGGTATGAGATAAACAATCCAAATCAACCCATTTGCTAACTCTAAAATGTAATAATGAAAGAATAACATACCTCATGACTGAGGTGCCACAGGTTCCTGTCTCTGCTATAAATGGATTTCTTAGTCACAGGGACCGGAACATTGTGTTTTTTAGCATATTCAATAGCATCTTCCCTCCCTGTTATATCCCATTCCCTCCAAGGAGCCACAACTTGAAGGTCAGGATTAAGAGAAAAGAATGTAAGCTCAAAGCGCACCTAATAAAAATGAAAAATTAATCACATTTTATTGAATAAATCAGGCTAAAAATGCAGGGGTAATTGTCTAAATTAGTAAAATTGCATATTTCCCCATATCATGCATAAAAAGCATTGTGCATTATGCATTAAAAACTTGTGTTTTGATGGAATATGAAGTTTTGCAAGTTTATTATAGGAATAAATATATGACATTTCATCAAAAATGTATCAAGGAAAACAGAATATTGAACCATGCCTGATCATTTCCCTTTCCTGTGCATCCATGAGCAACAGCATCTGCTCCAACATCTTTTGCCACATCCACCATTGCCTGAAAAAATAACCATCAGTGGCAGTTAGTATAGAACCGGGATGACAGGTGATCCAGAGGATAACAACTTTTTGTCTTTTAAAAACTATTTACAAATAACAAACACATTCATTATGATCAAGTAAACAACATTATTATAATCTAAATCAGCTAATTACAAACAAACCACAGTCTCTGAGATGTAAACAAAACCCAAATCAGTTAATTCATTGGCATCTCTAGTTAGTAATAAGACAGCACATTCAAGAATTTCACCGGAATCTTTGAGAAAAAAAAGGCTTACTAGATTACCCTAAATTAATAAAGAGATTATTCACTTATACAATATGTACATTATATAAATATACTGGTAATCATATAGACTTGACCTTTGCAATAACAGGTCGGGCCATTGAGGTACCCAACAAGTACTTTCTTTCGTAAACCGCCCCGGCTCTCAAACAAGGGAATACATAATCTTTAACAAATTCTTCCGTCAGATCTTTCACTACCAACTGGCAAGCCCCACTCGCTTTAGCCTTTGCTTCCAGACCTTCTAATTCCGAAATCCCCTAAAATACATATATTAAAAAGGTTAAAATTTAAAATATACAACATTGGTCAAGCCATATATGTGCTAGTCAATCATAAACAGAAAATCCTCCACAAGTCTTGAAACCACCCACTGTTTTAAATTCTTTAAAATACACACCATTCTTACTGTTCTAAAACCTTTAAAATAAACACCATTCTTGCAAAAAAGCCAATCAAAAACTATAGTTGACCAGAATGAAAGGTTTTAACAAACCTGTTGAAATGTAAATGCAAGAGTAACTATCATCATCATACTCTGTATATCCCACCATTAGCAAAGCTAAGGTAGGATCTAAAGAGAGTAAGATGTCGCCTTACCTCTGTCCTGTATAAATAGAGAGGATGCTTCCAATGAAACCTCTTGCTCATGGAAAGAGTAACTATCATATATGACTATTTTTCAGAATTGACCTTGTTTTTGCAGGGTAGTGTAACTTTAGTGCATTAAAAAAACTAGTACTTTTTTGGGGGCTTTAACAAAATAGTAATTTTTGGGTGCTTTTTTTGCTTTAAAGAAAATAGTGACTTTTAGGGAATTTATACAAAGAATGATGGTTTGCTACTTAGCTTGCAATTAGAGGCCATGCAAGACGGTTTAAAAAGCCAACCACCCCAACTGAATACCAAATACACTAGAGAACTTACTTGACCAACATCTGCAGTGAAGCAGACAACCTCACAGCCATAGTTTTCCCTGCAAAATTAAAGACAAATTAAGTCGCAAATATGCACTACAGATATAAGCAACATAGGTCAAAAAACTATATGAAAAGTAATCAAATGAAGAAAAGAATTAAGTGAAGCAAAACCAATAGCTAAATATAATTCATAACTTTGTAGGTTATTTCATGTATTCAAAAACAATGAGCAAGGCAGATCTACGAATCAAACACCACAACCCACATCAAATGGTAATTTAGATGTGTTCACACAATGTTGTAGAATTGGCATGCACTATATGCAGCAAAATGAAGAAGTTGAATGAGCATGTAAAAGATGACAAGTAATTTTTAAAGGCATTTTGTGCATCTTGTGAAGCAAAAAAAAAAGGACCAGAAGAAATTCAAAGACAGTTTCCTGTATTTTTTCTTTCAAGAACAGATCTAGATTATGGTATTGTACCTTAGCCAAGGAACAATTACAGAGGTATCCAACCCACCACTATAGGCAAGGACAACTTTGTTCAATTTGCCACGTAAACCTCTTCCCTTAGTAGCATTTGATGCATCTGTTTCCTTATCACTGGCTAACACTGCTTGAATTTCTGTTCATTAAGAAAATTCCTTACGTTAGGTACCAAAAATATAATACAGGTTTGAATCATACAAAATGTCTTAAATGCCCTCCCATATATAATTTGAATTATATTTAATTCACAATCCTATATATACACACACACTCTTTACATTTTTTTTGCCCATACACACAAGCACAAACATAACATAGAAACAAGCATTGTAACACATGTCAAAAAAACACAAAATAGCATCAAACTGTACACTATCCAATTGTAGCATATAGAATTTGGTATATTAAAAAAAAAATAGTAATTTATTAATTTTAAGTAGATTCTAGGGCAGATTAAACCAAGTAATAAACACTAACACACATCCTAATTTAAGAGAATCCCACGTGTAAGCATATATAATATTAAAAAAATGGAATAATTAAGAACTTTCATAGGCAAATCTGATCAGGTATTCAAGCACAAAGTAGTTGACCCGTATCCTGAAAGTAGATTCAAAAGATATGAAATGACAAAAAGTACCCATTTTTCCGAGTGTTCTATATCTTTATTTTCATTTCTTAACAACTTCAAGCACATAACCAAGAGATACGTGAATCTTTAGTTTCATATCTGCTTTTACATGCTACAACCCTAATACTTTCATTCTACATGCGAAGAATAACACAAACGCATATAGTAATCAGATAGAAAGACATAAGCAACAAATACAAGTATCACAATATTTTAAATCGTTATTGTTGGGAAAAAGTTCCATTCACGAGTAACAGGAGTTGCGAATCTCATGGCTGTTGAGTTATTTGTCTCTTACATGACATTGAAAAATTGATTACCAAAATGATTTCCTCATAAGTCATTGACATGAAACACAAACAAATTGATTGTTTTTTTTTATAATTTAATCTTCAAAAAATGCACAAATATAAGTAAAATTGCTAAAAAGTACCTTGAGATTTACAAGTCTGAGAGAGATTCCTAGTGCTATGATGAGCAAATGCAACTCCACGAAACTCACTTGCTTTAGCACCTAATTTACATTCTATAATAAAACGAACGACACATTTGCAAACTGTTATCATCAATCAAACAAACAACATAATCACAAAGCATCGAAACGCAGTGGTAGCAGACATATAACGCAAATCTTCGATCGTAGAGAAAATGAGTTCGTGTATGAAGATAAATTACCTGAATTTAGAGGAGGAATCAGAGGCTTTGATGACGATGTGGTGACCTGCAAGTGAGCCATTCGAGTATCAATGGCGGCTAGGCTTCGAATCTCTGGTTTACTTCAGACGCACAATGAATTGAGGATGGTGGGACAGTCGCTTTTTAAGATGATAGTTAGGGTTTATAAAGAAAAAAGGGTTTTAAATTGTGAAACGTTTAACGTTTGATTTACTTAAAATAGACTTTATTCTAAATATGTTTTAAAGTTAATAATAATTATTATTATTATTTTTCTCCATATGGCTTTATGATATTTTTCATTTTAATTCAAAAACTTAACTTTTATCATTTGATCATTTTTGCTATTTATTGTCATTCTACTTTACGGTCTTTGTGATTTATTAATATTTTACTCTTAATCTCTAAGTTTCATAAATTATCTATATAGTCCAAAACTTTAAACATTTGTGACATATATAGTCTTTAAGTCACCAAATTATCCTCATATAATTGACCAAATTACCCTCACATAAGGAATATATGTGTTACAAATGTGCAAAGTTTGGGAACATATAGGTAATTTATGAAACTTAGGGGCCGAAAGTGAAATACTAACAAGTCACAAGGATCATCTCGATAATTTAATCTTTTACTTTATTTACTTGACCTCATTTACATTTATCCGTTTACTTTACATCATTTGAGGGGTATTTAAGTGTTTTACCTATTAATTTAATTAGTTTAAAAACCAACTGTGTTTTGGATTGTTTGTACATGCAATTCTAATTGTATTAACTAGAAAAGTTACATGCGCGTTACAGCGCGGATGATACGATTATGATTCGTGTGTCGCAACATATTGGCACGATAAAAAGAAACGTATATAGTCAATTTTGATCGTTTATGAAGATTAAAACATAGATAGACAACATTAGTGCCTTATACGTTGCGTTATATGAACTAAAAATATATTAATATGAAATAATATAAAAAGGCTAAAGGAAAATCGGGTGGTGTAGCGTGTTTATGAATTTTATCGCATATGTTGTATGTATATAAAAGAAATGTATAAAGTCAAAGCGACTCTGAATATCAATATATATATATGTATATATGTATGTAATAGTTATATAATTGTAAGATGTTATATATCTAGAAAGTTAAAATGATATATAACAAAAGTAAAGCCTAAAGTTGAAAGATAATGGTATAGGGTAAAAGAAATAACAAAAAGATCAAAAAAAAAAAAGTTTCAGGCAGGAATCAAACTCAAGGCCATGCGATTCACACTTTTAAGCCTTAACCATTACACCAAATAGGAAAGTAAACATTTTTAATAGAAAGTATGATATATATCTAGAAGTTAATTTTATATAATAAAAGACCGACATTACTAATTAAGGTATATATAATTAGAGACCATCTAAATATTGAATATAAATAAAACAAACAACAGACTAGCAACTCTAATTTGTATTCATTGGATACTATCCAGGTATTGAATTGTATAGATTAAAAAATTACAAATACATCTTCAACAAATTGAGTTTCATGTGTACTATTTTGGGTTAAGTAAGTTGACTTTTGAGGTCAAAATACTTATACATTCCATAAAAAAAACATACTACCATCATATATAAGATTACCATAAGAGCATTATTTAGCAAAAATAATAATAACTTGTTACTAGCATTCGATAAATTATTATATATATTAAAAGGCAAAGTCGGTGGCTCTCACATCATTTACTGTTCATTTTTTACAATCTTTTAAGCATGAGGTACAACCACTTTTAACTTTCCCCTCTTCCCCATACTTTCTTATAATTCTGACAGCTGTTAAAAAACATTATAATTATGACATACTTCCCCTGTTCCCCATACTTTCTTTTATATTAATAACTTTTCTATCAAAATGAACGAAAATATTCTCTATAATTTTCTTTTTCATTATTTCTTCATTACTTATTAGTTTGGCATATTTTTAACCAGTATCTGAAATTGACTTCATGTTATGGCTTATCCAACAAATTTATATTTTTTTTGTTCCTTTTTTGTTTTCCTATACTATTTTAATTAAAAAATAATAATAATAATTAAATAATAATTATATTTGGTGAATGCTTTCTCTATTTTATTTATCGGTATTATGTTCGTATTAATTTAAGCTAAAATTTTCGAATGTAAAAGCCTTTTTCTATTATTTTCGGTCTACAATTTATAGTATTGTCAGCTTATGTTCGCATTCATATTCCTTGGACTGCCACATACTTTTAACCCTAAAATTTGAACTTATTTTCAAATTTTCCTTTCCTTTTACGCAAAAATTTTTAACAAGTTATTACATTATCGAATAATAGTCGTGGCTATATTAATTTGATCGCAATTATCTCATTAACATTTAAATAAACTTTTAGCCCAAACAATTACAAAAATTTTGTATGTTATTTACAAACCTATAACATGTTTGAACATTATCAGGTATTTGTATCGTTTTTATTATTTTTATTGTGTTTACTTCACAAACTATTTAGATTTAATAATAATTAAATATTTAATAACACTAATAAGGAAAAAATATATTGATAATTAAATACTCCTATCTAAATAATTAAATAACATTTAATATTAAATAATATTTATAGTTACATTATACTATAATAATGATTATTAGAAAACATAAAAAAAATTATGATTTGTTAATATGATTTAACAATATACGTTTATGTTGGGTTTGTATTCCTTAGAATCAATGTTTGATTTATTGTTTTAGTGCATATTAACAACCGTTGCAGCCGGTTTTTTTTTTATGCACTTTAATTTTAGTGATGTTACCGCTATCATGTTCGAATACTCATATTGGCATAACAGACATGTTTACAACAGAAACACATATGTGTGTTTTGATATAGGGAATCGTGACAGAATACCCGCCGCAACGCGCGGGTAGCATTTACTAGTTCTACACCAAAATTAATAATCCTATTTAAATAACAAAAAGTAACAAAAGGCAACATTTTCCTACCTTTTGAAACCTTTTTGTTATGCACTTTGTCCATGACAAGATCTCTTATTATGACCTTTGTTTTTGCATTTGCTACAAGTAATCGTGTTCCCTGCTCTAGTTATCTTTCCGTATTTTGCAATGCTTTGATGTAACTCTTCGACACTCTTCTTTCGCATTTTCTTTGGCCTCCCAATCGGCTTGTGATGCCTTGAGGCTTCAAAGTTGTTGGGCATCTAGATACGGGCCAAAATTCTCTACCAACAACAGGATCAATCGTGAATTGGTACACCTTATTCCAAGTATCTAACCAAGAAACATTAGATACCCAACTCTCTGGAATGCCAACTTCAATTCCATTGCTTTGTCCTAGTTTACAGCTACAGCATGCTTACATGGCGTGCCAGTTAACTCCCATTTTCTACAAGAACATGTCTTTAACGTAACATCAACCACTCATTGATCCGACCGTGGTTCGGGTGCCAGATATTTGTTGCATCCATTCCATAAAACTGTGTACAGTTTGGCATTAGATTTGATGATATTGAATAAGTTAGTTGCAATAGGTGTTAAGGGACCATCACACTTAGCAATATGTTTGTGTACAACAGTTATTTTCCTAATCATATACTCTATAATGTACCCAAGGCAAGTTATGATTGGCTTGTCTCTTGCACCAATAATCTGTCTATTGAAACTTCATAACTGTTGTTCAAAAGAATACAACATTAAGATCTTCCTCCAAAGGATAATAAGTATGTCTTAAGTATAAAATGAAATAAGTTATGTATATTATACAAAGTATTACTCTTAATAGTAAAATGTGCTCTTGGCCAATGCTTGGGGGAGATTTTTTGGCCAGACATATGACTTTTGATCTTTATTTTTTATTTTTCCATTTCTCTCTCAAAATTTACTGGTTGCTGCAGTAGCACACTTTCAAGTAAATACTTGTACAACTGCCCCCTTGCTTCATATTTTCTTGGACGTGCCTCAAACAAAATATGTCTTATGCACTTGGAAAAACCCTTTGTAAAGCATGCATAATGCCCTTTTACACCAAAAAAACATAATTAAGTTCATTCAATTAAAAAAACTAAAGCAATGTAAGTTAAATAATATATAAAACATAAAACGAGTATCTCATGCCTGTCACTTATGTAAGTGAAATTTGATCTTGAATATAGCCCTAGATCATGACCTAAATACTCCAAGAACCATGTCCAAGAATGTAAGGTTTCAACTTCTTCTATTACATAAGCTAATGGGTAGTAATCATTGTTAGCATCCATTCCTACTACTGTCAAAACTTGTCCAATAAAGGCTCTTTAATGAAAGTTCCATCTAAACCAAGAAGCTCTCTCCCACAAAGTTTAAATCCAGACTTCATTGAACCCAAACATACATATATCCTTCTAAACTGCCGGGTTGGACTTGCTATACATCTATACTAGTCTCTCTCTCAACATCTATAGTAATAGTGATTTATGGGTTGGATCTCATCAACTCTTCACTTTAATCTCTTAGGATTTCATATTGATGATAATAATCTCCTTCAATTTTGGCAATGGCCATAGCTTTTGCCCAAAACATTTTGTTCGCTGACATATTGATTTGATATTTTTTTGTATAAAATATTGCAATGCCCTCAAGAGTATGTTGGGGTTAACTTCAAGAATCGATTGAGTGTCCCTAGCAAGAAAAGAAATTGTGAAGGCTTAAGATTCTTTTACATAGGTTTTGGCATTAAATTTGTTGACCCAAACACACTACCCGAAATCTTCTCGGGTCATTCCTAATTATATAAAGTTATCTCTTACTTTCCACTGCATTTTTTAACCAAATCTATCAAATCTCTGTTACTAGAAGCTTGACCAACATAGAAAGGAACTTCTATAAAATCTTTGTTTTCTTTAAGCTTATCTTTCCTAACAATTTTCACAGCTCTTTTCAATGGAGGGTCATTTTCTTCTTCACTAAAGCTATCAAAATCATCATAATCAAAATCTTCATTGTCAAAATCCTAATACATATCAATTGCTGCCCTAAACTCATCCATATCAACCACAACATAAGAGACCAAGTTGTCTTCATCAATAATAAATTCTTCATCATTTGATTCAGTAAATTCACACTCAGATTCAGTATACTCACCCTCAGATTCACTAAGTTCTCTAACAACAATCTTATGTTTCTCCGTGTTCAATGTATATATCAATAATCTTATGTTTATGTATGTACCATAATAAGTTTATTAACATCATTGCGATTACAAAGTGCCTTTAAACCAAAATCTAAATAACTATTCTAAACCCTAAAATAGTAGTAGATAACTTAATCTTTTGCATAACCCACTTATTCCACCGTTGCGTTGACATTATGGTCTGAGAACTGCCCTGAACCAACCATGTCAACATAGTCATCTTGCCATTAACGTACATCCTACCTGGAAGATACCAAGATTTACACCAGCAACGCAATTTAAATCAAGAAAAACATGATAAATTTTATATAAAATTACTGACATTAAGAGCTTTGATTTAAAAAAAAACTAACCATAGTATATGCTTGGATCAAAATATTTGACTATGGAGTTCGAAAAACTCATAAATTAAGACCCATGTCTTGAATCGCATGTAGTAGATGAATCGTCGCAGGTCTGAACGCAGGGGAAATAGTCGCAACTACTGGTTCTTAAGTGTCGCATGTAGCAGATCAATAGTCACAGTTGTTGGTTCTTTCTTGGATCACAGTTGCTTGGAGCAGGTTGATTTGATTGTGAACGTATGGAGCAAAGTTTTGAGCATGAACGCACGACAAATCTCGTTCAGGCTCTTTTTAATTTCTCATAGTTTTTAATTTAAAAAATTAGGATATAAAAGGCTCAAATACCCATCAAAGAGATGGAAAGTAAATAAAAGTTAAGTGAATTGAGTAAAATAGTAATAAAAAGCAAACCACATTGTTTAAATGACAAAAGTTAAGTTTTTGGAGGAAAATGGCAAATACCAATAGTTTTCTCTTTTGTGATGATATATATTTTTATGTCTTAAACTTAAGGAGAATTTTTAGTTACATTTGCAAAAGTGCATTGATTTGTATCCCCGCTTTGGACCACCAAAAAGCTCGAGACGGCAATGTTGTTCTATTCACATTTATAGCCGGCTCCATCTCAAAAAATGTTAGGTAATGGCCTAAGGCCTCATATGTCACACCCCCAATTTTCAACTAACGGAATCACACCGTTTGGGATGTGACAAACCAGGATCTCAGATCATTAGACATAACGAAGACCTCTATATGATATTCAAACATACTTTGGTCTAAAGCTGTAATATCAAAGTTTCAATGTTTGCGGAAGCGTTTTAAAAACCAATAACAAAACGTAATGGTTTGAAAATGTAAAATACAAATCCAATAGCATTCAATGTCTTAATTGATTAAATCTAAAACACTTGAACTGAAATGTATGCATGAGACTCAATATCCTAGTCCCTACTTGTCCTTGCTTGTGCCTTAGTGTCCTGAGAAAACATGTAAATCAAGTCAACACAAAGGTTGGTGCATAACACAGGTTTAAGCATTCACAAATGTTGAAACCACAGTTTGAATATAAAGTTTACAGATAACATAATCACACATGCATAGTCATGATAGCTAGTCATTTGTACTATTTACATAAGTGGTCGACTCCGAAGCTGACGATTGCCATGCTATAGCATGTTTTTGCCTTGACACTATTGTCTAGCACGAACAATAGTAATGTGTGTTTGGTCAGTCAAACACCTGCGTAGATCCCATCTACCAAGTGAGGTTTGTCAAACCCAATAGATCTATCTTCAACTACCACGCTTTGCACTACGGCAAACTAAACGGTTCGAAATGGAAGGCTTTGTAATGCTATGTTTGCACTTCATGTAAACAGCTAACTCATGCAAGTGATATGTATCTAAAAGTGTTTGTTGCACATGTTTTCTCCCCCAAAACAGTTAAAATCAGAAAGGGGCCGTGTACGCACCTTTGAATGTAGCAGAATGATCAAACACGCGTGAAATCGCGTAGATAATCCTCTACGAAGAATCTGTGTTTAAATAACAACGTTGTGTTATTCGGAATGTCGTTTTGTGTTTGAAATCACATACGTGTCAACTCACGTATGTTAGAGTGTTAGAACTGTGCATCTATAAGTACGCGTGCCTTTAAAATCGTTTAAATAAAATCATATAACCATATACGATTTTATTTAAATAAACGTAATTATACGCGATTATGTTTTCGTGTTAAAATATGAATTTTTCTATTTTATTTTGTTCGGGATTTCGTTACGGTTCCAACGCAACTTGAACGGGTTAAAACGAATTTAGAATGAATAAGTTATGGTTTAAAAACCAAAATTTGGTTTATTTGTACAAAACCGGTGAGACCCGGATTTGAACCCGCGACCTCCCGGACAACAAGCACACTCCTTACCAGCCCATCTGCCTTTGATTTCGCAACAGATTACCCGTTTAAATCCTTTTAACCAGTAACCCATGGTTTTCCCCTTGACCGAACCAACTCCCCCTCAATTGGTCCCCGATTCGAATCCGATCGAACTCAAAAACATAGGGTTTTTGTTCCTGGAGTCTAACCGCGTATGTAGGTGGTTTTAATTCCATTATAAAACAACACAAAGTCCCCATTTCGTGACCCACATAGCTTCGAACGTGGTTACTAAGGTTCACAACTCAATTGGATTGAATTCGTTTATATTAAACTGTAAAATCATAGGGTTCTCATTAAATAATAAATTTCTAATCTATTGGTAACATTTAATTGGATTTTTGTGTTCAACTGACTCAAAAACTCCAATTCGGTTTAATAACAAGAACCCTATAATCAAACACATACAATTCGTGTTTTCCTGACACAATTAGTATATGGTTTTCATTATCCAAGAAATTTCGAAGCTTTCTGTTTACATTAATTTCATTTTGCTTTCGTTTAGCTCAAAACCCATAAAACGTTTTTTATATCTAAATGTGAAACCGGTTTTTATTCAATTCACTATAGTTTATCAAAATTGATATAAGTTTTATGTTAGTCGGGGTTCTCTGAAACTAATATATCATTTAATTTGATTTTTGAAACTATTTAAATCAAAACCCCCAAATTGTTTTATGTCATGAACCCTAGAATTCGAACTCAATCAATTCGTTAAGACTAGATGGAATAAGCATATGGTTTTCATTAATAAAAACATTACGAAGCTACTTGTGTGGTTTAATTTGATTATTGTCATCGTGTTGATCGAAAACCCCAATTTCGTTTAACCGAAGAACCCTACTTGTCGAATTCTTATAATTCAATATTAGAACTCCAAATTGTTAGAGGGGTTTGCTTAGTCGCATGTTTTAGAGTGTGTAGATACAAATTCTTACTTGGTTTGATATCGAATTGAAGTATCACGAATTGGGATTGAAGTTCGGCCGACCTTCGACTCGATTCTTTCGTCCGTGGCTTCTGGAATAAAATTGGTATGTCACACCCCCACCCCTCGTCACCTCGTGTCTGGTCTGACGTCACTGAATCGGTTGCGGAAGCATAGTGGTGATGTCTCTGAGGTGAGGAGTGACTTACTTGAACCAATATCATAAGCACACAGATTAACTTAAAGTAATTACATTACCAGGGTGTCGCAATCACAACCACATTACAACTATATTTATTTAATTACAATACTAATTATTAAAGTGCAAATAACTCAAAGTGCATCCTCACCGGCTATTCCTGCTTACCTGCAAAAAGGTTTGAGTTTGAAACGTCAGCGCAAAGCTGGTGAGATCGACAGTTCAATTTAAAACAATATGATATGATAAGCACGTTCTCAAAAGTTCAGTTCTGGATAACCATGGGACCTGTATCTAGTTCCTTTCGGACGTCTAGTCTGTCTCAAGATATTACCCGTCGGTACATATCTTAGTGCCTCATTATCTTAATGTCTATCACACCATTAAGAAGTTCAGGAAACAGATAACAAACATTCACACAAGGGGAGATGCAATCCTCCCAGCGAATGGGGTGTCAACCAATAGTACTATCAATGTTTTCTGCTCGGCCACACATGGGTTCACTAGATACAGTTCAAAAATGAGGACTTTCAGTGTCATGATAGAGTTCAGTCTACAGGCCAAAATCCCATGAAATCCCACAAAAGTCACAACAATCACATGAAATCACACAGATATCAGTGATACATATCATATGTTCATTAACAGTTCAACAATGTTCCCCGATGTTTGAAAAAGATTAAAAATAAAAGGGGTTGTACGAAACTCACCTGATGATAATAGGGTAGCAGTGTATCACCAAACTGATAGTACAGAGATGATTCTGCATTTAGTTATCTTTAATAAGTTATTTATGTTCTAGTTTACTGATTAGATCCTTCTGAACGTTCAATGTCAAAGACATTGCTTAGTAAATCATCAACTCGATATTAATTATATAATTAATTAATTTAAGGTTATATCATACAATGTATGATAATGTAGGAACCTACATTGCATTAGATTCCTAACACAAAGTTGATGACACTCTAGATTAATCAGAATAATCTCAGATTAACCAAATAGTTAATGTTGTTGATTATAATGCTAAAACAGTTTCTAGATGATTTAATGGTTTAGGAGTGATTAATCCTTATTATTGATTACCCAAATATCATGAAATATCACAATGTAGCATCAGAATAGGTGAAATAACCAGATTTAACATACTAATCTGACTGTTATCACAAACATCAGATAATCATTCCAATGAGTATGTTAATGATTATGATTATTTTGAAACACTTGGATTTAACCTTTGCATTTCAAAGATTAATCAAACTAATCACCTACATTGTCATAATCAAATGGTTTAAACCATTATAATCATAGGTATGATTTCATGCAAACCGGGCATCACAACGGATCAAAACAAGGATTTAACCGTTAGAACTTCGTGTTCTTCGTTTATAATCAATCCTAGCCATCATCTAGGCAATAATCAACAATCCTAACTATCTCATTACGTTCAAAATCAAGATCTAATCAATCAAAATCAAACTAGAAGGTTAAAATGAACCGTTACCTGATCTGACGAATTTCTGCGCGTATAACAACGATCAGGACTTGAAAATACGATCCGTGGCACGATCTATAGCTTCAAATGGCTTTGATTTGAAGTTTAGAAGTGTTAGGAAGCTAATTTTTCGTCTGGAGGTCGATTGGGGTCGAAAGAAGTGAAATTTTACGTTCTGGACGATTCTGATCGATTTAAACAAACTTTGACCGACATAGCCAGCCAGGCGTATCGCCTGGATCCCTGCACCCACGTCAGGCGTACCGCCTGACCCGTTTTTCTTCCAATATTTGATTTAAACTTCGTTTCGCGATTCCGGGAGCATACGAACTCCGTTTTGCGCGCGGTTTTCGCCCACGTTCATCATTTTTCACATACTATCAATCCCCAATAACAAAAGTTACTAATTCCTCGTGGATTTCAAGCACGACCAAATGTGCTCATGTCATTAATGCCGAATTCTTCGTACGCAACTGTCACAGTCTCCTCCTGTTAGAGGAATTTCGTCCCGAAATTTAGTGAAAGACTTACGGGATAACAATTGATCATGAAAATAAATGTGGGTATTTCTGTTTCATCTGATCTTCACGTTTCCACGTATATTCGGGTCCACGCTGTGAATTCCACCGAATTTTGACAATAGTTATGCGACTGCGTTTCAGTACCTTCACCTCTCGATCCATTACTTCAGCTGGTTCTTCCCTGAATTGAAGTTTCTCATCAATTTGGATTTCTTTCAGAGATACGATCAAGGATTCATCGGCTAGGCATTTCTTCAAATTTGATACATGGAAGACATCATGAACGTTATCGAGTTCAGGAGGTAATTCAAGTCTGTAGGCTACTGGTCCAATTCGTTCAAGAATTTTAAATGGCCCTACAAATCTTGGCGAAAGTTTACCTTGCTTCCCGAATCTGAAGATGCCTTTCCAAGGTGACACTTTCAACATTACTAGATCACCGATTTGAAATTCCAGTGGTCTACGGCGATTATCAGCATAACTCTTTTGACGATCGCGAGCAGCTTTAATTCGTTCTTGAATGAGTGCGATCTTATCAGTTGTTTCCTGAATGAATTCTGGGCCAATGATTTGGTTTTCACCTACTTCTGACCAACAGATAGGTGATCTACATTTACGTCCATAAAGTGCTTCGAATGGAGCGCATTGAATACTGGTATGGTAGCTGTTATTATATGAGAATTCAACAAGTGGAAGATGAATATCCCAGCTACCTCCAAAATCAATCACACAGCTTCTGAGCATGTCTTCAAGAGTTTGATTTGTTCGTTCAGTCTGTCCGTCAGTTTGTGGATGATAAGCTGTGCTCATATTGATTTGCGTGCCCATAGCATTCTGAAGAGTTTGCCAAAATCGTGACATAAATCGACTATCTCTGTCAGAAATGATAGAGATCGGTATTCCATGTCGAGATACAATCTCATTAACATAGAGTTTAGCGAGTCGATCCATAGAATAGTCTTCTCGGATGGGTAAGAAATGCGCAGATTTCGTAAGGCGATCAACGATATCCCATATAGAGTCATGATTACGTGATGTTCTGGGTAATTTAGTAATGAAATCCATAGAGATCTGATCCCATTTCCACATGGGAATCTCAGGTTGTTGCAATAACCCAGAAGGTCGTTGATGTTCAGCCTTGACTTTGAGACATGTTAAACATCGATCCACGTATTCAGCTATTTGTTTCTTCATTCCAGGCCACCAGTAAAAGTCTTTAAGATCTTTATACATTTTATCAGCACCTGGATGAATAGAATACCTGGATTTATGCGCCTCATCCAAGATAATAGTTCGAGAGTTACCGAATAAAGGAATCCACATTCGGTCCTTGAAATACAACAGTCCATCAGCCTTAGTATCGAGTTTCTTATCTAATCCTCTCAATCCCTCAGCAGAATAATTCGTTGCTTGTAAAGCTTGTTGCTGAGCTTCTTTGATTTGAGGAATTAGACTGGTTTGAATAGTCATACCTAACGCTTTCACACGTAAAGGCTTGACTCGTTCCTTGCGACTTAAAGCATCAGCTACAACATTTGCTTTGCCTGGGTGATAACGAATCTCACAGTCGTAATCGTTCAACAGTTCAACCCATCGCCTCTGTCGCATGTTCAACATTTTCTGATCTAGAATGTGTTGGAGGCTTTTGTGATCAGTGTATATAATACACTTAGTTCCGTATAGATAATGTCTCCAAATCTTGAGTGCAAATACTACTGCACCAAGTTCTAGATCATGTGTGGTGTAATTCTTCTCATGTACTTTCAATTGTCGAGAAGCATAAGCAATTACCTTATCCTTCTGCATTAGAACACACCCAAGACCTTGACGTGAAGCATCACAATACACTGTGAAGTTATCAGTACCTTCCGGTAGTGTCAAGATAGGTGCATTACAGAGTTTATGTTTCAACAGTTGGAACGCCTCCTCCTGTTGAGAACTCCATATAAACGGTTGATTTTTCTGTGTCAATGTAGTCAGTGGCAAGGCTATCTTTGAAAAGTTCTTGATAAACCGGCGATAATAACCTGCCAACCCCAAGAATTGACGTATTTCAGTCGGGGTTCGTGGTGTCTCCCATTGTTTCACCGCCTGAATCTTACTGGGATCCACTTGAATACCGTTTTGATTTACTACATGACCAAGAAATTGAACTTCTCGTAACCAGAACTCACACTTGGAGAATTTGGCATATAATTTTTCACGTGCCAAAAGTTCTAGAATTAATTTCAAGTGTTGAGCATGTTCTTGTTGCTTTCGAGAATAAATAAGAATATCATCAATAAACACAATCACAAATTATCCAGATAAGGTCTACATACTCGATTCATCAGATCCATGAAAACTGCTGGTGCATTTGTTAAACCAAATGGCATTACTAAAAATTCGTAATGTCCGTATCGAGTTCTGAAAGCAGTTTTAGGAATGTCATCATCATGAATACGTAACTGATGATATCCAGATCTTAAATCGATTTTTGAAAAATAAGTAGCACCTTGTAGTTGATCAAACAGATCATCGATACGAGGTAGTGGATAACGGTTCTTGATTGTCAGTTTATTGAGTTCCCTGTAGTCAATACACATTCTGAATGAACCATCCTTCTTTTTCACAAAAAGAATAGGTGCTCCCCAGGGTGAGAAACTAGGTCTGATAAAACCTTTGTCTAACAGTTCTTGCAATTGACCTGAAAGTTCTTGCATTTCGGATGGTGCAAGCCGATACGGGGCTTTAGCAACAGGTGCTGCACCTGGAATCAAGTCGATTCGAAATTCAACTTGTCTCACTGGGGGTAATCCTGATATGTCCTCAGGAAAAACTTCAGAAAAATCCTTGACTATTGGGATATCTGTGATTTGTTTAGGTGAAGAATTGTGCTCAGTCACATGTGCTAGGAAAGCATAACAGCCTTTCCTTAAGAATTTCTGAGCTCGCATACAAGATATGAGACCAAGTTTTCTACCTGCTCGTTCTCCTTGAACTATCAGTGTATTACCGTTAGGTAATGGAATACGGATCACCTTGTTTTGACAGACAACTTCCGCTTGGTTATTAGAAAGCCAGTCCATACCAACAACAACATCAAAGCTCCCAAGCTCAATAGGAAGTAAATCAATTTTGAAAAGATGATCATTCAGATTCAAGGAACATCCTTGAATAACACTGTTAGTTTTGATCAACTTGCCGTTAGCAAGTTCAATAACATAAGGAGTTTCTAGTTCTACCGTAGGCAATGAAATTAATGATGCAAATTCAGGAGAGATAAAGCTCTTATCCGCTCCTGTGTCAAACAAAACTGATGCGTATAGATTATTAAGAAGAAACGTACCAGTAACAATATTTGCATCATGTCTCGCCTCGGTCGCACCAATCTGAAAAGCTCTCCCCTAGCTTCAGTTCCCGGATTGGTGTTATTGTTTGGACAGTTTCGTATAAGATGATCAGGGCTTCCACATTTGTAACATGACCGGTTGGTTTGAGTGGTTTGTCGTGGTGCTTGGTTTGGTGTCTGAGCAGGAAAATTGCAATATTTAGCATAATGTCCAACTCGATTACAGTTCAAACAAACAGGACATGGTCCCGTGTGATGTAGTGGACACTTATTGCATTTGGGCGCCTGCCCAATATAAATTTTCCTCTCAGGAACATTTGCACCATAGTTTTTCACAGTTGGCTTGCTCTGGGTGATCTCAGCCGGAGCCTTCACCTTGGTTTTGCCAAACCACTTTCGTTTGGTACCTTTTGACACATTCGAGGTACCGACATCACTACGACTATGAACCATCTGAGGTTTCAAAGACAGAGTACCACTCCTTACCGCCTCATTGGTAAGCTTAGTGGTCAAAAGAATCGTATGTTTCAGGGTTGTAGGTTCAGCAGCAGTCACCATTCCTCGTATCTGAGGAATCAGACCCTTAATGTATTTCTCGATTAAAGCGGCTTCCGTAGGAAACATGTCGGGAAGCAAACAAGTAAGTTCATGAAAACGATCGGTGTAAGCAAGACAGTCAGCACCGATCATCGAGTGATTCCAGAATTCTTCCTGGAGTTTTTGAATTTCAGTGATGGGACAGTACTCTGATCTAATCAGATTTTGAAATCGTTCCAGCCCATCGAGTCAACTGTGGTTGAACCCAAAGTCTTGGCCTGGGTATTCCACCAGGTCAAAGCAGAATCTTTCAAAGAACAGGCAGCATAAGACACCTTATGCTCCTCCAAACACTGACTGATTTTGAGCTTAGTTTCCATCTCCTCAATCCACCTTATTAGACCAGCCGCTCCTTCTTTGCCAGTAAAAGTAGGAGGGTTACAGGAAGCAAAATACTTGTAAGTACATCCCTGTCGGGGTGGATCAGGAACAATAGTAGTTGTACCGGTAGTGGTATGAGTTTCAACATGACCACCAGTAGCATTATGTTCAACATGATCGTGTTCCCCACCAGAACCTGCAGTGATATGTGGTTGGTGTTGTGTCAGAACACCACAAGCAGATAGTTGTTCACGCACAATACGAGCTATCATAGCTTCATTTGTTTCAGATCCGCTTGTACCAGTAGGTGGAACAATGCCTGCTCCAGGGTTCACTGGTGGAGTAGTATTCGTTTCCAAGTTCCCAGGTGGAACCACGTTCGCTTCCGGATTAACATGCGGATCCGGATTTGAGTCAACAGTCAAAGGTGGAATTTGATTCTGTTCAGGGTTTATAATGTTCTGAGTAGCTTTCTTAGCCGGTCGACCTCGTTTAGGAGCCATTATTCTGCTCACAAGCAGACAAAACTCAGGTCAGTTCAAGAACATTAAAGATATAACCCGTTCTATCACATAAATACAATCCCATTCAGTTACACTGAAAATTTGTATTAAAAGGTGATTATAAGAATACAGTATAACTACATGAATACAGTCCAGACATGTTCACATTACACACAGATCACACAATTGTTCGTAGTTATACTTAGTCCTGTAATTTCAAAAACATGTTAGAGTCTTACCCAGCTCATTGCATTGCAACACATGTTTTTAAAGATATGTTCATACAGGACTAGGATATGTTCTCAGTTCATGCACTAAGTTCCCATATAACCAATAGATATGTTCTGGTACAGTATGGCTCTCGTACTGTACTTTAGTTACAGACACATTCACAATTAGATACGTTCACAATTCAGACATGTTCTCATACAGTATGGCTCTCGTACTGTACTTTAGTAACAAATATATTTGCATACAGTATTGCTCCGTACTGTATTCCAGCAAAATATATATTTTAGTTCGATATATTCGCATACAGTACTGCTCCCGTACTGTATTTCAGCGAAATATATATTAGTTTGACATGTTCTCACACAGAATTGTTTATAGTCCACACAAGGTTATTAGAAAAACATAATTCACACAACACCCAAATAGTACATTACACAGATCGATACACAAAACACCCATTTTATTTCATCATTATCATTATTGATTTTATACAGACCACCAAACAACACAAGACACTACCATCAGATAAAGAAAAGAACAGAAAAGAACTCCCCTATCTACACCCTGATGCTCTGAAAATCCCAAACTGATCTTCTGTACATACTCATCGCATAAAGTATGATAAGAAGGAAAGTATCATGGCCACTATTGCCATGACTACTGCCAGGATCATCATCCTGGTCTCGGTACTCGCCACTCCAAACCATGCCAAAAACTCTGTCGCTCTCTCTCTCACCCAACTCCATCCCTCAGTCATCCATGCCACTTGCCGCCAAAATGCAGCAAGCATAATCTGTCCCCATGTCATCCTCAGTCTATCATCCATCGCGGTTCTCCAGGCTCGAGTATCGGTGTCCAACGCCTTCACTTGATCCATCAGGGTCAAGTGAGAAGTGAGGATATCTAATATGGTCATACGTGTATCCTCAACCGTAGCCTGACACTGCTGTAGACTCTGCTGTGTCCCCTGCAAGTTCTGAGTAACTTGCTGCAACTGTGCTCTCAGCTCTGCCTGATGGGAGGATTCTCCCATCTCGTGTATGGCATGAAACTCGTCCCTGGGAGCCAGCTGCTTCCGGGGAGGTAGTCCTGTGGTCTTGCGGGCTTGACCCCGCATACGCCGCAACCCGTCCCAAACGGGTACTCTAGGAGGTGATATACTCTGCATCCGATCCGCAACGGGATCAACCGGAGGTAAGTGAGGAGGACTAGGTATGATAGGAAGTGCTGGTGGTGGTGGTGTAACTGGTCTAGGCTCTAATGGTGAGTGTGGTAATGCTGGTTGTGCCTGTGGCACTACAGAAGGAGCTCGTGAGGCTGCAGTCGATGCCTCTGAAGAATCTGAATCCGGTGCTGAGCTAGAGCTCGGAGTACCATCCCTCATATCATGAGGAGCTAGCTGATACTGTTCGCCTCGATCTGCCATCGCTGTACAATAAAAATCTCTAATCAGTATCATGAAAGAAATATATTGAATAATAAAATTCAACATACACATGATATGAGACGTCCTCCTATCTTAACGCAACTATTCGTCATTACTATTGTTAGTGTTTTGCTTGAATTAAATCAAACTAGAATGCACACGTGTTGCAAATTTCAGTTATGCTGGCCACTCATAACTGGAATTTGTACCACCTGATTATCCTGGCTTAATTCAAAACAAGTTTTGTTCAATATTAATGTTCGGTGCTCTCTGTGTAACTATACGAGCCTATGGTTATAGTCTAGGTCTCTAAGTCAACCTAATTCTCTATAACCTGTGGCTCTGATACCACCCTGTCACACCCCCACCCCTCGTCACCTCGTGTCTGGTCTGACGTCACTGAATCGGTTGCGGAAGCATAGTAGTGATGTCTCTGAGGTGAGGAGTGACTTACTTGAACCAATATCATAAGCACACAGATTAACTTAAAGTAATTACATTACCAGGGTGTCGCAATCACAACCACATTACAACTATATTTATTTAATTACAATACTAATTATTAAAGTGCAAATAACTCAAAGTGCATCCTCACCGGCTATTCCTGCTTACCTGCAAAAAGGTTTGAGTTTGAAACGTCAGCGCAAAGCTGGTGAGATCGACAGTTCAATTTAAAACAATATGATATGATAAGCACGTTCTCAAAAGTTCAGTTCTGGATAACCATGGGACCTGTATCTAGTTCCTTTCGGACGTCTAGTCTGTCTCAAGATATTACCCATCGGTACATATCTTAGTGCCTCATTATCTTAATGTCTATCACACCATTAAGAAGTTCAGGAAACAGATAACAAACATTCACACAAGGGGAGATGCAATCCTCCCAGCGAATGGGGTGTCAACCAATAGTACTATCAATGTTTTCTGCTCGGCCACACATGGGTTCACTAGATACAGTTCAAAAATGAGGACTTTCAGTGTCATGATAGAGTTCAGTCTACAGGCCAAAATCCCATGAAATCCCACAAAAGTCACAACAATCACATGAAATCACACAGATATCAGTGATACATATCATATGTTCATTAACAGTTCAACAATGTTCCCCGATGTTTGAAAAAGATTAAAAATAAAAGGGGTTGTACGAAACTCACCTGATGATAATAGGGTAGCAGTGTATCACCAAACTGATAGTACAGAGATGATTCTGCATTTAGTTATCTTTAATAAGTTATTTATGTTCTAGTTTACTGATTAGATCCTTCTGAACGTTCAATGTCAAAGACATTGCTTAGTAAATCATCAACTCGATATTAATTATATAATTAATTAATTTAAGGTTATATCATACAATGTATGATAATGTAGGAACCTACATTGCATTAGATTCCTAACACAAAGTTGATGACACTCTAGATTAATCAGAATAATCTCAGATTAACCAAATAGTTAATGTTGTTGATTATAATGCTAAAACAGTTTCTAGATGATTTAATGGTTTAGGAGTGATTAATCCTTATTATTGATTACCCAAATATCATGAAATATCACAATGTAGCATCAGAATAGGTGAAATAACCAGATTTAACATACTAATCTGACTGTTATCACAAACATCAGATAATCATTCCAATGAGTATGTTAATGATTATGATTATTTTGAAACACTTGGATTTAACCTTTGCATTTCAAAGATTAATCAAACTAATCACCTACATTGTCATAATCAAATGGTTTAAACCATTATAATCATAGGTATGATTTCATGCAAACCGGGCATCACAACGGATCAAAACAAGGATTTAACCGTTAGAACTTCGTGTTCTTCGTTTATAATCAATCCTAGCCATCATCTAGGCAATAATCAACAATCCTAACTATCTCATTACGTTCAAAATCAAGATCTAATCAATCAAAATCAAACTAGAAGGTTAAAATGAACCGTTACCTGATCTGACGAATTTCTGCGCGTATAACAACGATCAGGACTTGAAAATACGATCCGTGGCACGATCTATAGCTTCAAATGGCTTTGATTTGAAGTTTAGAAGTGTTAGGAAGCTAATTTTTCGTCTGGAGGTCGATTGGGGTCGAAAGAAGTGAAATTTTACGTTCTGGACGATTCTGATCGATTTAAACAAACTTTGACCGACATAGCCAGCCAGGCGTATCGCCTGGATCCCTGCACCCACGTCAGGCGTACCGCCTGACCCGTTTTTCTTCCAATATTTGATTTAAACTTCGTTTCGCGATTCCGGGAGCATACGAACTCCGTTTTGCGCGCGGTTTTCGCCCACGTTCATCATTTTTCACATACTATCAATCCCCAATATCAAAAGTTACTAATTCCTCGTGGATTTCAAGCACGACCAAATGTGCTCATGTCATTAATGCCGAATTCTTCGTACGCAACTGTCACATGGTACATGTAGGAGCTTCTAAAGATGCCGATTATGGTATGTAAAGATTCAATTCCATGGATTTTGATCGAATTATAAGAGTTCCTTAGTTGATAGTAACGGTTTTGTCATTAAGGTGTGTTAAATGGGTTTAATTCGACAATTGATTGACATTAATCATGTCATTGATGATTATAATCATCAATACAACCGTTGTTATGTATTAATTCAATTATAATTATGATTTATCATCAAATTTCCATTTTTTAATTGGGTTTTAGGATGAATTTTGACCTAAAAAGTCAAAATTGGTTATTTCGTGTAATTACAAGTCCAATCCATATAGATTGTGTGTTTGTAAATCAATTTTGTTTAATATTATACCTTCTTGTTTGATAATGTTCAATTTCATGCGATTCCCGTTAGTTTTAGTTAACGGTGTTAACCCGGAATTGCCGAATTGTCACATCATCCCCTTGTTGAAGGAATTTTCGTCCCGAAAATTAGTAAATGTTAGGAGTAGTTAGGAAACTACTTACGAGTTTAAATCGTACGTGTTAGTGTGGTTTGATCATTCCGTGTGCTTGTGTGTACTCACACACAAAATCTAATGCTTGCAACATCACAACTAAGTGTGATCGTTCAATGTGACTGTTTGTGTGTACACTAGTTAGTTCACCTAACTGTGACTGTTTGTTTTTTGATCATACTGTGCTGTATAACCTCACACATAGTGAGTGTCCGTAACTGTTTGTACTATGCAACCCCGCACATAGCAAAATGTGTGTAACCAATCTTGCATGTACTACCATAACATGTAACATATGAAATGTAGCACATAAAATGTATAGAATGTAATGTAGCAAAAATGTTTGTAACAAAACCAACTGAACAAAGTGTTTGTATACTGTACTATGTAATCTCACACATAGCAAATGTTTGAATGTAGTCGACAAAATAGAAACTTCCAAAATTCATGTGTACCTGTAAATTCACGAGTACATGGGCCCCTGTATTCGTCAATTTACCTTACACAATTATTCTGGTTCCTTCTATATGTAACTCCACCATTGTTTAACCGATATCAAATGTAATGTTTGAAATGTAATACATTGTTTGAAATTAATCATGTATGTACCACTATGAAATGTTTGTGTTTGCCTTCTGCAAGGCTTCGCTTGTGTTCAGCACAATTGTTCCTACTAATTCCAATAGTATAATGTGTTTGTGCTTACAGTTTGAAATCTGAAAATGTTAGAGTGTGAAATATCACATCATCCCCTTGTTGAAGGAAATTTCGTCCCGAAATTTAACGTGCCTTCATAATGTTTGTTGTTGTTTTGAATAAGTGGGGATACTTTTTCATCATTTGGTCTTCTCTTTCTCATGTGAATTCAGGACCACGTCTTGAATTCCACCGAACTTTGACTATCGAAATCTTGCTTTGTTTGAGTTGTTCGACCTCTCGGTCCATGATTTCAACTGATTCCTCAACGAATCGTAACTGTTCGTTCACTTGCATTTCTTCAAGTGGTACTACCAATGTCTCAGCAAAAAGACGTTTCTTCAAGTTCGAAACATGAAATACATCATGAACTCCATTGAGTTTATTCGGTAATTGAGTTGATACGCTACCGGACCAATCATTGTTAGGATCTCAAAAGGTCCTATGTATGGTGTCATCTCCAAGATGACACTTTTAGGAGAATCATGTCTCCTACTTGAAATTCCAACGGTTTGTGGCGTTTGTCAGCGTAACTCTTTTGTCGATCCCGAGCCTCTGCCATACGGTTTCAGATTTGTAAGAGAATTCCACCAACGGTAAATGGTTTTCCCAACATATCTTCGAGTGTCCGAATCGTACGTACACTCTGACCATCTGTTTGTGGATGATATGTTGTACTCATGCCTAAACGAATTCCCAAGGACTTATGGAGTGATTTCCAAAAGTTTGAAGTAAATCAGGCATCCCGATCTGATATGATTGAGATTGGCACCCCATGCCGCGCTATCACTTCCTTGATGTAAATACGAGTCAGTTCCTCCATTTTGTCAGTTTCCTTGATTGCTAAGAAATGTGCAGATTTCGTTAATCGATCGACGATTACCCATATCGTATCACAACCACTCGGTGTACGGGGTAACTTAGTAATGAAATCCATCGAAATCTGTTCCCACTTCCACATCGGTATCTCTGGTTGTTGCAGTAAACCAGATGGCTTCTGATATTCAACTTTGACTTTCGAACAAGTCAAACATTTGCTAACGTACTTAGCAATGTCAGCTTTCATGTGAGGCCACCAATACAGTGCCTTCAAGTCATGATACATCTTGTCTGATCCCGGATGGATAGAATATCTGGACTTGTGTGCTTCATCCATCACGAGTTCCCTTAAACCTTCATACAAAGGTATCCACAATCGATTAATGAAATAACGAATTCCATCAGGTTTAACATCCAATTGTTCTTCCATTCCTCGTAAGGATTCCTGTACCAAGTTTTCCTTTTTCAAGGCCTCGAGCTGAGCACTGCGTACCTTGTCAGGTAAATCGGTATGTATCGTCATCATAAGTGCGCGAACCCGTCTTGTTGAAGTATCTTTTCTGCTTAAAGCATCAGCTACCACATTAGCTTTTCCCGGATGATACTTAATCGCGCATTCGTAGTCGTTCAACAATTCAACCCATCATCGCTGTCTCATATTAAGCTCCTTCTGATCAAAGATATGTTGCAAACTCTTATGATCATTGTAAATGGTACACTTGGTTCCATATAAGTAATGCCTCCAAATTTTCAAAGCCAAAAACCACTGCTCCTAACTCCAAGTCATGAGTAGTGTAATTCTTTTCGTGTGATCTCAGTTGCCTTGAAGCATAAGCAATCATTTTATCACGTTGCATCAATACATATCCCAACCCTATGCAGATGCGTCACAGTACACCACAAAGTCTTCTGTTCCTTCCGGTAAGGACAGAATCGGTGCACTGCAAAGTTTCTGTTTCAATAACTGGAATGCAGCTTCCTGTTTATCTGTCTATTTATACTTCGTTCCCTTGTGCGTACGAGTTGTAAGTGGTTGAGCGATCTTTGAGAATCCCTCAATGAATTGTTGGTAATAACCTGCCAAACCAAGGAATTGTCGTACCTCGGTAGGTGTCTTTGGTGCTTCCCAATTCTTAATCGCTTCGATCTTTGCTGGATCAACATGTATGCCCTTTTCGTTGACTATATGACCCGAAAATTGTACTTCTCGCATCCAGAAATCACATTTCGAGAACTTAGCGTACAATTGTTCTTGTTTCAGTAATTCCAACAGCAATCGAAGATGTTCAGCATGCTCCTCTTCAGTCTGAGAATAGATGAGAATGTCATCAATGAAAACAATGACAAACTTATCGAGATAAGGTTTACAAACACGATTCATGAGATCCATGAATACAGCTGGAGCGTTTGTCAACCCAAATGGCATGACCAAGATCTAATAATGGCCATAGCGCATCCTAAATGCTGTCTTCGGGATATCTTCTTCCTGTACTCTGAGTTGATGGTAACCAGACCTGAGATCAATCTTCGAGTAGTAACTCGAACCTTGCAACTGATCGAACAGATCGTCAATTCTGGGTAACGGATACCGGTTTTTAATGGTAACCTTGTTCAATTCCCGGTAATCGATACACATACGGAAAGTCCCGTCCTTTTTCTTGACAAATAAGACTGGAGCTCCCCATGGTGAAAAAGTAGGTCGTATAAAGCCCTTATCCAACAACTCTTGCAGTTGTGTAGATAATTCTTGCATCTCAGACGGTGCAAGTCGATAAGGCGCCCTAGCTATCGGTGCTGCGTCTGGTGTAAGATCGATTCGATATTCCACCTGTCTTATAGGCGGTAATCCCGGTAGGTCTTCTGGAAATACTTCAGGAAATTCACAAACTACTGGGATGTCTTCTATCTTCTTCACAACTACCGGCTTCTCAGTTATAAGTGCTATTTTCGTATGACCTTTACGCAGACATTTGTATGCTTTCATACAAGATATGAGACGCAGTGGCGTACTGCTCTTCTCACCTTGTACATACAGTGCCTCCTCATGTGAAAGCGGTATACGAACGATCTCTTGATGTCATACTATTTCAGCCTGGTGTTTGAACAACCAGTCCATGTCAATGACTACATCAAAACTGCCTAAAGCGGTAAGCATAAAGTCAATGTCATGTGTTTGACCCATCAAGTCAAGAACACATCCTTTATGAATATGGTTTACAACAACTAACTTATCATTAGCTAGTTCTATAATGTATGGGTTTTCTAAAGCAGTAGGACTAATACTTAGCAATGCACAAGATTTGCTAGATACCAAAACCCCGATCTGCACCGGTGTCAAATAGTATAGAGGTAGAGTGATAATTCAAGAGAAACGTACCCGTAATGACGTTGGGATCTTCTCGTGCCTGACGTCCTCCAATCACAAAAGCCCTGTTCTAGCAACATTTGTGTTGTTGTTGTTGTTTCCTTTTGTAGTTATGTCATTAGCCCTTCTTTTCTTGAGTTGTGGACACTTCTTCTTGAAATGTCCAGGTATGCCACACTCAAAACATCCTTTCTGTGTGTTGCTCTGGTCGATTGGGCTTGCCTGCAGTTCCCCTCGACAGTCTTTTGCTATGTGACCCATCTTTCTGCATCGCTGACATCGGTATTTGTCACATTGATTCCTAAAGTGATGGAATCCACATTTGTTACACTTTGGGTATTTACCATTACACCATCCCAATGACTGTTGATTATTGTTTGGGTTGTGATGGGTCTTGTTGGATTCCTGCTTGCGATTCTGCTGTAATGACGGCTGAGTGAAATTCTTGGAATCAATGCTATCCCATTTTCTTTTGTGGTCTCCCGCCTTAGCTGTTACTGTTCGTTTGGGTAGTGTTCCCCGTTGCATCACTTGATCAGTCAGTTGGTGTGCCAGTCGAACAGCTTGCTGTATGGTAGTAGGCTTTGCAGATATGATCAATTTTCGGACCTGAGATACCAGTCCTCCAATGTATCTCTTGATCCACTTGCTAGGTGGGGTTGTCCTGTGGGGTAAAAGTCTTGCTAATTGCTGGAATCGAGTAGTGTATTCCTCAATATTAGAACCTTTCATCTTGAGTTGTCCATATTCATCCTCAAGTTCTTGCATTTCATTACGGGGACAATACTCTTCCTGCAACAGGATTTTAAATCCGTTCCAAGTAAGGGCATTGGCTGTATTCAAACCAAGTGTATGTACGATAGAGTTCCACCATGTCAAGGCTGAACCCTCCAAAGTACCAATAACGTATCTGACCTTGTTTTCTTCCGGACAACTGCACTTCTCAAACACCGATTCTGACTGTTCAATCCATCGAAGAAGTCCAATGGCTCCTTCCGATCCTTTGAAATTACGTGGTTTACAGTTCAAGAATGTCTTGAACGTGCACATTTGTGGGTTTACCAGTCCCCCCGTTGGATCATGTGGTCCTGTTTGGTATGTTTGCGTATAGTTTGCGATTGTCTCGGTAATTCGAGTGTTGATAAGTGCCTCAACTTCCGTTGCGGTCATGTTAATGTTTCCCCCAACCATGATCCTCCTATTTACAAATATACATAATGAGACTACACCCATCGCATAATCTTCACTCATGCACAAAGTAAATGTAACACACTACCATAGCCATTAAGGTAACAATTCTTAATCATTTATGATAAACTAGTGCTTACGATTGTTTGTCAAAGAGATGCAAAACAACTAAACACGAAATCTACTTTTATGAGTACAACCCACTCATGTAAGTTTGTTAATTAGAAAGTAAATGAAATGGCTAGATTCCATCGTTTGGTTGACCAACAGTTGATGATGAATCTTCCAGTTCTGCTGGACCAGTCACTGCACCATGTTGGTAACGCATATGCCCAGTGATGAGGGTCATGGCCTCCCCAGCCAAGTCTCTCACTATATTGGCTTCAATCACCGCTGCCCCAGCCCGTGCATTGGCTTCCTCAGCCCTTGCCTCGGCTACAGCTACACGTAACTCAGTAGTTTCTAGTCGTGCAGTGAGTTCGAGGATCGTCCCTCGCATCATCCAGATCGTTTCCACCAAATTTTCCTGTTCCTCATTAGTCCTAACCAACTCCTCAGTGAGGTTATCCCACATTTGTGTCAGCCAGTTGTTATTCTCAAGCAGTTCTGTGATCATCCCCGCTACTTCCCGCATGTTGCGGATTTCACGCTCCATACGTGCAACAAAAGCAGCAAATGCCTGTTCTAGTGGATATCCAAGAGCAGGTAACGTCCAAAGGCTATTAGCAGTGTTGGCAGTTGGTGGTGGTGGCACTCGTTCTTCCCGCACCTAGCCGCGTATGAGATTAGGAAACCATTGCCAATATTGGTTGTTCCCCCTTTGTTGAACATGTGTTTCCTCCCCATAGTGGATCGTATCATCCACTGGTTCGATCCTCCTTGTCATGATTTCTGACAATGCTACTACTTGTCCCTCAGTGTGAGTAGGTGTAGATGATGATGCCATGTCTGTTACAAAATGCCATATGTAAATGCATATAAACTATCGTGTAAGTAAGTGTCTAATGTCTAACAGTTATAGTCTAAGTCTACAAATGCAAACCTAGTTCGCTATAACCAATGTCTCTGATACCAATCTGTCACACCCCCAATTTTCAACTAACGGAATCACACCGTTTGGGATGTGACAAACCAGGATCTCAGATCATTAGACATAACGAAGACCTCTATATGATATTCAAACATACTTTGGTCTAAAGCTGTAATATCAAAGTTTCAATGTTTGCGGAAGCGTTTTAAAAACCAATAACAAAACGTAATGGTTTGAAAATGTAAAATACAAATCCAATAGCATTCAATGTCTTAATTGATTAAATCTAAAACACTTGAACTGAAATGTATGCATGAGACTCAATATCCTAGTCCCTGCTTGTCCTTGCTTGTGCCTTAGTGTCCTGAGAAAACATGTAAATCAAGTCAACACAAAGGTTGGAGCATAACACAGGTTTAAGCATTCACAAATGTTGAAACCACAGTTTGAATATAAAGTTTATAGATAACATAATCACACATGCATAGTCATGATAGCTAGTCATTTGTACTATTTACATAAGTGGTCGACACCGAAGCTAACGATTGCCATGCTATAGCATGTTTTTGCCTTGACACTATTGTCTAGCACGAACAATAGTAATGTGTGTTTGGTCAGTCAAACACCTGCGTAGATCCTATCTACCAAGTGAGGTTTGTCAAACCCAATAGATCTATCTTCAACTACCACGCTTTGCACTACGGCAAACTAAACGGTTCGAAATAGAAGGCTTTGTAATGCTATGTTTGCACTTCATGTAAACAGCTAACTCATGCAAGTGATATGTATCTAAAAGTGTTTGTTGCACATGTTTTCTCCCCCAAAACAGTTAAAATCAGAAAGGGGCCGTGTACGCACCTTTGAATGTAGCAGAATGATCAAACACGCGTGAAATCGCGTAGATAATCCTCTACGAAGAATCTGTGTTTAAATAACAACGTTGTGTTATTCGGAATGTCGTTTTGTGTTTGAAATCACATACGTGTCAACTCACGTATGTTAGAGTGTTAGAACTGTGCATCTATAAGTACGCGTGCCTTTAAAATCGTTTAAATAAAATCATATAACCATATAGGATTTTATTTAAATAAACGTAATTATACGCGATTACGTTTTCGTGTTAAAATATGAATTTTATTATTTTATTTTGTTCGGGATTTCGTTACGGTTCCAACGCAACTTGAACGGGTTAAAACAAATTTAGAATGAATAAGTTATGGTTTAAAAACCAAAATTTGGTTTATTTGAACAAAACCGGTGAGACCCGGATTTGAACCAACGACCTCCCGGACAACAAGCACACTCCTTACCAGCCCATCTGCCTTTGATTTCGCAACAGATTACCCGTTTAAATCCTTTTAACCAGTAACCCATGGTTTTCCCCTTGACCGAACCAACTCCCCCTCAATTGGTCCCCGATTCGAATCCGATCGAACTCAAAAACATAGGGTTTTTGTTCCTGGAGTCTAACCGCGTATGTAGGTGGTTTTAATTCCATTATAAAACAACACAAAGTCCCCATTTCGTGACCCACATAGCTTCGAACGTGGTTACTAAGGTTCACAACTCAATTGGATTGAATTCGTTTATATTAAACTGTAAAATCATAGGGTTCTCATTAAATAATAAATTTCTAATCTATTGGTAACATTTAATTGGATTTTTGTGTTCAACTGACTCAAAAACTCCAATTCGGTTTAATAACAAGAACCCTATAATCAAACACATACAATTCGTGTTTTCCTGACACAATTAGTATATGGTTTTCATTATCCAAGAAATTTCGAAGCTTTCTGTTTACATTAATTTCATTTTGCTTTCGTTTAGCTCAAAACCCATAAAACGTTTTTTATATCTAAATGTGAAACCGGTTTTTATTCAATTCACTATAGTTTATCAAAATTGATATAAGTTTTATGTTAATCGGGGTTCTCTGAAACTAATATATCATTTAATTTGATTTTTGAAACTATTTAAATCAAAACCCCCAAATTGTTTTATGTCATGAACCCTAGAATTCGAACTCAATCAATTCGTTAAGACTAGGTGGAATAATCATATGGTTTTCATTAATTAAAACATTACGAAGCTACTTGTGTGGTTTAATTTGATTATTGTCATCGTGTTGATCAAAAACCCCAATTTCGTTTAACCGAAGAACCCTACTTGTTGAATTCTTATAATTCAATATTAGAACTCCAAATTGTTAGAGGGGTTTGCTTAGTCGCATGTTTTAGAGTGTGTAGATACAAATTCTTACTTGGTTTGATATCGAATTGAAGTATCACGAATTGGGATTGAAGTTCGGCCGACCTTCGACTCGATTCTTTCGTCCGTGGCTTCTGGAATAAAATTGGTACATGTAGGAGCTTCTAAAGATGCCGATTATGGTATGTAAAGATTCAATTCCATGGATTTTGATCGAATTATAAGAGTTCCTTAGTTGATAGTAACGGTTTTGTCATTAAGGTGTGTTAAATGGGTTTAATTCGACAATTGATTGACATTAATCATGTAATTGATGATTATAATCATCAATACAACCGTTGTTAAGTATTAATTCGATTATAATTATGATTTATCATCAAATTTCCATTTTTTAATTGGGTTTTAGGATGAATTTTGACCTAAAAAGTCAAAATTGGTTATTTCGTGTAATTACAAGTCCAATCCATATAGATTGTGTGTTTGTAAATCAATTTTGTTTAATATTATACCTTCTTGTTTGATAATGTTCAATTTCATGCGATTCCCGTTAGTTTTAGTTAACGGTGTTAACCGGGAATTGCCGAATTGTCACATCATATTTTTTAAGGCCTCATTTTAAAACAAGTATTGAATCAATATAATATGATTTTGGGCTTAATTTTTTGGATCTTATTGTTATATATTTGATCGATAGAGAGGAAAAACTAAAAACAAAAAAAAAAAAACTCTTATATCTAAATGGATCAAACAAGTCACGCCTAGACAAACGGGCTCAAAAAACCCAAAATCAAAAAGCCAAAATCTAAGAAGTTCAAACTGCAAAACCAAACTATTAATAACGGATTGGTTTTTATTTTTAAATGTCCGATTTTGGTTATTCATAAACAGTTATTTACTGTTTGGTTTACGGTTTCAACTAAAAACCATAAAAACCGAACCGCAAACACCCATAGTTAAGGGTCAACTAAGCTTGAAAAAGAACGAATTAATCAAAGAGACATAGGGAAATAATCTAAGCTCTCGTAGGATGAAAGGCCCAGATTTTAATTCTGCCAAGGACTTTCAAATTGTTGAGCTGGCCCTTTTCACATGATTATTCCGAAGATTAACAAAAAGAAAACTTATTTCATTAACTTTTCAGTTCGAAAGGAGGGGCTAGGTATTGTCTCATATCATGATCGAGGACACTTGAAACAAAACGAGTTAAATTCACATGGATGGTATTTGTTTGACATCAGCTCAGGTATCAACCACCAACTTATATCCCAAATGATGAGAATAAATAGAGTATATATATATATATATATATATATATATATATATATATATATATATAGGGAAGGGTTATTAAACTAGGTTGAGATAAGGAAACTTTGGAAACTAGTTTTGAACCATTGATCAAAAATATGAATGGATGAGATTAAATATTGAAAAGATGATTAGATTGTTTTTTATTAAAAAATCTCTTGAAAGGACAAGAAGGTACAAAAGGGTAAAAATATAATCTTGTATTCTGTACTTTTTTTGAAAAAAAAAAAGAATTAAATCTGTGAAGTACAATTGACATTAATAAAGTCAGATTTACTTTCCAAAAAAAAAAAGACATTTCACTTTTTGATATTCTCTTTCCCCAAATTTGAAAAAACCAATCTTTTACATATAATAAAAGAGTAACTTAAATGACACTTGTCATGTTCTTAAACTACTCAATGACACTTGTCATGTTCTTAAACTACTCAATGACACTTGTCAAATTATTAAACTATTTTGACATGTGTCACATTTTAACCATTTTATCTAATTCTCTCTCATATTAAATGTTATTATATTCTTTTTAATATTAAATAATTAAATTACATAAAAAAACTAATGACTTTAGTTATATGTTTTTATATTAATAGTAATTTTTAATAAATTATAAATCTAATCTTTATATTAAAAAATAGTTTTTGAAAACAGAAATTATATAAAAACAATTTTTCTAAAACAAAAAACAAAACCCTGAAGTTTAAACAAGATTCGTATATAAAAAATAGTTTTTAATACAAATTTCAAAATGAAATGTTAAAAATAACTTAAATTCAATCATATTTTATCTCAAAAATCGTTTTTTAAATACTAAATTTTTATTAATTACGAAATAATATTTTTTATACAATCCGTGTAATACACGGGATATTAACCTAGTCATTGTATAATGTTACATCAAAGTGTTACATATATGTAACAAACATATAATTTAGAATATCTCTTTGAAATATCTATCTTTTAATATATTTTGTATAATGTTACATTCAAATTACATCATTAAAAAACTATTCCAGCTACGTACTTTTTATTTGAATTATGTTACATCGAAATTACATGATGAATCGCGACCGGTGGTTGTGTGGAGAGGTGGATTCCGACTAATTATGTAACATGGTTCAATTTTATTGATTTTATGTACGTAACCAATTGTTACGTTTACGTTACATAAAAAATACATACATGTAATTTTAACATCTAAGTAACACATATATCTTCCAACAAAAAAATAATCTGGTTATACTTACTTCACATATGTAATTTGGATGTAAACATAAGTTTAAAAATATTAGAGCAAAAAAAGAATACAAATTATGAAATATTGAGCAAAATATAAAATTTGTAACACAATACTGTAGTTACACCGACTTTACATATGTAACAATAACGTAACATAATGAAATATTCTAGAATGTAACATTAAAAAAAATTAAAACAATATAATAGTACAATTAATGAAAAGTTTTGCATGAAAATTATAAAATAATTAATAATTAGTACACTAGATGGAAAATACATTTGGTAACATGAACTTAATTGAAAATACACATAACCTACAGTGTTATGTGTAACATTAGTGTAACAACTTAATTATATTTCAAACGTTGAATCTCAAAAATAATAGCTTAGAAAAACTGATATTGTATATACAAAAATAATTCTTGTATCTTAAAAATTGTATACATACAAAATAAAATGAATTTATTTTTATGTTTTTTAAGAAATCAAATCATGAATACTTAATTGTAAAAGGTACAACAATACACTTTTTGATTTGATGTAGAAAACATATTTTATTTTAAAAAGAAAAAAAATTCATTTTATTTTGTAACATTTAAATCAGGAAAAAAGGGTTGTAATGTTATAAAATCTAAAAAAAAATTACGTAAAAAAAAACATAACCAAACATAAAAAAAATATACACAATATCCCGAAAAACGTAACATTTAAATCAGGAAAAAAAGGGTTATAATGTTATAAAATAAGGTGAACATAAAAAAAAACATAACCAAACAACGTGTTAGGTATGACAATAAATACATACAATATGCCGAAAAACGTAACATTTACGTAACAACGACACTACTTGTACACATCGAGCATCCTATTATCCATTTTACTCATTTAAAAAACCTTGTGTGAAAAAAATAGATGGGAAATGTTTAAAAATTAAATCTTTCATTTTTGATTTGAATTTAAAGTGAGAGAATGTGGTTAAATAATAAAATATTTGAAGAGAGAGAATGTGGTTAAATAATAAAATATTGTATGGAGGTAATTGTGAAAGAAAAGACTAAATTGCCCTTCTATTATATTGGATTATTAAAATGAAATGGTGATGTGGCTAAATGTGGACCAAGTATGTGGGTTCCAAAGTTTCTTCATCTCAATATGTTTTCCAAAATATACATAGCTTATATATATATATATATATATATATAATATACGGATCGGTTGTTAACCCCCTTAATTGAGGTAACCCATTAACCCTATAAAATTCACCCAAATCTTTGAATTTTTTTTCATGGCCTTTTTATGCATAAATGGGGGGTTCCTTTTTGTGTTTTTCCTGATTCACAAGCGTTTAGAAATTAAAACAAGCGTAAGTTTGCGTTACAATGCAAGTTATATTTTTACGTCACTTACACTAACGTAAGATCCTAAACAAAGATGAATTAGCAAATACACAAAAAAGAAACCCCTGTTTATGTATATAACTAGGTTATAACCAGTGTGATACACGGGTGGATTAGTGATAAAAAATGCCATTAAGCATAAAGTATAAAAATGTTGTTTTAAATATTGGAACATATCATATGAAAACAAATATCAAGAACAGTTGGTAGGTTATAAAATAATTTGAATAAAAAGATTTAATTAACTACAGGTTTCTAAAAATTTCCTTGTACACAACATTTGTAGTCTTATTTGTAGGTTTACCATCTTTATCTATTATTAAAATTTTGACGCCGTCTTTGCTCTTTACCCTTGAAAGTGTCACGTATAATTGCCCATGTGTGAAGACCGGCTGTTTCAGATATATTCCAACTCGTGAAAGAGACTGTCCCTGACTTTCATTAATTGACATTGCAAAACAAACAGAAACTATAAATTGTCTTCTTTGAAACTTGAATGGCACTTTGTTGTCTGATGGTATCAAATTTTTACTCATGTCAAAGGAAATGACACTTTCTTGAATCCATTGGTGTTGTTTTCTTTTTTCTTTAACAACTTTTATAAAGTTGAAGGAAAGGTATAAATAATAGACTATTTACATGTGTTCATCAAGTATTTTTGGGAAGTCTAAATCTGTGGGTAATCATTTGAATGGAGTAATATTGATCATTATATTATTAAATGTATTGTAATTAAGAAAAATTAAAATTTTTTTGTGTAATCTGTTAAGCAAGGAAAGCATCTATTTTGGAATAAGAATTGATATTAATTATTATTTTGAATATGCTTATTTTAAACAAAAACGGTTAGCATTTAAAAGCGGATGATAAATTGTTTGGAATACATGTAATTTAAAAGATTTAAATAATAATTTTAAGAATGACAAATACGTAACTGTAAATACCATAACATGATTTACGGAGTTTAATTTTTATCTTTTTATTTAATGGCCAGTATTTGACTTCTCATAATTGTAAAATAAAGCATTTCAAACGCATGACTTTACATTATTTACATATTTATTATTAAAATAATTTAATGATTTAAATTATTAATTTAATAAAATATATTAATTATAATAAAATTATTCAAATAATATAAATCCCATTTTTTACAAATTTATTACGTCGGTATGTATAGTTCTTTTTAAAATATTATATATTGTTTTATTCTAATACTGTTAATTATTTAAAAAAGATAGCATCATTGTTCTATTATTTCTTCATTTAAATATACGAAAGGTATTTTATATGAAACCAAGGGACGTATTTATGCAAACATACAATATTTTAAAAAATAAGTTAGGTAAAATTAAGTATCTTCACCTGTTAACATTTCAATATGTAGTATACGGTATTTTATATGAAACCAAGGGACAAATTTATGCAAACATATAATATTTTAAAAAATAAGTTTATGAAATTAAGTATTTTCACCTGTTAACATTTCAATAGTTATAGTTAATCACCTGTTAACATTTCAATATGTTTTATACAAATCATGTGTAGTCATAAGATGGTTTATTAGTTTTTTTATAATGCCAAATTAGTAGATATAAAAGTTACTACATAGGTGGGTAATTGAATGTAAAGTGTCGTTGTTTTATAACATGACTTTTCTATATGTCGATTATTTTTAACTGTCTAATGGTTATATTCAAATTTTATCTCACACACCTATAATTTTGGTCTATCTATATATGTTACATATGTGTACGTAAAAAACCCAGACAACGCAAAAAATAAACACAAAAAACCAAATATCAAAACATGATATCTAAAATTCACGATGTTTATCAAAACCACTTGAACAGAGATACGTGGGTAAGTGAATGAAAAGTGGACTTGTTATATAACACTGAATTTTATATATGTCGATTAATTGTACCCTTGTTATGCTAATCTCAAATTTTATATCAAACACCTGTAATTTTTTCTATCTACATAGGTTATACATATATTATGTGTTTGTATCAAAACCAAATAACGCAAACAATAAACACAAAACCCAAAAATCAAAACATGATATATTGAAAATTCACCTGTTTATCAAAAACACTTGAAAAGATATAAGTGTTAATCACATCAGGTTAGCATGACTATAACCCAAAATACCATGTCATCATACCTACTAATATCATATTAAACAAACCATGTTGATTGAAAATTATATAAATAATAAATACGAAATTTACTTTCAAAACAACATTCTAAACCAAATAATCTGAAGATAGCAAATGCGTTTTTGTTCATATAAAAAGAGTTTGTCATTTTCAAACACAAATAATGTTAATGCTTGTGGTTTGATGTTGCTAAATTGACTAACATAACATAAGTTTGAAATAAAAATTTAGGGTTTCTAATTGGGCTTGTTCAAGCATCGCTAAAACCATTAATCTGTTTAAAAAAATCAATAAATCAAAGCTTTAACAAATCTGGTATGAATGTGTTCATCAGATTCAACGGATGTTTACGATTTAGCCGTAAATGTGTTTGAAAAAAAAAACAATACGATGAACACACATCAAATATAGTACGAAATTAGTCAGATTATATCGATTTTGTTGAACAATCTCATACCTTGTCACTGATAATGCAGTGGATAAGAACCCATCGTTGATATAAAAAAAAAAGATGATCTTAATACCGCTGAGAATCGTTTAAGATGATGACCACAACCTTGCGTTTGAAGATAGCATATGTATAATGTGGTTAATCAGTAGCAGTGATTATCTCTGATTTCATATATTTTGTAGATCTAGAGTTTTCATGAAGAATTGGGGGTTTTTTCTTGGAAACGGCGATGAAGAACACAAGTGGGTTTACAAAGGTTAGACTGTTGGGAGTGAGGGCTCCTGATGGATGCCTTTAAGAGGGCATCTCCTGCCATGTGGTTTCTAGTCAGCAGAAGGGATGCCCCCTCCTTTTTTCTGGAGTGAGGGCTCCTGATAGACGCCCCATTTTTTATTTTTTATTTATTATGTTTGACTTCTTTTTTTTTACTTTTTAGTTTTATTTGTTTTTACTTTTTAATTAGTTGAATGTTTTATTTTTAGTTTATTTGTTTTAACTTTTTAGTTTACTGTTAAAAAATTAAATAAAATTAAATAAACTAAATTAAACAACTAAAATTATAAAAATACTAAATAATACACTTAATAATTCTATTACAACTTAATAATTAAACATTAAAATTAAAATACTTAATAAACTAAAACAAAGTCACAAAAAATAAATAAACTAATAATTAAACAACTAATTAAAACATAAAAATACTAAATAAACTAATTAAACCCATACTTTTCTCTAATTCTTCGTTTCATTTCTTCCACCACTTGCCGCTCGCCTTCCGAAAGGTTGGATGTATCGATCGCCAACGTTTTACAATCTTTATTAAATTGTTTTTCTTTTTTCAATTCAAGTTTTTTCTTTTGAATATCCAACCGTTCTTTGTTGAGATCGACCCGTTGCTTACCGACCTCCATCAACCCCTCTAATTTCGACCCTAACTTCTCAAACTCATCCGAATACAACCCCTTGTTGGATGAAGACCCATGCGCGGCTTTTTTATGCGCATCTCGACCTCCCGGACGGTAAAAACGAGTCTCCCTAGTCTCTCGAGTCTCCCCCTCCTCCTCGGACTCGTTTAGGTCGATATGAATCCTCGCATCCGACCCCGACCCCATACTTTGGGCCCCCACTGAACTAGAGGTCGTTTTTGACCTTTTAGAACTCGGTTCCCCACGAACCCGGCTTGGATCCCAATCACTGATAACATGGAACTTTGAGCTACCCTTTAGATAATTCCATTCGGCTAAATATTGAAAAGTCGGATGTGTAGCGTTATATTCGGTCAACGCGTTTCTTTGGAGGTCGACATCGGATGTACCACTTTGATGGTGATGCTGCAAACGGGTATATACTTGATTAAACCCTTGAATCGCCACTCGCATTTTCCTAAACTTTGAATTAATCGAATCTTGCTTGCGATAACCTTCCGGTTTGTCAAGAATCCTATGAAAAATGGTCGTAATCCGTTGCCAATATATTCTTTCCTTTTGGTAGTTGGCTATAAAACCGAAAAATATATATATAAACAGAAATGATTGTGTTATATATAAACAAGAGTTGTATAGAAAGAAAAAAAAGGGAGACTACCTTCGTTTGGGTCGGTTTTAGAGATTTTAAAAATCTTTTTTAGCCTTCTTAGGCAAAATATTTTTTTTAAAATATATATACCTAGGGTCTATATCCTTTGTAAACCCAATATTAAAGAGAAGATCCTTAAACTCTATCACAGTCGTCTATTCTTTTTTATTAATTTGTGATATAATATTTATGAGGGGTCATTTCGGTCTTTTCCTAATCCACCTAAAATATCTATCCATCTCACTCACTCTCTTATTTCACATCTTTAATTTCTAAACTCTCTCTCTCTCACACACACACACACACGTACATCTCTTAAAAAAAGGCAAGAAGGTAACAACGATGATGGGGGGCTTAGGTGGTGCCGACGATGAGCGGCGGTAGCAAAAACAATGTGTGATGGTGCTTGTGGTGGGGCAGTGGTGGTGCTTGTGGCGGGGTTCAGCGATGGTGGCGATGGTTTGCGTGTGGTGGTGGTGGGTTTTAGGCGACGGTAGTGATTCTTGACTAGTGGTGGTAGTGGTTTTCTCTCTCTAGTCTCTCTCATTCGGTGTTGGTGGTTGTGGGTTGATCGGAGACAACAGCGACGGCAGAGGCGAGTCTGTGGTGGTGGTCCAACGGTGATGGTGTTTCTCAATTGGTGTGATGGCAGTCGTGGTTGTAGTTCTCTCTCTACTCTCTCTAAAAATGATGGTGGCTGTAGTAGCGGGTTTCTCTCTCTTGTCTTTCTCATTCAATGTTGGTGGCTGTGGGATGATGGCTCGATGGTGGTGGTGGTTTTTTTCCCATTTAGTGTGGTTATAGTGGCGGTTGTGGTTCTCTCCCTAATCTTCCTCTAAAGATGATGGTGATTCAAATACTCATTTGACCAGGTGTGTTTTGTGCATTAAAACTTGTACATTTTTTTTCTACATATGTGTAGTTGAACTTCGTGTATTACAACTTGTACTTTTTTAGTTCTACACATGTGTAAGTGGTGATGCTGGTGGTTTTAGGCGCCAATAGTGGTTCCAGGAGGTGGTGGTGCCGGTTTCAAGAGGTCAACGTCATGGTGGATGTGACAACTAGCACCTGACCGGCCGGCAAGTCCATACGGTATGTGTACTTCCATTATTTACTATGTGTAAATACATTTATATGAACAGTGCTTGTATTAACAGAATTCAAAATACAAGAAACAGTTGTACGTATTTAAGTGAAAACTTAAATACCGTAAGTACAACACTCATTATAAACATTAGTTGTGTGTATTTATTGAAAACCTAAGTACAGTTAACACAACTAAACATGAGAAACAACAGTGTTCATGTGAATAACAGAAACAAATCGGTTGCGATCTGATATCCATAAATGACAGGAATCAGATGGCCGGCATTTCAATGTGAAAACAATGTGATAACATGATGTTTAGTTGAGTCCGACAGTGAGGAAATACAACTTAAAACCATATTGCAGTGTCGTTTCAGAATAACAAACTGACAGTGTGTTTGCGTGGGTGACGATTCACACAAACATATCTGTGAGTTTAACGTTCTGAAATGATGACTGAAAAGTAGAAAACAAAAGTCGGAAAGCAAAACCATCGTCGTGTTCGTTCGAATGACGATTCGAACGAATACGCGCGATGGTGACGCGATTTGACGAAATGAAAACGAAACACGACACGAACGACTTTAATTTAATAAAATAAAATAAATAACATTTTACAATTTTGAAACTCATCAAAATAATTTAATAAACTTCTTTTTAATTATTACAAATTACGCGTAAAATCCCGGATACACGACGAAAACGCGAAACGAGCAACCGAAACGAACCCGAACTCACTCGGGGTATAAATACCCAAAATGAACTCTTTCTTCCTCATTTCTCTCTTCCCACATTCTCTCTAAACTAAATTTCCAGCTCTCTCTCTCTCTAGAAAACCCTAACTTCTCTCTACCATATCTCACTCATTTCTTAACGAAATCGAGTGATTCTTGCGCCTAAATGAAGCTCTCATCGTCCTCTACGTGAAAGTACAACAAATCGAGGAGTTTGTCCAGCCAAATCTGAGGTAATTAAGCTTGAAAAATTCAAAAATAGGGTTTTTACCACCATGTAGTCGACCACACTCAAGATCCGATCATCCTCACCCTACCTTGAGTATCACAACTGTGAGGAAACCCATTTCGCACAACCATTGGCATGGGAGCAGCTTGCTGCAACTAGGGTTCGTGATGATAGTGGCCAAGTACAGGTTGATGAGTCGAAGGCCGAACCTGATGATGGGCTGCCTTCAGTCGAACGAACCTTCATCCTTGTCACGAACCTTCGCGGTATCATGCAGTGGCCGAACCCTTGACCATCATCATCACCGAAGCTTCTACAGTCCCAAACCCTAGCTGCATGCCTTGACCGAACCTAGCCGGACCGGTACCTCGGCGAACCTATCACGACTCACGAACCATTGCTGCATACTGGCCGAACCTATGGGACATTAATGGCGAACCCTTGGCACCATCCGAACCCTCCTACAGCTTACGGAACCCCCACCTGATCCACGAACCTTCGAGTTGATCCTCTAAGCCGAACCCTTGGGCGAACCTAGCATTTGATCTTGGCCGAACCTACCCTTGTTGAATTACCGAACCTCTGCTGTAGATAGACGAACCTATACACTGTCACACCCCGGGCCGGCGGGGTAGGATCGGATGTCCCCGTCGGGCGGAAGGTTCCCGGGGCGCGATATCGTTAGTGATAATCGTGATGATCAGATTGTTTACATAGCATCAACATTGAGAATAACTAAAGCATAATATAGCATAGAATTAAAGTTTACAAGGTTAAGTTACAAATGTTAACAAAACATGTGTCTCTCAAAAGTACTAGGTCTGCTATCTGGCAACCTAGTATGCAATCCTGACTTTTAGCTTAATCCTGTGCATCACCTGAGAAAGCATGTAAGAAAACCAAGTCAACACAATGGTTGGTGAGTTCATGTAGGTTTAGTAGTTGTAAAAAAAAACTTTTGCAAACCTCCTAGGTAAAACCTTAACCTCATTAACGACACCTGTATCATCCAACTCGGTATGCTTATATATAGGGCATACCCCTGGGTCGAGCCTACGACCCGCCCAGACGTCGTCCCACCACATACTAAGTCGCATAGGACATTGCTGTTAATGATAATTAAGCATTTTACCTACCATTCGATTCATCCTTCATCATAACTTTAGTTTACTGTTTTCTAAGTTTATAAGTCCATAGCCTTCGTATGTAATGGCTTCAAAAAGTTTAACAAGCATCGTGTTTAAAAGTTTATGATATTGATTTAAAGCATTCATGCATCCCCTAGGTAACAACCTCAATCTCATTAACACCACCTGTATCATCCAACTCGGTATGCTTATATATAGGGCATACCCCTGAGTCGAGCCTACGACCCGCCCAGACGCCGTTCCACCACATACTAAGTCGCATAGGACATTGCTTTTAATGATAATTAAGCATTTTACCTACCATTCGATTTTGTTTTCCCCAGAATAGTTTAAGCATTTTGTTTGTAAGTTTACCCATAGCATCCGTGAGTTTGTTTGAATGTTACCGGAATAGACAACTGAATGCTCGCAAGAATTCAGTAACAATCCATACCGGCCCCAGGATTTATTTGCAACTTAGGGGGAGATAAGGGATTCCCAGGATGACACAAAGTCAACGAAGGTTCACCAAAATCGTCCTAGTCACTGATCACCTGAGTAAATAGTTTGTGGGAAACACTGCATGGCAAGCACTGAGAGACCATCAGTCAATTTCCTCGCTTCAGACCATGAAGGACACCTTATGGCAAGCACTGAGAGACCATAATAGGTGCCTTCTAGTCCTGACTGTGAAGAACACATGAAGGCAAGCACTGAGAGACCAACTATTGTTCTTCAAGTCCCGACTAGGAAGAACACATGAAGGCAAGCACTGAGAGACCAACTATTGTTCTTCCATAGCCAATAGTTTATAGCATTAAAAGTTTCCAGCATTTACGTAACTTGTGCACAAGAACTAGCTTTACAACCGGTAAGGCAAGCACTGAGAGGCCAAACCGTTGTTTGAGCATGGCAATCACATAGCATTCAAGAGTTTATAGTATCCATAGTTTCAAGTATTCAATGTGTATGTATGCATGTATGTTTATATTTAGTATTCCCATAGCATCATAGCATCATTAGCATTTAGTGTTTACATTAGTCTCTAGCATAACCCATAGCATTAACAAGTAGCATAGTCTCATAGCATTAGTATTAAGCATAACCCGTAGTGTTAGTTTGTAGCATAAACCCGTAGTATTAGCACCCATAATAGTATCATCAGATAGCTAATACCCTTAGCACTTGGTATTCACACCTAGCTTTAGTATTAGCAAGTAGCTTATGCCTTTAGCACTTGGCATAATCAAATAGCATTTAGTTTGAGTAGTGTCTTATGCCTTTAGCACTTGGCATAATCAAATAGCATTTAGTTTAAATAGTGTCTTATGCCTTTAGCACTTGGCATAATTGAATAGCATTTAGTTTAAATAGTGTCTTATGCCTTTAGCACTAGGCATAATCAAATAGCATTTAGTTTAAATAGTGTCTTATGCCTTTAGCACTTGGCATAATTGAATAGCATTTAGTTTAAATAGTGTCTTATGCCTTTAGCACTTGGCATAATCAATAGTATAAAAGCATTTTGTTAAATTTAAAACATTTTTTTTAAAAAGTATAACATGCTTCTCAGTCCCGAGTTAAAAACCAAAATAGTTTGAAAAGGGACAATGAACTCACCTTGCAGTTGTGGTAGTTGACTTAGTCTCAAACAAGAAAGCACGCGCTCTTTGTTGTAGTTGATATTGTTTTCACGATCCTGTATTGATTTCACGTTGTTTATAAGTTGTAAGTAGGTGTCATGAGTATGTGAGTGCGAGTGAGTGTTAACCCTAAAGTTGGTTAACACGCGTGAGTCTCGGTCATCGTTCGGCCCATTTTCCACTGACATTGATCATATTAGTACTCAACAATTTTACGTTAAGCTTATTACATAACCATGACGTTATTATTATCATTAATTGGTTTAAGCTTTGTGAATGTATGAGACCAACATCTTATCGAGTTTGCATTAATGAATCAAGTCCAATGCATGTTATCTTTTGAAACGACCTGTATGTTTTCGTTTGCAAATTAGTTCGAATGGGCCGAAACAATTAAACCATGGGCCAATAACTTAGGCTTTTTAGATCGAGAGGATTACATGGCCCAATTAAATCCAGTGGGCCTATTTATGGATCTTGGGCCAACTAGTGAGCTATATGAACATGTTGGGCCTGTTGAGTTCTTTTGGGCTGAATTGAATGTTGTTGGGCTATGTTACCCCCCTTTGGGCCCAATCTTTCCCATGGCTAAGCCAATCATGTGGGCTTCACATGTCTGCTTTGTTCTGGCCGCATGGGATCTAGTTGGTCGAATAGGGTTGAGTTCGAATGAGAAACTGCGAATGGAGGTGACTCGAATGAACTGCATGGCTGGTTGATAGCACCGAATGAGGCTTAGTTGGCGAATAAGGGAGATGCGAATGAAGATGATGGCTCGAATGGGTTGTCTTCGAATGAGATGGTTGGTTCGGCGAATGGGAGTGCTGCGAATGGGTGTGGCCCAGCGAATAACAAAGGGTCGAATGGTGATGATGTTTGTCGAATGTGAAGGTGGCGAAAGAGCTGAAACCCACGAATGAGGGTGATGACCGGCGAAGGAGAAGACGGCTAATGAGACTTGGTGTTCGAATGACAGATGGCCGATCGAATGGCTCCTTTCGCCGAATGTGGCCTCATTCGACCTTATGGTCATTCGGCCGAACTGTGTGTTTGCTTCGGCCGGAGCACCGTCCAGATGAGTTCCAAGACCAAGAAGGGGTGGTGTTTGGTGGTGATGCTATGCCATAAGGGTTGTTCGAGAGGTGGGGTTTCGATTATAAAGGTTCCAAATCGGTTTGAAGGTGGCTTACACAACAAGGGTTGAAAACCCTAATTTTCGCCACTTTACACTACAGATTACCTCGAATCAGATGGTTTACGGCCCAGATCGGTTGTACTTTCGTGTAGAGAATGATGAGGGCTTCGTGTGGGTTCAAGAATGGCTCGATTTCGTTGAGTTTTGAAGAAGTTATGAAGGTTTGAAGGTTTAAAAATGGTGGGTTTTTCTCAAAACCGGGAATGAGGTTTTTGAGGAAGAAGATAAGGTGAAAAATAAGAAAATGGGACTCATTCATGGTATTTATACCACGAGTGAGTTCGGGTTCGTTTTTGTCGCTCGGTTCGCGCTTTCGTTACGTTTCCGGAAATTAAACGCGTGTTTTTTTTTGTAACAAGATAAAAGAATTATTTCATGATGTTTTAAATACAAATGTATTTTTAGTAATTATTTTAAATAACGTTATGCTAATTTATTTAACGAATTTAATATTTTTACGCGATTATTAAACATGTTCGCGATTTCTTAAAACAGTTTCATTTAGTTTATTTAATGATGAGTTTCAAAATTGTAAAATAAGAAATATCTTATTTCTTTAACTTTATGGTCGTTCGTATCTTTTATCGCTTTCGTTTTCGTTTCGTCAGAACGCGTCACCATCGCGCGTATTCGTTCGAATCGTCATTCGAACGAACACGACGACGATTGTGCTTTCTGATTCTTGTTTTCTACTGTTAAGTTATTATTTCAGAACGTTAAACTATCAGAATCATTCGTACAGATCGTCACCTATACGAATAACTCATCGGTTTAGCATTCCGTAACAATAACCGTTATCGTTTTGTTTTGTTTAACCTCGCATACGTTTACACATGATAACACATCAATAAGCACTAGTATCACCGTTCAACGTTGTCTGATGTGTTTCTGACTGTTAAACTGTTACGTTTAATCAGATTTCAGAAACAATAGCATAATAGTTTACTGTTAAGCATTACGTTGTCGATAGTATATCGATAGTTTGCATAGTTTGTACCTGAGTTACTGTGTCGTTACTGTTCCGTTCACTGTTCCGGCGACGTTTCCGGCACAGTTGTTACAATACACGAACCTTAGTGCCGAGTTGTGGCAGGTTTATAGGTTCGCTGGTGTGATTTTCTTCAAAGAACCGATGCACCTTAGTAGCCATCTCATACTATCACTTTCGACCCATGATTAATTTAGTAGGCCCAAGCCTTGTACAATTCGGACCGAACGTATTTAGTTGGCACACACACACGCTTAAGGCCCAAGGAAATTAATATGCCCAATGACATTACTCGGCCCAACGAATTTCAAAGAAACCCAAATACAAGTTATCCGACCCAACAACAATCGGCCCACAAATTAAAGGAAATGGGGATGAGTATTCTAAACCCAATGAGTTTAAATGTAAACTAATTCGTGAATTTGAAGGTTAAGTACAACATTAAAGGAAATGGGGATGAGTATTATATTCAAACAATTAATGACACTTAAGTTGTTTAATCGTTACAAATCAAGTAAAGGCAAGGAGAGGTATGATATATCAAGTCTATAATCATATTTTATAATCACACATTTAACTCAACCTAAATTGATTTAGTAGTAATAAATCCTACTTCAATTGAATTGGGCCGAATGAGGATCGAGACCAAGAGGTGATAACAAAGTTAGGGATAACACATACACGCGCACCAATTCATATGATTTATACTTATAAGTAAAAACAACATGAAATCAATACAGGATCATGAAAACAAATTCAAGTCCAATCAAGAGCGCGTGCATTCTTCTTTTAAGCTAAGTCAACCACTTCACACATAAGGTGAGTTCATATGCCCTTTTTACTTTAATCTTAACTGATTTTAAACTCTCATGGCTGAGAAACATGCTTACTTTTATTTACTTAAAAGTTTTGTTTAACATATTGTTATTACATTGATTTTGATAATACTTAATTGTTTATTATCGTTTATCATTGTATGCATGCTTGTATGATCATGATATGACAGGGATAATCAGATGAACAAGATAATATATCTTATTAGTTCATCAACACATTATAATAACCTAGTTGTAAGATTTTAAAAAAATTGGGTTTACAAAGGATATAGACCCTAGGTATATATATTTTAAAAAAATTATTTTGCCTAAGAAGGCTAAAAAGGATTTTTAAAATCTCTAAAACCGACCCAAACGAACTCCGACTGAACTCATTTCGATGACATTGGAACCGTCTCATCTAACACTACAATATTTGTTTTTTGGTTTTAGCTTTAACAAGTTTTAGAGTTTGGATTTTAGAGCTGTTTTTTTAGCTTTTAGGCTTGATCTTTAGGTTTAGTGTTTGTTTTTATAATTTTAGTTTTATCGTTAGGGTTTATCGTTTATAATTGAAGGTTTAAGTTCTATGGAAATACAAGCCGGTTCCAAATACAAAATACAAATCTCTAAAACTTCTTTGTATACAACATTAAACATCTTGTTAGTAATATTACAATCTTTGTCAAAAAAAAATAGAAGTTCTAAACCAATCCTGCTTTTAACTCTTGATGCAGAAACACGTAACTGTCCGTGTGAAAAATCTGGTTTTTTCGAAAACAAACCTACTCTTGATAATGATTGGCTTGGACTTTTAATTTGCCATTGCAAAAGATATTGCAAGAGAAAACCGTCTTTTTTGAAATTTAAACATAATATTTTTATCTGACGTGTTAGAGATATTCGAGTAATGATTGTTCGATTACCTATATTACTTTCAGAAATTACTTCTGCTTAAATAACACGACTTTCAAGCGAGATGATTTTTAAACAAGTCATTTTGATGAATATTTCTTAGTAACATAGGCAAACCGGAAATTTTAAGACTATTTAGTATGTAAGATGAGCATAAACTTTGATCAAGACCATCATGTAAATTCTCTGACTTACGAATACTATTTGAACTTAAATATTCCTTACATCCCCTGAAATATAGATAACAATTGACCATTTATTTCATTTACAACTTCATTTATGGGTGCTAAAATGACTCTTTTTTTGGAAAAAATGGAATTTTTTAAATTTTGAAGAATGAAAGGATAAAAAATTCAATATGATCATAAATAATCAAGAAAAAAATAAAAATATTTTTTTTTGTTAATTTATTAAATGAAGCATGTACAACCTCATCATCTATAAAAATCATCTCAATTGAATGTGTAGCATTATGTATCTTAAAGGATGGTAGTCTCCAAAGCTTGATTAATATAAACTTTTATAATAACGTCCTTTTTTGAAATATATAGTAGATTAAGGAAAGTGATATTGATATCCTCTATTAACCTATTACTATGATAACATTTGCCGTTAATTAAATACAATAAGTATGAATATAAAGTTAAACATTGTTCCAAGATAATTATTAAACAGTGATGTAATATTCAACTTAAACAAAAGAAAAACTTAATTTATACATGTAATCCAATTTGTAAAAAAAAAAAAAATCTACATGATCCAACTATGTGAATAATTTTGAATATGATATATAGGGTTTTAGATGCTTGTTGATAGTCTATATTTTTTCCTTGATCCTGAAACAACTTTTTAAAACTTTTACGAATCATATTATAATATGTTTTAATATAATAAATTATATAAATAATAAAATAATATACATATAGATAGAGAGAGAGATACAAAACATAAAAATATTAATTTTGCATATATAATACAAGCAAAGTTACATATTTAGTACCTATTATTTTATGAAAATAAGCAAAGCATGATTCAACAATTGCCGTAAGTATTTACTCCAGGTTAGGATTTTGTGTTTTAGATTACTAAGTGTGATCTGCAAAAGTCCCTCAAAATCAGTCATGCATGTATATAACAATTATAACAAACATAATTATAAAAGTAAACATAAAAAATAAAAATCAACTTTAAAAATCAACTACAGTAATGAGTATGAATAAATAAAATGAATTAATATTATTCCATGTTTATAATAATAAAATAAATTACATAATGATTTAGGTTTCGAATCCATATGTGCGTTTCTAATTTAACACAACTATATATATATGTATATATATATATAATATACGATTAGTTTATGACGTTAAAAATATAAATTAAGAAGAACTAAAAATGTGTTACATGCACAGATGTGATACGATTAAAATTTATTTTTAAATATTTACGAAAACATCAATTTAGAAAAAGAAGTTTATATAAGAAGATACGTAAAATATTAGATGAATAGAGAAATAAATAATAAAAAATTGTTACCTGGCTGATATGAGAAGTTACACAGAGAGGAGGAATCTTCAATGATTAAAATTAAATAGGATTAATAGATTATATAGGTAAATTTTATGTGAGTAAAATTAGAAAGTTCAAGGATATAATAATAGAGTAAATTACACAAACCGTCCTTTATAATAATATAGTATTTTTCAATACTTATCCTTTTCGTTCAAAATTGACTTAAATCCTCCTTTATGTTTGAGTAAATGATATAAATCGTCCTTTATGTTTTAAGCATTCTTCACTACTTATCCTTTTCGTTCAAACCCCGTTAATTTTTTCCAAGAAGCTCCCAAGAATGATGTTTTCATCGTCAAACCCAGATAAATTAACCCGCAAATCGACTGATCGGAAAAAAAATCTTCTGGTTCAATCCCAATGGTGGATCAATTAACCCAAGAATGAGGTTTTCATGGTCAAACCTAGATCAATTAACTCGCCTGTCTCTGCCTGCCCACCATTTTCGCAGCAACCAATAATGCAAATAGTCCTTCTAACTTAAAAAAAACAAAAAAAATACTCTAATGTGCATTGCATGTCTATTTAAATGTAATTTATAATGGGGCTAGCACAAAAGGACGAAGCGAGCAACATTTAGAAACATAAAGGATGATTTAGGTCAATTTTAAACGAAAAAGACAATTAGTGAAAAATGCTCAAAACATAAAGGAAGATTTGTGTAATTTACTCATAATAATAAGATAAACAATGAATAAAAATAGGTAACAAATTGATTAATACTTTTGAAAAAAATTGAATTTATTTTTTTTTGATTTTATATTATATATGATAAGATATCTATATCTATACTTTATAATAAAGGAAAATTATTTTGCTTAGTTGTCATTGCTACATTAATTTTCTCCTTTAAATTGACATGTGTCATTACCACAAAATTCTCAAATTAATTTTGCTACATGCCAATCGCACATTAGATCCAATTCAAATATTCACAATTTCAAATATATTTTAAATAATAAAAACCTAACTAATCCTAATTTTTTGGTTATTTGAAACCTCAAATCAAATAATCAGGATACACAAATCAAAAATATTTGAAATACTATAATTTCAATTAAAGTAAATTTGACATTCATTTGTACATACATAAATTATTTTTTTTCGAATTTTATGTGTTTCATTTATTTATAACAAGATGTTACTTTTTAAATATAGTATTTTGACTTTTTTTAATTATTTTTGTTTAAGAATAAATTTTTTAATGCCCTTGACTATTAACAAAATATATGATTGTTAACATATTATACTATTTTAATATTTTAAATTTTTAATTTTATAATAAACGTACATTTTGTCATAAGCTATATATATTCTAAAATTATTGTCATTTAACATTTCCTATAATTTATCAATCTTATCCAAAACAACATTTCATTTAAATTATCTTTGTCAAATACACTTTAAAGTCAAAGAATTTAAATTTTTAAAAAAATTCAATACCCGTATGAATTTTTTATACCTATTAATATTTAACTAATTCATCTAACTTTGAATTCCTTTATCTTATCATCTACTATATAGACTTGTATAATATCTAAAGGTTTTTGAGCATTTTTTTTGGATGTATAAATCTAATAGTTACATCCAAAGTTTTGTTTTAATAATATATATTAAAACATTTAAATTCACCGTTTCTTTGTCATATTTAATTTATTTAAATATCAATATTAATTTAAATGTCTTTCACTTTATATATATATGTGTGTGTGTGTGTTTATTTAATTTTTTAATTTTTTCATCTTAGATATACGCCAATAGTTTATATTTGAACTTGTTTTTCTTTAATATCCATATTAAAATAAGGTTTTTGTATGTGTTTTTTGTTTAATTGTATAAATTAAAATTTTATAACAATACATTAACTTTATAAATATAACTTTATATTTAAGAAGATTTTATTTAAATTTCAAAGAATACAACTTTATTTCACAGTATCATTTCCAATGACAATAACTAAAAGTTAAGGTCACTCCTTATCAAAAATAGGTTTGCTATTAAAACAATCATTTTTCACATAAGTAAAGCAAAAATAGTTTTGCTATTAAACAACCGGTTTTTCACATAAATAATTAAGCGTTGCTTTATTTAGAGCCAAGGACATGGATTACCTAAAAACTTTTAATTTGTGATAAAGTGTATAATGTTAATTGTATTATTTTTTATACCAAATCACGTGTAATACACGAGTTTATAACCTAATTGATTTATAAAATAAAAAAGTATAACTATTTAAATTACGTGTCAAAATTTCTACGTTTATTAAGGAAAATTTTGATAATTATAAATAATAGATAATGAATAATAATTGATAAAAAAACAAGGTAGGTAATTTTTGCATTTTAAATGTATTTTTTGAAGGTACTAAGCAAGTTTTAAATTGATTTTCGTAAGTTTTAAATTGATTTTCGTTGCCATTTTTTTCTAAAGTTGGACATGAATAATAAAATAAAAAATAATCACTTATGTACAATAACATCTGAAAAAAATCAATCACAATTACGAGAAGAAGAAAAATGAATTAGGCATATGCGGTTGAATTAAACGAAAAAATAGGCTAATTTATGATTTTATTATTCAAATTTTATTTATAAATTAGGAAAATTTAAATTGGATTTAATTATAAAATGTCATGTGTCACTTTTAATCTAAGAATAAATATGATAATGACACGTGTCTAATTTAAGAAAAGTTAATATGGTGATGACACATAGACAAGAAAATTTTCTTTTATTATAAAACATAGATATATATATATGTGTATATATATGTGTGTGTGTGTGTATATGGGAAAGTGAATATGAAGCTGTTAAGTACCTAACTTAGGTATGAAACCTATCACAATGACATACTTTTGATTAAATCTCATTAATTATAGTATGTGCAAAATTAGTGGAGTGAAAATAGGGATAAAAAAGAATAATCATAATAAATGAAATTTAATCAAAATTACTTCGTTTTAATAGATTTTACACCTAAGTTTGGTGCTTAACAGCCTCATATTCAACATTGACAATATAAACTATCCTTAATCGTTTGCTCATATTTCATAAAATATATTTGCTTGACAATATAAACTATTCTTAATCATTTGCTCATATTTTATAAAATATATTGTTGGGCTTTTTGTTAAGCATACCTTCATAGCTTGCGCTACAATATAAGAGTATACACGTTCACATCTAAACCCAACCCAATACACTTTTAATAAAACGCTAAATTCTCTCTATAGTCTATCAACCCAATCCAATTTAATCTTTCGTACCCGTAGCAATCCAACCTACCAAAATTTTATTATATAAATATGATTTATAATTTTTTACAATATTAAAATATTAAAACATATTTTATTTTGTAAAAGATAAATTATTTATTTGAAATATAAAACTAGAAATAATCTACATAAATCCGTAATATGTTTTTATTATTTAAAAAAAACAAGACCAACCCTCTATCTAGGTGTGTTTGGGTTAAAAAGGTTGTGTTTTTGGATTTTTTTATTTAAAAATAAAATTTTATTAAAAAACTATTATTTTAGGTTCAAATTTAGATTGCAACCTGGGTTGTTTGGCCAGCCAGATTATTGCCTTAAAATTATTATTATTATTTTAAAATCAAAACCAAGACCAACCCTCTATCTAGGTTGCTCATTAGGATGCTTTGATAATGTTTTTAAGCAAACATTAGAAGTTATGTCATTAATAGATTAAATAAATGAAAGTCGCATTTTTTATTCTTATAACTTGACCTCTGGCTCTCTGGGTTTGTTTCAACATAAAAGTATCTCAATCGAGCAAACGTAAATACAACAATATTAAATAAATTATCATACAAAATAAGCACAAAATTTATGTGTTTTTATAAAGGGGTTTTACAAATAACATTTGAAAACTTTTAACCAAAGAATTTTTTAAAAATGGTGTCTATATTAATTGTTTATTCACAAGGGGTGCTGATACAAGTTTTTTTACAAGTGATACTAACTCCACTTCTAATGACGGTTTGGAGGAGAGAGGAATGAAGAATGTATGGGTGTCGAATAGTGCAGACTTTTAAAATTGGAAAATATTGTGTCTAAGCGAAAATTTTGTTTATGTGTTGTAATGGCAATCCACAAAAGAAAAATGCATGTAAATTTACTGAGTCTTTGCATGTGAGTGGACTGAGGGATGTAACAATTATATGTGAAACCACTATACCTGGCAATCTTGACCTATAATAAGCTAAATGAATAGAATTGGTTAAACAATTATTGCATATTGGGTTGAAATGTGTAACATTATGACATAGTATGAGTTGAAATGGGTAACACCTAGATACAAAACAGGTCACGATGGGCAACTTAAAATCATGTGAAAATAACGGATTTCAATAGGTAAGGATTGTCAATAATATATTTAATGAGAAAATCATTGAAAATTATTCATATAAACTATTTGTTTTGTTACAACTCATTTTAACTTAAGCAAAATTGATTTTTTTAAACGAATCACTTAAACCCAAATGGATTTGGCTTAAAACCCGTCTTGACCCGCACCCATTCTGACCCGTTACCCAACCCAACCCGCCCATTTTGCCAGGCATAATCATCACTATAGTGGCAATTTCAATCCAAATCACCATTGGTAGTAAAGAGGTCAACCAAATCAAAATTTTAAAATCCTGTTATTCCCAGACTCCCCTACATTCTCCAACTAGGTCTCCTCTAAACTGCCACTAGAAGTGGAGTTGGCACCATTTGTAAAAAGAATTTTGTCCCAGCACTCCTGGTGGTTAAATAATTAATAAAGGCACCATTTTTAAAAAATATTCTAAACCAAATGATCATCCGTGTCAAATTGAAAGTTTTATTTCTTAATCAACTTTGAATCTGTGATTTCGAACCGAAATTTAAAGCATCTTTATTTTACAAACATGTAATACTTAGGTTTTATCATAATTTAGTTTATTCTAATTAAGCATAATTCTCAAATTCAAATTGGTTTTTCGAATTCAAATTCACTTACAAAAGATCAAAAATCAAAAATCAAATAACCCAAAAACCAATCTGAAGAACTCTCCTACAACCAAAATTGTAAACATCACTAAACGCTATTCTAACGACATGATAAGGATTCTGGATTAACCATATTAGAATTTGTAGATGTAATTTTTTAAAATTATATATATAACCAAATATCATGTATAATTTTTATAAAAATATTCAGCTTTATATATAGGGACCATTAACTTAAAAAGATCACAAGATCGATATAACTAATTATTTCTTGTGTCAAATAGATTAGCCAAAAATAATAATAATAATAATAAGATGGGTGATCTTATAATTTACTACAAGGGAAGGCTGGCCTTATGCCAACCATCACAAAAGACAAGATAGAAGATACAAATGAAAAAAAAAAAAAAAAAAAAGAACAAAAGAAAAAGATAAATTTAAAAAGAGCCTATAATTGTTTATTGTACAAACATGTCATGTCTTACATGAAGTAGCTCAGAGCCTTCTTTCTTCTAGAACCTCCCTCTCCATACAACTCATTCCATTGCAGAAGCTCATTCATGTTTACAGACTCAGATGACACACTTGCACAAACCTATCAACAACAAATCACCTTTAATATATAATAATATAGAATAAACATTTTTAAAAGAGTAAATTACGGTTTTAGGCCCTTGTGGTTTAATTGTTTTAACTATTTCAACCCAAAACTGAATCTTTTATCAATACAGCCCATGTGGTTTAAAGAACTAACGTTTTTGGCCCCCAACCATAGTTAGGTTTGGGGCCAAAACTGTTAGTTGTTTAAACCATAAGGGCTGAATTGATAGAAGATTCTTTTTTGGGTGGAAATAGTTAAAATACTTGAATCAAAGGGGCCAAAACTATAATTTACTCTTTTTGAAATCTTTTGATAAAAGGGGCAACTTTGATCTATTTACTAATGTACTAAAGGGTTTAATTTGGTTGTGTTTTATCTCTAACTGGTAAAATAGACAAAGCAAATTTTAACCAAAAAGACATACAAACAAATAGATCCAGTAATTCCACTTATAGCAAACCTATTTGGTAGGGTCTGAGAGGGGTGAAGGTAAACCTGTATTCCTTAATGTGGATGATGCGATATGGCCTAAGGAATAGAATTTTAACCAAATAGAATACTAGTCAAAGGGGACACACAGGTCAAATAGGTTGATAACATCATTGTATTAACATAATTTTAGGGCAATTACATATATGATACATCCTCTATAAACTTCATAAATTATATATATATATACCTGATTTAAAAAAATAAATTGCATATATCCTCTTATCTATGAAGGATATCAGCCCCTGAATTGAAGTTCCCAGCCCTGTTGGTCCGATGGTTTCACCCAGAACACATAAACAATAGCTTGCGATATGAACCAGAAACACAAAGATCTTTTATTGAATAAAACTGGGACAAAGAAAAACCAATAACCTAAACCCCTATTTAAACTAAAAACAAAACACAAAGTCAAACTTTATCTCCTAAAAACTTGCTGACAAAACAATTATATCCAAAACTAAACCTAATCTACTTTAAACTCTTTAAAACTCAAATAGATAAATCCAAAAACAATTAAAACTAAACTTTCTAGTTTTTGCCCCTTTAAGTATTAAGTATTTACAAGATTAGTCCAACAATCACCCCTCTAATCTTGTAATACTCAACCTCTATCACAATAGTGCAGGCCCAAAACCATCATCTTGAGTCAAATTGACCTCTTCCTCCTTCGGTTTTGACTTTGGACATTCATAGGCATAGACCAAGTTCTTCACATCTATAGCACTTGACCCGAGACTTGTCACGTTGCCCCCTTTGATCTCTTCCTTGTTGACCCTCACGGCCCACTTCAGCCCTAACACTTTTGCCTTTTCCACGGTTTTGTTGGCAACAGTCACAGCCACCACACTTTCCTCTTTTCTCTTTTACTTGTTGATCATCATGTGCAAGTAAAAGTTTGTCACGAATATCTCTTGTCAAGTCTTCTTGAGGTTTCACACGCTCCTCATAAGCCTTCAAACGACCCACCACTTCTTCGAATGCCATATTCTCAATCTCGGAATATTGCTCAATTGAAGCCACAATAGGCAAGTATTTTGGAGGCATAGAGTTTAGGAACTTCCTTACCATTACTTCTTCTTCAAGAGATGACCCAAGACTTCTATATTTAGATTGTATCCCACTCAATCTTCCCGCGAACTCATCCACGGTCTCGGTCTCCAACATCTTCATTCCTTCCAACTCACTCCTAAGTGTTTGTAAGCGAGCCTTTTGAACCCTCTCGGCTCCTAAGAATCTGACCCGTATAACATCCCACACATCCTTTGGCTCTTGGTACTTAGACACTTGAAGGAGAACATCTTCGGGTATTGATTGAAAGATCAAAGCTTTTGCCATATTTTTCCTTCTTGCATCTACTCCTCCTCCTGTCACAGGATCTATGGCTTCCTGCAACCCATGTGCTGCCAAAACTGCCTCCATCATGATGGACCAAGCTGTGTAGTTGGTTGTGGTCAGCTTTGGGCAAAGCAAACTCACATTGTCGGGCTCACGAACTGGTACAACAACTCCACCAGCAGGTATGGCCATCAGTTCAACCCCAATATGATAAAATTACCCTGCAACACTTGCTGATTTTGTGTACTGCTTCTCACAGCACAAAAACTTCACCAATCTCTCGCAGATTAATGCTGCCACTTCCTGAATCACATAGGATTGAAATTGAACCTTTCACAGCCCTCAAGAACAATCCAATTGAAGCTCTCACAACATTCAACAGGAAACCAATTGAAGCTCTCACAGCCTTCAACCCTAATTCGAACCTATCACAGGTCGATTGAAGCTTTCACAGCTCCTATTCTACCCGATTGAAACCCTCACAACTCCAAATCGATCCCAGAATTGATTTTACTAACCTGCGTCGCACAGGATTAGTACCCAAAGCCTTGATTTTTTTCTTCGGCTTCTTGATCGTCTCACACAATCAGCATCCGTGACTTCTTTTTCGTTGATGGTACCTCAAATTGATCTTCTTTGTGCAATCGTCCTTTTGGTACAAACCTTCAACAGGTGCGCTCTGATACCAATTGAAGGATATCAGCCCCTGAATTGAAGTTCCCAGCCCTGTTGGTCCAATGATTTCACCCAGAACACATAAACAACAGCTTGCGATATGAACCAGAAACACAAAGATCTTTTATTGAATAAAACTGGTACAAAGAAAAACCAATAACCTAAATCCCTATTTAAACTAAAAACAAAACATAAAGTCAAACTTTATCCCCTAAAAACTTGCTGACAAAACAATTATATCCAAAACTAAACCTAATCTACTTTAAACTCTTTAAAACTCAAATAGATAAATCCAAAAACAATTAAAACTAAACTTTCTAGTTTTTGCCCCTTTAAGTATTAAGTATTTACAAGATTAGTCCAACAATCTAACCCTTTAAATTGCATATATCTCTTTACCTAAAGTTTTTAATTGCATATATCCTCTTATCTAAAGAAGGAGAATTATAAAAGGAGATGAATGTGATATAAATTTTGTCTTGGGTATATATGTAATTAGAGTTATAAATAGAAGGATAGGGATGCATTCAATTGAGAACCAACAAGTTCTAAAGAACTAAAAAGAACCATTTCTAGCCATATTTTTAAGGGGTATAAAGTAATTTTTCTTTAAAGTAGGGGAAGTTACTTTTATACCATTTTAACTTGTAGCTAAAAACGGTTCTTTTAGTTCTCAAGTATAATGGTACTCATTTGAACATCCCTCTAGGGGGTATATGTAAATAATCCTATAACTAATTTTTAACACCCTGTTTGAAATGTTACCCAGCCTCTCCATTTTTCAGTCCCAAATATATTATGTGTCGAGTTAGATGTTTGAACTTTTATGGAGCAGAAGGGGTGTGTGTTCTTAACCTGCTCGTGAGCAAATTTAAAGTCATCCAAGTTTAAAGGCCGAATATCAGAACTTTCACTTAAAGCCGGAGCAGGTTTGCCATCTGATATAGCCGCAGCACGCTCCTGCCATCCAACAAAAGATAATTAAGTGTGGCTTCACAATTAAAAAACACATTTTTCATACTCAAACAACAGATTAAGATTTAAGAAAGACAATTTGCATATCATCATAGAATTCGCACACCAAGACTGACATTTTGAGGTAAAACTTAAAGGTCGCAAAACAGGCAGGTTGGATTATGAGTCAAAACAGATAATTCAGTTAGTCCTCCATAGTTTTGTCAGGTAATAATAACTTTTGAGTATAATGATTCAGAATTTAGAAAATTTATAAGTTAAAATCAACTTTCAACCCGTTTACTTTTAAGCTGTAAAATTTACTTGGTTAGCCTCTTAAATTGTAGCACAATGAATAAAATGGGTTAAAAGTGGCAAGTCTATAAAAAAATGAAAACCTTTTTTTCCTTCTCTATGATCTCTCTGATTGGACGATGTGCTGCGGTTACACATAAATTCTGCAAGATCCATTAAAGTTCCTTGAAGCATTTCCCATTATTCAAGATTTCACAAACAAAACTAGGAAAAATGTAAACCTTAAGATCGCTTCCAGAATATCCCTCCGTCATGTTTGCTACTGCATCCAAATCAATATCTGGAGCCAAATCCTCTTTTGCTAGAACAACCTTTAAAATCTTTGCTCTATTATGAGCATCTGGTAAATTCACCATCAATCTTCAAAGGAAAAACACAAAGACTCGTTAGAATGCTCTTGGGGTATCACACACCACAAGCACACAAAACAATAAACAAGAATAATGAACACGAGGGTTTAGCGTGTTCAGTCAAGGCCTACAAAGTTTGCAACTAGCAGTATATTATTAATCAAGTGCTCAAGAAAATTACAAAACCTATCAGTCTATTTATAAAAATAAATTACTTGGAGATTAAGAAAAACATAAATTAGGCAATTCACCCATTAGGGTTAGGGCCAGCTATTGGCTTGAAACAACCTTGTGGCAAACTAGTTAGAAGACACTAACTTGGCAGCAGAAGTGTTTGCAGGAACCCTAATTTCCTGTTAGTGGCGGTTTATGGTCGAAATCAGTCCTCCAGTTGCGATTTTTGTGTCGGAACACTAAAACACAGCGTTAATTTAGTTTCAAATCCCAATCGGAGATATGGTTTAACAAAACCCTAATCTGACTCCTCTGGTTCAAACAAAACGCTAATGCAACAATTGTTTACTAATTGACGGAATTCGGTGGTGGCGTCAAAGGACAACAGCGATTCCAGTGGCCATGTCGTGTTTTAACTAGTGATATACTAGGCAACGTGCCTAATTTAACCTATTAGGGACAGCTAAAGCCTCCACAAAACCCTAAATACAAATGGGTTGAACCGATATAGCTAAAATCAAAAGGTTACCTGATTCAATCCATTAGGGTTAGGACTAGCTAAATTCTCTACAAAACCGTAAATACAAGTGGGTTAAACCGGTAAAACTAAAATCAAAAGGTTGCCTAAATAAATTACTAATGAAACAATATAATTTTCATAATTATACTACATACTAACTATTCATAAATAGAATTTACATAAAAAAATGTTTCTTGTCAGCCTAACCCTACTAGACTATTTTAAACAGTGCAAAAAACAATCCTTTTCAGCCAAACCTATTCTTCACCCATCACTAGACCCACTCATATGCATTTGAAGCATATTTTACCTGCGGGGAAGCCTTCGAATCACAGCCTCATCAAGATCAAATGGTCTGTTTGTGGCTGCAAGAACAAGAACTCGTTCTGTGTCTTTTGTACGAAGACCATCCCAATTCACCATGAATTCATTTTTCATTTTACGCATGGCTTCATGCTCTCCAGGATTCTCTCTCCTCCCCAACATGCTATCCACCTTGGAATATAAATTAAAGTAAGCTTTAGCAATTAATTTATCCAATGTGATATTAAAATAAACTTAATTTCATAATCATACTTCATCCACGAAGACAACACTTGGAGAAATTTTGCTGGCCAGCGTAAACACAGCCTTAACATACTTCTCACCCTCACCAAACCACTGAGACAATAGAAAAAAGTAATGAGTAAAAGCTTTGTTGAAGAAGTAACTTAAACGAAGATGAAGAAATAGATAACAGGTTGGAAACTCATTCAAATTGAGAAAGATCTTTTTTAACACAGGTCAAAGCACTTCAATAGGCCTGCAGGCACTTTTTTGTTCATTTATTAGAAAAAATATACATATTAATAAATAATGAGTTTGAACTGTTCTTTAGCTAAAAAAAATAGGATTGTTTGACCTGTCTAAAATCAAAAGACAACAAAATCAACCCATATTTAAGTGAACGGGCCAAATTTGTATCCTTTAAGTTTAACTTATCAGCAGGCAATTGTAAAAATGACCTTTGATGTGATGCTTGACATTGATATATTTATAAAGTTAGCACCAGCTTCAGTAGCCACAGCCTTAGCAAGCATAGTCTTTCCAGTTCCAGGAGGTCCAAACAAAAGAATGCCCTTGCATGGCTGTAAAATGAAAACTAACATCAGGTCTCAATTTTTTTCCAAAGACATTCAATTTTAGACATCTATAGCCATGTCAGACTGATACGCAGAGTATAAATGAAAACTGAAACTAGAAAGTAAATGGGCCTGGAGACATTTAGAAAGGACCAAGATGTTAAACAACAAAAATATACAACAACAACCTTACCCAGGATATTCCCACTTTTCAGTAGGGTTTGGGGGGAAGGATAGATACAAACCTTACCCCTATCCCAATTGGGATAGAGAGGCTGCTCCGAAAGAGTCCCCGGCTCAAAGTTATCGTTTGTAGTTAATCCCAATGATTTTAACGCTATTTTCACAAAATAATTGAAATAACGTTAAACTTAGTGCACTTTTACTTTTGCCCCTTAAGGGCCCACACATATATACATTATATGCGTGCACCACAAATGGGGCGTAAAGGACCAAGATGTTAAACAGCAAAAATATACAACCACCTTACCCAGTATATTCCCACTTTGCAGTAGGGTCTGGGGGGAAAGATAGATACAAACCTTACCCCTATCCCAATTGGGATAGAGAGGCTGCTCCGAAACCAAGATGTTAAACAGCAAAAATATAATAGGTGTAAAATAAAAGATTAAACAAACAGGAGTTGTGGAGCAAGTACCTTCAACTTCCTACAACTAGGCTGGCAAAAAGGAAAAGAAAACACGGGGAAAAAAGTTTAAAGGGTCAGCAGGTTGTTTATTGGGTAAAAACAGGTTGGGTAAGGGAATCAGACGCCCCTCACACTTTTTTATTTTCCTCTACTTTTTTAAAATAAACAATCAATATGTGTTAGATAAGATTACAAAAATATATAATAATCACATTTTTAGTTTTTCTAACATAGCAATTTAGACGGTTTAATGCATTTAAATACATTTTGGATGACTTTCAGCCAGAATGACAGGTGTCACATGTTTCTTTTTTTGTTCAATATTTTAGCTTAACCCATTTGACTCATTATACCTCCCAACTAAATGATGTACTAGTTAAATGTAAAAAAAAATAAAAGAGTGAAAACCTTGGTTAATTGGCCTTTGCAAAAAAGTTCAGGTCTCTGTAGAGGGAGCATAACCAACTCCTTTAATGTATCCTTGACCTTTTCTAGCGCTCCAATATCGTCAAATGTTACTCCAATGTCACTAGGAGGTATGACATCAGCCAGAAGTCTTTTCTCGAATTCATTATCAGTTGCAACATCCTATAATTGTATTATTATATAAGCAAAAGTTGTTATGATATAATAACATTTTGATATGCATGCTTTCAACAATCAAGTAATCAACAAACAAAAATCACCTTGAGAGACTTCTTCAAGCTCTTGGATTCATTTTGAATTGCAAGGAGAATTTCAATACCGTACTGTATACTGCCAAGCGGAAATGTTAACAAGTCTATGGTTACATACTTGATGCTCCCCAACAGATAATAAAAACTTAAAAAGGAAACACAAAGAACATGTGGCAATTAAATTTTGAAATTCAAATACCTCCCATTTGAAAGAACAAGTCTTGCATCTGGATTGACCTGAGCATGTTGCATTAAATGATGGCTTAAAGCCCATCCGACAACTTTCTCAGCGCCTGCAATTAACCAAAAACATTAATCAGTTTGCATAATAATTTATCTTATGATGATCATTTCACGGATTCAAAAAACATTTTACATGTAATATATAAATTATGTAAAAGAAGGAGAAAAAAGACGCAACATACCTTCATTTGTAAGCAACTGATCCTTGATGCACAATGTTTCCAGCGCTTCACATTCTAATCCAGTCCTGTTAAGGACCTGCATTGTTAATTTAAAAAATGATTATAGTTTTATATCTTTTCTGATATATCTCAGCAAATTGCAACAACTGCTTTATGGTAGGTCCTACGAAGTTAAAACATTTCCTTGCGTTAAACCTATTTGACCATAGGTATCACTATGAAAATAATCAATTCGCCTTAGTAAAAAGCCTCTGCTATAATTCTCAATGCAGATAAATCTTACTTAACCAATAAATAAAGGTTTTCTAGGGACACTTGGCACATTCCTAGAGCACCTTGATATTTTTTTCCCGTCTCTCTCTCCTAACATATCATATATTAAATATTAAATTACTTTTAACACATTTTAAAATTAAAAATAACACTTTTTTAATACATTAAAAATATTTTAATAATAAAAAAACACACTTCTTTTATAAAAACCAAATTATTATAAAATATATAATAATATTTTACAGGATTTCACCGGGTATGTGTTGTATAAAATATATAATTTTTAAAAATAGCTTTACAAAAAGAAATATTTAAAGAAACAAACTTTGAAAAAATTAGTGTTTAAAAAATAATATAATTATTTTACTATTTAATCTATGAAATTATATTTAATCATATTTTATATTAAAAAATCGTCTTATATAGTTTAAATTTTTATTAGTAACTATTAATTAATAATATTTTTTTATTCATTTCGTGTAATACACGGATACTAACCTAGTGTATAATATGCAACAGGAAAAGTTAAATAGGTATCAAAGAGAGAACTACTGAGTTCTCAACTTGCTGCAGATTTATAATATACTATGAGAATTCAAATCTGTGTTTTACACGTTAAAATGTGTGAGAAACAAAACAAACGCACAAACTAACCTAGTAATATATGAAAGTAAGGTTTGCAGAGAGTGAGATGACCCTCCCTCTAAAGGGTTGATGGCCCTTCCTCTAAAGGGTTGATGGCAGCTATCCAGAGGCTCCAGAGAAACTATGATCTATAACCTTGATTGTAAATTGTGCAATGTGCTCAGATCATAGTCACATGGATCACGGTTCGCTCGGGTACACGGTACGAAAACGGGTACGCGGTTCGTGGATTTCTAAAATCGGTACGAGAGGGGTAGGTTCATTCGGAACACCGATTCAGTACGCGGTACGATGTACCATATTGTTTAGTATGCCGTATCATTTCATAAAAGAAAATTAAAATCATAATACATTCATAAATTAAGAAAAAACAAGTGGTAAGGAAAAGTAATAATGAAAGTAAAGTATACTATTGAGTCCTACAAAGTAATACGAATACTATTTATAATAAAAAAAAACCCTAAACGTGCTAAAAGAAGTCGATGCGTTCATTTCTTGGGAAGTCGGGCTGGGAAACAATTAAACAAAATCTTCAATAAAGTCATCACTCGGAAGTTGGAACATGTTCAATTGAACGCTTGGGACATCGAAAGCGATAATCGTCAATGGGAAGTGAAATCATCACCGAAAATCTTACGTTGCTTTATGTGGTTCGGTTTCGTCTCTCTGATTTCCTTGTTGATATCAGATTTCACTTTTGAATGCAAACTCGTCAGTTGGGACTGCGAATTTCCACAATTAGGTACGTGATTCATCTTCAAATTTGATGAAATTGACCTAATTTGGGAACGATCAATATCAACGTTCCAAATCGCGTATCACCGGCGACCGGTGCGACTTTGTACCGCGATCATACTTATCGACAGCGAATAGCGGTAAATAGCGATAAGCTACCTATATGCTACGTAGCGAATAGCGGTAAATAGCGACCGCTATTTCGTGTTTAGCGATAAAATAATATAAAAATTCAATAAATATTTTAGTCATCTAAAATAGCATTAATATAATCATTCATAGTTTTACACCACTAAAATAGCTAAAATATGTTATAATTTTTAACTACTAATCACTTAAACAAATACTAAATTACTAATTGAGAGAATTAAAGGCCCAAAAAAAAACTAAGCAAAAGTGTAGAACAAATTCACTACATATTTAAGTTGGGGTAGCCTACTCCAATTCTAACCTTCGATCCAATCGTCAAATTCTATCCAATGATCCAATCCTCGTCCAATTGGGATTTGGGGTATCATCTAAGAGGGTCGTTGTCGTCCAATTGGGGGTCAGGTTGTGGATCATCGTGCAATTGGAGCGCCGGGGCCCGGGGTCGTCATCAACTACTAGGCGTCATTGCCCACATGGAGCACAGGGGTCTTCAATTGTGATGTCCAACTCCAATTTTTCCCTTCATCGACTATTAAGGTTGACAACTTTAACCCGTCGCCCGTAGTCTGTCACCCGTCGTGTTCAATTTCTGTCGCCGGGCGTCATCCTGGTAAAAAACCAAAATTCCCACCTTCCGCTATCTTTCGTTTCCGGCCGCAAAACCCTAATGCGGCAACATCTCGCATCGCATCATAGCGCGCTATAGCGCCCGCTATGAATGCTTTCGATAACAGTGACCGCGATCCGAGTCATAAACCTCAAAACAAGGTATAATATAACTGAAAAAACTGCAACGACCCTCGAGGCGTTTTCTGTTAGACTCACGAGGCGTAAGCCTCAAAACAATATTGAAAAATAATTAAAATTACATATATATTTCATAAAAAACAAATTAACATAAACATATGGTAAAATTATCACAAGGTATAATATAATTGAAAACGAAGAGCAAATCGAATTCCAATATGCATTGTATAATGAAATTAAGCACCATCAGAAGCTAATTGAATTACAATTTCTATTGTATATTTTAGTGTAAAATGGATGCAAATGAATCTTAAAGAGTTTGGAGGTGTGAATTACACGCTTGTTAAGATTTCTGAGCTCGTGACCAAGCGGGGGTCAAGGGGGTCGCGCCCCCTTGCGGGGTAAAAGTGTTTATGGTTTCAATCCTTGAATAATTCCTTGATGAATACCCTTTAAATAGGGAAAATATACAAACAGATAATGAGATAAATAAGTAAGAGATAAAGTCAAACATAAACAATTAAACTAAACTAATAGATAATGTAGCTAAAAGATAAACAGCAGCAGCATCGGCTAAGACTCCCCCTCAGGTTGAACGGCTGGAGAACAGACATTCAAACTGGATTGAAAGGATTGAAAAAGTTGTCAAGAAAATCCTTTGGTGAAGATGTCCGCATACTGAAAAGATGAAGGGACATGTAAAACTCTGATGTGACCAACACGAACTTTCTCCCCGAAAAAAATGGATGACAATCTCAATGTGTTTCGTTCGCTGATGTTGAACGGGATTGTCAGACATATATACTGCAGACACATTGTCACAATAGATGACCGAGGCTTGCTGAGTTGCTGGATGGGGATATGAAGCTCAAGAAGAAGGTTGCGAAGCCACGTAGTTTCAGCCACTGCATTGGAGACACTACGATATTCAGCCTCAGCACTTGATCGAGAGATTGTTGATTGTCGTTTAAAAGACCAAGAAATGATGCTGTCGCCTAGGAACACACACTAGCCACTGGTAGAGCGCCGTGAGTCTGGGCATCCTGCCCAGTCCGCGTCGGAGTATGCAACTAAGGAGTGTGTAGAGGACCTGGTTAAGCGAATGCCATAATTAATTGTGCCTTGTAGATAACGAAGAACCCGCTTGAGGAAGGCAAAGTGAGGGTCATGTGGCTGGTGCATAAAGAGGCAGATTTGTTGTACGGTATATTTAATGTCCGGTCTTGTGAATGTAAGGTATTGTAAGGATCCAGCTAGGCTACGGTATAAGGTGGGATCGTGAAATAGTGGGCCATCATAGGCACTCAGTTTGGCCGAGGTGTCGACAGGTGTGGAGCATGGCTTGCAAGCTGTCATTGATGCCCTGGACAAGATATCTTTAGTGTATTGGGATTGATCCAAGAAAAGACCTGTGGGTGTGTGAGTGACCTTTATTCCCAGAAAATGATGTAGATGGCCCCCATAAGTCATAGCAAATTCGGTTGAGAGCATGGCGATGATTTGAGAGAGCAGATCATTTGAGGAGGCTGTGAGGACTGTGTCATCGACATAAAGCAGCAAGTAGGCGAGTTGTGTGTCCTTGGAGAAGATGAACAGGGAGCTGTCACAAAGTGAGCCGCGAAAACCGTGTGAGAGTAGGTGAGATGCAAATCGTGTATACCATGCTCGGGGCGCTTGTTTGAGGCCGTATAGGGATTTTTTCAGGCGACACACAAAGTTAGGGTATCTTTTGTCATGGAACCCAGGTGGTTGATGCATGAAAACAGTCTCATTTAGGTGTCCATGGAGGAAGGAGTTCTTGACATCCAATTGATGCGATCGAGAGATGGCAAGTGAGAGAACAGTACGGATGGTGGCTGGTTTCACCACGGGGCTGAATGTGTCTTCACAGTCAATGCCAACTGTTTGGGATTTTCCATTAACAACCAGGCGGGCTTTGCATCTTTCGAGGGAACCATCAGATTTGAGCTTGTGTTTGAAGAGCCACATGCAGCAGATAACCGATATGTCCGAGGGTCTAGGCACGAGTTCCCAGGTGTCATTGTCTTGTAAAGCACTAAACTCAGTTTTCATTGTAACCAATGAGGGTCGGCAAAGGCCTGGGCATAGGATTTGGGGACTGGGGAAAGGGGGCTGTAAGGAAGGTGTGAGATGATTTGGAGCGGGTTCACATCGGATGTGTGTTGGGTGGAATGTGGTTCCTACTGGTGGGAGGAGTGAGGAGGAGTGGTGGTTGAGAAAGATTTTTTTTTTTTTTTTTTTTTTTGGGGGGGGGGGGGGGGGGGGGGCTGGTAATGGGTTGTTGGGGGCTGTTTTAGGTTTGCGAGAGTATGTGAATTTGAGGGTAGGTGCAGATGGAATGGGTTGTGTGGGTGTTAGTGATGGGTTGGAAAATGTAAAACCTAGGGGTGTTGGGTCATATGAGGGGGTGGGAATGGTATAAGGAAAGGTATGTTCGTCAAAGGTGACATGCCTTGAGATATGAACTTTGCCTGTGGTTGGGTCAAAGCAGCGGTAACCCCAAAAGTTTGAGGGGTAGCCAAGAAAGATGCAGCGAATGGATCGGAGATGGAGTTTGTGGGGCTGTGTGGCGGACATGTTTGGATGACAGGCACATCGTAGGTGATCGTAGGTTGGGTGGCGCAGATATAAGGCAAAGGTGGGTGTGAAATAGTTAAGGCGTTTGGTGGGAAGCATATTATGAAGGTAGGCTGCATTGTGAAGTGCTTCAACCCAGAAAATAGGAGGTAAGTGGGCATGAATGAGGAGGGAGCGAATGATGTCATTGAGTCGTCTGATCATTCGTTCAGCACGACCGTTTTGAGGAGAGGTTTGTGGGCAGGAGAATCGGAGTAGGAGGCCATGATGGTGTGCAAAGGATTTGAATGCATGGTTATCAAATTCTCCTCCCAAGTCACACTGGAAGGTTTTTATGTTTCTGTTGAATTGAGTTTTGTATTTAAGGGAATATACCCATATAAAGTTGGAAAAATTATCAATAAGTACCATGTAGTATTTATAACCGGTTTTACTAGTTATAGGTGAAGTCCACAAGTCACAATGAATGATATCGAAAGCACTAAGACCTGCCGCGACCACGGCAAAGAACATGAGAAGGGTAGGGTGGAGGTGGGCCGTTGGGGGGGTTGTCTGGGGACGGCTGGGTGTGAGTGGGTGGGTTGTTGGATGCAGGGGTGACAAGTACCGTGGAATTTTGTGGTTGTCTGGCAGATTGGCGGATGACTTCATCCGTTAACATGGTGCAGGCAAGACCCCAATCAGCCTGTTGAGAGTTGATTAAAGAGGCCGTTGTATCGAATTCAGCAGATAGACCGCGAACCAATTGAAGGATCAGGCGTGATTCGGTGATAGGATGGTCAACGTCAGCCAATTGGTTGGCGAGATCCTTGAGTTGTTTGCAGTAGTCGTCCACAGAAGATCTTCTCGAGTTTTAACCAGGTGTGGCGAGCTGATGCTTCGGTGTCAAGGATACGGGTGAGGAGATCATCAGAGACAGTGCTGTAGATCCATTGAGAGACCAGCGCATCTAGTTCCTTCCATGCGACGTATGCGGGGTCCTTTAGATCCGGTGGTGATGTATCGTCAACGTGGTCAACTACCCGGTATGCGAGAGCCTGAAACTTGAACAACTTAACCCATGATGAGTACGTGACAGTGGTACCATCAAGGGTTCAAATTTTGGATTGTATGTTGGTGACAGAATAAGTGGGATGAAGGGTGGTGGTGGATTTAGGGTTTGCGGCGGTGGTGGTGTCATCAGGTTTGGCCATTGTGGCCGTCGATGGGGGGTAAGAACAGCGGAAGAACGAAGGGATCAAGAAAAAAATCAGATGTGAAGCTCTGATACCATAAAAGTGTATATGGTTTCAATCCTTGAATAATTCCTTCATGAAAACCCTTTAAATAGGGAAAATATACAAAGTTACAAACTGATAATGAAATAAATAAGTAAGAGATAAAGTCAAACATAAACAATTAAACTAAACTAATAAATAATGTAGCTAAAAGATAAACAGCAGCAGCATCAACTAAGAGTGGGGTCCAAGGGGCAGAGCCACTTGTGGGGTCTGGGCAACGCCCCGAAACCTAAACGAAATTTCCTAATTTAATATGTTTGAGATTCATTCCCTTATGCTTGGTTTAATGTATACGCGTACTTAACTTCAATTAGGTTTCTTATTTCCCTAAACGGGCGAAATAAGGGTAAAGAAAGTCAAAACATGTCAAAAAAAGTCCAAAATCAAAAAATGCCATATTTAGTGAGGCCTAAGCCTCACCGCCTCAATCCACGTCCACCTAAGGCTTACATTCTATTCCCCTCCACGGAGGCTACGCCTCTTATGCTATTTCTGGATACCTCGAGGCGAGCCTCCCATTCTTTGAAAGCGATACCTTTATCTGTTCAAGTTATAAGGCTAACTGAACCAAATGCATACCTTTTTGCTTCGTCAGCAGTAGTCCTTAGTAGCCAATGACCTAGCATGAGTACGAACAAAGGACTTCTTCAATCTGACCCTCAGTAATCACGTGGAGCATTCATTATTCTAAATAGTCCTATCTATTTTTTGGTATACATCACCCTAGAAATCCCGTAACCTTAATCCGACTTCTCAAAGAACTCCTATAACATTTCATGTCCTTGAAAAGACGCATCTCTATCAAATCCTACTTAATCTACTCATGTCCTCAAGGCTCCCCTCCAAAAACTTCATTCAATATACAGTCCAGCCTTGTGTACTCACACATCCAACTTAGTATCCTGCTTGAGTCTTCTTGATGGCCTAGCAATCAGTTGTTTATTTGGCCAAACTGCAAGCATATAGAATCTCTCTTCTTTAATTTTCGTTGGGAACCTCTTGTTGCACAAAGCTCACGTGATTGCTATCTGCTTGCACCACTCCACCTGAACTAGGGAGACTAAGTCGCTGTCAATTTCTCTGTCACTCTAAACGATAATACATGAGTTTAGTTGTGTGTGGAACGGCTTGTCCTTCAATAACTACCCTCCTCATTGACACCACTAAAATTACAATAAAGACACTACAAAAAGATACAGCCTCAATACAGATCCTTAGTGAAGGCCCACCCAAGCAAGGAAAAGAAGTTTGTCTCCCCCGTCGGCACATCTTAGCACTACCATACATATAAAATATTCTTGATCTCTCAAGACTATCCCAAATCACTAGACGAGATATACTACCGTAAAAACCTTTTTTGATATTGATAAATACTAAAAATGTGCATCTCTCTGTAGTAGACCACCCTAGGATTATAGCATATATCTAATTTTGGTTCATCATAACCAGGTTTTTGGTCTAATTCTTGCCTCGATAACCCTTTTTTACATTTCATAGTATAGCTTAGGAGTTTGATCCGTGAGGTCTTCATTGTTGGTGATTAATTTATTGCTTGAAAGTCATAGACATGTAATGTAACATTGTAATTGACTAGAAATGAAAACTAGCTTACACTACGTAGATTATTAAGATTTCCTTTCATCTTTAAAGTTTCAGCATCACGGTTCAAATGTTGTTTCCAACTAGCAAGAAGATTTTCATCCTGCAGAAGCTCACAAATTTAAAAAAAAAATAAATAAATAGTGAATAAAAAAAATCATTAGACAAAAAGCCAACAAGGATAGGACACAAGCCTGAGGAATGTGAATGGCAACTTTATTAGGAAAAAGTCTTGTTAAAAGCTTAGTTGCTTTGGAAACTTCCTTCCCTCTTTCATGTAATCTTCCAATATCCTGAAAATGTAAAATTCACTTTCAAAATTTCAAACAGAACTATAAAATAGATAATAATTCTGTAATTTTCATTTCGTACACTTTTAGTGCAACTTTCCTGGTTAACTCCATTGTTATACAAAATGGTTAATATCTATGAATCAATAGCTTTCCTTCACTAAATGTGTCCCAATAAGAATAAAAGGCGTCTACAATGGTACAATGGGGTAATTAACATAGCGTGACACTAATGAAGGGCTGCTAAAATTCTATTACGTTCTATTACTTTTTGTTTTGCTATGTTATGCTACATTATAATACAAGGATCCCTCATTATAATAATCAATGACTCAATGTAAACCATAAGATGCTTCTAATCTATGTAGCACTCTATTTTTTTTCAAGCAATAGCACACCAATTACTAATGTTTCATATAAGGTATATCTTACAAATAGTTTTTACATAGGTGATATACTAGAGGCAAAAGTCTTACCGGAAGGTTAAAGTCAAGCAGAGCGGTTTGGTTGCTGCCAAATTTTGTGAAAAGTAGACCACCAGGATGTGACTACAATATAATCAAATAAACAAAGATAACTCAATACACCTTCAAAAAGTTTATAACCCAAAAAACATAAGTGAATAGATATTAAAAGAGAAAGAGTATAGTGGCCTCTCAAAATTGAAATGCAAGCCCCCTACATATTCTCTCTTTCAATTCTTTTTGAAGGGCCAAATAGAGATCCTCAGATTTCAAGATTAACATGTCAAATTTCATTTTCTTATATTCTAAGGCTTGCCGAGACTTCTACAGGCCGTAACTTAGCTTCATAAATGCTTGTTGTAAATGTCACAATTAAAATTAACATTTTTCAAACAATTTAAGACTCGTTCTCTAGATATGTGTATTGATGAATAATAGTCACAAAGCTAATATATATGTATATATACATATATATATATATATAGGGAAGTGTTCAAATAAAAACCATTGGATTAAGCAATAACTCATTAACCCAAATCTAATGGTTAATCTAAAAGTAAAGTTTATATGATAGTGCCATGTGTCTTTATTTATATTTTAATATATAAGGGTAGTTTAGTCATTTGTACCATATCAAAATGCTAGAATTAATATGGTGATGCCATGTGTCACCTTCTAATATATTTAATAAAACTATTTTTTGTAATTAAAGTTTACCCCCTCTTTTTTTTATAGGGATAACTTTCACAAATATAACCAACTTTTCAAACTATCTCAATTAAGTTACTGGAACTTTCTTTTGTCCCAATTAGGTCATTAAACTTAATACGAGTGTTCTAATTCTATATAAAAAACCTAAATAGCATGTTATTACTATTTTTCAATATCAAAAAAAAACAAAAGGCACCTTCATATGGTACAGCAAAGAAGCCAACCGGCGTCCTCCTAGTTGCCCTACACCGGCGCACCCCCTCACGTCGCCCCTCCCCAAGTCCGGTCAAAAAACGTCCGACCATCGATCTCTCGTATTCTCCTCCCCATGTCCGACCAATCCCCCGTCTTCTTCTCCCCACTTGCAGTCGCCGGAAAATAGCCGGAAGGGGTATGTATGTATGTGCGGGTTTCAGAATTCCAGAACTGAAGTGTGTAGGTAGTGTGTGTTGTTTGAATTTTTTAAGTAAAGAATTTTTTTTAAAAATTCCGGTTTTTTCAACTTGGATTCGAACATTGAACACCCAGTTTACAGGTGAGCATAATGGTAACTCATTCAAGGAAGTATATAAGATCATATCAGTCATTGAAAATCAGATGGTCAACAAAAGTGTACACAAATGAAATCAAGTATGCACTAATGGATAAAGAACCAAAGTTTTCAAAATATTATCTTTCATCACATGCGTTGTTTTCCACCAGAGATTGAAGCAGGTGTAACGACGGTGGATGAGGCCAAATGAAGTTGCTATTTGTATTTTTTTATTATTGAAAATTGGTAATAACATGCTATTCAGGTTTTTTATATAGCATTAGAACACCCATATTAAGTTTAATGACCTAATTGGGACTAAAAAAAGTTTTAGTGACTTAATTGAGACAGTTTCAAAAGTTTGTTATATTAGTGTAGAGTTATCCATTTTTTATACATCCATAACTTTTATATACTATAATATTTTTTTACAAAAATTGCACCATTTTACTCGTTTTATTTATCTTTAATTCCGTCATAGTCTTGACTGGGTTTTTTTTATTTTTTTTCGGATGTTCGTATTTACATCAATGTAACAAGTATAAACATAACACATTATTTGTAACGAGTTGTAACGAATTTTTGTTTACATTGTTGTAAAATAAATATGGGTTACGTTTAGTGGTGTAAACGAGTCGAGCCGAGCCGAGCCGAGCCGAGCCCAAGCTCGTTAAAGATTGAGCTCGGATTGTTTAGACAAAATAAGGCTCAAGCTCGGCTCGTTAGTTTATATTTTTATTATTTAATTTATTTACATTGATGCAAATACGATCATCCAGAAAAAAAAATAAAAAAAAACCTAGTTACATCACTGTAATTAAATAATTGATACAACGTAATTCATATTTAATTTACAGCAATGTAACCCAAAATTCGTTACAAAATCGATTTAAATTTATTATAAACGTAACTTTTAGTTGATTTTAGTCAAAAATTTTGGATTTACATCAACGTAACGACCTTAAACATAACATATTTTTTTAATTTTTTTACAACAGTAAATCACATCACTGTAATTAAATAGATGATATAAAGTGAGTCTAAAACCTAAAACCTTTGTTACATCACTGTAAATAAATAAATGATACAACGTAACTAGGGTTGTAAACGAATCAAGCCGGCCCGTGTATTATTCGGGATGGGATCGGTAAAAAGCTCGAATGAATCGAGCCTAAGCAAGCCCGAGCCCAAAAATAGGGCTCGTTTAGTTATCGATCCCGAGCTTTACATATCAAGCTCGAACCGGCTCGCGAAGCCTTAACGAGCTTTTTATTTTAATAACTTTTATTTATTATATTACGTGCATATTTGTAAAATTAATTATTTTTATATATAAAATTAAGATAAATATATTTAAATCTTATGTTTTATGTTAAATTTGGAATGTAAAATTAGAAATATATATTAAATTAGTAATTAATGTAAATAAATTAAATAATTAAATATAAACAAGCCGAGCCGAGCTCGAGCCTAAAAATTTTCTAGCGAGCCGAGCTCGACCTCGAGCCCTATTTTGTTTAAACGAGCTGAGCTCAAGCCTTAACGAGCTCGGGATCGGCTTGTTTACAACCTTAAACGTAACCCATATTTAATTTCAACGATATAAACTAAAATTCGTTACAACTCGTTACAAATAATGTGTTATGTTTATACTTGTTACATTGATGTAAATACGAACATCCGAAAAAAAATAAAAAAACATAGTCAAGACTATAACGGGATTAAAGAGAAAAATAAGACGTGTAAAATGGTGCAATTTTTTTTAAAAAAAAATATTATAGTATATAAAAGTTATGGATGTATAAAAAAAAGGGGGTAAACTTTAATTATAAAAATTAGCTTTGTTAAATATATTAGAAGGTGACACATGGCACCACCATATTAAGTCTAGCACTTTGATATGGTACAAATGACAAAAATACCCTTTTGCATTAAAATATGAATGAGGACACATGGCACAATCCTACTCACTTTACTTTTAGATTAACCATTAGATTTGAGTTAATGAGTCATTGCTTAATCCAATGTTTTTATATGATCCTAATCCTATATATATATAGTAAGAGAGAGAGAGAGAGAGAGAACAGACAACCATGTGATTTGAATTTGAGGGTTATTACCTTTTCTTTGCGACTGTCGGTTTGAGTTTGTGACCCTATTACAACAACATTGTTTGGGAGCTTTTCAAGCCACTCTCTAAATGTTGAATACGATTCAGAGCTCGCTACAATGGACTTCTCTGCATCTTTCATGAACAAAATGAAAGGAGTATTCCTACTCTCGCTGGATACAACCTGCCAGACAAAAAAAAATTACTATGGAGGCTATGAGTAAAACAAAATTATGCTAAAAAGCAAAAGCCTACCTCAAACAGTGTGCTGATGAGTAATTTATCAAAATCTTGTACACCCGTTGAATCCAAGCGAATTTCATTAGCTAGTAGAAATAAAGAGCATAACAAAACACCATGTTTATATAGAGTAAGAAATAGTAAATACAGGCCTTCAAGTTTCTGTGCATATGAAGAAAATTAAATTACCAGAGCAGAAGTATCCATAACCACCAACACAAAGTCCACCTAGGTCAACCCCATCAGAAATGGGTTTATCAAACTTTACACCAATTTTTGATAAAGAATTGTCTTCAAAAGGTAAAACAACCCTCCCACGAGCCCCAGATGTTGGACCTCTATGGTCAAGAAACACACCAACCATGAAAATAAATGAGCAATCCAGTCAGATAAAAACCATATGTAAGTGAAGTGACAAGATGGGTACATTGGCAAAATAAACCAAATTTTTAATAAAATAATAGGGAGACTGTATGATTTAGTAAATAAATTAAAATACTAAACTATAGGTGGCAAGATGTGTTACATATGAAATCCAAAATCTCTTATTGTTATAATAACAAACCAACTTTTTAATAAAATAATTCAGGCGTTTGTAACTTTGTATGCACTAAAATATACTTCGAGTGCCATTCCACCCAGTTGACCCATTCATAAGAAAATTGGTCAATATTTATATCCGTACCTTTAAATTCTTTAATAAATATTTAGTGTTAAATATGACTACGAAAACTGTACTTTACAATAAGAGTCTAAATTTTCTCATAAAGTGATGTAGGAGCTCCTATGCATTAAAAAACACTTTGTGCAACTTTCAACACATTCCTCTTTTGGTATAACTCAAATACCAATTTATAAAAATATGGGTTAAAATTGCCACCACCAGCATTTTAAATACCCAATATTTAATTTAGCTTTCACAAATACAAAAACAAGTTAAACCAACTAAAACCGAATTGCACCTTGAAGTGGATGAAGAAGGATATATGCTTCCTCCAAAAGCAGAACCAATAAACTTTACTCTGTCATCTACACATTTGTACCTCATTATTGTTAAAAAGGGGAAATATTTGAATAAACAAATAACAAACAATCAACTCTGTTAAAGGTAGCATACCCAGTTTGAATGCAGGGCTTTTGGAAGTTCCAGCAGTAGGTAGAACAAAGTCAACCTCCATTTTGTGTTGTGGGTTGAGAGGAAATGAAGAAGGAACATTTTTATTTCCCATAACATGTAATTCACTAGGGGTACTTGCAGTGCCTGTCAACAGAGTGGTAGTTCCAGGACTTTGCTTTAAAACATTGCTAGTATTTCCTTCTTTTACTAGCTCAGCTTTTAATGATAAAGCCTAATAAGTATTCAAATAAAAAAACTTTATTTTTCTGAAACTAATTATATAAATGATATCAATTGTAAAATTCAGACAGATTAAATCTTACACTGAAAAACAAAAGACTGTCGAATATAAGTAATTTGGCCCCATAATAATGTGCAAGGGCTTTTGCTAGCATCTCCTGATAAATTTCAGAACCTGAAAAATTGTTTGTAGAAACATTCATTACCATGAAGAAAAACCAAAACTTTAATTAGATCATGATAAACCAGTGGAGTAAAAAGCATACTTGCAGGACCAGAGAGCAAGATTCTAGGATTCACTGTAGGGAGTTCAGAAGCATATTTAACTTGGTCTCTATGCCTCAAGTGTATATAAGAAGCAGCAACAAGAACATTTTTGGTGTTCTCGCTGCATATGGAAGTAAAAAAGACATAATAGATTGTCAAAAATGCCTGCCTGATGAAATTTTTTTTGTTTGTAAAAGGAACAACATTAAGTAGCATATCCTTTTATAAGTTTATAGCATAATAAAGTGTTGATTAAATATAGAACCTTAAATAATATGGGAATTTATCAAAAGAGACTTCAGCTTCACGTCCATCAATAATCCTAGCAAGAATTTCTTCCTTCAACATTGCAGATCTTACAGACATTCCTGGAGCTGATGCAGGCCGTGAATCCCTGTTCAATTCACTTTTTTTTACAGCCTGTTAAAAAATATGCATTTGCTCATAATTCTAATCAAAGCTGTTGGAAAACCTTAAATGCCTTGCTGAAAAATATACTTACATTTCCTATGTTGATAAGACTAGAGTTTATTCTGCTTCGAAGAGGTGTGATTTTGCTTGTAACTCTAACTTCAGAAGCACAATCTTTACCTGTATTTGTAGCTGAATTTACTTCTAGACCATCAACCCCATCATTATCATGACTGGAATGACGAATTTCAGTTCCAAAATAAGTTTTAAAAGCAGTTTGGACAACTGACTTCAGACGAGATAAATCTGGTTTCAGATTCGATAAAGATGCCAATATAGAAGCACCTGCAACTGCTGACGCGTCCCCTGCACCTCTTTCAGTATGCAGCATTTTCAGGTCTGGACTACAAACAGGTGTATGGGCTTTTAACAAGACATCATTTGGCAGTTGCTGGAAAATCTGGTTATAAAGAATATTAAGGAAAATGTAGAAATTTAAAATAAAAAATAATGAAATTAACAAAAGATTTCTGCTAAAAGAAGGATACATAAGCGCGATTCCCATGAGAACCAAAAACAACTTCGTCTCCTGACTTCAAAACACAACTTGATCCCTTTTTAATAGTCTTCCCGTTAATTCGAACAGATCCCTTGCTACCTTTGCTTTCAAGAACAGCTATAGAACCACCTTCGCCCTGATCATGTCAACAAATAGTAAGTAATCATACTGCAATTAGACAATATGGAGTTCATCTCAAAAATCCTATAATCCATGTGAACTACATTGTGCTTAGCGTAATGAGAATCCCTAAATGGTGGCATGAAATTTATTAAATACCTCATTGAGCTTGATACTGCATAACACCGCACTTATTTCCTTAATTATAAGATTAGCATTCTTGCTTGATCCAACTGAAAAGCTTGTTGTGTAAACATTCACTGTTTGGTTCTACAAGAAACAATGCAATTGCAGCTTTATAATCACTCATCACATGTAATCATAACTCATTTGATGATATATACAAGAAACATTTCTGTTCTTATATATTTCATGTGCTTGATCATTTTTAAAGGTGAGTACAGACCAGTGAAGTCTGAGCAAGAAGCTTGCACCAAGGTTTGGCTTTCGTACATTTTTTAAATTGTTCCTCCCAATCCCATGAAGAAAATGCTGGCGGTTTCTCTGCTAAAACTGGCATTGCCCCTTCACATAAACCAATATAAGGTCTCAGCTTTAATCCCACTTTTCTTATTCTTTAAACAATTTAGGAATTCATTCCACCTTTGTAGGTAAAGGAAGCATACAAAAATTTATATAAACAATCATGCATTTATGTTGACTTCCTCGACTCTAAAAAATGCATGCAAGCAAGACCTAATTTTATCCTAAACCCAGACTGGCTCAGCAACTACACTTATAAACAGTTGATCGTGTCCATTTTACATTCTTAACAGCTAAAAACACAATCGATTAGATTCAACAATGCAGAATACATGCAACAGATTACAAATTACCACACAGCAAACACCACAACTCACCTTGAGCGATCGGAGTGACGACGGAAGCAGACCGAGCGGCCTCCACCTTCCCCACGCTAAAAACCTCGCCTTCACCGCCTCTTTCATTCAAATAACAACTTCCGGCAGTAACTTCCGGCGGATCCACAGCCTTCTGCGAACTCAAATCCTTCGAATTCTTCACAACCGGCGGTTGTGATGACTCCCGCGGCATCGATTTCTCCGATGCATCTCCATTATCAACCTAGAAATCAAAATCAAATTACAAAAAAAAAAAAGTCAACAAACATGAAATTGAACAAACCACATCGATAATCCGTCAAATTAAAGGGGGGAAATAGCATTTCGAACCTTTTGGCGTTTCGGAGACGGAGGTTTTAGCTCAGAAGATGATGATCGTTTGCTGTTGTTGGATATGGATCCACTGCGACGCGTAGACACCATATCTTTGTGCTTCTTCTGTTGTCTCCTTCGTTCTCCCTAGAGAGAGAAACCGAACGAGTGTCTAGAGAGAGAATCCGAATGAGACGAAGGGAATATAAGAGCAAATATAGTTTCCTCAAAAAGGAAAAAGGTAAAAGTTATAGGTATGAGCATTAACCAGTTTTCAACTATAGATTTCCTACAAATGCTGTTAATGTTATTGTTGCAATTTGTTCACTGAGGGGCACATGTTACTAGCAGAGGTGGTTAAACCGGGTTTTTTTTGAACCGGAACCAGTTTCGGTTCTAAACGGTTGCGGTTCCGGTTAAGAACCGGTCCCGTTTTTTACCGGTTTTTTGCTGATTCAAGTTCCGGTCTTGGCCGTTTCAGTTCGGGTTTGACCGGTTTAAGGGTGGAATCGATTCCGGTTTTTCTGGTTCCGGTTCCAATATCTCTGAAAACTCGGAACCGCCCGTACCCCCCAATTCCGGTTAGGGTTTTCGGTTCCGGTTCCGGGTCTGTTAGCCACCTCTACATGTGAGTAGCAACCATGAGTTTGGGTCATGTGGCTACGGCCCATGGGTGGTAACCACGGGTATAGGCGGTTCATGTGGCTAAACTATCACAACTCACACGGTTTGTCATGACGGGTTGGGATCATGGGTAGTTTTTATAAAGAAAGAAAGCCAAATGTCGAAGGTTAGAAGGGAAAGGTATATACTTGTTTGCGATTGAATTGCATGTAATAAGAGCAGTTTATTGTAAAAAATTAAGTTTGACAAGAACTAATTAGATTAGGATATATACTTTTTTTAGAGCATAAGAGAAGAGGATTGTGTTTCCTCCCATTAACAGAGCGTATGACCTGACCCACATGCCCAGAAGGAAATTTATAACGTGGAAACCCCCTATCTCAACCCATAGCAATATTTGTTAAAGGTGAGACTCAAGCCAAAACTTCTTATAAGAGAAGTCAATGAGCTACCATTAGGCTTAAAGATTTTGATGCTTCCTCCCATCTAAGTTTATATTGGCTAAATGCTATAAAAAAAAAAAACTAACATACTTTATTTTTTCTAATAATGATTTCTTTAACATTTTTTACATGTAAAAACCAATAAAATTTTTGTTTTTTATCATAAAAAAACACCTCAAAAATTGTTGAAGGGCTTTTATATAGAATGTATGTTGGTTTTTTTCCTTTATATTTGTAACTTTATTTAGTATATAACTTGTAATTTTAAACATACAACTTGAGCATGTAAGATGTCACTTGTAACATGCAACACATAATCATAAGTTTGTAACTCGTACAGAAGTGTCCCTAAGAGAAGGGACTTCCATCTGTGCATCAATTGATACATCAGTGGATATTGTTGTTTTGCTTGTACATACAACATCATCTTGCTGAGAGGATTAATGAGCTACTAGCTGTGTGTGAGAAATTGGGTCCACTTAAGAGGATGTTTCAAGTGTCCCTTGTTGTCCAATGTGGACAACGACTTGTTCTAGGTTCTCATCCCCTGAACAGTCTTTGTGGGTTTCTTATTTTTTGGGATTGGCTTGGTGGATGTTTTTCTTTTGGTGGGTACCTTCTCAGGTGCGAAAGTGGTGATGGATGTGGGTTCACCTTGGACGGTTGTGTCCTCTGTGTCATCCAAAATCTTTGCTTCGGTATTTATCCTAGCAAAGGTCTGCTTGTCAATTGCCTTATATGAAGGCAGGAGGGGCAATCTGACAAACACCATAGAGTTGGCTGTGTAGACAAGTCGTTACTCATAGACCTTACATATTGGAATTCTATATCATCAATATTCTTTATTCTTTTTCTTAAAATGAGGAAATAACAAAATTTTTGGTGCCTTTTGATGGTGCACCAAGTGATCAACGACGATATGAGATAGACATACATTATTATTGGTGAGGAAAGAGTACAAGACACATTTGCATGTCATAAGGCATCTCTCTCCAACTGGTTGTCTTTTGGAAAAGATATTTAAGAATAATGTGGCAAGGAAATTTGTATTTAGAATGAGGGGCAAGCTCTTCTATTTTGGTTCATGGTTGGTAGGTTTTGTATAAGGTTCGGTTCTTGAGATCTCCCTGATATTCACTTTGAACAAACTCAGCATAAAGGAGACTCACAAAAAGGTTGTAGGGGCATTAGTGTCATCCAGATTGAGAACATAAGAAAGAAGAGCAGGGGAGATATCTACTTGTTGTTCAACGATAATCAAAGAGATGCTGACAAAAGTGTTATTCTCATATTCAATGAGGATAGTCAGGAGATTTGGTTAAGCATGCAATGAGATTGTGAACGAGTTTAAGTTGCAAAGATGAGAGTGCCATTGAATGTGGTTGAAGGAAAAAGAAGTTGCTGATAAATTTTGATAGTTGTAAACAGGAGAGAAAGCACGGAGATTCTTAGCAGTTTTCAGGGTAAGAACGGAAGTATAGGGAACGACGATTATAAATAAAAGAACAAATGATCAAATTAGGTCATAAGACATTAAAGGTAAAGTAGTAAAAGAACAATGGAATGTAGTAACAACTGATAGTTGTAACCACATAATGTTATGTAACAATGGAGGCTTATAACCACGGAGAGATAAAACAATTGTTCATAACAACATATTGTTATAACAACTGTTGTCTATCTATAGTTAGGATAAACCAAGGAGAAATGAACAAAAAATTGTGCATTCAGTGGTTATCCATTTTTTCCATAGTTAAGACAATCATTGAATTGTTTTTTTTAAGATAATCAAGATGAATTTTATTTGTTAGTTATGTTATTCATCGGTTGTTGCATCATCATTATCAAATGTTGTTGATTTTGACTTAACACATCAATTTGTGAAGTCACAAGAGGTGTGTTAACAACAACTGATGAATAATATGCTGAAGTATACGTTGGTCTAGGAATGGGTGCAAGAGGAGGAGTGTTATAAAAAGAAGAGTGTTGCATAGGTCTGATTGGAGGAATGACATTTGCTTTATTTGGCTTCTTCGTCTTTTTCAATTTGCTAGGTAATGGATCTTTTGAATCCGAAGCTTGTTCAACTTTTATTTTGTTTCTAAGGTTTTCAAGTGGTGTTTTAGACCAACACTCCTCAGTGGTATGGTTATACTTGAAACACTTAATGCAAGCTGGTGCTGATGCAGAATAGTTTGGGATGAAATGTTTTTGTTTGCTTTCATCATTGGATAAGGAGTGAGGAAAGGAAGATGGAAATTTAACAGTTTGTTTGCACGCTTCTTTTTACGCCTACCACTAAGCCTAGCAAAATGGGCGGATTGGGTAACGCTGAGTAATCGGTGAGGACGAACGGGTTAGGACGGGTTCATGTCACGATGAGTTTTAAACATAATTATTATGAGTCTAAATGCATCATTTTTAAAAAAAAAATCAATTTAGATCAAGTTAAAGCGGGTTGTAAGTAAACAAAAAGTGTATTTTCATAATCTTTAGTAATTTTATCATTAAATACATTATTAATAATTATTACCTGTTAGACTCTATTATATTACCATAATTTTTGGTTTATCTATCGTCACCCGTATTTTATTAAGATGTTATTCATGTCATCCTGTTATATATTATGATGTTACTCATTTCAATTAAAATACAATAATTGTTTACCCAAGCCAATTCATTTATCTTGTTTTGAGTTAAGATTGTCAGGTCTACTAGCCACGAAACATGGGCAAAATACAAGCAAACACTCATAGATCAACCCGTTAAGAGATGACATAATCTAAGTTATTTGAGGGTCTAATATCATGTATGAGAAAATACGGGCGACTAATAATATAATAGTGATATTCAAGAATATCGTTTATCTAATGAGTTTTATTTTTGGTTAAAGTTTCAGATAAAAGAGTTTAAATTCTAATATCTAACATATCTCACACACGAACACGACTAGAACTGATGTGTTACAAGAATAAAATTACAAAATCAATTCATAAATGACTAAACATTACCAAATTTAATATTGATACACAATTCAACTCATTTTATTTATTCAATACACATGTCCTTTTCTCTTACAAATTTTATGAAAACAATAAAAACAAAGGTACGCCCATGCATCACATGGTAGATGAAAAAAATAGCATGTAATTTGTAATTTGAACATGAAAATAAAACATGAGCTTGTAAAATGTAATTTCTAAATTGGTAAAATGTAATCTGTAATTTGAACATGAGCTTGTAAATTATGTGACGTGTGATAATTAGCATGTAACTTTTAATATATAACACATAATCATAAATTTGTAAACATGTATTTGCTGACCATGTGATGTGTCGACATATAATGTATATATGTGTCGACAGCTCTTGAGGGGCAAAAGTAAAATTGCACTAATTTTAACGTTATTTTACTTATTCAGTGAAAATAACGTTAAAATCGTTTCGGACGGTTGATCAAGCATCATGAGCCGAGGGTCTCACTGGAAGCAGCCTCTCTAAGGTTGTCTACATCTCACCCTCCTCAGACCCTGCCTTAGCATGCTAATGGCGGGATATACTGAGTATGTTGATTGATTGATTGTATTTGCTGACCGATTTAAAAGTGTTGTAAGAGACTATCAAACAGCTCAACTTTTGACTAATTAAGAGGTAACATTTTAATAGAATTATTAAGAAGTTATCAAAGAATCTTTAGCGAAATTGTAAAACTTATAAAGTCAAATAACAACCGTTGGATTTGTAAAACAAATAATCTTGTAGCACTTGTAAAACATACATGAATATATATCAATCCTTAAAAAAACTAATACGATAAATAATAAATAATAAAATATACAAAACTATTTGTACCTTGTAACCATAGATTCTCCTTTAACAAAATGCTAATGTCTCACTTGAAACTCTTAATAAAGTTAGGTCAAAGTGGTCATCCACGTGTAACAATCCATACTTGTTGGTTGTGATGCGTACTTGCGTAGCAGCATAGATGGCTTTAGTCAAGGAGTTACCCAGGAGGGGCCTCAGATCAAATCCAGATTAAGATATATTTGATAAAGCAAGATTAATGTTATAAGTCATACTCAATTAGGAGGTTCCTTCTAAAATAAGTTCAAACGTACGCCGCAAAGCATCAAATCCGAGAGGACGATTGAAATCTTGTCTTGAATGTGCCATACTAAGCCGTTCAAAAAAAAAAAGCTGGCTTAAGTAGACACAATTGTTCCTAAAAAATGGTGAAGCTACGATTGTGAGTTGACGAGAATTATGCTTCATGGTGATGGCTTATGGTAGTGACACTAAGGATAACAATATAAACAAGAAAATAAAAATATGTGGTCTTGTCTAGAGGTGTTCATCGGGTCGGATCACATGTTATTCGGATTTGACTTTTTGTCTTTATCCGAAACTCAACCCGACCCAATTGACTCGAAACTCATCCAACCTGAATCTATCCGAATTAGAATTTGGTTTGGGTTCGAATATATCTAAATAACCTGGAACAACCCAAATAAAACTAAATAAAAATTCCCTAATTTTTTTCGTGTTTTGTCTATTTATTTTTTCCAATACTTTGGTCCATAAAAATAAACATTTTACTATTTTAAATTCGTCACAAAACATTTTAAAGTTCAAAATAGAAAAACGTTCATAAATATATCATAATAAAATAGTTACAAGACAAAATCAAATATCTTGTCACGAACTCTATAAAATTTGTTCATAAAAACATAAAATCATACAAAATCATCATAAATATGTTACAAAAATAACTTCTGGTGCTACAAGTTTTAATTATAAAAATGTCACCACATGGATTAGACATATATGTATTATTATTTATTTTACTATACATCATTATTTTATATATATATATGCGCACACACACACACACTATTCAATAATATATATATATATATATAATTATTATTCATTTCATCAACTTTAATTATATACTAGGTTTGTTTAACCCGCGTGTTGCGACGGATTATCATAGTACACTCTCGAAAACATGTATTATATATTATATACAAAAACATAAGTTATCTCATCATGAACTCTATACAAATTTTTTATAAAAATATAAAATCATATAAAATCCTCACAAATATGTTACAAAAGTAATAGAAAAATTACTTTCAAAATCCTTATTGTCGGCAACCAATCGTTTGAACTAAAACAAAAACCAAAATCTTTAAGCAATTCTCTCAAGTTTAATAAAAACTCAAATCTCTAAACAAATCTCTCAAATTTAGTAATCCTTCTCTGCTTATGACTTTTCAAATAATTTTTTTCTTCTGATAATCAATGTCTAAATTATCAAAATGTCACTAAATGAATCAGACACCTATTTATTACTATTCGTTTTACTATGCATCATTATTATATAATATATATTTATATGTATTTACTATTTAATAAAATAAATATATAACTACTATTCTGAACTTTATTTATATACTAGGTTTACTCACCCGTGCGTTGGGGTGAGCTATCACAGTATACTCTCGAGAACAGTTATTATATATCATTTACAGAATCATAAGTTGCATAGCAAAATCAAATATATCATCATGAACTCTATACAATTTTTTATAAAAACATAATATCATACAAAATCTTCACAAATATGTTATAAAAATAATAGAATAATACTCACAAAATCCGTCTCATCAATCGTTTGAATTAGAAGAAAAATCCAAATTTCTAAGCAAATATCTCAAATTTAATAAAAACCCAAAATCTCTAATATTAAATTTCTCAAATTTAATATTATTATCTCTGTTTATTATTTTTCAAAGTTAAAAAAAAACTTCTGATGGTTCGAATATAAATTTTCAAAACGTCACTGCATGGATCAGACTGCTATATAATATAATATATACATATATATAGTATATATAAGATAATATATTTATGATTTTATATATATAATCAATGGGACCCATAATGAAGCCCACAAATTACTATTCCTTTTCATGTTTTTTTTATTATGTATAGTAGCTAGGGTGAAACCCGCGCTTCGCGGCGGTAATCAGGCCAATTGATAATAAAGTTCTGACATAAATGTTTACCGTTGTAAAAATGAGCATTGGAAACATGAAAACGAATCTATAAACACCAAATAAAAAATCCGAAGATATTTAAAAAACATTTATACTTGCGCTACGTGGCTTTAATCGGGCCAATTGAGAATAAATGCAAGACTTTAACCAGATTTAAAAAAAATTATACCCGCGTTTCGTGGCGTTAATCGGCCAATTGATAATAAATGCAAGACTCGAACCATATTAAAAAAAAAGAATTTATACCCACACTTCGCGGAGTTAATCGGGCCAATTGATAATAAAAGCAAGACTCCAAGCAGATTAAAAATATATATACCCACGCTTCGCGGCGTTAATCGTTGCAATTGATAAGAAATACAAGACCCGAAACAGATTAAAAAAAGAATTACAACCGTAGCAGCGTCGGATCCTTACAAAAAAAGATACCACTATTCGGATATCGTTACAAAAAAAATGGGATTACAAAAAAAGAAGGAAATACCATTGTGTCGTCATATATCATAAAACAATAAATCAAATCGTCTGCAAAAGTTTTGAGGGTTTTTTAATTAATTATTGTTATTATTATTATTTAATTATTTTATAATAATTAGTATTAACATTAATCATTATTAATTTTGACTTTTTGACCTTGGAAGAAAAAAACCGTCATTTTTGACTTTGAAAAAAAAAAACCTATTTACAACTGTAGCACAAAGTTGTAAATGTATGTTTTATAATATATAATATACTTATTTACTATTTAATAATATACGTATTTACTATCTAATAATACATAATACATACATATATATATGTATATGTATTTAATTTTTAATAAAATATATATAACTACTATTCATTTTCATAAGTTTTAATTATATATATAATATATACATATATAATATAATTTATTATCTAAGTCGAATGATAAAATATAATCAAAATCTATTTTAATTATTATTATTTTTATTTAAACGGATAGCATGCATTTCAAATGATTATTTAATGATAATTATAAATTAAATAACAAAAAATAAAGTAATTATTAATTACCAAGATTTTCATAGTATTTAGTTATTCCAAAATATTTTATTATTATTATAAAATACTAGGTTATAAACCCGTGTATTACACGAGCTTGTTAACTAAAATTATGTGATTTTATAATCTTTTATCATATTAAATAATTATATTAAAATTAATAATATTAGTATACCTTTTATATTTAAAAACTTTAAAAATAAAAATTTATAAAAAAGTTATACACACATATAACATTAAACATAGATGATATTTATTATATATTACTAATTATAACTATCAGTATAAATTTAGTATATTTATGTAAACAATGTATATTATTAATAACATTAATTGTGAGTTTTGTATTAAAAAAACATTTATATTTGAAATAATATGAGAATGCCATATGACATTTAGTTGGAATCAATTATTAGTATAGGAAGATTTTTCATATTCCTTTTATTTTCATGAGTGACCAAAACCCGATCCAACGAGTTTGTCCGGTCCATGTTTTAAAACACTGATAAGAGAAAAGAGAGAGGTATCTTTTGCGTAAGCCAAGCCTAAATCTTGTGTAAAATTTCACGCAAGTTTGTTGCAGTCGAGATAAGGAAACCGAACGAGTTAAATTAGGAAAGAAATTATTAATAATAATTTTTAAAAAAGTATTTTCAATCCTTACGAATTCTAACGTACTTTAAAAGGAACTAGTGGTTCCTCCGCGCATTACAATGGGAACTTCTCTACGATTGTAAATATTAGAATGAAGACATGACCCCGATATCAAAAGTCAAATTTAAAAACACAACACAACAGTTGTCACTTGGACATAAAACGTAAATTGTAATCGTCATAAGCATTGTTGTCACAACAAAAAAAGGGTCGCGCTTAGTTACCAAATTTAACATCAAGAAAGACAAAAAGAGTGAAGAGAAAAATATGACCTTTTATGGGCTTCTCCCTTTCTTTTCTTTTCTACTCAATACATCAACAAGGCTTTTTTTTTTTTTTTTTTTTTTTTTTTTTTTTTTTTTTAATCATGTTTCACAATCATAGTCACTTAAGACTTCCATCCATCTCCTTTGCATCATGTTTAATTACTTCTTTCCAACCATAGATGTATTTCAAGCATTTGTAGTTGCTGTAAATTGTGATTTTAATTTTATAGTGACACTGCCTCCACATTTTAAACCAAACATTATGGCCTCTAACTCAAGATCAAGAGTCATGTAGTTTCTTTCATGAGTCTTTTACTAACAAGACATATCCAGTGACTTTGTTTTGTTGCATTAACACACAACTAGCACAAGTGTGTAAATAATCACTATAAACAACAAAGTTTTCAACTTCATGTGACAAAAGCCAATATTGGTGCGTTTGTCTATTTTCATTTAGAGAGTTTTAAGGGCATCATTTGGTTTTGTTTACTGTTCAAATTTAATAGATTTTCATGTTAGAGATGTGCGGGAAACCACAATTCAGAAGAAATTCGATCGACGAATTTGGATTTTTCCCATTCTGCAATAGTTTCAATTTCCCAAGATCAACTTATATGTCTTTTGTACAATTGGATCAAACTATATATATGATTACACCCTAAATGTTTTTCTCCTATATTCCCTTATGTATTAAAGTATTTAATTAATATATTAATGTTCTATTTTTAGATATATAAATAATTATATGGTTTTAAAATCATTATATATATTCACCTTTATAAGATCACTAGGTTATAACCCCGTGTATTTCACGGGGTTAGATAGTTAATATAATCTATTTAAAATACAATATGTTAAATAAGTACTTGTTTAAAGTGTATGGTTACAAATACAAATTCAAAGTGTGTAACAACTTTTTTATATGCATGCTAATGGTCGTTAATTTTGGAACACAAACAATTAAATGTTGATAATGTTCGTGTTTATAATTATAGAAAAAAAATCAAAAAAGTAAGTTATAAAAAGACAATATAAATAATAAGTATTATTAATATAAAAGCGTAGTATTAATTAAAATTTTAATAAATTCAAATTTGTAAACATTTTAATACACGTAGTATAAAATTTATTAAAATTTTAATAAATATGTAATCACATATTTTAATAATAATAAAATAAATGTTAAAAGAATAATATAAATTAAACTTGTTTCCATAAAAATAGGATTTGTTTAATTTCACATAAAATTAGGATTTATTTGTTAAATTGTTTTTAATAATAGATTGACATGTGTGATTATTATTTAAAATTGCAAGTGAGATTGACACATGTCATATCTTAAGAAAGATTGATTATGATATTGACCATAAGCAAAAACATTTTCTTTTATTATAATAGATAGATTTGCTTTGTGAAAGTTTATGAACTTTAGTGATAAACCCTAGTTGAAAAACACCATGATCTTAGCCTTTTTTCTTCGAGTTTCTTCAATAAAAATCCTATTTATTGCTCTCAAAAATATAAAAATGGCATGTTGAATGAGAGTGGCATGTATGTTTTAGAATGAGAGGTGGGATGTGAGACTTGGTTGTATCATGTCTTGATTTTATATGTTGCTCAACAATAGATAACAAAACCACTAGACTAGAGGGTTGAGTATCCTAACGCACGCTATAAGTAGATGTGACAATTTTTACCCACATTAAAGAAAATGAGCTAGTTTGGGTAAACAATTGTAGTATAATGGGTTGAAATGAGTAATATTACAGAAATGAATGGGTTGATTGGTAACCAAATAACTATGTAAATGCAATGGATTCAAACATTTAAGAATGATTATTAATATATTTTATGATGAAATCACTAAAAATTATCCAAATATACTATTTGTTTACTTATAACACGTCTTAAGTTAAACTAAATTGATGTTTTGCTAAGAATAATCCATTTATACCCGAACTGATTTTGCTTAAAACCCGTTGTGACCCGCACTCATCCTGATCCAAACCCGTTCTAAACCGTCACCCAATCCGACCCAACCCGCCCATTTTGCCAGGCATAATTATAAGTCTTATGACATATGTAGTCAGCACAAAGCTTCGCTCCTCTCTACGTCGCACATTGTTACGAAATCAATGTTAAATCTAGTACTATTAGTGATATTGTAGGCAATTTTGGATCACAATATCCATCTCAGCTTATAAAAGTTGCCCCAGAGGATGTTTGATAAAATGACTGAACTCTGCCATGAAAAGTAATTACGGGTGTTCAAAATATCCGAAACTCGAAAAATCCGAAATCCGAATCGTATCCGAAGCCCGAAAAAACCTCATCCGAAATCAAATTCAGGTTTTTCGGGTCGGATAATATGATTTTAGATTCAAGTCGGGTCGGATTTTGGATATTAAAAAAACCCGGTTTATTCGGGTTGTTCGGATGTAAAAAATTGCAATTTTTCGAGTTTTTCGGGTCGGATAATATATTTTGATTTTTGGGTCGGGTTTCAGATAAACCAAAAAAATTTCAAATCCGAATAGCCCGAATAATTCGTTATCCGACCCGATAAACACCCCTAAAAGCAATCATGACGGGAGCTAAAAAGTATACTCATGTGATCATACAAGTCAAAGGAGCTATAAAATGATCATATTCTTATTGATCACTCAAATGCTACTGAAACACATGAAAAAGATTCCCTAAGTGACACATAGCCCCCGTAATTTATTTAAGAAGCATGTTATCCCTATCTTTTATTGAAAACTTTCATTCTTTATTCGGTCAAGTTTTATGTGTATGTACATTTATCTCAATATCCTATTCTATGTTATCTTTAACTCTCTCTTGAATCTTCTTTATTGGGGTAACAATCAGTTCCATACAACATAGTCGAACGTAATGTAACTTTATAGAAATTTTCTTTTAGTTTTTCTATGAACCTATTATTGCATAAGATGCTTGACGCTACTCTCCACTTGTACAACAGTGAGTTAAGTCACAATAAATCTCTGTCACTCTGCATGAACAATCTCAAATACTTGAACTTTTATGCTTGTGACACCTCTTGACCTTCAATAGTCACTTAGTTGTCCTCCTTGTTTACTCCACTAAAGTTACAATAAAGATACTCGGTCTTAAATCAATTGATTCGCAAACCTTTATTCTCGAAGGCTGCATAAAATGTTTGTTCTTTCATAAATTCTCTAAAATATACTGGATACAAAAAAAAACCAGTGCTTGATATTGACTTTTCTTTGGTAACTTGTAATGGTTATTTGGATAAATCCAAAAACATAAAAAGATCAAGGCAAATTGGATTTTAATAATCCAAAGTTTTAGGAATTGACCTCCACCAGTCCTAACTTTGAAAATTGCTAATAATGATCCATATTTTCACACGATTTTCTTCTGGTGTACATTCGTTAAAATAAAGATAACGCTGTAACTTTTTTTTGAATTTCGAACAGATCTGTGTTTTTGATCAGAATGAGAATACGAGTCAAATGATGTATAACTTACTGTTGAAAATATGATATATTTATCCTCTTATTCAATTTTATAATTTTATATGTTTATTGTTTTGATGTATTATCTGGTTTATATTTCATGATAATTGATGAGCTGGAATTGGGTTGCTAAGCTAGAGCTATGGGCTGAGTTGCTGATTTGGGCTTAAATAATAGATGGGCTTAACACGTGGATTAGTGAAGACTTTATATTAGATTGAAGGGAGATTATGATAGATGACATGAATCTTTCTCTTCACGTTTATAAAAAATAAGGGTTTCTTATTCTGTTTGTAGATTGATTACTATTGATTTGAGTTTCTTTACACTTACCTCGAAAAGTTGCACCAAATGATGGAACGGTTCTTCAATCGGGCGTTTAACTTTCAATTGATCAAGTCAATCTCCGTTTGGAGCAACCTTTTAAGGTAAGTTATACATTATTCGACTCGTATCTTCATTCTAATCCAAAAGCCTAAAAGATCACTTCAAAATTCGAAACTATGTATAACGTTGCTAACTATTTTTTTTTTAACAAAGCTCCAAAATTTAAAAGATCCGTTCATATAAACTATGTTTACACTTCCTAAAAAGTATATATAATTTATTTATAAATTTAATATGATTTCTTTTCCTACTCCCCCGCAGCTTCCCCGTTCGAACCCATCCAACCACGGTCCTATTTATTGCTCCCTAGAAAAATGGCATGTTAAATGAGAGTGACATGTATGTTTTAGAATGAGAAATTGAGAGGTGGGATGTGAGAATTGGTTGTATCATGTCTTCCTTTTTTATATGTTGCTCAACAATAGATAACAACATTTTCTTCGCAAGGCCACCGACCCAGATGATTGCGCATGTGTTTTACCCGTTCCTCTTGGTTAGTCGGGTATTAGGGGGCCCGGGATTTACCACGCAAGTGGTTCCCCGGTCATCAAAAAAAAAGAATAAAAAACAATAGATAACAAAACAACTAGACTAGACAGCAACGATCTGTGGCCACCCTCTTCTTTCTAAAAACTGTCACCTCGAACTAAAACCATGAGCCCAACCGGTGTCTTCCTACCCAAAGGAAAGCACCACATTCAAGGGCGTGGGAGACACCCCCTTCTAGTTGCTATCTAACCAAGATTAGTAACTAGCAATGTTTTAAAAACCGGTTCGACCGGATGCCGCTTACTAATCCGGTATGAAACCCTCCGATATTATGCAGATTCCTTTAATCCGGTTTTACCAGAATTTCTGTTTTCAAAAAAACAAAAAATTCCGGCTTTTAAGCGATTTTCGGCTTTTAAGTGACCGTGAACTTGATGCGTTTAATACGTCAATGTCATAATCCTATTATGTTTTTTTAATTAAAAAAGAATTATTAGAATTTGAGTACTTTTAGATTGGTTTGGATGAATTTGAGTACGTTTTGAATTTTTTTGGATGAATTTGTATACCTTTTAGAAACTTATTTGAGTATAAGTTGTATTTCTATAAAATTCTATCGTTAATTAGTGTATCAAGTTGATCCATTTTTGAGTCAAATTCGGTGTACCTAAAATATCGGTTTTTAAAAGAAATTGGGCCTGAAAATCCATCACACCATCTTACAATCCCTCAACAATATCTAACACATCAATGCTAGGAACACTTTTCCCCACACCCTAACATTGGCAGCTTTAATAGCATCCCCTCCCTCCATCACCACTTTTGCAGCCACAAACTAACCACTTACGTCCATCAGCAAGACTAGCTACGCCTCCCTTTCTTTCCTCTAGGCCGGCTCCCACCATCTTTCCCAAGACAACTACTATGATAGGCGAATCGGTGGTCGGACCGGAAAACCGGTGGTTGAACCAGTTTTTTTATTTTTTATTTTTTTTGATTATATATATATATATAGGGGAATGTTCAAAAGAAAACTCATCATTTTTGAGAAAACTAAGAAAACTCCTACTAACCAATCAATTTTTAGAAAAAAATTTCATGATTTTTTAATATTAGCTTAGAAATGTTATAAACAAGAAATTTTTTTTAATAAATTATCTAGATCACGAAGTTACGTTTATGTAATCTATAAAGTTACATATATGTAACTTGAAAATGTAGTTCACAAGTTACATATATGTAATCAATGAGTTACATATATGTAATAACATGAATTACATATATTTTTTTCTTTTTTTATTTTTGTTAACAAATATAACCTTAATATAAAAACAAAATGTAAAATAAAAACGAAAAACGAAATTGATTAATAACAATTGTGATTAGTTTTCTAAGTTTTCTCAAATATGAAGGTTTTCTATGGATCTCCCCCTATATATATATATATATATATATATATAATGTTTATAAGAGGAAAGGAAAGAAGGGAATTCTTTCCTTCCATTTCCTTCGAAATCGGAAAGAAAGAAAAGTTAAATAATTTTGTCTAGTTTTCCTTCAATTTCTGTTTATTTCGCTCCTTAAATGAAACTCGAGAAAACAACATTTTTTATTTTCATTTCCCTTCCTTCGTTAAATAAAACTCGGGAACACAAACATGTTTCTGATTCCCTTCCGATTTTCTTCTTTTCTCCTCTTAAGTAAACTCGGGAACATATATTCTTCAAGAGATTCATGTGAAAGGTTGGCCAACCCACTAGGCTTAATTTAGGCCCTTGCAAATTGACCTAAATCTTATAATAAAAAGATAAGAAATAAAAAAAATTGATTAGTTATAATTGTGACACCAATCAAATTTGTAATTTTTGGTTATGGTTGTGAATTGTGATACCAATCAATTTTGTTTTTCATTTATTATTTAATTTTATTTTAATGTTATAAATGTAAAAAAAATAAAAATATATGTAGCACGCACATTACATATATTATGTATATATAAATTGTGTGTGTACATCTTTATCTAGTTTTTTGTTTTTGCTTATTACATTTATAACCTTAGATTAAAAGTCATAATTTTTTTAAAATAAATTGATTGATTAAAATAGGTTTTCTTAGTTTCTGAAAATAAAAAATTTTCTTTTAAGCTCTCATATATATATAATACAAATCAAGCTAAACCAACCTTGGTTCGAGCTCTTTACAACATCAAGTTAGCCTCAAGCCATAAACTATTAAACTTTTTGGACAAGTAAACGTATTAACTTTTAGGTTCTTTTGACGCATGCCAATAATTGGTTGGATAAATACATGTGCATTATAAATGATAAATATTGATTATATAATAAAAGCAAAGAAAAACTGCACAACTTAATGTATATTACAAGGGTTTTTAGGTCATTTTCTTAATTAATTGAGTTCTTATCACATCATTCACAACAAGTTCTTAAGCATAAGACATGTTTAGCTTTTATATAAATAAGTATATATATATATGTATATATATGTATATATATGTATATATATGTATATATATGTATATATATGTATATATATGTATATATATGTATATATATATATATATATATAGGGAGATGATCAAATGTTAACCCATGTTTATTGCGTTAACCGAATAACATCTTATTAATTTGGGGCTCACATTAAAGTATATCTAAAGATGTATGTTTTTTTTTCTTTTTTAATTAATGTAAGACCTACTTACATTAATAAAAAAAGAAGAAAAAAACTAAACTTTTATATTTAATTTAATGTGGGCCCCAAAGTAATAAGATGTAATTATCCGGTTAACGTAATAATGGAGGGTTAACATTCGAACCATTTCCTATATATAATATATATATATCCTGCTCTCAAAACCATAAAAAACCCTAGTCACTTGTTGTCGTGTCTCTATGGATGCATCATAAACAAAGGTTCAAGCCATTCCTCCGCTTGTTGCGGTGCGAATTATCTGAAACAAAGCTGGTAAAAACAATACGTAATCAGTTGCAAAATAAAAGCCACCAAATTTACAAAACAAAATAAAAAATAATTTTAAGATAAGTTCAGAGCTTTATGCGAACCAAACAAACACAAACGAGCCTTTGTTTATTTTCGTTTGTTTAAGACCGAACTTGTTCATGAACAAACGGTTAAACATATACTATTTAAAAAATAAAAAACAACGTTCTTAATACTAGATATTATATATAAGCATCTTAAATATTTATAAAGTTAAAACACATGATATTAGACGATAAACATAATTTTCATAAAACAAAGCAGAAGTTAAATAATATAATCATTACCACATTTATTCCAAAACAATGTCTCAAAAATTTAAATTTTAATGATCAAGTTTTAACAAGATACAAATTACAAATAATTAAGCTTCTAATTTAGATGTGAAGGTATAAACTAAACAATAACAAATTAAAAATATAAAACACATTCCTTTGAATGAACATAAACAAACGAACACATTAACGAACGTTCACGGACACAAATGAACGAACGTGATATCGCTCATGTTTGTTCACTTATCTAAACAAACAAAATTTCCTGTTCATGCTCATTTATTTAAACAAAAGGACGTAAATGAACTTACCGCCGAATAATTCATAGACTATTTATTAAAAGTTCGGTTTGCTCACAAACCTAAATGGGTTCTGTTATAGTGGGTAACATAACTAACTCTTTATACTTGGTCACCCAAGTATGCATTTAGTTTTGCTTGTAACTAAATTCAGCCAAAAACATGCCTTATGATGAAAATTGAAAAGGCCATTAATAATTTGAAACAAAGATATCTTGATTTATAAAAAAAACATTGAAATTAGTTCAATTTTACTTTTGTCCCGGCCAACATATGCTTTTTTAGGCTTTTATTAAAATAATAATAAATAAAAAAATATTCCTAATCCTAGGTGAGAGCCTGTCTTCCAAGTCATGCGGCTCCACATAAGGACATTACACACATACAGTTAACTCCGAATCAGTACGAAAAGCTTCAAGAGTTCGTGCATAAGAAAGTGCAGAATGCCAATACAAAAATTTTATTATTTGAAATTCATCTTAATCCATTAAAAATAAGCATATATTTCAATTAAAATGAGCATGAAAAGATTCAAGAAATTTCATTCCATAAGGTCTTGGACCATTGGCAATCAGAAATGCCTTCAATTTAATGACCAGTTAACAACTATTGACAATTTTTGGCAAAGTTATAAAAAAGAAGAGAGAAACTTACAGGATCCTATCACAACAAATATGAAGAAACCAAGCACAATGGGTCCCACAGGGTAAGAGTCTTTTTTCTTTGATGCAGTTTCAGGAACAGTACCACGCTTCTTGATGTTTTTCTCAAACCTCTCCACCTTTCGATCCGCTAAACGCTTGGATGTAGCCTATACATATATCAGGACATGATAAGTCAGTTCAAGGCTTCAAGAAACCAGATATAACCATCCACAAGAATAGAACTAAAAGTACCATGAACTTTACATACTAAAAGCAGACGTATATTAAAAATTAAATGGTAACTTCACATAAAATTAGAACATCTAATAACGGTTTAGTGAATCTAGAGGGAAAAAAAATTTGAGTGACTTTATTAGAATACTAGAAAAACTCAGTTACTATTGTGCAAGATTTTCCCAAAATTAAAAAGGGCAACTTTAGAGAATAGTAACTAAGATTTTTAAATGTTGCATTAAAGTCATTTATCTCTTTTTTTTTTGTCTCTATAAAGTCACTCAACTTCATTAAGTGTTACAACCCCATGTATTTTTTTTATAAATTTTTAAAACTATTTGAGGCAAATGAAACATATAAGAATATTTGTTATTATCTAATGATTATTTTTTATCAACTTGATTTATATCAAAAAATTCATGAAACTTGTAGGTGTTTTGTGAATTCAATTTCCTCACAAATGCCTCCTACTTCAAGCTAATTATAAAAAAGACCACTTATTATTAATCAATATCTTACGCGAAATATATGTGAAAAACAATACTATTTATAATTTCAAAATACCTTAACTCAAAATATTGTTTTATAATTTCTAAATACTTATTATTAAGTATGTAACATTAAATGTATTCAACTCGCTTAATACTAGATTTCTAATCTACACATAAGTTTCATTTGCCTTAATCAATTTTAAAAGACTTAGAAAATTTTAAAAAAATTACTTAGGACTAGAGCACCTAATGAAATCTTTAGAGAGACAAAAAAAGAGTGTGTGTTTTGAAAAACTTGGTTACTCTAGTGTGAGATGTTTCCCAAAATTCAAATACTTCAAAAACTATTGTTGCATGCAAATAAGTTAGTATGCTGCCTTTCCAAAACTAACACACACATGCACACATTTAAGTTAAAAACTTAATTTCTGAATACCAACATGAGTAGTACTTATTAAGTCTCTTTTCAATCATTAACTAGTAGTTCATAATTTGTAGACTAGTGCCATTGATGACAGGGACGAAGGATAGTGAGGGCCTGGGGGGCCCCGGCCCCTGCTGTTTTTCGGCTCAGAAGCAGGTACGTAGTAGGATTTGGTCGGAAAATTTTATATTAATAGAGTCTGGCTCCCTTGGTTTTTCTTCCGAAAAATTTTATATTAAGGGTCGGCCCCCTACCCAAAAATTTCAAGCTTCGTCCCTGATTGATGATTGCTCTTATTAAAGTAGTATGAGTTCAAATCCTTGCAAATGTACTACTAAATAGAAATTCTAAGTAGAAAATTGCTCTTCAAAATAAATAAAAATAAAATAAAAAACTATTATTGTGAAATCAGAGCCTCCTTTTCAGTTTTAAGATATAGCACAAATGTAACAAGAACAAGAATCTTTAGCATATGGAGAAGCTATTTACAATTACAACCTCAGCTGGTGATGATTAATTTATGATCTTATAGTGATGATTCAAATTCAAAATATATTATATGCAGCTCATTTAGCGGACTATTCATAGATTGCATCGCAAAATTCAAATTCAGAATACATTCATAAATCGTAACAAAATAAAGAACACAAAATCCAACCAGATCAGATCATATTTACCAGATCTGCCCAAATTTTAAACAAAATCCGTCATATTCATAAATCAAAAGCTCTAATTCAACAGAAACAGTTACTGACTACAAATTTCACGATCGAAATGAGACTAAATAAGAACAAATGAACGCGGTATAACTGATACCATCAAATTATCAAAAACCCTAAGAAGGATTACGGGGATGATTACCATTGTATTTTCCAAAGATCTGATCTGCAAATCTTCGATCGATCAGAGAAAATTTACGAAGGGTTTCAGAAACCAGCGCCTGCGATTTAGAGGAAAAGAAAATACGGTGAACCGTGGTCTTGTTATACCCGTTTGCCGGATGCAATACGACGTCGTGTGTTACCTACCAAAAGGTAGAGGTGTCGTTTGTAATTATAGCATAATGTAAGGGCGTAAATGTGTTCATAGAGAATAATGTGAGGGTCTCTCACCTTCCAATATAGAGGTCGAGGGTTTGAATTCATCTGTAGGCAAGTTTGAAAGACAAAAGGTGAAGGGTCAGCTTAAGGTTTATCTCATGTTTGATTCCGATAGAGGACGAATGTTTACCCATTCAACAGGGTTCCAAGGTCGAGGGTTTGAATTCATCTGTAGGCAAGTTTGAAAAACAACAGGTGAAGGGTCAGCTTGAGGTTTATCTCATGTTTGATTCTGATAGGGGACGAATGTTTACCCATTCAATAAGGTTCCTGCGCATCATGGGAGTATGTGTTCTCACAAAGGTTACAGGGGTCCGACTTTAGACGATCGCCGCCAAAAGATAGGGAACACGTGAGAATACCGCCGTTTAAAAAAAATGTAAGTTTGTAATATGGTTGTTACTTTTAGGTAGAAGAAAAGATAAACTGAACGACAATCGGTTCATTTTAGAATTATCTCATTCTTTTTTAAGAATTATTTTCTTTTTCTTTCTTTTTTTTTTCTCTTCAATTTTTTATTATATTTTTATATTGCAAGAAACATAGTATGTTTAGAACTTAAGATCACTCTTAATAGCTTTTTGTAACTGCGTCAGTTTTAACTAAACAATCTTTATATCATAAAAAAGCTTAAAAAAGATTATTGAATGTTAGATTTGATTTAGGAGAGAAAATTCAAAATTTAGAAGGGAAAAGTTGTTGTAGGCTAATTTATTCATGATCAATTTCCCTCAATTTGTTAAACGTTAATAATTTTTACATACAATATTATTTTTTTTAAAAAAGATATATTATAAAAACGAGAATTTTTTATCTTAATGTTTATACAAAAAATGAAATTTTTTTCAGTTCATTGTGTCTGATTATCGTCATCGTGTCTTTCTTAAACGTTTGTATATAATTATCTTTTTTGTGTTTTTTCTTATAGGTAATTGTGTACTTTTTTTACAGATAATTATGTCTTTTTAAATATCATTGTGTTGTCCATGCTTGTCATTATGTCAACATTGTTTGACATTATGTATTCTGCAACATCATTGTGTCTTTAATTGTTTAAGAAAACACAACATTGAGCAGGAAACACAAAATATACAATGACATATACAAAAAACATAATTACATGTACAAAAGACAATGACTTGTACAAAATTGTTCATACTCATCATTGGGTTTTTTTCACACGTAATTGTGTTTTTTTAAAGATTATCGTGTTATTCATATTCATGTATCGAACATGGATCTTGAGTTGAATTAAATTGTGGCATGATTGAAGGAAGGAAAATATGTAACAGGCAATTGATCGAAATAATGAATAAGATTTTAAGGTTTCGAAATCAAACTGTGGTATTATCCAAGTCGAATGGAATCCAATCGAAAGAGGAGTATAACAAATTAGTTGTGGTATGTGATATTAAACGAAAAAATAGGATCTATACTACATTTTTATTATTAAATTAAAATTAATATCCTAAAAATTTGAATAAGAATTAGCAGGTGACTGGCACGTGGCAATTTTATTTTTGAATTTATGATAATGACATGCGTTAAATTTCACAGGAGAGTTGATGTGGTGATGACATGTATACAAAAAAAATTTTCATTTTCTATAAAGTATAGATATCTGATGGTTGACTTATCTTTCATTTTACGCAGGACCCGAGGAGTGGTCGGATCGTTTCGTGTGTTAGTGTACACAACCTTTCTTATACATTTGTGTAAGATGCGATTTCTCACGTATTTCATTCTTCATGTTTATTCTTATTTTTAGAGGTGTTCATGGTCTTGTTTCAAACTATGAAACTAGCCAAACCGTTCATTGGTTCGGTTTCTCGGTTGTTTTTTTTTCAAATATTTGGTTGATCGGTTTCAAAAGTTTGAAAATGTAGTGAACATTTTACTTTAAAGTTTTACTCAAAGAACGGTCATAAAAAAAGAACCAGACTGTGATTGTGAATTATAATAACTCACTTTTAAAGCGATAACTCATATAACTTTACTAAGATTATTTTAAATATTTAATTTTTTTCAAGCATCATTGTAACACATATATAACATTTTTTCCCCTTTTATGTGTATATGTAAATTTATCATCATTTAAGTGTTAACATCATTATAAAATTTTGTATCTAAATAGTTACACTAATGTAAGTTAAAAACTTATAATAATGTTAGCTCTTAAACGGTTATTTGTTCACATATATCTTCTACTACTAACTAAAGAGTAGATCTAATGACACGTGGTCATTAACTAGCACGTCCACCTCATACACATGCCACATGTTATTATAAGACCATTACCACATAAGTGTATTGTTCACATCTCACCACAAGAATAAAAGTTAAAAAATTACATTAATTTCCCGTCTAAAAAAATACTCATTTACAATAAATATAATTAATTTCATTTATTAAATATAATTAAGTAAAATTAATGATAATAATTATTATTTATGAATGATTACTAGTTTTTAGTAACTTAATGTCGTTCGATAGTAAAAATAAAATATGTCACATAATAATAAATATGCTATTTTTTTTAAAAAAAAAAGTTTTAGGTCTTAATTTTTATATGTATATATTGTTTAAAAATATATAGTTGTTGATTATGTGGTTAGTATGATTATTAAACCTATAATCATTCACACTTTATTTAAATAGTTTTTTCAATATTTAGTTCATACTATTGTATTTAACATACTTAATGATCATTTACAGTTTTGTTAATTATATTTTTTAATTACAAATTTGAAACATTATTTTTTTAAACTAGTATATATACACTATATGACAAATTGTTTGCAAATACATAATTGTTTTATCTTTCACATGCTTTTAACCTACGCTATCCTTTAATGCTACTGTTTTTTTCGCTAATACAATATTAATTTATTAAATATTAATTTATTAAAAATTAATTTATCTTTGTTTGTGTATTTTTTTAATTTATTATTTAATTAACTAAACCCCCTCGACTTAAATATATGTAATGAAGACAATAAAAGTAGCTACATTAAACGAATTATTTTAACGGTTCGAATTATTAAAAAAATGGCGTCACATATTATTTTTATGCGTGTTTAATGATTAAATTCATAATGATTTATGTCGATTATAATTATATTGTTTTATTAAAGTGTTTTTTTATTTACATATTACATTTAAGTCAACCCGTATATTACACGGGTTACTAACATAATATACATAAGAAATTGTTATACATGTGTTACAATGATGTTTGAAAAAAAATCAAAGATTTTGGTTTAGGATTCCACTAAAAAACCATAAAAAACGGACCGGGAACACTCATACTTATTTCAATTAAAGACTATTTCTTTAATCTTTAGCAATATCAGAGGTTAGATGGGGAGAATACATTTGATGTGAAAGTAAACTTACATATATTTTTATGTTTTTCATATAATTTAAAAATAGGGGTAAGAGATGTAACAAATGATGCGAATCTTTTTTTTTTTTTTTTAATAAGCTAGGGAAAAAAAACATTTTGAGGTTTGAAATTCAATAACTAATCAAAAGCAGCAATTGAGGGTGGCAATCAAATATAAAATAATCGACTGCCATGAAAGATGCTATAGAGAAGATTTTGCCACCAATGCAACGGGGAACAATTAAAGATTATTGTGATGCATTTAACACATTGTTTAATAGGTAGAAAATAGTGAATAATAAGCGGTATAAATCTTCATTAATGGTCTTAAACCAAAAATTAACTTACAAGGAAATAAGGAATCAACCACATTTAGGTTACAAATATAAGATTTGAGCTCCGTTTATTTTGATTTAAGGCTGGTGGGTATGCCCCTTGAGTGGGCGTGGGTAGGGCGTGAGAGGGCGTGGCACACCGCCCCCCTTGGGGCATGAGAGGGCGTGAATGAGGGGAGCGTGATTGGGGCAACGGCGTGAATGAGAGACACTCTCTCTCTTTCTCTCAGTTTCTCTCTCTCTCTTACACACACACACTCACATGTATATATATAAAAGTTTAAAAAAAGGGATGATGACGTGAAGTGAGTGGGTAATGAGGCATTTCTACCAAAATGGTGGGGTGAGTGGTTGTGGTGAGTGTTTATGTGGCGCCTACGTGGCGCATATGTGGAGTGATTGTGTCACTTGGCATACCTTATGGTCTAAGAGTGTTTGAACTTGAGCTTAGATTATTTATAGTTTTTCTGTAAAGCTAGAGTTACCTGAAAATTTTCAGGTTTGAAATTGACGCATTCATTATATAAGTATTTAATTGATATATTTTTTAGGGTCAATTACATATATCCCCTTGCTAAAACCATTTATTACATATTTACCCAATCATAAAACTACATATTTCCCATTTCTAAACCAAATATATAACATATTTATTCATTTCATTAAAAAACAAACTATGTATTTCCTATTTTACCCTTAATGAACTAACTAAAAAACTAAAAATAATTTACATATTTCTCCTTACTAAGGGCAATCTTGGAACATGAGGATATTTGTAATTTTAATTTAACCTTGGGGATATATGTAATTTTGATGTTTAATAAGATGATATATGATATTATCCCTATTTTTTATTATTAAATTTATATGTTTTTATAAGTATGTTACAAACTCGTGTATTACATTAGTTGATGAAAAAAATATATAGCTTAGTAATGGAATTTTAAGAATTAGAAATATCATTTAATATAAAGTAAACAATAAAACAATAATATTGAAACACAAAAAAAACGTAGAAAAAGAATCTTTGGCAGATAGAACTATGATTCATGAAAAGAGAAGTTAGTTATTACACACACACACACATATATATATAGGGAGATGTTCAAATGTTAAACCTCCCTTATATCGTTAACCCGTGTTAACCCGGCATTTTTTGCCCGAATCTTTGTTTTTTTTTTCGTGGTTTTTATTATACATAAATAGGGGGGTTTCTTTTTTGTGTTTTTGCTAATTCATCACCGTTTAGAAATTATTTACAAATGTAAGTTGATGTAATTTTCTTACATTTACTAATTCATCACCGTTCAGAATCACGTCGTGAGTGTGTTGATAAGTTTAAATTAAATTTGTTACGTGTTTTGGTCATTTTTGAATTAGAGTTTAAACTTGTTTGGTCGACTTTGGTTCAAACGAGGTAAGAGTATTGAACTACCAATTAAGCATACGTTTAGGTTCGTAGTTATGGTTAAAACCTATAGCCGTTAAATTTTGAATTTAAATTCCACGTTATGATTAGACTGGTTTGAAAACCGGTGGAGACGAGGTTCGATGTCGGGATCTCTAGAGAAGAAAGAAGGAAATAGATATTGATAGTTTTTACCCTTAACATTTTGTATTTTATTTTGTACAAGTTGACCAATATTTTCTTGAAGGCTGAAAGCATGTTTAAAAATTACACCTTTGATCCCTCAATTGTTGACTTTAGCATTTTATGTAAAGAACCTATTAGTTTATATTAAAACTATTATGAACTTATAACAAAGTTTTTTTTTTTTTTTTTAATTTTAACAATTCTTTATAAAATCGTAACTTTTATTATTGATAAAATTACTATTATTATAACCATATGTAAATCATTTGTTTCATAAAAATTAAACTTGTTCATATATTTGTGTATATATCACACGTATGTGTGTGTATAGGGGAGGGTTATAAACCTAATCACAATTGTTATTAATCAATTTCGTTTTTCGTTTTTTGTTTTACACTTTGTTTTATTATAAGGTTAAATTTGTTAACAAAAATAAAAAAAGAAGAAATATATGTAAATCATTGATTACATATATGTAACTCATTGATTACATATATGTAACTTGGACACTACATATATGTGTTACATATATGTAACTTTATACGTTATATATACGTAACATCGTGATCTACATATTATTATTAAAAAAAATTTATAACATTTGTAAGCTAATAATAAAAAATCATGAATTTTTTTTAAAAATTGATTGATTAGTAGGAGTTTTCTTAGTTTTCTTCAAAGTGAACAGTTTTCTTTTGAACCTTCCCATATATATATATATATATATATAACAAGTTTTATCAAAAGTTTAAGTATTCATACCTGATATATATATATATATATATATATATATATATATATATATATATATATTGTTCACATGTTTATTGTTTTTTGAAATAATAATCCAAATGCTTATAAAACTTTCCTTTACTAAAATTTAAAGACGATTACATTTTTAAATTATTTAAGAAAATCACAAAGGTTACAATTCTTATCTGTACTAGTTTCAAACAAAAGAAATTTGTATTCAAGAACAACCGCTTGCTCAAATTCTTTAAGTAAGCTCTTGATGCTCTCTCCTGTGACACCCCGTAAAATCCAGATCAACAACGATGACTTTAATTATATTATGGAGTTAAATGCCAAAATGGTCCCTGTATTTATATCGAAAATGCCATTTTAGTCCCTAAATAAAATTTGTTGCCATTTTAGTTCTTGTGTTTTAATTTAGTTGCCAATATAGTCCTTCTAGTTGACATTTTAGGGACTATATTGGCAATTAAATTTCAAACACAAGGATTAAAATGGCAACAAAAATTTAAACGAATGACTATATCGGCAACTAAATTAAAAAACAAGGATTAAAATGGCAACAAATTTTATTTAGGGACTAAAATGACAATTTTGATATAAACACATGGACCATTTTGTCATTTAACTCTATATTATGTGGCACTTATCTAGTTTAAAATGGTTTGACACGTGGCACAACAGTCCACACACAGACAATTCAAACTGTAATTCAAGGAATTACCATAAACGCACACATGTGTTTTGAGTCACGAACGTTGGCGAACTAAAAAAGAAAGAATTCAAACAAACAACAATAATCTATGTGTGAATGTGTGATGAAACAAATTGAATCGGTTAAGTAAAAATGATAACAAATCAAACACGACGAAAACCAAATAAGCAAAAGCTGAAATCAAACACTGGAGCCCTTCACGGTACGCAAAGCAGCCCGGCGAAAATCGTCGCGGTACGCAACGTGTGGGCGGGAAAATTGAATTTCAGCCGAAAGAGCTCGCGGTAAGTGACGGCGGATCATGCCATCTTGCCGGTACGTGGCGGGTCTCGGTAACTGAATTATGATGATTTATTGGCGGTGCATGTGTAAACTCAACCTATCGCCATTGTTTGTACGATAGACATGGCAGAGACAGGAACAAACAGTCTAATTCGGTAGTGAAACAACTAACGCTTGGGGCTAGTGGTGCACAAAAAAACCGGTTACCCGAACCGAACCGGTTTTGGAACCAGTTAGAAACCGGTTGGGAGATTTGGGGGAGAAACCAGTTAGTAACCGGTTAAAGCAAAACCGGTTTTTTAGACCTGTTAGAAACCGGTTAACCGGTTAGAGGTTCAAAAAACTAGCCGTTGCTAGGCTTTGCGCCAAAATATAACCGTTTGAAACCGGTTTAACGATTAACCGATCGTGAGAAAAAAAGAGCCGTTTATAGCCATTTTAAACAATTTTTTGGACCATTTTGCCCCTAAACGTTAGTATAAATAGATGGGGATTGTTTTGGTTTGATCACACAACATCTTACAACATCTCTTCTTCTTAAACGCTCTCAAACGATCAAAAACGCTCAAAAAACGATCCCCTACTTCTCGATTCAATATCTTCTTCTATTACGTTCGTAAATCTTAATTCAATCTCTATTCCATCCATGGCAAGCTCACGAAGTGCTCAAAGTTCCGTTGGTGTTGGTGCATCCACTTCAACCGAACCAACCGTTGTTAGAATAAAAACTACAACGAGGAACAAAGATCTATTTCAACATTTCGACTTATGCGAAATGTCAAACGGTGTCGATAAGGCACGGCGCAAAGGTTGCGGTACTTTTCTTAAACCGGAATCTAATTCTACTTTAAGATGCCATTTGACGAAGCATTGTGTTGTGGTCAAAAATAATCCGGCAAACGATCAAGCACAATTGTCTCAAGAGTGTGGGGTCTGGAATTTCGTTCCCAACATGGTTCGTGAAATGATGGGAAACTTAGTAATTCAAGAAAGTTTACCTTTCAATCATTTTGACAACCCACGCTTGACGATGATGATTCAAAAGGCGCTACAACCACGATATCATCAAGCAGTCGAACTACTATTAGACGTGATTGTTTGAAACGTTGGCGTCCAGCAAAACAAGAATTAATTTTGGGTTTTCAAAATTTAAAAACCGGGGTTAACTTAACCACGGATGTTTTGTCGGCACCTCACAGTTTGCCTGAATCGTACCTTTACGTTACCGCGTATTGGATTGATCACGATTCATGGCAAATGATGAAACGTACGATTGCGTTCGAAATGTTTCCGTATCATCACACGAGGGATCATTTGTTTTACATGTTAGATGGAATAATACAAACATTTTCGTATCCTCAAACTAATATTAAACTAATAACTAATAAAACCTTAAACTAATCAAACGTTAAACGAATAATAACTAAACCCTAATAAAACCTTAAACTAATCAAACTAATATTTAACTAATAACTAATAAAACCTTAAAATAATCAAAACCTTAAACTAATAATTACTAAACCCTAATAAAACCTTAAACTAATCAAACTAATATTAAACTAATAACTAATAAAACCTTAAAATAATCAAAACCTCAAACTAATAATAACTAAACCCTAATAAAACCTTAAACTAATCAAACTAATATTAAACTAATAATTACTAGAACCTAATAAAACCTTAATAGTTTATGGTTTTATTAAATAATAGTATGTTTAGGGTTTAATATTAGTTTGATTAGTTTAAGGTTTTATTAGGGTTTAGAAATTATTAGTTTAAGGTTTTGATTATTTTAAGGTTTTATTAGTTATTAGTTTAATATTATTTTGATTAGTTTAAGGTTTATTAGGGTTTAGTAATTATTAGTTTATGGTTTTATTAGTTATTAGTTTAATATTATTTTGATAGTTTAAAGTTTTATTAGGGTTTAGTAATTATTAGTTTTAAGTTTGATTAGTTTAAGGTTTTTTATTAAGGTTTTATTGATTTAACTTTAAGGTTCAAAACGTATAATAGAAAAACCGGTTCAATACGGTCAAACGGAATAACGGATAAAATAAAAACGAAAAAAAATAAGTATAAAAACCGGTTTTTGAACCGGTTTGGCTGGTTAATCGGTCCGGTTTATACCCGGTTTGGTTCCATCGGTTAGGGATTCTTGGTTAAAAAAACCGGTTAATACCCGAACCGGTTTTTAGGAAAAACGGTAAACCTAATATACCGGTTAACCGGTTCAGTTAATTTAAAAACCGGTTCTGACTGGTTAACCGATTTGTGCACCACTACTTGGAGCCTCGGGCCAGGCAAACATTGATAAACAATAGATCATACGTCAAACTGATTTTCTTTACTTTGATTAAACCTGCGAACTCACCAACTTTATGTTGACACTTTAGCATTTATTTCTCGGTAACTGAATTATGATGATTTTTTGGCAGTACGTGATGGCTCCCAAAACACAAAAACTCTATAAACACCAACCCATTCCTTCCATTCACAACCTTTGCCTCAAAACTAGAACACAGACGATATTTCTGGCCAAAACACTCTTCAATGACCCCTTTCAGCCTCTAGAATCCATTCCAACATTTGTTCTTGAGGCCATTTGAGGATTTGGAAGTCTTGAAGCTAGGAGGAAACTTGGAAGAATCATCTATCACCACCACCACTATTAGCCTCTAAAGAGCTCTCACCAGCCCTTCTTCAACCCATCTTGCCCCTGCTCCAACCAAATCCAAGCTCTCAAATGCATTGTGAGGTAGTCTAAACGCTTATTTATGCAAAATAACACACATGCAAGCACATATATGCACATGCAACTCCAAGAACACCACATGCACGAGTTTATATGTTTGTAAACTTGTATTTGGATGTCTTGGTAACTGGATTATGATGATTTACTTCCTTGAGAATAAGTTTTGGTGTCACTTTGTGAAAATAGATGCATGTCACACCCCAGGCCGGCGGGAACGGATCGTGTTTTTCCGTCGAGCGGAAGGATTCCCGGGGCGCGATATCATGAGTGATAATCAAATGATCAGATTGTTTACATAGCACATGATAAATAAATGAGAAATTGCTAACACATCCATGATATAGAATTACAAGATTAAATTACATTGTATCGTTCATAATTTAATCAAGTAAATCTACCAAAAAGAATCAATGTAACTATATCTTGTATATGTACAAGATATACAAAAGATGATTCATTGTTCATATCACCAAAAGCATGCAATATCAAAAGTAACTAGGTCTTCTTAAAAGTCCACTAGCTAATCCTTGCATGATAGTAGCTACACCTGTTCATCACCTGAGAAAACATGTATTTAAACAAAGTCAACACTAGGTTGGTGAGTTCATAAGTAAGTTAATGTAAAACCATGATTCGTTCACATGCACATTCATAATGATAATATGTTACTTGTATGATTGTCTGCTTCACTTGTTCACCCAATGGCTCCTCAATAGTTATAGTCACAAGTACTATATCATCCTAGTAGTGTTGCTTATATATAGGGCATATGTAAGGGAACTAAGCCCTAGCCAACATCCCACCACAACACCACTAGAACTCCACACTACTTGCAATACAACTATTGATTTCCACTCTCAATTCACATGTTTATCTCTTCCTTGATCACCTATGTTCTCATGTATAGAATAATAAAATGATGGCGTTGTAGTTATCAAACCGAAGTATTAATAGCCAATATATGTGTTAAGGATATTAGATTTTCAATCTGTTCCTTGTATTATTCTATATTGTCGGGTTAACTGTTGTTTCACTTTTAATTATTAAAAGTGTTAGTTAACTGTTTGTAATGTAATCTCAATGCAACGTATAGAGCCCAAATGAAATCCATTGTAATCCTCATGTAATCAGATTACAACGCATTCCATTCACCTCTATTCCGCCGTGTGATCCCAAAGCCTCCATGTGGGATTGATCTCATGTGATTAACAAAGTCGAATAAGAACTTGTCTTATTACATCATGTTAATTATGTGTAAATGATAAGAATCCTCATGAAGTTACGTTATCATGATCATCATTTACTGTAATCCATATGATCCCAAAGCCTCAATGTGGGACTGTTCTAGTGCGATTAACAAAGTCGAATAAGAACTTGTCTTATTACTTTATGTTAATCATGTGTGAATGATAAGAATCCTCATGAAGTTACGTTATCATGATCATCATTCACTTGAAATCCATATGTTCACCATGTAATCCTTAAGCCGTAGTAAGAACATGTCTTAGTACCCTTAAGTGACGCAGGTGGTGGATACCCAATGCGATCGATCATACTATCACATAGTATGTTTTTAAGGTGTAGATTAAGTGTTATAAGTGATTTACTTATCACACTTCATCAATTATAATGTGAAATGATATTAAGAAGATATTTTATCCTCTAATCATTTATGTGTTGTGAAGTGTTACTATGTTCCACTATAGTAGTTCTCATTGTTTGTTCGCGTGTGAATTTTCTCAATGTTTACTCATGTAGGAATAACCAAGTGTTATAAGATAAAATCTTACAACTATGTTATTCTAATGTGTTGATGATTAAGAAATTACATTATCATAATCATCTGAGTTTCCCTGTTATCTCATGATCATACAAGCATGCATACAATGATAAGCGATAATAAACAATTTAATTTTGTCTAAATCAGATTATAAATAACATGTTAAGCAAAACTTTTAAATAAATAAAAGTAAACATGTTTCTCAGCCCCGAGAGTTAAAATCAGTGAAGATTAAAGTAAAAGGGGCATATGAACTCACCTTGTAGTAGGAGGGTTGACTTAGCTTAAAAGAAAGAAGACACGCGCTCTTGATTGTTCTTGGGGTAGTTTTCACGCTCCTATATTGATTTCACAATGTATTTGACTCATAAGAATAAATCACTTTGATTTTTTTTTGTGTGCGTGTATGTGTTAGCCCTAGTATTGGCTAACACTCGTGGGTCTCGGTTTTCATTCGGCCCTTATGTATTAATTATAATTCTTACATGTTCAACGATCCATTTTGTCTTCATACTTGAACTCACTTGATGTTACATTCCAAATTATGTTACTTTAGATTTTATGAACATAAGTCCCAAACCTTGTTATAACACATAAATGATAATTGATTTCTTGTATACTTTTTCTAATTGCATTTTGCTTCTAATGTGTTGAATTAATTTATCACTTATGTGGACCGAATGAATTTAATAGTTCGAATGATGGACGTGGGCCGATGTGTGTGTGTTTGGGCCGATTAGCAACTATGTGGGCCGGTTACTCATGTATTGGACCAAACGAAACAATTGGGCCAAAGACTTTAGGCTGCTGGGCTGGTTAGTTTTATTGGGCCGACAAAGATACAGAAGGTGGAAGTGGGCCGGGTATTGATGGGCCTCCTAAAACCCCCTTGGGCTAGATTATACCAACTGTTGGGCCAAATTACACGAGCATCATGGGCCTATTGGCCACATGGACCAAAATAATCGGTGTTGGGCCTTGAATCTCATAAACGGTTGAGGTCAATTGTATATGGAATCCATCTGTTGGGCCATTCGAAACCACTACGCCGCATGGCCACCTTCTATTTCCAGCGAACCCTAAGGTTCGTAGAGGTGAAGGTTCGTCCAACATGGGTTGGTTCGGTGGTTATATGGTTCGGCAGCAGGGATGTAGCACAAGGTTCGGTTCTCATCGAGGCAAGGTTCGTCGTATGCATGCAAAGGTTCGGCGCCTGCAACTTAGTGTTCGCACCTTGATGGTTCGTGAGTCGCCATAAGATTTCGCCAACTGCGCAAAGGTTCGGGAAACAACTAGTGTGCTGAGCGAGAGAGGGTTCGTCGAGCAACAAGGGTTCGGCTCATCTGTGCTTGCCAGAGGAGGTTCGGTGGTCGCACCCAGGGTTCGCCACCCTCATGCTGGTTCGGCTATACTGTGACAATTCAAAGTTTTCAGGTTAGAATAATAACTTGGAAATGAAGAAAATGAGTGTAAGCGAAATCACAAAACGAGGCTTTGATTTCAAGATACGCTGAGTAGAAGATAACGTTAAATAAGAGATCATATATTTTGAATTTTTCAGGTCTTGAAATTATAACCATTGGAAAGAGCTCGAAAAATCGTGAACGTAGGCGAAAACCGTGCGCAAAACGGAGTTCGTATGCTCCCGGAATCGCGAAACGAAGAAAACCAAAATATCTGCGAATTCCCATCCGCGCGGTACGCCCGGGAAAGCCTCCCAGTTGGGGCGATACGCCCGGATGCTCCTGAGGCGGCGGAAAAGCTTAAAAATCAGATTTTTTCACGCAGATATCATTATTTCACTTATGTTCGACTTTCAGACGAAGAAAACCATTTTTTTTACCCTCAAATCCTCATCTTAAAGGGTTCTAAACGTCCGGATCGCACCAAGGAACATATTTACAAGTCCTGATCGTTATTTCTGTCCGAGAAATCCGTCAGATCAGGTAACGGTTCGTTTTTAACCTTCTAGCTTGATTTTGATTGATCAGATCTTGTTTTTGAACGTATTGAGATAGTTAGGGTTGTTGATTATTGCCTAGATGATGGTTATGAATGATTATAAACAAAGAACACGATGTTCTAACGGATAAATCCTTGTTTTGAGCCGTTGTAATGCCCGGTTTTCATGAAACCACAATAATGATTATAATGGTTTAAACCATTTGAGTTTAACAATGATTATGATTGTCTTAATCATTTCTTGAAATGCTAGGTTTCATCCAAGTATTTCAAACTAATGATAAGCATACAGATAATCACCGGAATGACGATCTGATGTTTATAATAACAGTCGGATTAGTACATTGAGCATGGTTATTAAACCTATTTTAATATCACATTCTCATGTTTCATGATACCTGAATGATCAATAACAAGGATTGACTATTCCTAAGCCAAAAATTCATCTAGGAATCGAGTGAATAATCAACAATCAACATCTATATGATCAATCTGAAAACGTTGTGACTAATTCAGTTAGTCATAAATTGTTATAGGAACCATATAGGATTTTCTCTCCGTTGAACATCAAGATCATCATCATCCGTATATAACAGTGAGTTTCATATTCCCCTTTTTAATGTTTGTTTTCTAAAACTCGGGGTGGAACATGTAGACATCTTTTCAAACATATCTTATCAATCATTGTGAAATCTTATATCATTATCATGAGGAACGTCATGATAAACACTTATCAAATTTTGTGAAATTATATATATCAGTATCATCGGGATGATGATAAACATTTATCAATTTATGTGAAATCATGTATTGGTTTCATCAGGAAAATCATGACAAACTATTTTGATTAAATCTTTTATTAAATCATTAAAAACACGCGTATCACGGTTATGACAAGGGTTGGTGCGCCACTTCAGCATGGCTGGCTAAGGCACCCATAACCAACTAGACGCGTTCAATGAACATTTTATCGAACTATTAAAACAAGCGTATCACTTGGGAACTTTGGTTATGTGGAGGCTATTTGGGACCATTCTTATGTGAGCATCATTAACTTGTTATCAAGCCCTTGATAGTACTGGTATGATCATATGCGGGAACGCAAGAACATTATCACAAATCGCTCCGACCGTGGGTTGGACATCATCATGTGATCTCACAATCGTTGTTAACGATTCATCATCATTAGGTTTGATGTTTGCATGCCCAGGTGGATTCAATTTTAAAGTACCTGTTTGATCACTTGTGAATACTAAATTGGTGAAAATCAATTGTTTGAACAATCATTTTAAATCAGCAAAACCTATGATTCTCACTCAACTATTCGTAGTTGACTCTTTTATCTACATGTTTCAGATCATGGGGAACGACATCAAATCAATCTAGGTCAGGATCAGCAGCAGAACTAGTGGTGACCTAGAAAGAAAACTTAAACATCGTATTGTATAATAAATACCTTACGATAACTTGTTGTATAATATGTATATTATGCGTGTTTAAATGAACTTAACTCTATGAAACATAGTAATCATGGGTTGTTCTCCAACATTGGCACATGAACACATAGTCACGCGCCGTGGATTCCGCACGCGGCGTGGGTTGTGACAGATGTGGTATCAGAGCCAAGGTTGTAGAGAATTAGGTTAACCCTAATGGATGACCTAGACTACAACTTAGGTGTCCCTTATGTGTTTATGTGATTTCTTACCTGAAACTTCTCATCCTTATCTTATACATCATGCTAAATCTATTGTTTGTCGTTCTGTCTTTAGAATGGCCGACAATAATCCTATCGATGAGACAGAACGTTTGGCAGCTATCATTACTAGACAAGTGACGCAAGTCTTGCCAACTCTGGTTACTCAACTAAACAACTCTTATCAAAATTCTCCTAATGGTTCTCAGTATCGTTCTACTCAAAACAATGGTGAGAATTCGAAAAGCTTTACCTTTAAGCAATTTAACGATGCTAGACCCAAAACTTTCTCTGGGGTAGAAGGTGCCACTGGACTCATTCAGTGGTTTGAATCGATTGAGGATACTTTGGACTACACTAACTGTCCAGAGGATCAAAAAGTGAAAATGGCTGCAAGCACGTTCCAACAGGGAGCCTTGACCTGGTGGAATGGCGAAAAGAAGAATAGAGGTAGGGAAGCTGCCTTAAGCATGACTTGGACGGATTTCAAAGCTCTTTTGGTTACACAATTTTGTCCTAAGCATGAGATGAAGAACTTGGAGGATGAATTATACAATCTAGTTCAAGTAGGTGGAAACAATCGCACCTATACTAACCGATTTCAAGAGCTCAGTATTCTGGTGCCTCACATGGTTACTCCTGTATCCCGCCAAATCGACAAGTATATTGGGGGATTGCCATTGCTTATCAGGAGCATGGTGATGGGTAGTAAACCAGCAACTCTGCAATCAGCAATTCATCTAGCTGCTGATATTACCAATGAATTCGTGAAGGGTGGTCAACTTACTCGAACTGATGATGTTCTTCCTGTGGTTAAGGAAGAAAAGAAGCTAACAGAGCCACCTAAGAAGAAGTATAAAACTAATAAAAGTTTTGCAATTTCATCAACCCCATCTGCTTCTATAAATCAAGCACCGTCAGTTGGAGACTCTACCACAAACTTCAGGGGATCATACATTGGACCCCACCCTTTATGTAACAATTGCAGGTATCATCATCCATTTGGTCGACCGTGCAGGAAATGTACCAAGTGTGGGAGATATGGTCACTTGGAGGACAAATGTCGATCCATGGGGAAAATAGTTACTACAACTACGTCGATGCCTCCATCGAAACCAGTTGGGCCAACATGTTATGAATGTGGAGCAACTGGTCATATCAGGAACAGATGTCCCAGACTTTTTAACAACAATCAAAGCCAAAATGCTCCAGCACGCGTGTTTTCTATGAATGCTCACGAAGCACGCGAAGAAACCACGGTTGTCACAGGTACGTTCACTATTAACGATCATTATGCTTCAGTTCTATTTGATACTGGTGCCGACAAGAGTTTTGTCTCAACATCAATTATACATCATTTGGGTAAATCAGTAGAAGTATTAGAACCCCCGTATACCATAGAAATAGCAAACGGTAAACTTATACATGCCAATTCCATTATTCGCAACTGTACATTGAAACTCAGTGATCATGAATTCTCTATCAATTTGATCCCAATGAATTTGGGAAGCTTTGACATTGTTGTGGGCATGGATTGGCTATCTTCTAATCGTGCTGAAATCGTTTGCTCAAACAAGCTTGTACAAATTCCATTATCAACGGGGGAAACATTACGAGTCTATGGAGACAAGCCTTGTCGTACACTCAAGATAGTATCATGCATGAAAGCTCGAAGTTATCTTCATAAACAATATCCTGCTTTCCTAGCACATGTTGTGGCTAAGGAATCGCCTAAGAAAACTATTCAGGATATTCTTGTTATTTGTGATTTTCCTGAAGTATTCCCTGATGAACTACCTGGACTTCCACCAGTACGTCAAGTTGAATTCAGAATAGATCTTGTACCTGGAGCAAATCCTGTTGCTAAAGCACCTTATCGTCTTGCACCATCTGAGATGCAAGAACTCTCAAGTCAGCTACAAGAACTATTAGATAAAGGTTTCATCAGACCTAGTTATTCTCCCTGGGGTGCACCAATCTTGTTCGTTAAAAAGAAAGATGGATCATTTAGAATGTGCATCGACTATCGTGAACTCAACAAGTTAACTATCAAGAATCGTTATCCATTACCAAGGATCGATGATTTATTCGATCAACTTCAAGGAGCCACTTATTTCTCTAAGATTGATCTTCGATCTGGTTATCATCAACTAAGAGTTCATGATGATGACATTTCTAAAACAGCGTTCAGAACACGCTATGGACACTATGAATTTCTGGTTATGCCCTTTGGACTAACCAATGCCCCTGCAGTGTTCATGGATCTTATGAACAGGGTATGTAGACCTTATTTAGATCAATTTGTCATTGTCTTTATTGACGACATATTGATTTACTCTAAGACTAAGAAGGATCATGAAACTCATCTCCGTCTAATTCTGGAACTTCTAAAGAAAGAGCAACTTTACGCCAAGTTCTCGAAGTGCGCATTTTGGCTGAAAGAAGTTCAATTTTTAGGTCATGTTGTGGATCAGCAAGGTATTCATGTAGATCCAGCCAAAATTGAAGCTATAAAGGACTGGAAAGCACCAGAGACACCATCAGAAATCCGTTCTTTCCTAGGATTAGCTGGATATTATCGGCGATTTATCGGAGATTTTTCTAAAATAGCTGTTCCACTTACTACTCTTACTCAAAAGGATCAACCATTTGTTTGGGGTGAAGCACAAGAAGATGCATTCCAATTGCTTAAATACAAACTATGCAATTCTCCTATTCTCAGTTTACCAGAAGGTAATGACGACTTTACAGTCTATTGTGATGCTTCTAACTTGGGTCTTGGTTGCGTGCTAATGCAACGAGACAAAGTCATTGCTTATGCGTCACGACAACTCAAGATTCATGAAAAGAACTATACGACACATGATCTTGAGTTAGGTGCTGTAATTTTTGCTTTGAAAATTTGGAGACATTATCTTTATGGTACCAAATGTGTTATATACACAGACCATAAAAGTCTTCAACACATTTTTGATCAAAAGGAACTTTATATGCGACAAAGACGTTGGATAGAATTGCTCAATGATTACGACTGTGAAATCCGCTATCACCCAGGCAAAGCTAATGTAGTGGCAGATGCATTGAGTCGAAAAGACAGAGTTAAACCTAGAAGAGTGCGAGCATTGGAGATGACTATTCAGACTAGTCTCATACCCCAAATCCGTGAAGCACAACAAGAGGCACTTACTGAGACATATATTTCTAATGAAGCTCTACAAGGTTTAAATCAAAAATTTGAAACCAAACCAGATGGGGCATATTATTTCCAAAATCGAATATGGGTACCTTCATTTGGAGATCTAAGGAAAGTAATTATGGATGAAGCCCATAAATCTCAATATTCAATTCACCCAGGCGCAGATAAGATGTATCAAGATCTTCATGAATTCTATTGGTGGCCTGGAATGAAGAAAGATATTGCTACATATGTTAGTAAATGCCTCACGTGTTTAAGAGTAAAAGCTGAACATCAAAGACCCTCTGGGTTACTACAACCATTGGAGATTCCGGTATGGAAATGGGAGCAAATCTCTATGGATTTCATAACTAAATTGCCTAAAACACCTAGGGGTCATGATGCAATTTGGGTTATTGTTGATCGATTGACTAAGTCAGCACATTTCTTAGCCATTCGAGAAGACTATAACACGAACAAGTTAGCCAAACTTTATCTTGATGAAATTGTGAGCAGACACGGAGTGCCAATCTCAATTGTTTCTGATAGAGATAGCAGATTTACTTCAAGAGTCTGGCAAACATTTCAAAAGGCTTTGGGTTCACAACTAAATCTTAGCACAGCTTACCATCCTCAAACTGATGGTCAAACTGAACGAACCATTCAGACTTTAGAAGATATGTTAAGATGTTGTGTTATAGATTTCGGTGGTAGCTGGGATACTCATCTTCCTCTTGTTGAATTCTCTTACAACAACAGCTATCACACAAGTATCAAGTGTGCACCGTTTGAAGCCTTGTATGGACGAAAATGTAGGACTCCTGTTTGCTGGGCTGAAATAGGTGAAACCCAATTCACAGGTCCAGAACTAATACAAGAAACCACTGATAAAATTTCTGTTATACGAGACCGAATCAAAGCTGCACAGGATCGTCAAAAGAGCTACGCTGATACCCGAAGAAAGCCTTTGGAATTTCAAGTCGGTGATAGAGTTATGTTAAAAGTTTCTCCATGGAAAGGCATAGTCAGATTCGGGAAACGAGGTAAACTAACATCTAGATATGTTGGTCCTTTCAAGATCCTTGAGAGGATTGGACCAGTAGCATATCGATTGGAATTACCTTCCGAACTCAGCAACATACATGATGTATTTCATGTATGCAATCTTAAAAAGTGCTTATCAGATGAATCACATGTCGTTCCGATTGAAGAAATACGCATTGAAGATAATCTTCAGTTTGTTGAAGAACCTGTTGAGGTTATGGACCGAGAAGTCAAGAAACTAAAACGCAGTCGGATACCCATCGTGAAGATTAGATGGAATTCTAAGCGTGGTCCTGAATTTACTTGGGAACGTGAGGATCGTATGAAAGAGAAATATCCTCACTTGTTTTCATAAACTGACAACCATAGATGAGCGCAAACTGAATTTCGGGACGAAATTCCAATAACAGGGGGAGACTGTGACAATTCAAAGTTTTCAGGTTAGAATAATAACTTGGAAATGAAGAAAATGAGTGTAAGCGAAATCACAAAACGAGGCTTTGATTTCAAGATACGCTGAGTAGAAGATAACGTTAAATAAGAGATCATATATTTTGAATTTTTCAGGTCTTGAAATTATAACCATTGGAAAGAGCTCGAAAAATCGTGAACGTAGGCGAAAACCGTGCGCAAAACGGAGTTCGTATGCTCCCGGAATCGCGAAACGAAGAAAACCAAAATATCTGCGAATTCCCATCCGCGCGGTACGCCCGGGAAAGCCTCCCAGTTGGGGCGATACGCCCGGATGCTCCTGAGGCGGCGGAAAAGCTTAAAAATCAGATTTTTTCACGCAGATATCATTATTTCACTTATGTTCGACTTTCAGACGAAGAAAACCATTTTTTTTACCCTCAAATCCTCATCTTAAAGGGTTCTAAACGTCCGGATCGCACCAAGGAACATATTTACAAGTCCTGATCGTTATTTCTGTCCGAGAAATCCGTCAGATCAGGTAACGGTTCGTTTTTAACCTTCTAGCTTGATTTTGATTGATCAGATCTTGTTTTTGAACGTATTGAGATAGTTAGGGTTGTTGATTATTGCCTAGATGATGGTTATGAATGATTATAAACAAAGAACACGATGTTCTAACGGATAAATCCTTGTTTTGAGCCGTTGTAATGCCCGGTTTTCATGAAACCACAATAATGATTATAATGGTTTAAACCATTTGAGTTTAACAATGATTATGATTGTCTTAATCATTTCTTGAAATGCTAGGTTTCATCCAAGTATTTCAAACTAATGATAAGCATACAGATAATCACCGGAATGACGATCTGATGTTTATAATAACAGTCGGATTAGTACATTGAGCATGGTTATTAAACCTATTTTAATATCACATTCTCATGTTTCATGATACCTGAATGATCAATAACAAGGATTGACTATTCCTAAGCCAAAAATTCATCTAGGAATCGAGTGAATAATCAACAATCAACATCTATATGATCAATCTGAAAACGTTGTGACTAATTCAGTTAGTCATAAATTGTTATAGGAACCATATAGGATTTTCTCTCCGTTGAACATCAAGATCATCATCATCCGTATATAACAGTGAGTTTCATATTCCCCTTTTTAATGTTTGTTTTCTAAAACTCGGGGTGGAACATGTAGACATCTTTTCAAACATATCTTATCAGGAAAATCATGACAAACTATTTTGATTAAATCTTTTATTAAATCATTAAAAACACGCGTATCACGGTTATGACAAGGGTTGGTGCGCCACTTCAGCATGGCTGGCTAAGGCACCCATAACCAACTAGACGCGTTCAATGAACATTTTATCGAACTATTAAAACAAGCGTATCACTTGGGAACTTTGGTTATGTGGAGGCTATTTGGGACCATTCTTATGTGAGCATCATTAACTTGTTATCAAGCCCTTGATAGTACTGGTATGATCATATGCGGGAACGCAAGAACATTATCACAAATCGCTCCGACCGTGGGTTGGACATCATCATGTGATCTCACAATCGTTGTTAACGATTCATCATCATTAGGTTTGATGTTTGCATGCCCAGGTGGATTCAATTTCAAAGTACCTGTTTGATCACTTGTGAATACTAAATTGGTGAAAATCAATTGTTTGAACAATCATTTTAAATCAGCAAAACCTATGATTCTCACTCAACTATTCGTAGTTGACTCTTTTATCTACATGTTTCAGGTCATGGGGAACGACATCAAATCAATCTAGGTCAGGATCAGCAGCAGAACTAGTGGTGACCTAGAAAGAAAACTTAAACATCGTATTGTATAATAAATACCTTACGATAACTTGTTGTATAATATGTATATTATGCGTGTTTAAATGAACTTAACTCTATGAAACATAGTAATCATGGGTTGTTCTCCAACATTGGCACATGAACACATAGTCACGCGCCGTGGATTCCGCACGCGGCGTGGGTTGTGACATATACCCAGTGATTCCACGAACCTGTAGCCTTTCCTTCGCCCTCGTCCCCATTGTTTGTTGTACCATCGGCTTCTCACACATCTCGAGTGCACCAGGATATGTGTTTCGAAGGTGTGTGGTTCGACTGACAAGGTGGTGAACGGCTAAACATATGGGTTCAAACAAGAACTAGAAAAACCCTATTTTTCGTGAACTTGCACAGCACTATACCTTCGATTTTAGTGGACAAAACTTCAGATCCCTTGTACTTCTATGTAGAGCTCGTCAAGGGCTACGCTTGGGCGCAAGAATCACTCAAATCGGTGGAGAAATGAAGAAGTTGTGGAAGATTGAAGCTTGAATTTGGTGGTTTTTGGTGGTAGACGGGAATTCAATGTAGAGAGAGAAGGGAAATGTGAAAAATGAAAAAATGGTCTCAATTTAGACTTTAAATACTCCACGGGTTTTCGGGTTCGTTTCGGTTGCTCGGTTTGTAATTTTGTCGCGTATCCGGAAATTACGCGAAATTTTAAATATAATAAATAGAAGAATGTTATTTAAATTATTTGATGAGTTTCAAAATTATAAAATGTTAAATATTTTATTCTATTAATTTTATTATCGTTCGTGTCGTGTCGTGTTTCATTTTCGTTTCATCGAATCGCGTCACTATCGCGCGTATTCGTTCGAATCGTCATTCGAACGAACACGACGATAGTTTTGCTTTCCGACTTTTGTTTTCTACTTTCCAGTCATCATTTCAGAACGTTAAACTCACAGATATGTTTGTGTGAATCGTCACCCACGCAAACACACTGTCAGTTCGTTATTCTGAAACGACAATGTGTTATTGTTTGAATTGTGTTTCCTCACTGTTGGACTCAACTAAACACCTTGTTTTCACATAGTTTTCACATTGAATTTTCGGCCATCTGATTCCTGTCATCAATGGATATCAGATCGCAACCGATTTGTTTCTGTTAACTGTTTGAACACTGATGTTTCCCGTGATTTGTTGTGTTAACTGTACTTAAGTTTTCACTTAAATACACACAACTAATGTTTCAAATGTACGTTGTACTTACTGTATCAAATTTTACACAAAAATACGTACAACGATTTCTTGTATTTAGTTTTTCTGATATTACAAACACTGTTTACAATCACGTATGTACACATAGTTACTGTTGCAAGTACACCTACCGTACGGACTTGCCGGCCGGTGAGGTACTAGTTGTCACAATGCATATTTCTAAAAATAGAAACTTTTATGATGAAAGATGTTGCTAGATGTTGTTTTAAGCATAATAGATAGTTTTGAATGATGATTTATGTCAATCAATGTGCTTAATAACTTGTTTGGATGGTTAGATTTGAGAAAATAAGGCTTAAGTTCATACGTTTCTAAAAATAGAAACTTTGGGTTGAATGAACATGTAATGCATGTAGAATTTGATTTGGTTTAGGTAACATGATGATGTTAATGGTCAAGATAGTATGTTTGGGTAATTTGATTTTTGATAAAATGATTTTTGTGCTAAACTTTCCATTTCTAGAAACTTTAATTAGCTATTTTGTGAGATATGGAAGTACGAGCATGTTTGATGATGAAATATGATGTAATATGCTATATTATGATGATTTAGGAGTAATTTCACGATTAACTGTATGAAAACATGATAACGTAGCATACTTGCTGAATATAGTAACTTTTGGTTAACTAGAAAAGGAATTTGAGCATGCTTGTTGATGTATGATGTCATACTATGTGTTAATATGAAACTCTTAGGACATGAACATACGTAGGTTGATAAAAGGTGATTTTGAATGCAACTTGCTTAATATGAAAACCTGTTAAATATAGAAACATGCCAAAAGAGGAAACCTACTATGAATAGTAACTTGTCTCATGAATGTACGTGACAACTGCCATGATTAGCAACATGTATGATAGAGACACATTATGCATACTTGCCATATTTGGAAACCCTATGTGCTATGACATGCTTACTTGCACAACTTGCTAATTGAGGGAAACTTTGCAAAACACTAAAACAAAACGAATGTTAACAAACTAAACAAGTCACCAACGGGTTGTTGAGTCAACACATCAAACACAGTTAAACACAACAACTTGGAGTTGTTTGGACACAAACACGGTCTAAGTAAACCAACACGGACACGAACACGAACACGAACTTATATTACCCATGTGATATAGGTGATAGTTAGGGACAGACAGCTCACAAAACGCAAACAAATGCAACTCAGGTGAGTTTACGGCTCCTTTTCTCTTAACTGTTTATAAACTCAAACCGGGGGAGAATTACATGCAAATGTTTTTTACAAACATTTTGGACAAACGTTCTTGACAAACATTTTGTACAAATGCTCTTGACAAACATTTTGGACAAACGCTTTTGACAAACACTTTGAACAAACATATTTGACAAACATTGTGTACAAACCATTTGACAAACGTATATTTCAAACATTTGACAAACATTTTTGACTAACATTTAGGTCTACAAGCTGGGCAAAAATTCTTGACCAACATCTGGGTCAAACAAACTGGGCAAACTATTTGTACGAACATTTTGTATGATTGTTGGTTTATTGGAACAAACTCATAAGTGTTGTATATCGTATAAAGTCCTCGCAAAGTCATACCGTTAATGTGTACAACGAGGCGAGCTTAGATAGTACTATTGGGATTGACGAACCTCGCACGACGCCAATACTGATTGGAGGTCAGGACATGTGTAAACTCAACCTATCGCCATTGTTTGTATGATAGACATGGCAAAGAAATGAACAAACAGTCTAGTTCGATAGTGACACAACTGACACGTGGGGCCTCGGTCCTGGCAAACATTGATAAACAATAGATCATACGTCAAACTGATTTTCTTTACTTTTGATTAAACCTGTGAACTCACCAACTTTATGTTGACACTTTAGCATGTATTTCTCAGGTACTCAACACGCTTAAGAGCATAGTATGCACTTAAGGATTCCATTGAAGCGTCATGCAACATATGTTTATTTTCCGCTGTAAAACTTATTACTCTGTTGGAATATCTTAAGAGATATTTATGTATTTTCAAACTCATATAGAGTCATTCAACACCACCAATGTAGCTGATCCTGCCACGTCACACCCAGCGGCCTGACACCGCATGTGGTAATTTGGGGGTGTGACATTTCCGCTTGTTCTTTTGCTAGCGTACAACCAATTCATTCAAAGAGCTGGCAAGAACTTTCATCCCACCCAAAAATCATAGTAAGCTGGGATCAATTCATATATTACTCAGGAACATGATAAAAGGAAAGAAAGAAAGAGGATTTCTTTCTTTTATCACTTAGGAGCCTTGTGAAATGAAGGTCACATGCATGTTTTTGAATGAGAGAAAAAAGTGAGAAATCCTCTTTTCAACTCTAACGCTCCCACTATATAAGTATAGTATGCAGGAAAGTACCTGTCTAAAAGGAAGGTAATGACCGAAACATTGGAACATCGGTCTAAGCTCCATTAACGGGTAGCTCGCTCATATGGAATAGGGCTTTGCTCCTGCCTGCTCTTTTATTATGCATCTCAAAGAGTCGTAATCTTTCTATTTGATTCCTTTTGTCCCCCTAATGTTTTCTTCAGTCTTGGTTCTTCCGCCTTGTTGAAGGTCTAGTGGTGCTACCCGAAGACTTAAATAGATGGGCATTGTTGTTAAGACAAGCGCGTCCCAATGAAAAAGAAATCATGTAACAAAGTGGATTATTAATTGTACAATTAATACTTCAAACTAGGATTTAGCATTATTCATTTATTCAAACCTACAGCATAGCAACCAGAAGTTTGTGTATGATGGCGAAGCTTCTGAGCTGCATCAAAACAATAATGAATATAATAAAGAGCCTCAAAACGCGAAAATGTTGTGAGAAACTAACCAAATATGACAATTCTTCATTTATGTCTTCTTAGTTATATATAACATGACGCTAACTGTTGTTTTACGATTTTATATCTCATGACGAATTGATAATTTGGGTAAAAAGTAGAATACTTAACAACGGTTACCTTATGGTACTGCATGATCGAAATATAAAATATCAACCTGCTAAAAAAGTTATGACTTTTATGCGATTTTGGTGACGAGCCCAATGCACAACCATCCTCAAACGCTCTTGAAGCATAAAAATCAACTATACATTATGTAACAAACAAAATGCTTAAAAATTCAAACACTAACACATGTGAAACCAATTTTTGATAAAATTTCACTAGTTTTGACCAATTTTAACATACTATACCGATTGATAGAGTGGTTAGTTCCTGTTAGGACCAATTAGCAATTAATGGTCCAATAAGGTGAAATTTAATCAATGGAGAACAATTAGCGATTAGTTGTCAATGAATTGGTGATTAATCCCAATTTTGACAACACTATTTATTAATCATATTCGAAAATTCAAAGTCCTTTCAGTTTATCGAATAATAAACGTTATACACATGGTCAAACTCACGTTTCGTGTGTTTTATCAAACTCATAATTTCATAATAAATGCTCAGTATATCCCACTATCAGTAAAGCTAACATAGGATCTGGGGATGATAAAATGTACACAAGCTTTGCCTCTACCTTATAGGAATAAAAATGATGCTATCAATGAGATCCTTGGCTCATGATGTCCGATTAACCGATCAACCGAACGATTTTAACTTTATTTTGACAAAAATTAATTAAAAATAACGTTAAAATTAGTACAATTTTACTTTTGTCCCTCGAGAGCAAACACATATATACATTATAAGCGCGCACCGCAAACAGGGTCTAATTTCATAATAAACATAATGTAGTAATGTATAATGTATAACTTTCAGTCAATCATTCCAACTGCACAATATTTGATCATTGAAAGAGCTGTTTTTATACACAGATTTCTAACACTAATTGCATATTCAATCATTCAAACTACATTTTTTTCATTACACTTTGTGTAACAATCTCCAGTCTATATCATAGTTTGCAAGAGTTGCCACACAAGACATCTGATACTCTCTCATCAGACCCAGAAAAATAGAAACCCACCCAGTCAGAAGATCTCTTCCAGCAATCTCTTTTAGCTGCAATTAACAAAAAAAAAAAAAAAACACAAGATCACAGTTTTTTACGCTAAAATTGAACTTATTACACAAGATTATGATCAATAATACAGTTAAAAAGCGACAAGCGCACAAGATGCTAGAAAACCCTCAAGAGGTGACGCAGCGTCAGTGGCAAACACAAGATTATGATCAAGAATTCTGTTAAAAAGTACACAAGATATCGAAAAACCTTTATGAGGTGACATGGCATCAAATAGTAAGCACTTGAGTTCCTCTTGTGGTTTTAAGGTCGCAAAAGTTAAAACGCGATGTGTGAGCTTCATGTATGTGAAGTGCTACCATATGCACATCCAAAAGTGAGTCTTTTTATCAAGTTAACCATTCATATTCTCATCATCATCTGATTGTTTTACATATAAGCCTTGTACAGATCTTAATTTCGACCAACTTTGATCCAGATACATGAAGCGTCGCCTCAAGGCCCTGAGGCATTTTCATATCACCACGTGCGGTTCTATCTTTAAACCTATTTAAGGCCACAAGTTAAGCTGTCTTTTTTCTAATCCTAATGGTTAGTAGAGTAATGGTAAGGTTATTGGGTCGTGTGAGTCTCTACCAAACATGGTTTGTATTCGCGTGTCATGTGTTACTCAATGGTTCCTCTTTTTTTTTTTTAATTAATTTTTTAGTTTTTTCTTCAATCTGGAGGGTTTGTCTTGAGATAGAGATAAGGTTTACCATCCCATCCTCCCGAGACCCTACAAATAACCAATCTACGAATGAGATTTACTAGGTATAGTTGTCGACTTGTAGTAATTTGTATGTATAAGAAACTATTAAACACATTCAAAGGGTTCATGACCATTTACCAATGACCATGTTTCCAAGAAAGAAAATATGTGTTTTGATATGCTACAATCCTGATTCCTGAATACTTTCGGTTCGGCAAAGGTTTTGAGAAGCATGTAAGGTATTGCTACAGTAGAACCGGTTTTCATGGGTAAAATCGTAAATATAGATTACCGTCGTAAGTATAAAAATGTGTAAGCAAATGCACCAAGCAAGTTTATGTGTGTAAGCAAATGCGTCCAAAACACGTTGGAGGTATGGTCCAACAAAACATGGAATAATTTCACACACATTCTTTTCTTTAAAAGGTATCATCACTAATTCACCAAAATCTATAAAGCATAAATTTTAGATTACAAATGTGCCCTGTAAGTCCTACTCGTAGCATGACTATTTGCAGGCTTTTGGGTAAGATACGATGTAGACAAGCCTTACCTTTATCATTAGGGAAAGAAAGACAACAAAATCGGGAACATCGATTTTAGCTTTTGTTGTTGCAAATTAGTATAAACGAACAGGTCGATTGTTTCGACCCTATATGTTTCAGAAACAGCGAATCAATGCATAAAGCTTTATGGAACTTTGGATAGAAGACACATATCGAACGATCCTCAATCAAAATCAATGAATGAATGTATTCTCACTTTAATTTCAAGATTCCCAGAACATAATTTCACATTTAGAACATTCCTATCTAAAAAATATCAAGAAATGAAGACCATAATTTCACATAAGAACAATCACACAAGGGGAAATCAAGATTTTGTATAAACAAATGAGATGAACATTATAAAGAACACAAAGTTTAAATTATAGATAACAAGGCAGCTCAAAAAAGTTCAAATTCTGATTATTTTACATAAAAGATAAAGATTTAGAACAGCACCATTCTAAAAAAAACAAAAATTAAACTCATAAATTTTGACCAAGTAAATACAAAAAAGATGAAACATTGATATGAAGATAAGGTTTTCTTTCAAAAATATCATTAAAATAACTAAAAAGAGATCAATCACACAAATAGAAATCAAGATTTTGTAAGCACAAATGAGATGATGAACATAATCAAGAACACAAACTTCTGATCATAAATAACAAAGCAGCTAACTAAAGATCAAATTGTGACTAGTTCAAAGAAAATATGAAGATTTAGAACATCCCAATTTTTTTTAACAAAAAAAAACAAAAATAACAAGAATTTAACACAATTTAATCTTTTGAATTATGAACAAAATTCACAATTTTAAACAAATATTACATAAAAAAAATTCAAACTTTAACATGAATAAAAGATTTTTCCAACAAATTAACAAACATAAAAATCATAAAAAGACAAACTTACCCTTGGCCGTCGACACCTCCATGTCCACCACTCCCACCACTACCATACGACCCATCATCGGCGGTCTGCCACACCGACTGCCACGCTTGAGACGGAGGCCCATACATTCCGGCAGGATCCACCGCCGGCCGCCCCATCGTCACACCCACCGCCGCTGGCTGCCCCATCGGCGGATAATAATACGGCAACCCACCAACACCCGACCCCACCATCCCACCACCACCACCGGCAACAACAACCGAACCATCATCCTTAATTTCATCACGCGGCACAATGTCGACGAGGAAATCAAAGATGTCGGTCCGGGTGATCGCGGCGGCGATGTCGTTTTTCTGCAGGGTCCGGCGTTTGTTCTCCTCGGCGTGAAGCCATGATCGGATCGTGAGTTCGAGGATGAACAGCTCGCACGCTTTGGCGAACAAGATTGGGGCTTCGGCGGAGATCATTCGAACATCTTCATCGGCTTTCATGATCTTTTTGATCCGTGCGAGCGGCAGCTGGTGGTTCTTGAAATCGTTAACTTGTTCGATTTCTTGGCGTTGGTAGTTCCAGAACATTTGGAGTTGCTGGTGTTGTTGTTGAAGGAGGTGGTGGTATGGTGGTTGTTGTGGTGGGAATGGGGTGGGTTGCGGTGGCGCTGCGGTGTCCGGAGCGGTGGAAGGGGGTTGGTTGGTGGCGGTGGTGTTGTTTTCCATGGTGGTGGTTTTTTTTTGGTGTCTAGATCATATGTTATGTTTGTTTCGTTAGAAATGTAAAGTGGTGGTTTGTAAGACATGCCTCAGGATAAGGCATTTATCCGGTTGTTATTGGATAGAATGGCTTTGAGGTTGATTTGCTTATCCTGCGGACCCTAGCCGATAGCTACGGGTGTGCTCGATTTGGTTCGATTCAACTTTTTTATTTTATGTTTTGTTGAAATCGATTAAAGGTTGTTGGTTATGAAGAAATCATAATCGAAACTAATCGGTTTCAGTTCGGCTTTTTGTCGGTTGTCGATTAGTTTTTACATATGATATTATTTTAAAAAAAAATTATAATAAAACGAACAATTTTTTTATTTTAAAAATGAGTATAGTATTATTATAAAATATGAATTTTTGTCATTATGTCTTTCTTAAATGTTTTGGTATAATAATAAACTTTTTTTTTTGTTTTTCTTACATGTAATTGTGTCTTTTTAAAGATCATTATTGCATTCATACTCATTACTCGTCATTGTGTCATCTTTACTTGTTATCTGTTTGTTTACAAACTGAACCAAATCAAACCAATCGTTTTTCAATGGAGCAGAATTCAAACAAGCGTATTTTCGATCAGCTTTCCTGCTAGCGTCAAGTAAGTTTTGAGTTTCGTACAATTTGAACGTGTGAAATATCCGAAATTAGATTTCCTTGGAGCAATTTTCTTTGGAGGCCACCGATCCGGTTGCTTGCGGCTGCGCTTTACTTGTTACTCTCGGTTAGTAGGGTATTGGAAGGACCCGAGGGTTTACCACGTACGTAGGTTCCCACAGTTATAAAAAAATTAGATTTAGTTTTAATAAAATTTATATTGTATAGTCAATATATAGTCTTACATTGTGTACAACAACAACCATATCCAGTAAAAGTGTAAAACTCTCACTTTGAGTAGGCTCTGGTATACCTGGCAAAATGGGCGGGTTGGGTCGGGTTGGGTAACGGGTCAGAACGGGTTCGGTTCAGGACGGGTGCGGGTCAGGACGGGTTTTAAGCAAAATCAATGCGGGTCTAAATAGATTGTTCTTAAAAAATATCAATTTAGTTTAACTTATGATGTGTTATAAGTAAACAAATAGTCCATTTGGATAATTTTTAGTGATTTTTTCATCAAATATGTTATTAATCATTCTTATATGTTTAAATCTATTGCATTTACATAGTGTTTTGGTTACCCATCTTAACCCGCATTATGTTTAAGTGCTACCCATCTCAACTCATTCAATATTATGATGTTACTCATTTCAACCCATTATACTACAATTGTTTACCCAAACCAACTCATTTCCTTTGATATGTGTAAAAATTGCCACCTCTAGGTTTTGGGGAGGGAAGGATAAAGACACACCTTATCCCCTATCTACGGATAGATAGAGAGGCTGCTTCGTAAGAGTCCCCCGGCTCAAAGTTCTGATTTTTTTTCTTTTTATTATTATTATTATTATTATTATTATTATTTTTATTAATATTATTATTAATACATATTAAACAAAAACATATATCAAGCGACCCTGCATAAACCGGTAACCAATGTTTTAAAAACCGGTTCGAACCGGCCGGTTCAACCGCCTGCCGGTTACTAATCCGGTACGAAACCATCCGGTATTATGTAGGTTCTTTCGATCAATCGTGCCGGCGGTTTAATCCGGTTTTACCGGTATTTCCGGTTTCAAAAAAACACAAAATTTCGGTTTTTAAGCGATTTTCGGATTTTAAGCTATTGTTAACTTGATGCGTTTAACACGCCAATATCATAATCCTATTATGCACTTTTATTTTTAAAAAAATTATTAGAATTTGAGTACTTTTAGATTGTTTTGGATGAATTTGAGTATTTTTTAAATTGTTTTTGGATGAATTTGTATACTTTTTGGAAATTTATTTGAGTATAAGTTGTATTTATATAGAATTTTATGTTAATTAGTATGTCCGATTGAACCATCCGGTACAACCCGGTTCAACCGGTTGAACCATTTTTGAGTCAAATCCGGTATATCTAAAATACCGGTTTTTGAAACATTGCCGGTAACACACAAGTCTTACATTGTGTGTGATACATAATTAAGTTATAAGCCCGGGTTTGAAGGTGTGACGATACTCAAATAAGGCATGGGTTAGTTTTGGACACCTGATCCATACGCGTAGGTATTGAATTTTTCTTATAGCGTTTAATCCCAAATGAGTTAACACCGCCATATTTTATTCGAGTTTAAAAGGAACATTTAGCGCTTTTTGTAAGGTGCACTGGTGCTGCTGCTGGTGTTGTTGTTTGAACTAAAATCATTTCCAAATTGGTTTCGATTTTGGTCAACAAAGTTAAAATTTGGTAGAGATGGAATCGATCCCAGTTAGGTTCAGGTTCTGACTTGTTTTTTATCTGTTTTCTGTCTATTCAGTTCCAATTTTTGGCCCGGCAAAAATGAAATAAGTTTCGATTTTGATTTATTTCAGAATCTGAAACCGTCTGTACCTTTCTATTTGGGTAGGATTGGTTTCGGTTCTGAGTAGGGTGGTCAGGCATAGTTCCGGAACTGAATTTATTTTTTCTCCACCTCTACTTTTTTGTGCATTAGATAAAATAGTGAGACATTTTATTTATTTATTTTTTTGGATGTATGCTTGTATTGTAGCCTGTAGATAGAAACTTAATTTGTAGATGACTTATCCTTTTAAATTGTTTTTTATTTAGAATAATTATACTATTATGTCAAAAAAGTGTTGTAATCGATCTTAAGACAATAATTAGTCAAAGAGATTTCTAAAAATAAACCCAAAAGAAGGCTTTGACCAGTCAACTCAATTTGGCCCAACCCGTGTCATGAGCCCAAACATACTCCTATTTAGGAACGAGAAAGATAGATATCACTTTGGTACATGTATCTATTACAAAATAATCATCTCTACATGATATTAGTACCATATTGGTACTAGCAATGATATCCAAATTATGAAATAGCTGGTAATATCGTACTGAATCTATCGGTACGATACCGGTTTCGTACCAATATTGGGTCGGTTTTGGTACACGGTACCAATACTCATATCTACTCCAAAAGAACCTAACTTGGTATAAAGAAAAACACCTTCAAAATTTAATCAACTTGAAAATTTAGATTTTGTTTCACACCTTCCCCTTTCTTTACAAGTGTATATGCCACAAACAGGAGAATGAACAAATTACAAAATTGCCCCTCCAACTAACTTCATTTTGGCACGTTTCATTTTCTTGAATATATATTTTTACATTAAGGATATTAAAGCAAGAACAATTAACCAAAACTAATCTCAATTACCGGATCTTCTTAAGAAGGCTAATACGCCTAATCCAGCTACTAATGCAGCTCCCGCTGCAGCTGCACTGTATGCAGAAGCCCATGCATCAGCTTGATCGACCTCCAGACCCCCGGCTGATGATTGTGACCCTTTTCGACGATTACTTGTCCCAGAATGATCTAAATGCAACTTTAATCCCTGTTAAGTACAACCCGAATGTCACATCCTAGATCTTTCGAACTTTAGAGATGAACAAAAAAATACGGCGTAAAAACCTTTTAGATTTTGATAACTAATTGTTGTTGGTATTTGGTTTATGATTTTGCATACGAATGGTGTCTTTGATTTATATATAGATAGTTCTGTTAGAGTTGTGTTTTGTCTCAAATGGATCAAATAAGCAAATGGTTTGGCAAAATTAAAATCAAATCATATGCGTAAGATCGGTTGAAAGTATGTTGAATCCTTATTACTGAAACAAGCTTCTAGCCCTGCTATGCTCCGGTTTAAACTTTGTTTTGAAGATCAAAATACATATGTTTTTCATGGTAAATTTAGACAAAAATGATAAGACAATTAAAAATCATAATTTGGAATATAATTAACTTGCAAAAGTTATAAATGCAACTTTTAAACCATATAAAAACATACGTAATATAAAACGTAGACTCAACAGTAATTTAAAAAAAAAAACTCAATAATAAACCATGAACTTAATAAAAGAAAACCCTAAACTAAAATATTTAAAAATAAAACATAAAGTATCCAGTATTCAAACATTTACAGAAAATACTATTAACTGCACAATTTCAAAACTTGTGGGGGTCTATTGTAAAGATTTGAAACACAAATGTCAGAGCAACTGAAAGATGTGTATTTATTCACCACTATGCCCTATGCCCCATTATTAAGCGGGGGTGACCAGAGAGGTTTTTTAGTTTTCAGCGGGTGACCACTAAACATAGTCTAAGATTTAAAGACGAAGGCAAAACATACCTTCCAACCAGCTAATCGTGCATGTTCTACAGCCGCAGTAAGATCGTTGTCAGATGAAATGACAACTTTGTCCTCATCTTCATCTTCATACTAAGGTACAAATATAATTGGCAACCATAGTTTCGAAAGAAAGGAAATATGAAGTATATGACAATCAAAAAAATGTGATCAGAAATAAATGTACCAGAATCTGTGGTAGGTTGTTGCGGTCAATTTCACCCCCTAATCTTTGAAGTATTGCAGTTATAAGATCTGTTAAACTTCGAGAATCTGGCAGAAAAAAGAACACAAGATGTATGTTTTGAAATGTCTAAAAGTTTATTATTCAAATAAATTAATTCTAAATGCGGTAAAAATTATGTCCCATTTCGAATGGGTCAAGTTAATAAAATAAGCTATAAATGATAACACATCAAGTCAAAAAAAATCTAGAGAAACAGGTTCATGGGCCAATCTAAGCTAAAAAGGGCCATGTAGGTCAAAGCAAATATCAAAAGCATAAAGAAAGATGCATCAAAGGGCTAAAAGTCATTTAAAGTTTATTAACGCATACAACCTTGCCGCGATTGCAGTGCACACATATAATGTATATATGTGTGGGCCCTTAAGGGGAAAAACTAAAATTGCACTAATTTTAACGTTATTTTAATTATTCAGTAAAAATAACGTTAAAGCATTGGGATGATTTACTTTAAATGATAACTTTGAGTCAGTGACTCTTTCGGAGCAGCAACTCTATCCCAACTAGGATAAGGATAATGTTTGTCTTTATCCTTCCCCTCTAGACCCTGTTAAAGAGTGAGAATACGTTGGGTAAGTTTGTTTGTCTGTCTTTATCCTTCTCCTCTAGACCCTATTAAAGAGTGAGAATATGTTGGGTAAGTTTGCTTGTTTGTTTAATGTGTAAAACCTCTAAATTGTTCTATATGAAAAATTAGATTATTATTGACATGGTTTTGGTTTTGTTATCATAGCTAAAATATTAACCGTCTATAAAAAAATTAAAATATAAAAAAAAACTGAAGTGTTTGTCGTTTAACCCAACCCAACTCATGTCTGTTTCAATCCATATTTAAAAATGACATTCTTTGACCTCTTAACTAATCTGCCTGCCCATCCATCTAGCCACCTCAAGAAAACACCTAAAAAACACCTCTACAAGATGCAACAAGCAGCATAAGTAATGGATCATGTTAGATTTAGGTCAAAAAAGATGGATAGAGTAATTTAGAAGCTAAATAAAAACATACCACAGATAAATCTATGCATCCGACCCCTCTTATCTTGGATTTTGAAAGCAAATGAATTAGGATGATTAGTTGAAGGATAAGCAAATGATTTTCCAATTTCTCCACTTTCAGAAGGTAATTTCAAGGAACTCTCACTGCGGTTCACAAGCTTTATTTAGGAAAACCAAAAAGATTTTGAAAAAAAAAAAACTTTTGTTTTAGGCCATAACCTTCTAGTTTCATCATCGTCATCTATAGGAGCTAATGCCATTGCAGAGTCCCAAAACTTCTGCATCACTGAATTTCCTCCCTCATTATTAACACCTGTAGCATTGCCCACCTAATTTGCAAGAAATTCAAATTTATATTTCTTACAGAGCAAAAGAATTACATTTGCATGTCCTATGATACAGAATATTACACTGTATCTATGATGAAAGATCTAAAATCAGATAAAGTTAATGCAATTCCATAAAATTTTATATTTCCAAAATTTAATCTTGCATAAGTAGTTTAGTTACCGTGGCTATTGCAGCGTGAGCTATGTGGAGTACATCAACAATGGAAACAATAACTCCGTCTGATCAAACCAAATGCCATTTAGATATATAACATGTACGCATTTGAATATATAATGTGGATATATATGTATAAACTGAAACATATAATGTTGTCTTTACCCCTATCAACAACAGGAAGATGTAAAAACTTTCCATCATGCATAGTATGCAGTGCATCAACAATAGGTGTATCGATAGTGGCACATTCAGGATTTGGAGTCATTACCTACATAATCAATCATGCAGAAATGAAAAAAATTACTTGAATTGGTAAAGTGATTACCTGTATGCATACAAGAAAAGGGAACCACTTATGAACTAATTACCTTCTCCACTAAGGTTGATTCAGCAGGAATATCTTGAGCTATCACCCGTGTTAAAATATCCTTTGAGCTAATTGCACAAAACACAAGTTACAATATGGTTTGTTGTAAATGGCATGGTTCTTTCCATATACGCAACTGAATACAATTGAAAGTAAAAGTGGGAAAATGGAATGATTGGGTAACTAGCAATTTTTAGTGCAGATGAAACGGGTGGGTTAAGTTGGGTAGACTAACAAATCTATTTTTGTTAACTTCAATAATATTCAGGGGGTTAAATGTGACCATAAAAACTATATCATTTCAAGAATAGTCAAGATAATTGAAAAATGTTTTAATACATTAGAGTCAACCTCAGGAAACTTTTCAAACCAGCGACTCATCCAACCCATTTCCATTTAAGTTAATTTTTCTGCTGCCCCTATTGGGATAAAACATAACTCAGATAAATTACAATTGAGAGAAACTCACGTTAAAATCCCTCGTGGCTTGTTATCAATGGTTACAATAGCAGAACTACTACGAAACTCAAGCATCTTTTTTGTAGCCATCACAACTGTGTCAAATGGTGAAACAGTCACAATCCTGGATTAAAAAAAGAAAGAAAAAAAAATCTTAATTACTTTTGGAAATGGTGGCCACAAATGTAGAGGTATAATACAAAAAAGCAAATAAATATGTAAACGTATTACCTACTTTGAATTCTCCGAGAGGATGGTAGACAAGTTAGGCTTAAACATCCGTTCTCGAAGTGTTTCAATGAATGTATTGGGACCTGTGTAATGATGACCAGTAGAAATTGCATTTGATTATAATTTCAAAACTCTGCAATAAGGTTGCAGATATTGTACAATATAATATATAATCTAACCAGGAAAAGAAGTTCCCCAATGCTTTTCAACACCTTCAACGGCATCTGCAATAGCTTTGCCCTTTTCAGCTGCTCTTTCCATGCGTGCAATAGCATCATATAAACATTTGGCTATATCAAGCAAAGCAATAACCTCACCATTCTCAACAACAGGCAAGTGTCTAAATTTTCCTGCACATATAATTTAATTCACAAGATTATAAGATTCAAAAAAGATTTGAGGTAATGTGGGTAGGCTAGGTCGGGTAACAGGCCAAAATGGTTCAACTCTTCAGGTCAGAAAAGGTCATTTTAGTTTGGGTTGGTTGGTCGGTTGATCCATTAACATTTTTATCCCGTTTTCTTTGTACTTTGTATATAAACTATATATGACCCATACTAGGTCCCTTTGATCCATTTGATTTGTTCCATATTTAAACAATATTTTAAAGTTTATCCACTTGACCTGTTAGAGATAAAATATAAATCCAATCACCCATTTCCAGGTAAACGGATTGAATAAGCTACCTCTATGAAAGACCAACATGTTTTCCTAGTTGTTACTTGTTACAAACCTTGCACCATCTTTTGCAAGGCATCCACAGCAAGACTATCAGACAACACATAAATTGGGTTCTTTGTCATCACCTTTGATACAGGTGTGTTCATAAAATCTATCTCATTAGCAATAACTTTTGTTGAAATGTCCTTCAATCAACAAAAAAAAGCTAGTTAGTGAAATTTTATACTAGTATGACACTTTGATGACACAGTAGACATTATGTTTCACATTAATGTTGGCTTGATTTTAAATTCATGTCTAGTAGATGTGACAAACTGGGTGGGTTAGGTAATGGATCAAACACGTTATATTTAAAACAGGCAAGGTTGTCTCTAACCAAATCACGTTTTATCCAAAAAAAATTTTACTTTTTACTAATAAGTAGAGTAATATTAATATGATTACTATATTACTAAAATATGAGCTTTCTTACTTTTGCATACACCTTGGCTGAATTTTCACCTTTTTGAAATAATAGATTTGTTATAGATGTAACATAACCATGTCAACCAATTCATAGGAAAAATGGAAAATGGGTCAAATTTCAATCCCCTATTTTGTCAAGAATCAAGACGAACCTTATCAGTCAATATACCACTAAGTAGTGCATTCGAGTCAGTGAGCAAAAGAGCATCCACTCTTCTAGCAGCCATCCGACAACAAGCTTCATAAATGGATGTAGTATCGGGTACCGTCAAAGCCCTTGAGAGGCGGAGTTTCTTCACAGTCCGCTCTTCTGTTATTCCCCTGTGTAAGTGCCCGTAGGCAAGTAAACTTAATTATTTTAGAAAAACAATAATAATATTTCTAGTCCTTTGATGTGAACTAATTCTCTAAATGGTTTTTATATTTTTAAAAATTTTTGTATTGTTTCTATAGTTATATATGATCTTCCCTTGAATGAAAATTTGCATATAGTTAATTGATTATATCCTACAACAAAAATGTGGAGATCGTCAGAATGACAATAAATCATCTAGTTGATAAACAAGAATCATAGCTTAACTCATGCATTTCAGACGTTAATTAAACAGCTAGTTTATGTCTTTGGATGAAAATTTGGTACATCAAACGCATATATTCCTACATTTGCATATTTAATCCGAATCACTAAAAAATTTGTTTATCATCAATCTATTATTCTATTGCAATAGACTGTGTAGGACCAAAGCAAGGGCCCGTCCCAGGCTTAGACTATTGAGGGGCCCAAATATATATTTTTTTAAATTCTATATAATTTTTTTATGCCAGTTAAGTTTAAATAAGTTTAATATCCAAGTTAAAAAAAACCAAGCCTATTTGTTGAGTCCTAATATCTCCGGAATCAAACCCATACCCATTTACTTAGTAAAACATTCAACCTACGACACAATGTTTCAAAAAAGATGATCAAAGGATTTGCAACCAAGAGAAGAATCATTAGTTAACTATTCTAGTATCTCATTTTAATTCTATGATTTTAATATGTTTCTTGCTGTAATGTTGATCGTCACAAAAAAAGATTTATATAATTGATGATTCGTTTTAGCCTAGAGTATTCTTCTCGTCTCGGTCACTTCAATTATCAGGACCTAGATATCTAGGTTAAGTTGATCAAACAGCGTCGTTTTGACGCTAATTTGTATAATCAATCTACACGCATACTAAGCAGACCGGAAAAAATGAATCACATAAAATACACAAAGAAATCAAAATTTCATACACGGAGGAACGAGAATTCGAGAGAGCTTTGCGACCGGAATCAGGTTGTCCGTTTTCATCAGATTTCTTCTTCCGAGAAGATGAAGATGCCAACGACCTCCGTGAAGAACTTCCATGGCGAGAAGCCATCTTCACCGGCAATCAATCAAAATTCCTCAACCCTTGCTCGACCTGAATCGCATAAAAATCAATCGATTTCATCACACAACATAATTTACTCAGCAACATCCACATTATCAATCCGGAATTACGGTTATGATATTTTGATCACCTGATATCTGCAATGGTCAAACGTAGAAGAGAATCCAACGGAATTGCAGCAAAATCTGTTGGATCGTTAATCAGAGGTTGAAAACATTAAGATTGAAGAGGAGATTTTACAAAAGAAGGATCAAATGCGAAGGAATTTGATGTTGATGATTTTATTCAAATTTCGTACGGATGAATTTGACGCAATTTCTGTTTCGTTTCAATGCGGTTTTTGTTTTAAATATAATAATAATATATATCGCTAGGCATACGTTAAAACATATATAGGTTAAAAAATAAAAGAATTATTTATACACACATGTTGAAAAATTATTATTTTTTTGAACGTAAAGATTATTTCCTCCTAAACTACTCCACAATAATTACACCATTGCATGAGTTAGAACCCATGACCTCCCATTTTAAGAGGCAAGTCTCTACCAAGTGAGCTAGTCCCATATGTTGAAAATATTTAAATGATAACCTTCATATGTTTTAAAAGAAAATTACTATTATATACTTAATCATGTGTTATGTGAATTTGATTGAATTTTATATGATATATGTTGCTACAACCAAATCTGGGTCTGACTTGAGTCGGGCTAACTCGTGTTTTGTTATCCCGAGCATGAATCCTAACTGCAACAACATAGAAGATCTACGTTAGAGGGCCCAGGTGGATTATTCCCGAGGACACTCCGACGCTCAAGTCAGTAATCTATACAAGATAATCATATTTATGTCATATAAGCATGTAGACAAGTATATAAGGGCGGTTAATAAGACTCGTGACAGTCTACCCAGAAACTACCTGTATGAAACTTATGAAAGTAAAGAGATGGAGGTAAGGATAGTCGTCTAAAACAAGGCAGGAATACATGTTCTATAGTAGAGATTTCAAGGTCTTACTAAGGACAAGCAAGGACAAACATATCCTAAGGATCGGAAGACCCGTTGTGTGGATGAAGGAAATGAACGTCTTACTTATTGGAGAGAAGATGGGCTTTCCCCCATCTGGGCATGACCAGGCTTATTGGGCTAGCCAAGTTTCCTAGACCTTGCTGATGTTGGCACGAATTGCTAACATATAGATTGGCAAGACTCAACTAGTAGTGGTTGGCAAGGTATGCCTAACTAAGATTGGCAAGACATAGCTTGCTAAGGCAAGGCAAACTTGCTTAGCCATACCCTACATCATCAATATCACTCATGTTAAAATTTAACAAGTCATAATCATGTCACTTTGTTGAATTTTAAACGTAATATAAAATATCATAAGATATCATTGTGTCTTGGTTAAAACTAAAATTGGAAATCATGATGACTTGTTTAAAACACAAAGGAATGATATGCAAAATTGAATACCTTTAACTTATTAGAGTCGTAGAGTTTATAAGACGTTTGATTGTGACATGCTTTGGCTTATAGGTTAAGATACTCACATTAGAAATTCCACAGGAAAGCTAGACTGGCCCCAAAGTATGTCGGGGATTAGCACCGAATCAGTATCACTTATTACAGATATGTTTGCATTAGTTCCATTTGGATGTTTCACTGTAACATTCAATTCTGAAACATCTATCTTATTAAACATATTCTCATCTATCATTACCATATGTTGATTAGCACCAGAATCAATTACCTAACTAGATCAATTACCTAACTTATTGGCAATTGAAAAACTAAAAAATGACTTAGACATACTGCCCGAACATAAAGAATTATTAAAGCTACCTGATGCATTACAACTTTGTGAACCATCAACATATTTTTCATTTAACAGGGGAAAAAACGCAGCAACCTGCTTATTTGTGAGATAACTCACGTTACTAGAATCATTACCATCAGATGAATCAGATACAACATTATTACCTAGTTCTCCCTTCTTCCCTTGACCATATCTAGTCTTCATCCACAAGGGATACCCAATAATCTCAAAACATTTTTCACTAGTGTGTCCCATTCTATTACAATGTGAACATTTTAGCCCTTTATTATTTAAGAACTTATTTGGTTTTTTCTTAAATCAGTAGACTGATTGTTCATTGAAACAAACCTAACATTCTAACTTTGTCCCTTTTTGAGAGCTTCCACTAGAATTTCTATGAGATTCCTCTCTAGAAATTATAGCAAATGCTTCTTTCACCGAAGGCAATGGATCTTTGATTAACAAACTTGTTCTAACAGAATGATACACGCTATCCAATCCCATAAGAAACTGTGTTAACTTTATTAAATGATTAAAATCATTTAATTTTTTTGCAGCGTTACACATACAAGCAAGTAATTGAAGTATTTAATCAAGTTGATTCCACATAATATTCAACTTATGATAATATTCAGATACAGACAAACCACTCTGACTAAACACTTTGATTTTCTTATATAGATCAAACACGACGGAACCATCCACCATATCATAAGTTTCTTTTAATTCCTTCCATACATCACTAGCAAGTTTTGAATATACATGACCCATGTAAATTTCATAACTTATAGAATTTAGGATCCAAGTAAGAACAAAAGAATTACACCTATCCCACTGTTTAGCAAATATGTCATCATCAACAGATTTAATATATGTTCCATCTATAAATCCCATCTTATTTTGACTTTCAAGGCAAGAATCAAGGCATTAGCCCACACAGTATAATTTTTAGTGCCTTTTAGTTTTATTGTTGTTACAGTAAGATTACTAGAATCACTTGCATGCAAATATAAAGGATTACTAACATCAGGTTTACTCACCAAGGTACCTACAATAGCACTTTCTGCCATTATACAGATTCTCAAGTACACAACTAAACATAGTAATCACAAAAGACTCTTATAACAAACATAAACACTCACAAAAACAAACAAGCGCTTACAACAACCACACTTAAACCCTAATTATACCTCCACAGTTTTTCCCTCTTTACTTGTCAAGGCTAGTGCACAGGGTTTCACACTAATCCGGTTAGCAGATCAAGGACTAGTCAAGACAGGAAAAACTGGAGCATACGGGGTTTTATGTGTTCTTGCAATCACATATGCTATCAACAGATGATGAAATGTGTTTAACAAAAAAGCAACACAGACAAAAGAAAAAAACAAATAATCGAAAAAAAACTTAATAAAGGAATGATCTCACCTAAGCTGATAAGAACCGATTAGCTTTAGTTATTCTCGATATGATTTTTTTCCTTTGTCTCCTTTCTTTAGATCCACTGATAATCTGAATAGTGTACAACACCATATCTGTAACGATCAAGTGAATCGCCGAAATGATCAATCACCTATTGATTCTTCGCTTCAAAACCTCGATCATCAACTGTAACATCAGTGCCAGAAACGTAAACGGAACAGTGACTTACACAGTAACTCAGGTATGAACTATGTGCATTACATGTATACTATTATCATTTGATGTTGACACAAAACTATTACACATTCATTTTAGAAACATGTTTCAAAACCATGGTTTAACAGTTAGAATTTCATCTGACAACACAGATCTATTACGTGATTGTTAGTTAGGACTTTACTATGCATAGACGTATGTGAGGTTGTACCGAACAAAACAATAACGGATGTCGTTACGTGAATGTTAAACTGACGGATTATTCATATAGATGACGATCTGTACGAATATATCTGAAAGTTTAACGTTCTGAATGATATCTAATAATTAGAAAAACATATTGAAAAGTGTAGTTATCGTCGTGTTCGTACGGGTGACGATCCGAACGAATACGCGCGACGACTGTATGATTCGATTTAAACAGATAAATTAAACGTTTTCAAGAAATTAAAATAAACAAAAGATATTAGTTAATTTACTAGGAATTACCACCTAAAATAAATTAATAAACTATATTTTAAAAATCGTAACGATTCGTTACGAAAACGAACGAAAGCCGACACTTCTACGTAAAACTGAGCGAGACCGAACGAACCCGAACGTACTCGAACGATTAAAACCATGAAAAGGTATTAAATGCCATTCATTTCACCCCACCTACCATTCTCTCTCTCTACAAACCGTCACTTGCTCTCTCTAAAACTCTCTCTCTAGAAATTCAAGCCCTAGAAACCTTGAATCTTCACCAAATCAAGCCATTTTGGTGTCAAAACGACCACAACAACTTGTAGATCGTGAAAGTACAAGAAATACGAGCTTAGAACCACAAGAATCAAGGTAAAATCGAGTCCAAAGTTTCGAAAATTAGGGTTTTCTTCACCCTTGAAACCCTCACGGGTTAACCGGTTAAAATCACCCTAAAACCCTTAGGAAACTGCATGAAATCACCTTAGGATGATGTAGGAACCTGTAATCCCCCATGATTTAGTCGTGAACTTGAGAATGGAGTCCTGCACAACCCTGGCTTCGAACCAGGCGAATGGGAACTTCAGATGGGCCAAATGGCCATAAGCAGAATGGCCACAGGCCGAATGAAACTAGACCGAATGACCTCATGGCCGATTGACTCCATTTGCATGACTATCTCTATTCGGCCGAGCACCCCATTCGTGTGACCACCTTAACTCGGCCGATTTCTTTCATTCGCATGCTTCATTCATTCGGTTCTCATGCACCATTCGGTTGTCAGGTATCAAACAAAGGGGGTAATTCTCATGGCATCCCATTCGTGAGTCTATATTAGGAGGACCATATTTCATTCGCCCAAACCTTGAGGATGTGCATGAGAATGACCCATGCATGAGTATTCATTTGAGAAATCTTCCTTTGTACAAATCTTATACACGGGTGGGAACCATTAGGGTTTCTAGTGGGCAAGTCTAGTTAGTATTGTTCAATAATCAAGGTTTCAAACACAAGCATGCCTAAACCATTCTAACACACAAATTAATATTTAGGTTAGCTAATACTTGTAAATACATAAGGAAAACCCTAAATAGTGATGGCAACACTACACAATAACTTTGGTGGTTATAAGTACGTCTACAAACTTAGTGTCCAAGTATAACAAGTTTTATAACATCGAAACCCTTAAACACTTACAAACATATGTATTAAGACAAGTGTTTGAGTTTGAAGTGTTAAAATTTTATTTAAGAACTAAAGGAAAACAAGTTGAGGATTAATCAAGAATCAAGGAACAAGTTAAGTATAGGTGTTGAATACATTGTTAACACCCAATACTTAGAAGTTTTATGCAAACATGTATAACTACATTAGATCGTTCAATTGAACTTTATAAAGATAAGTTATACACAAGAGCGATCAAAGAACCATGGAAAACAAAGACCTAGCAAAGGACTTAGAGTTAATCGAGTGAGATTAACTTAAGCCTTAACATGTTTAAGTTGTATTGTTCTAAAAAGTAACTTAATTCTTTTAAATTAAACAAAATGATTTATAAAACTCTTAATTTAAAATAAATCAAATAATTTTTAACTAAAGATTCCAACTTAAAATGGGTTTTATTAAAGATGTTTTACCTAAAAGGCCATGAATATGATAAATTAGATCTTATATAATTAAGGTTTAATTGGGAATACCTACGGGGTAATGGTTCATAAGGAGTAATTAGTATAGACTAGCTTAGAAACACATTAGTAATGTTAAGACACATAGTTGCACACCGAGACCTAAACCATATATACGTTATCTCTCGACGCTTATCGTATTTAATTCATAATAAATAAACCCAGGTACCGAAGATACTTAAGCTACAATTAACGAGCGCGCATATATGTTGTGACTCATTACATAGCAACACAGGTGAGTTCATTGCCCATTTTCTAAACATTTTGTTTTATAAACGCGAGGCTGAGAAGCATGCATAAATTATTTTCTTGGATTATATTTACTTAAATGCTTTTACTTCACGTATGTTTTACATGCGAAATTGTTATTCTAAATTATGTTTAGGTAAACTATTTACAGGTTTACAAAAAGAATTAACTACTCACTATGAGTAAGACAATTGTTTCAAAACAAAGAACTATTTTCAGAGACGTGTTGCAAAGAAACTAAAGATCTAAAGTAAAGAACTAATTTCAGTGTTGTGTTTCAAGGAAACTAAAGATCTAAATCAAAGAACTAATTTCAGTGTTGTGTTTCAACGAAACTAAAAATCTAATTCAAAGAACTAATTTTAGTGTGTGTTTCAAAGAACTAATGAGCTCAACAAGGAATAATTCTAGGTGACTGTCAGTTGTATGCCGATCAAGACCACGTGTAAAACACTGAAAGTCCCGACACATATAGTAGACTTTTATAGTCATGCTAACATGGGCACAAATCGAACAATCAAACGAACAACAAGAGAACAGAGGTGAACAATGATCTAGGGATATCCTAAAGTCCCGACATATACAGTAGGGGATTGTTCCATTGTTAACCCACCTTAATTGCGGTAACCCAAATAACTCGGCAAAAAATGTCCGAATCTTTGGTTTTTTTTCATGGTCTTTATTATACATATTTAGGGGTTTCTTTTTTGTGTTTTGGCTAATTCGCAAGGCAAATCGAATTTTTATCGGTGTAAAAGTTTTGCAATTTTCTAAATGTTGCGAAAATTGCAAAACTTTTACACCGATGCAAATTCGATTTGCCTTGCGAATTAGCCAAAACACAAAAAAGAAACCCTCTAAATATGTATAATAAAGACAATGAAAAAAACCAAATATTCGGGCATTTTTTGCCGAGTTATTTGGGTTACCGTAATTAAGCAGGGTTCTTATTTGAACCAAATCATATATATATATATATATATATATGTATATATATAGTTATTGAATTAAACAACCAAGTGTAATTTTCAACAAAAACACATATAAAAGTTTGGAAAAAATATACCAAAATAAAGTGAAAAATAATAAAAATGAAGTTTCATTAAACATATTGATTATTTAAAATTATTAGTATTTAATATACGAGAGAGTTAGTATTTAATTAATAAGAAATATATGAGAAAATAAATTAAAAGTACACAAGAAAAAGATGCATCCCTTTTATATACTCTTTTACTAGAATAAAAATATGAAAAATAAAATAATTTTAAGCTAACATGAAATATCTTTTCTCTCTATTCTTAATCCATATTGTTAATGTCATGAAATATCTTTCATTAAAAATACATGACTGGTTGAGAATTCATGGTTGCAGAAGTTGTTAGATGTAACTAGATTAGTTGACTGAAAAGTAGTGAGTATTCTCCTTAATCGATGAGTACTCAAAAATTATTTGAGTCTTCAGATGGTTTTACGACAACAGGTTGAGATTGTATTATGATAGACAATAGTTTACATTTATCAAGAAAACCCAATGTTTTAGGTTAATTTTTTTAAACGATAATAAATGTATCACTCTCCTAAAATATCCCTACATTAATATACATTTTGTTTGAACTTAAACTCAAAAAATTTAAATGCGAATTAAAAGACAAGAAATCTATCAAATACTAGACTTACATTTGCATTTTAGGTTAATACTTTGTAAAAAAAAAAACAATTACCTAAGTTTAAATGTATGTAAATTGGTGATGCACATATAATATTCTCATCAAAAATAGGTGCCATATTACTAGTAGAAAATTGGGTTTTTAAAGCGGTGAATATACCTTTTTGAAGCGGTTTTTGCCCGTTTCAAATAATAGCACTCCTAAAAAATCCTCAAACACTCCTAAAAATAATCAAAAACGCTCCAAAATGAATTAATCTATTATACTTAATAAATCAAAATAATTGGAGGACAGATCTCACATATCTAGAGTATCCTCACACTAATTTTTCCGCTTCTCTCTCCTAATAAATACACAACTAATTATATAATTATATATTCTTTATACCATTTTTAATTAAAAAAGTTCTTAATATTAATAAATATATTACATAATAGTATTAAATACTAATTCTAATATATATACCTTAATGTTAAAAAAACACGATTTCTTAATGTAAAAAACATAATTTAAATTAAAAAGCATACTTTTAAAAAATTAAATTATTATAAAATATGAACATTTTTCAATAAGTTATAACTCATAATTTTCTTATAATTTATAAGTAATTATTATTAACTATTTATTTTTTTCTTTATCAACTTGTGTAATAATAGATAACATCCTATAATTTTGTAAAAAATGAAATTTTTTAAAAACAACTTTTTAAAATGAAGTGTTTAAAAACCAATCTTTGAAAAATGAATTTTTTTAAAATACAATATTATTATTTTATTTTCTATGTAATGTTGATCATATTTTAAATCAAAAAATCGTTTACAAATTTTAATTTTATATTATTGAATACTTATTAATTTTTACTCAACTCTTGTAATGCACGGGATACTAAACTAGTTAAAATAATATAACAAATCCTTTAAACCGCTCCAAAACTTAGCAAAATAATACAACCGCTTCAACAATATACAAACCACCGCTTTAAAAGCCATAGAATTATGTCAACCGCTTCAAAAGGTCATCGTTTCGAATTTAATTAACATACTAAAATCTAAGGTAAGGTGCCCCGCAAAAAGTTTATTTTGTCTAAGAAGCATAAAAAGGATTTAAAAACTCGAAAACCGACTCAAACAAACCCTGATTGAATTCATTTTTGCATCATTGGAACCGACTTGTCGATCCCTAAAACCCAAACCTTAAATCATAAACAATAAATCATAATACTAAATCAAAACTTTAAAAACAAATCTTTAACATAAAGATACAACTTAAAAGCTAAAAACCAAGCCCTAAAACCTAAAATCTAAATCTAGTTGTTAAAACGAAAACTTAAAATCTAATAATGTAGGGTTCGATGAGACGGTTTCAATGCCATTGAAATGAGTTCAATCGGAGTTCGTTTGGGTCGGTTTTGGAGATTTTAAAAATCCTTCTTAGCCTTCTTAGGCAAAATATACTTTTTATTTGATCTTTCCCCCTAAAATATATTACATGAATCCACATATAAAATAATTCATTAATCCAGAGGCAACAGAAATTATAAAAAAACCAATAATAGGATTTTAAAAAAAGTTTAATATTATTACAAATTGATAGGAAAAACTCATCAATAAAATATTAATACAAATTGTTTTGAATTCAACAATAAATATAAACACAAATTAATCAAATTGTTTTATCCTTGCAACTACATTATCTATTCAATTAAAGTAACCTTCCAATAAAAACCGCATTATGTTAATCAGAAATTCATTGATCTCAATTTGTGCAACAAAGCTCCAATCATGCCAAATCTAATAGAAAATGATCAGAAAAAGTTATATTTAATACACACATGACATACTTATCCGGTTTAGGAAATCTTGTTGAACCCAAACACAAACTGGAACATATATATCAATACCATATAACCACATTCCCATCCATTTTGTTGTTGCTTACACTACAATTAATTAACAACTAATTACTAAATATTTAAAAATATAAAGTAAAGGCCTTAAACATTCTCCATTTGAAATCTATTTTCCCAGAAACATCTTCAATGATTTTTGATTGAACATAACAATTTTTATACTTTTCACCTTTTAAGGAATCCAAAATGAACACTTTTTTTCATTTTAGGTAAACTAACAAACAACGACCAATGAACGCTGAAAAAATTGTAGAATAATTGAATAAACTATAGTAATAAAATAAAGAAAAATTAAATAAAATAAGGAAGCGAAAAAATATATTACCTGGATACATGTGATGCAAGAAAAAATGATTTGTCATTGTGAAGCCTATATACATTAAAGAAATGATCCCGAACTACTTCGGGTTTACTTTGGCATGTATGTTATCTAGTAACAATCTACGCACTGCAATTGGAAACATATGTGTCATCAAAACATGACAGTCATGAGATTTCATACCAAGAAATTTAAAGTTTTTCATTGACACCAATCTTTTAATGTTTCCAGAATAGCTAGATAAAACTTTAATATCATGTAAACATTTACAAAACTTTGTTTTCTCATCTTTTGACATAGTATAACATGCTGGTTTAAAATAAAAACCCTTTGGTGCCATAACAGGAGCAAGCTCTTTGTGAGTTCCCATTTCTTCAATGTTTTTTCGAATAGTAATGTCATCGTTTGTTTTCACAGGAATGTTAATAATAAGCCCAACAAGCTACCACATACATTTTTTTTCATATGTATAACATCTAGGGAATGTCTAATTTGTAAAGTATTCGAGTAAGGTAAAATCTCAAAACATTGACCTTGTTTTTCCAAATAGACTCTTTTTCTACATGAGTTCGTTTTCCTGACACGATATTTAGATTTTCAACTCAGAAAATGCATCGAATCATTTCCATATTGTTCGGTGCTCAGTATTTCCATCAAAGTCCTTATTTTTCTTATGATAAATAAGAGTAGGCAGAATGAATCTTTGATGTCCCATGCATATGGTCTTTTTGTAATCATTTAACCACATCGAGTGTGTCTCATTTTCACAAACATGACAAGCTAGCTTACCTTTTGCACTATATCCTGACAAGTTACCATATACTGGAAAATCACTTATGGTGCAGAAAATCATGGCTTGCAATTCAAAATATTCTTTCTTATAAGCATCATACATGTCTATGCATATACACCACAAGGTATTTAAGTCATCAATCAAAGGAGGCAAGTAAACAATAATTTCATTTCCATGTTGTTTCGCACCTTGAATCAACAATGACATCATTATGTACTTTTGTTTCATGCATAACCATGGTGGAAGATTGTAGAAGCATAGAAGAACCAGCCATGTACTATGTCGATTACTCATGTTTCCAAAAGGATTTACTTCTTCTGAACTAAGACCAAACCGTATGTTTCTAATCTCTCTGCCAAATTCTGGATTCATATTATCAACATTTCTCCATTGCGGTGAATTTGTCACATGCCTTAAATTTCCATCTTTTTATACGACCATCTGCATGCCAACGCAATAATTTTGCTTCTTTCTCACTTGAAAATAATCGTTTTAACCTTGGTATTATTGGGAAATACCACAACAATTTGGTCGGTGGTCCATTTTTTTACATCTGCATCGACTTCATCTGTTTCTGCTTTACGCTTATACCTTGATGCGCCACAGTTAAAACGTTTATGACCTTTTTTGAACTTTTTTTTATACAACATACAATCATTTGGACATGTATGTATTCTTTTAACTTCTAATCCTATTAGACACGCTAATTTTTTTGCTTGGTATGCTGAAACATGCAAGCCATTATCTTCTGGAAGCATTTCATGTAAAGCCACTAATAAATCTATGAAACTTTTATCACTATATCCATATTTTGACTTTAGGTTAAACAATTTTAGCATAACACTAAGTTTTGTAAATTTCTCACAACGGGTATATAATGGTTTTTCTGAATTATTGAACAACTGTTTTAATTTTCTTGATCGTTTTCACCAACATTTGTCTTTAAATCATTAAACATAAAAATTAAATTGTGAACGTCCTCATGTACATTGTCATTGACATCATTTCAATTGTCATTGTTTTCGTTTTCAAAATGAATCGATGATGTGCCACGATCTACAATTGATTTCCCATGCATTGACCAACAAGTATATTTAGGCATAAAACCATGCCTCATAAAATGAAACTCTATGTCTTTGCAATTATCAAATCTTTTGAAATTTTTACAACTTATGCAAGGACACCAAATCTTTTGATCTCCAACATTCACTCGATTAACTTCGGCAAACTTAAGAAAACTTTGAACACCATTAATATATGTCAAGCTAGTACGTGAAGTCCAATCCTTACGGTCCATATGAAAAATAAAAAAATAAAATAAATAAATGTATGCATATGATGTAAATCAAATGTCTAAGGTGTTGGATCCTAATCCACTTTTTGAAAATTCCATCTCATATGTATATATCTTAACAAGTTGAGTATTTAAGAAAAAATCGACAACAACACTCCCTAACTCCTTAAGTATGCGGTTAAACCACAAACCCGAAGGAGTAACGAGAGAAATAAAAACCCGGATTTTCTTAAATATCAACTTGTTAAAATGCATGCACATCCTAAATGAGATATAATATTCAAGGAGTAGCCTTAAAAGGGACAATCCGAATTTTATCTCTATTAAATAAATTTTGGATGAGTATATGTATTCTAAAGGTTTATCTTGTTTAAATACGATGCACAAATATACACACATATAATCACATATATATAAAAGGTTTATGAAATTCAAACTAATAATGTAAAAGGTTTATAAAAAATACTTCTCTTCAATTAAATTATTTGTTTTAATAAATCTATATAAACAAATAAACAAACATACCCAGTATATTCCTACTGTTTAATAGGGTCTAGGAGTGAAGGATGAACATACTTTACCCCTATCCCAGTTGGGATAGAGAGGCTACTCGGAACGAGTTCCTGGTTCAAAGTCATCGATTGAAGTTAGTCATTTCAACACTTTTAACGTTATTTTCACAAAATAAGTAAAGTAACGTTAAAACTAGTGCAATTTTACTTTGGCCTCTTGAGAGACACACATATATACATTACATGTGTGCACCGCAAATGAAGCTTATTTTAATAAATTTGTTAAAAGTATATTTGCATTTTAAGTTGCAACATTTTTATTGTTTTCTGTTTGATGTGTAAATGATAAGGTGATAGAAGATGAATGGCTGAAAGTGTAAATTGAGTGCAGATGCATTTGTGATGTATTGCTGGGCTCAAAAGTAGATTGGGCTGTAGATGGTTGATGGTTGATGGGCTCAAGTGGGCTAAGTGATGCTGATCTATTATATATGTTAGATTCTTCTCATTCTTGTGAAGTACGCCTAATATCTAGAAGAGTCTTTCTCTGAGTTCAGAAGTGTGTGCAAAACTAGGGTTTTCTTGAAGTCTTTCTAGTTGAAAGATTTTCTAATCGTTTCTTGAAGTTCTTCCGCTGTAGTTTGTAGATGATCTTGTTGATCATTTGTATTTCGTTAAGTCCTTCTGAGTTCTTATTGTGAAGAGCTTTGATTAATCACAGATTCATGTGAATCTGTAAGTTGTTGATATATCTAATCCATTTTTTGACAAAATTTATATATGATTCAAAAAATACATCAATCGTATACATGAACACAAATAATCATAGTGTTTAAAATGCTAAATAGTACTAACCTTGAACCTAGAATAAGAATGAGAGTTGATTGAATTGAAAAACGATAAAAGCTTTATTCCGCTAAACTTGAGCCACCGTATAAAATAAGAATGAGAATCGAATAAATTAAAAAAATGATAAATGTGGAATCTTAGAAAGGAAGATAATTCATAATTGAGAAACTTAAGATGCAGGTTACCTTGACTATGGGAGAAAAATTAAATCATCAGTTTTTTAGCAGTTTTTATTTAATTAAAAGATTTTAAAATTAAACCGAACCACCGAAAAAATGAAATTGATAAGCACTCCAAAAACCCGTTGCAAAATAGGATCCAAAACCAATGATTTAACAAGGGAAAACCTTATAAAAACGTAACTAACTTTTCATTTTGTTCCAATCAAGTCACTCAAACTTTTTTTGGTCCCAATTAAGTTATTCACGTTGTTTTTGTGTTTAAATTCTATGTTTTTAATCAGAATTGTAGGTAATACATGTTGATATAAGTTTGAGTGAATAATTTTTTTTAAAAAATGACTGAGTTGAATAGGTAATTATTAATTATTAATTTTTTGTTCTTTGTCAGATAGTTAAAATTAATAATTATTGATTCAAATCAGTCATTTTTTAAAAAAAAATTATTCACTCAAACTTATATCAACATGTAATACATATTATTCAAGTTAAAAACATAGAATTCAGACACAAAAATAACTTGAAAGACTTAATCATGACAAAAAAAAAGTTTGAGTAACTTGATTAGAAAAAATGAAAATTTTTTTCCATTTCTACAAAGTTATCCCTTTTAACAATGCACCAATGACCAAAGGGACTTTGCCATAACGGTACCCCTTGGCTTTCTAAATGTAAGGTCATGTGTTCCAATCTATCTCAAGGCGAAATAGGGGTCGTGAGAGGTCAGGGGGTTTTTCGGGACGGTTTCCTCTTGGGGTGGTGGTGTGGTCTAAATGGAGGTTATGATAAATAGACCTTAGTGACATGACCTGAAAATCAATATTTCACACATTGAGATCAAATGCCGTTAAAAAAAAAAATAATGCACCAATGCAAAAAATAAAAGGTAAAAAATGTTTAAACCAACAATCCAAAGTTTTGAAGTGGTTCTACAACTTTTGAAGCAGTTTATAGTGAAAGGGACTGGTTCTATCTTTTGTCGCGGTTTGTTGTGATGGTTGAATCGGTGGCCACCACTCCAAAAAAAATAAATAAAACCCACTTCTCCAAGAAACGATTTTTCGTAAGCGACTGACATAGAATTTTTTTCATGCAAGGCAAAAGCTTTCAGTTTCATTTGATGATCGATATATAACTTTTTTTCGTCTTATGTTTAAGTCGGGTTGGATCTTATCGGACCGGATCATGTTAATAAAAGACAATCAAATTAAATTTTATAAAAAAACATAATAAAAATACAAAATGTAAATTCGTTCTATGTGAAATTTATTTTTTAAAATTTATTTAAAACAATATAAAAGAAGACTTTTTTCAAGTAACTTTTTCTTCTTAAAACAAATATAAATATCTCTTAAATTCTCATAACCAATCAGATTATGCAACTCTAACTTCAAGTATTATGTTAATAGGTTATTAAAATTAATAATGAAGTTGTTTTAAAAAGGCCAGTGATGGTTTAACTTGCTAAAATTAATTATAGACTTGGCTTTAAAATGGGTTTAAATTATTATTTGAACTTTTTTTAACTTTTTTTATTAATTAAAATTTAGGAAGGACGATAGCAAAATTTTATGTAGGGATGACTGAAATTTTAACGCTTGCAAAATTTTACGAGAAGACGGTCGAAATTTTAACATATATATATTAGTAACCAAAGGAACTTTGCTCTAGCGGTACCCCTTGGTTTTCCAAATATAAGATCACGGGTTCAAATCCCTCTCAAGGCGAAATAGGGGTCCTTGAGAGGTCAGAAGATTTTCCGGTGCGATTTCCTCCTGCGGTGGTGGTGGGGTCTCAACTGAGATCATAGTAACTAGACCTTAGTGACATAGCCTGATTTTTAGTGGTTCATACGTTGAGATCAAATGTCATTAAATATATATATATATATATATATAGGGTTAGGCTAAAAAGGGTTAAAACCTTAAAAAGTGTAGGAAGAAATCTTAGCCATTGATTTTTAAGATGAATGGTTGTAAGGGTGCCACCTCATTTGAAAGAATTAAGTGGGAATTTAAGTGGTTGGAGGGGTATAATGGGTATTGTAGACATTGTTGACTTTTTAACAACTTCCCCCAACTTTTTTTAAACGTTTATAACTTTTTTGTACGTAATTATTTTTTTAAAAAAATTACACCATAAAATAAAGCGTTTTTTTATCTTTTCAACGAGTATAATATTGTTATATAAAAAAAATGACCTAAATTGTTGTATATGAATGTTGCGTTTTATGGTGTTTTTGGGATGTTCATATCACTGAACACAAAAAACATCATAAAATGTTTAGCTTCGATCTCATGAATATTCGAACAACATAAACACCACAAAATGTTAACGCCATAAACATTATAAAATAGCTCGAAAAAACACCATGAAAAGTAAACACTATAAAACTAAGTTAAAAAACATCATAAAATGTCCTGTTTTATTTTCTTGAACACCTGAAAATCATTAACACCATAAAATGCTAACACAATAAAATAATTCAAAAAACACCATAAAATGTACATATACGTTACAAAAAAAAACACCATAAAGATGTTATGGTGTTTTTGGTGTTCAAAAAAACTATAAGACGCCTTGTTTTAGTTCGTTAACTTCTGAACATCATAAACACCATAAATGTTAACACCATAAATAAGTTGAAAAACACCATAAAACATTAACACCATAAAATATAGACATGCGTTACAAAAAAAAAAAAAGGCAATATAATTTTGTTTAAATAACATTTGAAAAACACCATAAAATGAACAGTTAGTAAGACTCGGTATAAGTCATTATTTTTATTTTTAAAAAAAATATATTAATATTATACTCTTTAGAAAGTCAAAAAAAACATCCAGCAAATGTAGCTCAAGTGGTAAGGATCCTGCCTGTCACACCCCCACCCCTCGTCACCTCGTGTCTGGTCTGACGTCACCGAACCGGTTGCGGAAGCATAGTGGTGATGTCTCCGAGGTGAGGGGTGACTTACTTGAACCGATATCATAAGCACACAGATTAATTTAAAATAAATACAATACAGGGTTTCGTCATTACAATCAGTATCATAATTTACAACTAAGTTTATTACACAACTGACTTATTTAATTACTAGTGTTTGAAGTGCTGCCTCACCGAGTGTCACTGTCTTCCTGCAAAAAGATTTAAATTTGAAACGTCAGCACAAAGCTGGTGAGTTCGACAGTTCAATTTAAAACAATATGATATGATAAGCACGTTCTCAAAAGTTCAGTTCTGGATAACCATGGGACCTGTATCTAGTTCCTTTCGGACGTCTAGTCTGTCTCAAGATATTACCCGTCGGTACATATCTTAGTGCCTCATTATCTTAATGTCTATCACACCATTAAGAAGTTCAGGAAACAGATAACAAACATTCACACAAGGGGAGATGCAATCCTCCCAGCGAATGGGGTGTCAACCAATAGTACTATCAATGTTTTCTGCTCGGCCACACATGGGTTCATTAGATACAGTTCAAAAATGAGGACTTTCAGTTCCATGATAGAGTTCAGTCTACAGGCAAAATCCCATGAAATCCCACAAAATCACATGAAATCACACAGATATCATTGATGCATATCATATGTTCAGACAACAATTTGCAGAATTTCCCCGATGTTTATAAAAGATTAAAAATAAAAGGGGTTGTACGAAACTCACCTGATGATAATAGGTAGCAGAGTATCACCAAACTGATAGTACAGAGATGATTCTGCATTTAGTTATTTTTAATAAGTTATTTATGTTCTAGTTTACTGATTAGATCCTTCTGAACGTTCAATGTCAAAGACATTGCTTAGTAAATCATCAACTCGATATTAATTATATAATTAATTAATTTAAGGTTATATCATACAATGTATGATAATGTAGGAACCTACATTGCGTTAGATTCCTAATTCAAAGTTGATGACACTCTTGATTAATCAGAATAATCTCTGATTAACCAGATAGTTAATGTTGTTGATTATAATGCTAAAACAGTTTCTAGATGATTTAATGGCTTAAAATGATTAATCCTTATTATTGATTACCCAAATATCATGAAATATCACAATGTAGCATCAGAATAGGTGAAATAACCAGATTTAACATACTAATCTGACTGTTATCACAAACATCAGATAATCATTCCAATGAGTATGTTAATGATTATGATTAGTTTGAAACACTTGGATTTAACCTTTGTATTTCAAAGATTAATCAAACTAATCACCTACATTGTTATAATCAAATGGTTTAAACCATTATAATCATAGTTATGATTTCATGAAAATCGGGCATTACAACGGATCAAAACAAGAATTTAACCGTTAGAACTTCGTGTTCTTCGTTTATAATCAATCCTAGCCATCATCTAGGCAATAATCAACAATCCTAACTATCTCATTACGTTCAAAATCAAGATCTAATCAATCAAAATCAAACTAGAAGGTTAAAACGAACCGTTACCTGTTCTGACGAATTTCTGCGGTTAGAACGACGATCAGGACTTGTATATATGATTCCTGGGATGATCCGGATGTTTAAGGGGCTTTGATTTGAAGTATGAAGGTGTTAGGAAGCCAAAATTTCGCCTGGAGGTCGCTTGGGGTCGAAATAATGCGATTTTGAAGCTTTCCACAAGTTCTGATCGTCTTTATCCAATTTTAGCCGACATAGTACCTGGGGCGCATCGCCCCAACTGGAGGTTTGGGGTGGGGCGTACCGCCCCACGTCATCAGGACCACCATTTTGGTTTTAAACTTCGTTTCGCGATTCCGGGAGCATACGAACTCCGTTTTGCGCGCGGTTTTCGCCTACGTTCACGATTTTTCGAGCTCTTTCCAATGGTTATAATTTCAAGACCTAAAGAGTTCAAAATATTTGACCTCTTATCTATCGCTATATTCGATTCAGTGTATCTTGAAATCGGAGCCTCGTTTTGCGATTTCGCTTACACTCATTTTCTTCATTTCCGAGTTATGATTGTAGACATGAAATCGGTTGGTCATCTATTTGAATAAACATCATGTGATGAATGTTTCTTTGAGATCTACTAGCACCAGATTCCTGAGTAACTACAAGTCATGAACTGATATACTATGATATGGTCCTTCTGACACATACGTAATAATAAATGTGGATTTCCAACAAGACCAAATGTGTTCATTTCGTTGATGACGTAGTTCTTCGAGCGCAATTGTCACAGTCTCCTCCTGTTAGAAGAATTTCGTCCCGAAATTTAGTGAAGACTTACATTAAGACAATCGTTTAAGAGAATAGATGTGGGTACTTTGCTTTCATTTGATCTTCACGTTCCCTCGTATATTCGGGTCCACGTTGCGAGTTCCACCGCACTTTAACAATTGGTATGCGGCTACGTTTTAACACTTTCGTTTCTCGATCCATTACCTCTACTGGTTCTTCACTGAACTAAAGTTTTTCGTCAATATGAATCTCTTCGAGAGGTACAATCAATGATTCATTAGTTAAACATTTCTTTAGATTAGATATATGAAAGACATCGTGAATGTTACTGAGTTCAAGAGGTAATTCAAGTCTGTAGGCTACTGGTCCAATTCGTTCAAGAATTTTAAATGGCCCTACAAATCTTGGCGAAAGTTTACCTCGCTTCCCGAATCTGAAAATGCCTTTCCAAGGTGACACTTTCAACATTACTCGATCACCTACTTGAAATTCGAGTGGTCTACGACGATTATCAGCGTAACTCTTTTGACGATCGCGAGCAGCTTTGATTCGTTCTTGAATGAGTGCGATCTTATCAGTTGTTTCCTGAATGAATTCTGGGCCTATGATTTGACTTTCACCTACCTCTGACCAACAGATAGGTGATCTACATTTCCGTCCATAAAGTGCTTCGAATGGAGCGCATTGAATACTGGTATGGTAGCTGTTATTGTATGAGAATTCAATAAGTGGAAGATGAATATCCCAGCTACCTCCAAAATCAATCACACAGCTTCTAAGCATGTCTTCAAGAGTTTGATTTGTTCGTTCAGTCTGCCCGTCAGTTTGTGGATGATAAGCTGTGCTCATATTGATTTGCGTGCCCAGAGCATTCTGAAGAGTTTGCCAAAATCGTGACATAAATCGACTATCTCTGTCGGAAATGATAGAGATCGGTACTCCATGTCGAGATACAATCTCATTAACATAAAGTTTAGCGATTCGATCCATAGAATAATCTTCTCGAATGGGTAAGAAATGCGCAGATTTCGTAAGGCGATCAACGATAACCCATATAGAGTCATGATTACGTGATGTTCTGGGTAATTTAATAATGAAATCCATAGAGATCTGATCCCATTTCCACATGGGAATCTCAGGTTGTTGCAATAACCCAGAAGGTCGTTGATGTTCAGCCTTAACCTTGAGACATGTTAAACATCGATCCACATATTCAGCTATGTGTTTCTTCATTCCAGGCCACCAGTAAAAGTCTTTAAGATCTTTATACATTTTATCAGCACCTGGATGAATAGAATACCTGGATTTATGTGCCTCATCCAAGATAATAGTTCGAGAGTTACCGAATAGGGGAACCCACATTCGGTCTTTGAAATACAACAGTCCATCATCTTTGGTATCGAGTTTCTTATCTAATCCTCTCAGTCCTTCAGCAGAATAGTTCGTTGCTTGTAAAGCTTGTTGCTGAGCGTCTTTGTTTTGAGGAATTAGACTGGTTTGAATAGTCATACCTAACGCTTTCACACGTAAAGGCTTGACTCGTTCCTTGCGACTTAAAGCATCAGCTACAACATTTGCTTTGCCTGGGTGATAACGAATCTCACAGTCGTAATCGTTTAACAGTTCAACCCATCGCCTCTGTCGCATGTTTAACATTTTCTGATCTAGAATGTGTTGGAGGCTTTTGTGATCAGTGTATATAATACACCTAGTTCCGTATAGATAATGTCTCCAAATCTTGAGTGCAAACACTACTGCACCAAGTTCTAGATCATGTGTGGTATAGTTCTTCTCATGTACTTTCAGTTGTCGAGAAGCATAAGCAATTACCTTATCTTTTTGCATTAGAACACACCCAAGACCTTGACGTGAAGCATCACAATACACTGTGAAGTTATCCGTACCTTCCGGTAGTGCCAATATAGGTGCATTACAGAGTTTGTGTTTTAATAGTTGGAACGCCTCCTCCTGTTGAGAACTCCATATAAACGGTTGATTTTTCTGTGTCAATGTGGTCAGTGGCAAGGCTATCTTTGAAAAGTTCTTGATAAACCTGCGATAATAACCTGCCAACCCCAAAAATTGGCGTATTTCAGTCGGGGTTCGTGGTGTCTCCCATTGTTTCACCGCCTGAATCTTACTGGGATCCACTTGAATACCGTTTTGATTTACTACATGACCAAGAAATTGAACTTCTCGTAACCAGAACTCACACTTGGAGAACTTGGCATATAATTTTTCACGTGCCAAAAGTTCTAGAATTAATTTCAAGTGTTGAGCATGTTCTTGTTGATTTCGAGAATAAATAAGAATATCATCAATAAACACAATCACAAATTTATCCAGATAAGGTCTACATACTCGATTCATCAGATCCATGAAAACTGCTGGTGCATTGGTTAAACCAAATGGCATCACTAAAAATTCATAATGTCCGTATCGAGTTCTGAAAGCAGTTTTAGGAATGTCATCATCATGAATACGTAACTGATGATATCCAGATCTTAAATCGATTTTTGAAAAATAAGTAGCACCTTGTAGTTGATCAAACAGATCATCAATACGAGGTAGTGGATAACGGTTCTTGATTGTCAGTTTATTGAGTTCCCTGTAGTCAATACACATCCTGAATGAACCATCCTTCTTTTTCACAAAAAGAATAGGTGCTCCCCAGGGTGAGAAACTAGGTCTGATAAAACCTTTGTCTAACAGTTCTTGCAATTGACCTGAAAGTTCTTGCATTTCGGATGGTGCAAGCCGATACGGGGCTTTAGCAACAGGTGCTGCACCTGGAATTAAGTCGATTCGAAATTCAACTTGTCTTACTGGGGGTAATCCTGATATGTCCTCAGGAAAAACTTCAGGAAAATCCTTGACTACTTGGATATCTATGATTTGTTTGGGTGAAGAATTGTGCTCAGTCACATGTGCTAGGAAAGCATAACAACCTTTCCTTAAGAACTTCTGAGCTCGCATACAAGATATGATACCAAGTTTTCTACCAGCTCGTTCTCCTTGAACTATCAGTGTATTACCGTTAGGTAATGGAATACGGATCACCTTGTTTTGACAGACAACTTCTGCTTGGTTATTAGAAAGCCAGTCCATACCAACAACGACATCAAAGCTTCCAAGCTCAATAGGAAGTAAATCAATATCGAAAAGATGATCATTCAAATTCAAGGAACATCCTTGAATAACATTGTTTGTTTTGATCAACTTGCCGTTAGCAAGTTCAATAACATAAGGAGTTTCTAGATCTACCGTAGGCAATGAAATTAATGATGCAAATTCAGGAGAGATAAAGCTCTTATCCGCTCCTGTGTCAAACAAAACTGATGCGTATAGATTATTAAGAAGAAACGTACCAGTAACAATATTTGCATCATGTCTTGCCTAGGTCGCACCAATCTGAAAAGCTCTCCCCTAGCTTCAGTTCCCGGATTGGTGTTATTGTTCGGACAGTTTCGTATGAGATGATCAGGACTTCCACATTTGTAACATGACCGGTTGGTTTGAGTGGTTTGTCGTGGTGCTTGGTTTGGTGTATGAGCAGGAAAGTTGCAATATTTAGCATAATGTCCAACTCGGTTACAGTTCAGACAAACAGGACATGGTCCCGTGTGATGGAGTGGACACTTATTGCATTTGGGCGCCTGCCCAGTATAAGTTTTCCTCTCGAAAACATTTGCACCATAGTTCTTCACCGTTGGTTTGTTCTGACTGATCTCAGCCGGAGCCCTTGTTTTGTTCTTACCAAACCACTTTCGTTTGGTACCTTTTGACATATTCGAGGTACCGAAATCACTACGACTATGAACCGTCTGAGGTTTCAAAGACAGAGTACCACTCCTTACCGCCTCATTGGTAAGCTTAGTGGTCAAAAGAATGGTATGTTTCAGGGTTGTAGGTTCAACAGCAGTCACCATTCCTCGTATCTGAGGAATCAGACCCTTAATGTACTTCTCGATTAAAGCGGCTTCCGTAGGAAACATGTCGGGAAGTAAACAAGTAAGTTCATGAAAACGATCGGTGTAAGCAAGACAGTCAGCACCGATCATCGAGTGATTCCAGAATTCCTCCTGGAGTTTTTGAATTTCAGTGATGGGACAGTACTCTGATCTAATTAGAGTTTTAAAATCATTCCAGCCCATCGAGTCAACTGTGGCTGAACCCAAAGTCTTGGCCTGGGTATTCCACCAGGTCAAAGCAGAGTCTTTCAAAGAACAGGCAGCATAAGACACCTTATGCTCCTCCAAACACTGACTGATTTTAAGCTTAGTTTCCATCTCCTCAATCCACCTTGTTAGACCAACCGCTCCTTCTTTGCCAGTAAAAGTAGGAGGGTTACAGGAAGCAAAATACTTGTAAGTACATCCCTGTCGGGGTGGATCAGGAATAATGGTAGTTGTACCGGTAGTGGTATGAGTTTCAACGTGACCACCTGTAGCATTATGTTCAACATGATCGTGTTCCCCACCAGAACCTGCGGTGATATGTGGTTGGTGTTGTGTCAGAACACCACAAGCAGATAATTGTTCACGCACAATACGAGCTATCATAGCTTCATTTGTTTCAGATCCGCTTGTACCAGCAGGTGGAACAATGCCTGCTCCAGGGTTCACTGGTGGAGTAGTATTCGTTTCCAAGTTCCCAAGTGGAACTACGTTCACTTCCGGATTAACTCGCGGATCCGGATTCGATTCAACATTCACAGGTGGAATTTGATTCGGTTCAGGGTTTGTAATATTCTTAGCAGCTTTCTTAGCTGGTCGACCTCTTTTTGGAGCCATTACTCTGCTCACAAGCAGACAAATTCAGGTCAGTTTAAGAATATTAAAGATATAACCCATTCTATCACATAAATTCAATCATATTCAATTACACTGAAAATTTATATTGAAATGTGATTATAAAGAATATAGTATAACTACATGAATTCAGTCCAGACATGTTCTCGATACACACAGATCACACAAATGTTCGTAGTTATACTTAGTCCTGTAATTTCAAAAACATGTTAGAGTCTTACCCAGCTCTTTGCATTGCAACACATGTTTTTAGAAATATGTTCATACAGAACTAGGACATGTTCTCACACAAGTTCTCTAATATGTTCTCAGTTCATACATTAAGTTCTCATACAGACCATAGATATGTTCTCGTACAGTATGGCTCTCGTACTGTACTTTAGTTACAGACATGTTCTCATATTAATTCGTTCGCATACGGTTATGTTCTCACACAGAAAAATTAATTATAGTTCACACACATAGTTCATTATACAAACAGATATACAAAAACACCCATATATTACAGTACCATAGTTTTATACATACCAAGTTTCGATACAACCAAAAGTCATAATATACCAACCTAACAACATCATACACTACAACTCACAAACTCGGGATCTGTTTATACCAAAATATCCCGCTCTCATAACTACTGATCACCCTATATCACATCATATGTACAACAAGATCATAACTGCTCGGTCCCCTGATCAGCCCTCACCGCAGAAAATACCATAACCCGTCCAACACCATGGCTATAATGACCAACCTATAGCCACACATAATAACCTAGCCTCTAAGCTCATGCCCTCTAGCACTCCCATCATCACTCCTCTCATCACTATCACTCGCTGCCAGAATGCAGCTATCATCCCCTGAATCATGGTTCTCCTCATCCTCTCCTCGATCATAGCCCGCCAAGCTTGCGAGCCAGCATCCAGTGCATTCATCTGTTCCATCAACAACAGATGAGATGTGAGTATCTCGAACACAGTGGTACGTGTATCTTCCCCAATAGCACGAGACTCCTGTAACTCTAGTCGAGTCCCCTGAAGATCTAAAGTCACCTGGCGAAGCTGTGCCCTAAACTCCGCCTGCTGTGAGGACTCTCCTACCTCATGTACAGTGTCAGGCTCATACCTAGGCGCCATCTGACGTCTAATAGGAAGACTTGTCGTCTTGCGAGCTTGGCCTCGCATACGTCTGAGTCCATCCCATGCTGGAGCTCTCGGTGGAGATGGCATAGGTGCTGGTTCAGGTGCTAATGCTGCAGATGCCTCCGATGGATCGGAGTCAGAACCCGAACTTGAGCTCGGGGTATCGTCTAGTATCACGTAAGGAAACCGCTGATAAATGTATCTCTCTCCTTGGTCTGCCATCGCTGTATAAACAGAATACTCAAATCAGTACCATGAAAAAAATATATTGAATAATAACATTCAACATACACATGATATGAGACGTCCTCCTATCTTAACGCAACTATTCGTCATTACTATTGTTAGTGTTTTGCTTGAATTAAATCAAACTAGAATGCACACGTGTTGCAAATTTCAGTTATGCTGGCCACTCATAACTGGAATTTATACCACCTGATTATCCTGGCTTAATTCAAAACAAGTTTTGTTCAATAATAATGTTCGGTGCTCTCTGTGTTACTATACGAGCCTATGGTTATAGTCTAGGTCTCTAAGTCAACCTAATTCTCTATAACCTGTGGCTCTGATACCACCCTGTCACACCCCCACCCCTCGTCACCTCGTGTCTGGTCTGACGTCACCGAACCGGTCGGAAGCATAGTGGTGATGTCTCCGAGGTGAGGGGTGACTTACTTGAACCGATATCATAAGCACACAGATTAATTTAAAATAAATACAATACAGGGTTTCGTCATTACAATCAGTATCATAATTTACAACTAAGTTTATTACACAACTGACTTATTTAATTACTAGTGTTTGAAGTGCTGCCTCACCGAGTGTCACTGTCTTCCTGCAAAAAGATTTAAATTTGAAACGTCAGCACAAAGCTGGTGAGTTCGACAGTTCAATTTAAAACAATATGATATGATAAGCACGTTCTCAAAAGTTCAGTTCTGGATAACCATGGGACCTGTATCTAGTTCCTTTCGGACGTCTAGTCTGTCTCAAAATATTACCCGTCGGTACATATCTTAGTGCCTCATTATCTTAATGTCTATCACACCATTAAGAAGTTCAGGAAACAGATAACAAACATTCACACAAGGGGAGATGCAATCCTCCCAGCGAATGGGGTGTCAACCAATAGTACTATCAATGTTTTCTGCTCGGCCACACATGGGTTCACTAGATACAGTTCAAAAATGAGGACTTTCAGTTCCATGATAGAGTTCAGTCTACAGGCAAAATCCCATGAAATCCCACAAAATCACATGAAATCACACAGATATCATTGATGCATATCATATGTTCAGACAACAATTTGCAGAATTTCCCCGATGTTTATAAAAGATTAAAAATAAAAGGGGTTGTACGAAACTCACCTGATGATAATAGGTAGCAGAGTATCACCAAACTGATAGTACAGAGATGATTCTGCATTTAGTTATTTTTAATAAGTTATTTATGTTCTAGTTTACTGATTAGATCCTTCTGAACGTTCAATGTCAAAGACATTGCTTAGTAAATCATCAACTCGATATTAATTATATAATTAATTAATTTAAGGTTATATCATACAATGTATGATAATGTAGGAACCTACATTGCGTTAGATTCCTAATTCAAAGTTGATGACACTCTTGATTAATCAGAATAATCTCTGATTAACCAGATAGTTAATGTTGTTGATTATAATGCTAAAACAGTTTCTAGATGATTTAATGGCTTAAATGATTAATCCTTATTATTGATTACCCAAATATCATGAAATATCACAATGTAGCATCAGAATAGGTGAAATAACCAGATTTAACATACTAATCTGACTGTTATCACAAACATCAGATAATCATTCCAATGAGTATGTTAATGATTATGATTAGTTTGAAACACTTGGATTTAACCTTTGTATTTCAAAGATTAATCAAACTAATCACCTACATTGTTATAATCAAATGGTTTAAACCATTATAATCATAGTTATGATTTCATGAAAATCGGGCATTACAACGGATCAAAACAAGAATTTAACCGTTAGAACTTCGTGTTCTTCGTTTATAATCAATCCTAGCCATCATCTAGGCAATAATCAACAATCCTAACTATCTCATTACGTTCAAAATCAAGATCTAATCAATCAAAATCAAACTAGAAGGTTAAAACGAACCGTTACCTGTTCTGACGAATTTCTGCGGTTAGAACGACGATCAGGACTTGTATATATGATTCCTGGGATGATCCGGATGTTTAAGGGGCTTTGATTTGAAGTATGAAGGTGTTAGGAAGCCAAAATTTCGCCTGGAGGTCGCTTGGGGTCGAAATAATGCGATTTTGAAGCTTTCCACAAGTTCTGATCGTCTTTATCCAATTTTAGCCGACATAGTACCTGGGGCGCATCGCCCCAACTGGAGGTTGGGGTGGGGCGTACCGCCCCACGTCATCAGGACCACCATTTTGGTTTTAAACTTCGTTTCGCGATTCCGGGAGCATACGAACTCCGTTTTGCGCGCGGTTTTCGCCTACGTTCACGATTTTTCGAGCTCTTTCCAATGGTTATAATTTCAAGACCTAAAGAGTTCAAAATATTTGACCTCTTATCTATCGCTATATTCGATTCAGTGTATCTTGAAATCGGAGCCTCGTTTTGCGATTTCGCTTACACTCATTTTCTTCATTTCCGAGTTATGATTGTAGACATGAAATCGGTTGGTCATCTATTTGAATAAACATCATGTGATGAATGTTTCTTTGAGATCTACTAGCACCAGATTCCTGAGTAACTACAAGTCATGAACTGATATACTATGATATGGTCCTTCTGACACATACGTAATAATAAATGTGGATTTCCAACAAGACCAAATGTGTTCATTTCGTTGATGACGTAGTTCTTCGAGCGCAATTGTCACACTGCCTTCCAAATGGAAGGTTAGGGGTTCGATCCTCTCTGGGCACATTTAATGGATATCCAGGTGATGGAACGAATCTGGGCTTTATCCCGGGTTTGAACCTAATGGGGGGCGAGGGTTTACGGATTCAATCCGGTTCCCGCGCATCTGGGGGGCACACTAACCCACACCGAAGATTGGAGTAATCCGATCTTGGCTATCACTCGCCAGGAAACTGAAGGTAGCACGTTGAGTTAGTTTAACTGCCGTTCAAAAAAAAAGAAAGTCAAAAAAACGCTTGATTTTATGGTGTAATTTTTTTTAAAAAATATTAATGTACAAAAAAGTTACGAGCGTTTAAAGAAATGAGAGAAATTTGCATGTGACTTGCATGTGTAATTTATTTTTTGTTTTGACATTTTTACCCTTATGCTTCTAATCCACATGTCATTCTTTTGTGGCTTCTTAGACTTTTTAAGGTTTCAAGCCTTTTTAGAATATCCTTACCCTATATATATATATATATTAGTAATTTTTTTTTCAAGGTGAGTGGTGGGCCATCCTTCTATAAATGGGCACGCCACTGATTTTTGTACGAATCTGCATCTTTTTATGCAGCCTGGCTAGATTTAACAGGGTTGACATCCCACAGTATACGGTTTATAATTTTTTAAAAATAAAAATAATATTCCTTTTCGGATACTTCAATATTTGTTACCTCATAATATCCGCCATCTTTTTTGTTGCATCAATGTTTACAAAAACCATGCAAACAAACAACAATCTAACGTTATTCAAAACATCACAACTTCACTTTCTAAGATCATCAACACACACCCACATCAGAAAATAATGTTAGCTCAAAGAAACAGCCCCAAAGTCACCGTAAAACCGCCTGTCGGAAAACCCACAACCTTGCAATTCCTATTTGATCTCGATTCGAAATGTTGCACAACTCAAAACAACCATAACAAGATTCAATCTTTGGATTCAAGAGACGAAGAAGTTTCTTCGATAATCAGTTTTTGCACTGGATCGCGGTCAGATGACCAAGAATTCGCGCTAAAAAGACTTAAACTCACACAACTTTTATCGATCATCAAAACTTCATTAACTCAAATTTCATATCAAACCCTAGATGTTTTGTTTAAGATGGTGGCGGCAAATCTCTTCCGCCCTCTCCGGCCACCATCTTCCGCCGTGTGCTTGACAATTGTTGAAGATGATGATGTTATTACCATTCCTTCCGCAGATTGGGCATACTTGCAAATCATCTACGATATTTTGCTTCGGTTGATAATCAAGTTAGACGTGACATCCGTTCTGGGAGAAAACAATGGTGGGTCAAGAATTTTAAATCAAGGTACGCAGGAACAGGTCGGTTTTGAGAATTCAACTGCCCTAGATGAGCCGAGAATAAAAGGCCTTTGACGAATTATATAAATTTGTGTTTTTTTTTATTTTATCCTTTTAAATATAGATAAATCTTCCTATTTTAATAAAGTAGTATTATGAGACATATGTCGCGTTTTAATCAGTGTTTTCAAACCCGGACCGGACCGGCCGGTCGGACCGGGATTCGGAGTGTTAAACGGTCCGGTTCTAGCTTCAAAACCGTTTTTGGGTGAACCGGCCAGTCGGACCGATGATTGAACCGGTTTTTTTAATTTTTTTTCATTTTATTTATATATATATATTTATAAAATGTTTATAAAATCATCCGGTTCTTAAATCCGGTCCGACTGGTCTGACCTCTGACCGGTAAAGAGACCGGTTCGATGTCCGGTCCGGTACTAAAAACATTGGTTTTAATTAAATCTGAAAATGTTATAACCACTTCTCTTTCTTAACAAATATTATTAAGTTTTAGTAAGTAAATATTAAAAAATATAATTTTTCTTATTTCAATAATTTACTAATTTATTATAAGTTAATAAATAATAATTCAATATATATTTATATTTTTTTAGTAATTAAATTATATAATTAAATATTAAAAAATATAAATGTTCGTATTCTAATATTTTACTAATTTATTATAATTTAATAAATTATAAAAATATTTTAATTATACCTTATCTTAAAATACTATTTTATAATTATTAAAAATTTATTATTATTTTATATTAAAAAATCATATTTTTTAATTATTAAACCCGATAATACACGGTGTTTTAGGCTAGTATATATCATATAAAAAAGATTTTTAAAATTTTATACCCTTGAAAAAAATGAACCCTGAATGGAATTTGTGTTTCTGTCTCCCCAAGGCGTCCTATGCACGGAAAGATAATAGTTATTTATTTTAGTGTTTTACTAATATTTTACTCTTTATTTCCGGGTATTATATATTGTCTCATATTTTAAATATTTGTAATACATAAAATATAATCTTTTGGATATAGATTTTATTTAAAGTCGAATCAGATTAATTTTTTTATAAACGAATCAATATAAATTTGACATGTATCGGTTTTGCAAAAGATTTATGTTTATAGGTAAATAAAAGAGTAAATTGCCATTTTGCTCCCTGTGGTTAAGATGAATTTGTCATATTCATCCAAATTCTTATTTTTTGCCAATTTGACATCGTGTTTTATGTTTTTTTGCCATTTTGCTCCATCTGGTTAACTCCATCTAAAAAGTTAGTTACTTTCAAGGGTATCTTTGTCATTTATATTAAACTCTAAAATACATATTTAAAAAAAAAAATTATTGTCGTGATTCCATCTTCTCTTCCTAGAAACCCAATGATTCTTATGAACCACCTTCAGTCCAAAAACTTATGAACCGGTCTCTGAGGAGCCACTTGCAGTTGACCCGTTTTACACAGAACCATGTTCGGTTTATACGTTAACGTTGGTACGAAACCCACACCAATTTTACTAAGGCTCGGGTCGGGATTTAATTATGGTTTTTGGATGGATTCGTGAACGTATATCACTCCATTTCTTCATCAATTCTTGATCATTAATCTAAAAAAACACCAAATGAAACCAAATTTCCCAACAAAATGTAGTAAACAGTCGATCAAACATATTCACATGAACCAAACTTTAGAACCTGAAATCAATTTGCTTCAATTTCACATCAATGTTTACATGGAGGATAAAGGTGATCTTGATGAGCTTGGCACCTCAAATAAGTCTCACATGTGGCGGTTCCGATCAACCAAACATAACTGTTCTCCGCCCTGAATTTGCTCACCAATTTCGCCATCTCCGCCACCGATTCACTGCCGACGTCGGAAAATACCACCGTGGGTTGTTCCCCGAACAGCCATTTCAAATCACCTAAATCTATAATAATGCTTCTGTTACCATCATTATTTCCGGTCTCGATTAAGCCGGCAAGCTCCTTGATCTTGGCTGGAATGTTTGATTTTTCCGGTGGGAAATCGATGGTTATCACTTCAAGCGGTTCAGGGTTTAATATTTACGTGGGTAGAGAAGATGAAATCATGTTAACAATTTTTTTTCTAATATTTATTTTAGGCTTTAATGTGAATGACATAAATACCCCTTGAATTTAACTTACTTTTTGAATAGAGTTAACCGGGTGGAGCTAAATGGCAAAAAAATGTAAACCATGATGTCAAATTGGCAAAAAATAAGAATTTGGATGAATATGTAAAATTCATCCAAACCATAGGGAGCAAAATGACAATTTACTCTAAATAAAAAATAGCCCGTAGTAATTATATTTTTTGATTTTTTTAAACTTTAATATTTTTAAAAAAGTTATGCAAAATTAAATTCCTGTGCTTGCATGTAGGTCCACCAATGGGAGAAATCTTCATCACACGAACCTTCATTCTAAACCTCCTAACTCTCTTCAACTCCGACGACCTCCGTGAACGGGACGCCGTGAAAAACATCATCCACCGGATCTACTCAAAGTTCACAACCCACCGATCCTTCATACGGAAATCAATGACCGACATTTTACTGCATTTCACATATGAAACCGACCACCGGCAAAACGGCATCGCTGAGATTCTTGAGATATGGGGAAGCATAATCAACGGATTTACAGTGCCATTGAAGGACCAACACAAGCTGTTCCTATTTCGGGTTTTGATCCCGTTGCATAAACCGACGAACATGATGGTGTATCACCGGCAACTGGTGTACTGCGTTTCACAGTTTGTGCAGAAAGATGGGGAGCTTGGTGGGATGGTGATCGGTAAGATTTTGAGGGTTTGGCCGGTGACAAACTGTCTGAAGGAAGTGTTGTTGATCGGAGAATTGGAAGAGATCGTCGGAATTATTGATCGGAGGCAGTATTTGACGGTGGCGATTCGGTTGTCGAATCGAATCGCAAAGTGTATCAAGAGTAATAATTCACAGGTAATTGTTTAGGCTTTGCCTCATACAAGTATTTAGACTGCTTAATTAGTTGAAAGGTATCAAATGAAGTTATCTGATTCGCTAGATTTTTTAAATATTCATGAGACTTATAAACAAAAAATGAAAAAATGATGTCAGTTTTAATAAAATTTTGGTTAAACTTGTTTATTTTGTCATTTTTCTTATAAAAATTACAACGTTTTAGTAAGGGCTTGCCGTGGTTATTCACACACTTAATTTTTCTTATTTTAACACCTCACTCAGAGGCAGATACGAAAATTCAAGTGTCCCGAACGAGCCGAGAAAAAAAGGCACCTAACAAATTAGAATTTTGTGCTTTTTCAGTTTTATATTTTTAAATGTAAGTATATATATAATATAAGAAGAATTTTTAGTTCTTTTGTACCTTAAAAAAATGAGCCTTGAACGGAAGTAGGGTAGGCCCCTCTCTAGGGTCTCTCATGACCCCACCGACCCTATACGTCTCTTAAATAAACCTATACGAGGCGTATAGGAGTTCAATTATTGATACTGACAAATTCTGACAAATAATGATTGCCCACTTATACGCATCGTATATACCTATAGGAGACGTATAGGGGGTGTAAAGGGTGTGAGATGCATGTGTGAATAACATGACCCATTAATAATTCCTTGGATTTCTAACAAAAGTAGAAATTCCCAAGTAGAAGTACAAAGTTGTTTTTACAAAAGTCATAATAGATAATCCATCGACAATTACTCATAGGTAACGATGACCTAAAGGATAAGAATTTCCAATAAAAATTTCATCTCAAACTTTATATTCATTGTTTGTAAGAAGTTATTAATTGCTACATTTTTTTTGTCAGTGTTCAGTCACAAATACTAAAGATAAGATTTTAGATGAGATTTTTTGCTAAACTTTATTATCATTGTCACTTAAAAAGTTCGCTAACGATTTTGTTCGTAGCTAAAGATCCTTTGATTTGATTTGTAGTGCCTGCAAATATTGATAAAACGTTTTCGAGTATTTGAAATCATAGGTAGCCGAGCGTGCTCTTTATCTTTGGAATAACGAGTCGTTCACGAGGGTCGTGTCACAAGATATGGAGATGGTGTCCCCGATTCTTGTTGAAGCCATTGAAATGAACCTTAAGTTGCATTGGAGCAAAAACGTGCAAGAGTTGACACAAAGTGTGAAGAAATTGCTTCAAGAACTTAATCCTCTTGTCTACAAAAAGTGTATAGGATATAAATGAGAAGAAAACATATTCTTATTGATTTTATAGGTATATATAAATTTATATCTTTTAATTTTTTCAACAGCTAACACACATTGACGGTACATTTAACTATATTGTTTTTTAAATTACATGTTGTTATGGTTTGAACATATAACTTATCAAAATATTTGTCTTTTACCGTTGGGATAGAATCCCAATTGACATTTATTTATATCTTATGAGTTAACATTAGAAAACCATTCATTTCGTTTATTTCATTATTTGTTTTTATAGTAATATTTTATATCAATTCCTCTTTTAACGGGATTCATGCTTTAACGGGATTCATGCTTTTGATTTCAATAAAAACAATATCTTAAATATAATAATTTTTGCATATAAACTCAAACTTGAAAGTTAGTGTGTGATGCAAAACTTTTGAAACTATATATAAATCTCTTTTATTTGCATTCAATGTGAAATTCTAATTAGGATAGTATGGGTAATTATGTATATAAAATAATTACCTATCTATATAGGTATATAATTAATTGATCAATTAAATAAAATAATAATGAGGTCCATATAGTAAATATATATTTTATTTTTACATTCTTACACTTGATCAAGTGATTATTTATTATAAGCATTAGATAAGTCTGTAGATTGATAATATTCAATTTAGTTCTTAATTGTAATCATAACAGAAAAATACAGTCATTGAATCAGTATTTAATTCAAGACCTCTATTAATCATACTACAATATAAATTTAAAATTTATGTTATGATCAATTAACAAGTGAGCCCTATAACAAATGATTTGTATAATTAGTGTTTATATGTCATTAGGCATGCGTGAACATATATTTAGAGACAAACAAATCAAATATGTGATGAAATTTTATTAATAATAAGTACATTATGCAATAAGGTTTTTACATAAGCCCATCATCAAAACATGTTATTCGAATACTTTAGCTGGGAGACCTTTAGTCATCGGATCCGCAAGTATAACTTTAATACTTATGTATTCAATACAAATGTTATTTTCCTCAACTCGTTCACGAACGAACAAGTACTTTGTTTCAAAATTTAAACCAGCACCGGTCAAACTGTTACTGTTCGAGAACTTAACGGCAGCTGAGTTATCACTAGTAAAGCTTCAATGGTCTAGAGATAGAGTTATTGATTTGAGTCCAGCGATAAGGTTTCTCAAAAACATTCCATGACAGATTGCAGTGTACACTGCAACATATTTAGCCATCTTAGTTGACGTTGTTGTCAGCTGCTGCTTATGAATCTTCTATGAGATCGGTCTGCCTGCATATGAATCTACATACTCTTGAGAGAAAAGGGCAGGTTGGCTAGGTTGAGAAGTAGGTGGCGTTGGACCTGGACTTGGAATTATTGGTTGGTTGGATGCAACAATATGGCAAGGCTGGGTAGCATGCACAAGCCGATGCAAACTGCTATTGGCAAATTAAATATATTGAACAACCATTTGATTTATGGACTGAAAAATTTGAGTAGTGGACTGTTTTGGAATGTGTTTATGATAGTGGGTTTGGGTTTGAAAGGTGGCTGAAGTGAAAGTCACATAAGGAGTTGTGTGACTATTTGATGAACTTATGCATTCCCTAACAAAATGTCCAAAGCCATGGAATTTATAGCATTGGATTTCTACTTTATTGAGACCAACCTTTGTTTTCCCATGGATTTCGGGAAATTTCTCCCTGTTCTTTTGTAGAACTTATTGGTTCTGATACTAAGCAGGGCATGCTTGTTCAAAATGTCCATTTCCTCTAAGTCATCACTTGGAATGTGATGGTTGTCATCTATGATGAAATAAAGGTTGTCAGGGCAAAAAGTTGGGTCATCATTTGAAGAAATCATTGCTGAAATTCCAATAGTTATATCGATATGTTCATCATAACTCTGATCAGGTTCATTAGAGTTAGACTCATGACTAAGAAAGATGGTATTACCCTGAACATATTCATCTATGGATTTCCCAGACTTTATCAATTTCCTTTTCTGGTTCAATCTCCTTTTCAAAGGTAAGTACCTTCCTGTGAAGTTGTGTAAGTGAGAGAATACCAAAATCAAGAGAAGATCTCATGACAATGAATTAGGTCTCCCATTTATCTGGTATGGATCTTAGGAAACGGTTCAGGACTGAGATGGTGGGATACTCTTGTCCTACCAGTTTTAACTCACTAAGAAGGGAAGTGAACCTTTCAAACAATTGAGTCAGTGACTCACTGTTCAGGTGAGAATAGGTTTCCTATTGTTGTGCCAATATCTAGGCAACAACATCAAAAGTACCTCCAAATTGCTCTTTCAAGGCATCCAGAGATCCTTGGCTAGATCATGGTGTATAAGACCAGAGTAAATCTCATTCAATAAAGCCATAGCAATTTGAGCATGAGCTTTGGTATCAAGCTCAAGCTTCTGGAACTCTTCCTCAATGTAGTTCCCAGGGTCTTTATTTACTAGATTTCTTGTTTCAGTGTCCAAAAACATGGGTTTGTGAGGTCCGAATATGACTATTCTCCAATATCCATTGTGATTCTTGGTTAGGAAATGAATCATTCTTCGTTGCCATATTTTATATTGATGGAAAACAAGAATGGGAGGTTTGGTTGATGAACCTGTTTTATGAGGATCCAAAGTAAATTTCTCAGCCATTGTTAACTTATGAAGAACTTGAATAAATTTATAGAACAGTAAATTTTCAAGTTTATTATTTGAAATGATTCTGACTATCATTTTAAGTTCGAAATCAAAATCTGTTAACAAAATGCACAAGAAAAAGTAGAAAGAGTCTAATAAATTGTATATCAATTTGAGCTTTGAATTTCAGATTTGATGGTTAAATCTAAATCTGATGAACAAGGCTCTCATACCAATTGTTGGATCGAGATTGGCTCTCAAAACAAGAATGTTTAGGCCATGTTTGATTAATTGTTTAGACTTTTTTGATTCTAAGATCTCTCTCTCAGATTATGCACTCAATTTTCTATTGTCATTTTAGGGTCTTCAGAAAATAGACATACAATTAAACATTCAGAGAAAAATCGTCATTTCATTCAGAGAATGTCGGGGATTAAATATCCGAAAATTACATACGAATGCAACATAGACGGGTTAGGTGATGGATCAGAATGGATTCAAGCAGGATGAGTGTAGGTTATGATGAGTTTTAAAAAAAATCAGTTTGAATCTAAATTGGTCATTCGTAAAAAAACACCTTTTAGTTAAAGTTAAAATAATTGTAATCAAACAAATAATTTATTTGCATAATGTTTAGTAATTTTATCATCAAATATATTTTTAATAATTTCTATGTGTTTAAATATATTATAAGTTTTTAGGTAACACATCTTTACCCAAATTATGGTAATGTGTTACCCATTTAACCCGTTCTATGTTACAGTATGATGTTTTCATATTGTGTAACAATAAAAACCAAATATGTATTATGTGTGTAACAAACACATATCTATATTTATATATAATTTTGTATAACATATTTTACATCTCTAAACAAAAAGGAAAATTTTTTTGAATGTTACATCGAATTTTCACGGTTTTTCTCAACTCAAGTGCCTCTAATTGATTTTGAAATCCATATTCAATTCAAAAACGACTCGCTTTCTAGATGATCCCTCTAGAAGAAGACGCCTTAGGTTCCAAATCGATTCAGGTTCTGGTTAACAAATTCAATAAATGCATTCAGTTAGGGTCAAGTTTTTAAATGGTTTTGAGCAGTTTTTGGCAGGTTCCGACCTCGGTAATCCCGGTTTTGGTTTTGTATTCTCTGAAAAACTGGAACCATAGAAACTAGGGGTGTTCAGAAAAAACGAAAACTGTTTAAAACAGATAACCGAACAGTTTTAGATTTTTTGAATTCGGTTTATTCGGTTAACCGATTAAACTGAATTCATAATTAAATTTATTATTTTTATTAATAATATAATGTTGAATTTGGTTTATTCGGTTGAATTCCGTTTTTTAGTTAAATTTGGTTTATTCGGTTTTTAACCGGTTTATTTGGTTTTTAATCGGTTTGTTCGGTTGAATTCGATTTGTTCGGTTATAACCGAAACCGAATTGAATTCGGTTCGTATAACCATTTCCCAAATTCAATTCGGTTAACAGTTAGGAGGGGAATTTTTTGAAAACCGAATAAACCGAACCGATGAACACCCCTAATAGAAACTGCCGGTAGAGGTGTGCAAAAAGCCTAGAACCAACAAACTGAACCAGAACCTGTCATACCCAAACCAGTGGGTACAGGCGGTGCCGGGTTCTCAGAGAAGTAGTAGCCGGAACCGGTTTCACCTTTGCACGGCCAAAACCCGAATCGAAACCGGTCAAAGCCAAAACCGAATCTTGACTTTGTTAACTAGAACCAAAACCAGAACCATATGAAACCGGAACATGTTTTAAAAATACCAGTTTGCCCACCTCTCCCCGCCAGTTCAGATAGGATCGATTTTAGAACCAGTTTTTTAGCCCATCTATACTCTTAGTTAACCAAACTAAATGCAACCGAACCTTGTATTTCATGTTTGTTCAACTAAATTTATGTCTTTCTAACTAAACATTTGATTGAACCTTATTAACCTTCTAAAATATATGAGAATATTAATCAAAACAAAAATTATAATTTATATCCATTACACAACCAACTTTATTATTTTACCTGTAATCTTTCACAAATAACCTACCTATAAACATATGACTACATAGAAACCAAACAAAAAAAATAGGAATAAACCAAACCAAAGCTTGGTTAAGGTTTGGTTATAGTTTCTTCAACAACTAACGGTCAGTTATCGGTTTCGGTGGAGCTTAAAAATGAACTGAACCAAACACACCCCTAATATATACATACACAATCGATGAATGAAACTCTCAAAAAGAGCAATTAAGAATTTCAATCAAAGTTCTAACAAATTTTTCAAGTTCAATCAAAGACAAAAAAAAAATTGTTACATGCCTAACATAACAGAAAAGGTAACACAATAGAAAGAATAAAAACACCAACTACAAATCAAAATCAAAAGCTAAACAGAATCGAATCTAATAAAAGAGAATCTTATTCCAGTGGAATTTATAGCTTCTTCAAATATAAACACTTATTCCCAATAGAAGGGAAGTGTTTGAGGATCTCCATTATCACGAGATGCATGATGATTATGCATATGATTATGATTGTGATTATGATTATGAAGTCCCATCTGAATCATTTCATTGCAATCATTCCCATGATGATCCATAATCGATTCCAGACCACCATAACCCACATTCGGATTCAACAGGTTAGGCGTTGCAGTAAATGAGTTGGGTGTGTGCATCACATGGCTCAGGGTGGTACATGATGTCTGCGACGGTGATGATGACAGAAGAGAGAGAGCACAGTCCGATTGCACCACCGGCTGCACCATCCGAGCCGGTGGTGGATAACCGTCACAGAACAGCTTGTTATAGCTGCTGTTTGTATTATTAGCCTCAAAGTTAAGAAGTTGCTGCTGACCGGCTTTTTGAGGAGACGTTTGATGGTTGAGTTTAAGGTGTGATCCTGAACAGTTGTTCTGAAACAGGCTAAATTGCTGCTTTTCAGTGACCTTTTTGGTGCTTGAAGATGGTTCTTGATATGGGTTTTGTTTGGGGCCCCGGTTCGAGTACATGGGTTGTTTTTCACACTTGATCATACCCGTCCATAGTGGGTTCGTGAGCGTTGTGGTTTGGTACACATGTGGACTTGCAAACTGTAGCATTGTGCTGCCTAAAATGCACCAAATCGATTTACGATAGGTGAGCAAATGGTCAGTTTAGGTTGTGTTTTTATTATAAAAAGAAGTCAAACAAAGTTGTCCAACTCCCCAAAAGTCAATTTTTTAATGTTTTTTAATGTTTTTTTAATGAATGCAACCTACTAAATAATTGCATTTTATTTTAGTTATTATTTTGACAACATGGATTTTTTAATCATATGAAACTCATTATTTATTAACAAAATAGATTAAGAGATGCGATATAAGTAAAATCTGCTTACATCTTACTCTCCTTATACTCTACAAATAGTCATGATACGAGTGAAATTTTCTAGGTATAATCAATTGATTGATTAAATTGGACAAAAGGTGTTTATGGTCAACATGATCTCACATTTGACACGCGATAAAAATGACCCAAGCGTGCATAATTGCATAAAGATTTGAAACAGACCTTGGTGAGCAGAGAAAAGGCTTGCTCCTTGAGAGGTATCTGGCTGAGGCTTTCTTCTTCGACGATTATGTCCATCAAGACGTTTTCTACAGCTTCGTTTTCCCTCATCAAATTCTTCCAGTGAATGAAATCTACAATTAGCAACAAATTTTAGTGCAATTAAGACTTTATAGTTGGCATTTGGTAGTCAAACTAGAGCCCTTTTATGCTCAAACAAAACAAATATATACAGTTTGGCAATATAATATATCCGAGCCGAAGGTCTTCTCAGAACTTTTTTGGGATAGGTATATTGTTTGTCTTAGTTCCAATCCGCAGACCCTATTAGGGGTAAGGTTTGCTTTCATCTCAACCCCCAAACCTTATTGAATAGTGAGATTTTAAAGGATATGTTTGTTTGTATTTTATAGAGTTTGGCAACAACATAATGAATGAGTATTGCGCTTACATCTATAAAGGAAAAAAAAAGACTTTTTATTGAACATTGATATCAACTGCTCAAATCAAATATTAGTAAAAAAAGATTACATATTGTAACTGAATCATATGGGAAGTGAGCCATGTGGCAAATATAAGCCACTCAGTTGTTATCAAGGGAGCATGATATGTTCAATGACACTTACAAATATATTCAAGAACACTAAGGAATGGTAATGTTTTAAGAGTTATGTAGAGCTTCAATACTTGTGAAGTTATATTATTTTAGATACTTGATAGAACCATAAGATCAATGGCGGAGCTTGAACATTTTAAAAGGAAGGGTGGAAATTTACAGGACCCACAATACACGTTAATTTTTTGAAGTGAGGAGGGCAAAACCAATATTTGAAACAAAAAATAACATTTCGTCAGAAAAATTAACACTATGGACGAAAAAGAGGGGGTTGGGTTGCACCCCCATCACCCCCTATAGATGCTTCGCCCTACAAAAGATTAGCTCGAGTATGCACTACCATTTCGGAAATAAAAAGAAAATATTCAGTAATGCAAAAAAAATTCCAATTTTTTTATTTTATTTTATATATGTTTACAATATAGAACTTTTTAGCAAGTCTGCACAAGCGCACTTGCCTCAACAGACAACATAAATCCTCCAGAAACTTTAAGCAATAAACGCTGAGCTTATAAAACAAAACACTAAACATTTGCACAAATATGTTCCGCGTTTGGGTGAAGAGCCGAAGGACAGTCTATAAAAGATACGGTATTAAGAACTTTTTTTATTTTTATTTTTAAAAAAAAAGGTACATGTTTTTTCCTCAACAATGCTGAATACTTTGATTTTCCATATGAACAAACCTAATCAAAATCATCCTTCCAGAACAAAACATATGAAACTTGTAATTATTGAATCCATCAAGAATAATCAGCCTACTGAAAACAAATTATTTAGGTTAAGGGTAAACTTATAATTACTGAATAAATCAAGGATAATCAGTTTGAAATTGAAAACCGATTATTTCAACAAAAATATGCATATAAGAATAAGCATTTAGACTAAATTAAACACTCAAAAGTGCTTATCTGAAAAGTGTTTAGATAAACAATTTAAAACCAAACACCTCCTTCATATGCATTTTGAAAAAGATTATGTAAAAATCAAAAATCACATCAGCAAACCATTAACAATCATAAGAACCTAACTATCAATAAGCAAACCATTAACAATAAAACACAAAATGAAATAATCAAAAGCCATACCGACTACACTGCTGGCAAAACCTTTGCTTTTGGCCATTAATGGAGACCACTGGAGTCTTGGAATGTCCTTCACACACCTTATGGCGCCTATGATACTCTTTGCATTTACTAAGGTCAGCTTTGCACCCATCTACAAGACAACTAGCACCATGAATGGCGTTATTTACGGGTCGGGCCCTCTTGGATGATCCTGAAGGAGACAAAGCCATTTTTGATACACTTGATGCAGCCTTCAAATTTAAACCATCTCTAAACTCATTTCCTGAATCAATCACTTGACCAAGCTTTAAATCCACAGAAAAATTCCCTTTGGTCCCAGGGTCACCATAACTACTCGACCCACCATTCGAATCGATGTCGGGAATCGACCCTTGTTCAAATTCTGTGAAATCCCAAGGAGGTATCTTCAAATTCCAGTCCATAATCCCCTTTCACTTTCAAACACTTTTACTTTAATCTCTTGACTCCTTACTTTTGGGATCTTTTTTTTCTGTTTTTTGTGTGTATTTCCAATTTTTTTCCTAAATCAGGAACATCCTAAGTTTGATGATGTTTCACCCATATGAAATAGGAAGTTAGATACTAGATAGTAGTAGGTTCAACCTGTCAATTTCTAAAAAAAAATCAAGAAAAGTAGAATGAATGGTGCAATCCATGGAGCAGGGGAAAAGCAGATGATTAATTAAATGGATAAGTACAAAAAAAGCATTCCAACTCCTTAAAATAACTTTACAAACAGAAGACAAGAAACCCAATTTAGAAATATAGACTAATTGAAGTAGATTGATCTATGATAACACTTGAAGAAAATCAAGTAGCTACCCAAAATAAGAACAACAACAACTAACCTCTAGAGAGAGAAAGAAAGTACTTACAGTAACAGGTGTAGAGAGAGAAAGAGAAGACTGTTGAGAGCTTTACAGCCTTTTAAAGAATCCCTGTGAAAGAGAAAAGGGTAAGAAAAGGAAACCCCCAAAAAAGATGAGACGGGTATGGAATAAAAATCAGTGATCTTTCACTGAGGCATTTCATCAAACACCATCAGGGCAAGTTCATCAGGAAGTTGATCTTGGATTTTGCAAACACAGAAAAGAAATTTTTTATTGATTAACGAATACCATTGAAACTTGAAACAAACAAGTGGGAATTAGATACCAAAAACCCTAAAGAAAGAAAGAAGAATTGGGTTACCAAAGAAAGAAAGAAAGAAAGAAGGAACATTAAACAGTAGTTTGGTTTTTCAAATCAATGGTGGGTCAGGGGTGTATGTGGTGTAATGAAGTTTCTTTATGGAGGTGGGTTCAGTGCTGTTTGATAAAGGAGGATGACAGAGACAGCGTGTCTCATGAAAATAAAGTTAAGCAAAGTTTTCAAGTACAAATTGGCCAATGGAGGATAAATGAGGGTGATTTGTTTTGTTGTAATGGTGTTATGTTTCACATGTCATATGGGCATGTTTTTATTACTTTTTGGCATTTAATTGTTCAATCACTAAAATGTTTTTATAATAGGAGAGATTATTCTGATTTTTGAATTGGATGTGAATGGTGTCCTAAATAGTTTAAATATTGACTATGTTACTAAAATAGAATAGAATAAAATAAAATAAAACTAGAAGGTTAAAATAGATAAATTATAAACTATAAAATAGTAACTATTTCTAAGGGCTTTTATTCAGGATAAACTATAAATAAACTATAAAATAGTAACTAACTACGTTTATTCAGCCCGTACGTTGAGGTGGGTCATCACAAGTATATTCTCAAGAACAGGTGATATATGTTATTTGCAAAAACATAAGCTATCTCATCACGAACTTTATACAATTTTTTTATAAAAATATAAAATCATACAAAATCCTCACAAATATGTTACAAAAATAATACAAAAAATTGCTCTAGAAATCCTTCGTCGGCAACTAATCGTTTGAATTCAAATCAAAATCTATAAGAAACCCTCTTAAATTTAATAAAAACTCAAATCTTTAAACAAATCTCATAAATTTAGTACCTCTTCTCTGCTTACTACTTTTCAAGTAAAAAAATTTCCTGATGATCCATGTTTAAATTATCAAAACGTCACCACATGAATCAAACACCTATGCATTACTATTCATTTTACTATGCTATCATTATATATATATATATATATATATATATATATATGATTAGGCTAAAAAGGAGAAAAACTATAAAAAGTGTATATGAAGAAATCTGAGTCATTGATTTTTAAGATGAATGGTAGCAACTGTGCCACGTCATTAGAGATAATTAAGGGAATTTAAGTGGTTGAATGTAGGGATGAGATCGGTACCGTACCGGTCCTGATACTGAAAATACCAGTACCGAAATTTCCGAAAAGTGAGTACCGATACCAGTACCGAAATCATAAGTACGGTAACGGTATTTTCGGTATTTTACTGGTTTTGTACCGTTTAAAAACATTTTTGTTGGGATAAAGATAAAGAATATTAACTTTCAAAGTATTGATGATATTATGCGATAATTATAAGAAAAATCCAAAAAAATTAGTAGTATAAATGCATTATAGGAATACATCATAAGAAAAATCAAATTTACAAAACTAAAAATTGTAAACAGCAGAATACGAACGTATCTTCTTTTGGATATCTATAGTATTTTTTTATATTTAATAATTAAAAATTTAAAACAATAATTAGGTTTAAAGCATTACGTTAAATATTTTTTTAACTACATTAAATTGATAAATAATCATATTCAAAACAAAAAGTATGCATATTTCGGTACCGGTACCAATTTGGGAATTTTCGGTATTTTACCATTACCGGTTACTACCAATACCGAAATATGAGAAAATCAAGTACCGTTATCGGTACCGAACCGAATCTACCGGTACAGTATCGGTTCGGTACGGTATCGGTTCGGTATGGTGCCGGTGCGAAACCGGTATTTGGTATTAAAATTTCATCCCTAGTTGGAGGGGTATAATTAGTATTGTAACCATTGTTGACTTTTTAACAACTTCCCCTATTTTTTTAAAACGTTTATAAATTTTTTATACGTAATTTTTTGTTTTAAAAATTGCACCTTAAAATCCAACATTTTTTAATCTTTTCAACGTGTATAATATTGTTATATAAAAAAATCGACCTGAATTGATGTATATGAATTTTGTGTTTTATGGTGTTTTCTAGATATTCATAACACTGAACACAAAAAACATCAAAAAAATGTCCAGCTTTGATCTAATTAATATCCGAACAACACAAACACCACAAAATGTTAACACCATAAACATAATAAAATATCTCAAAAAAACACCATAAAACATAAAAAAAAAATATCTCAAAAAAACACTATAAAACATAAACAACATAAAGTTAAGTTAAAAAAACACCATAAAATGTCCTGTTTTATTTTCATTAAAACCTGGATATCATAAACACCATAAAATGTTAACACCATAAAATAATTTAAAAAACAGCATAAAATGTACATATGTGTTACAAAAAAAACACCATAAAAGTGTTTATGGTGTTTTTTGTGTTCAAAAAACCATAAAATGCTTTGTTTTAGTTTATTAACTTCTAAACGTCATAAACACCATAAATGTTAACACCATAAATAACTTGAAAGACACCATAAAACACGAACACCATAAAATGTAAAGATACGTTATAAAAAAACACCATAAAATTCTGTTTAAATAACATTTGAAAAACACTATAAAATGAACAGTTCGTAAAACTTGGTTTAAGTCATTATTTTTATTTTAAAAAAATATATTAATATTATACTCTTTAAAAAGGTAAAAAAAACGTTTGATTTTATGGTGTAATTTTTTTTAAAAATTATTAACGTACAAAAGTGATGAGCGTTTAGAAAAATGAGAGAAATTTGCATGTGACTTGCATACGCAAGTTCATTTTTTTTTTGACATGTTTATCCTTAGGCTTCTAATCCATATGTCATTCTTCTTGTGTGTGTACTTACTATTTAATAATTGTCGCACCCCGGGTTTTCTGGCCGCCAAGGACGCGATCGATTGGTCTATGTTATGCACAGGATCGCAGTCTCCGATCACACTTGCGAGACCTACATATTCATTTATACACGTACATTCAAATATGGATAAAATAGTTTTGTAAATCAGAGTTGCGGAAGCTAAAGGAAAACATTATCAAAACATTTCAAAATCATAAGTTGTGGAAGCGATTTAGGTTGTTTATCATTATATTGCAAAACAAAATAGATAGAATGTTAAGTAGATGCATGTGACCTCGTCCTAGCATCCTATTCCCTGAGTACGTGCCTTAGTTACCTTAAAAAACATACGAGTAAATGTCAACACAATGGTTGATGAGAGCACATGTTTTGTATCAACAGTAAACAACAAATGTTTAAGGTAAATGTTACAGGACTACATATCATTACAATGCGATATCGATTGATAGCTAGTCAATATAGTTATATTATATGTGGGTTCGAAACCGAAGCTGACTGTATGTCTCTCGCCATGTCCATCACACAAAACAATGGCAAATGTGTTTAGTCAATTTTGCTCTATTTTGACTCTCAGTCGGGGTGGCCTCCCAGGCGTGCAACAGAGCAGTTTGTCAGACCCAAATAGTACTATTCAAGATTTCCACGATGTGCACCCCGCGCTATTAAAGGTCCGAGTTGTGTTTGAGAGGGCTTTGTTATGATGTGTGCCACACATATACATATAATGATAAAGCATGTCCATATGTATCCAAAAATATGTTTGATGTTCAAAAACAATTATATGCAGAGTTTTCTCCCCCAAAGGTAGAAAATAGTGAAAAAGAGTCGTGAACTCACCTGTTAGTGTAGTTCCTGTTTGTATGTGCGAATCGTGTGTGATAGCACTTCTAGTGGTCACCAATAATCATCTAGGTTATAAGTATGTGTTTTTGAGGCGTGTTGTATCCCATACAACTCTAAGTGTCAGTGTGCTCAACCGAGTGTTTGTGTGTTAATTGGTGTTGACTTGACGAATCGACGGTGATACGTGTGTTGTGTTTTGTTTGTTTATGTGTCATATTGATCATAACACACAGGTAGGACATTATCATGCATCCTACGATTCTACACAAAGAAATTGTTCACGTATGTTACGTATAAAATCGTAAAAGTTTCTATTTCTGAAAAGTTACCATTTTTGGAAAGTTGCTATCTGTGAAAAGTTTCTATTTTTAGAAAGTTTCTATTTTTGGAAAGTTTAGTTGAGAAATCCCATTTCATCAAACTACTATTTCTAGCGTGTTCCTAATACACATTAACACATATAACATGTCATTTATGAATAATTCATCATTTATGTCATTTTCCCCAAAATCAAAGTTTCCTTATTTAGTAAATATCCGTTTAAAAATCCGTTTTCACAACCCAAAGTTCTAAACACATTTCTACGATGTTCCTAAACTCATTACAATATCAACAAATCATTAAATCTTGCAATTTCATTAAAATTCCTCCTTTTGATTTTTAAAAGTTTATATTTTAAGTATGTTATTAATAAAACCATATTTTTCACAAATCCAGCTATCCAAATATGTTTCTAAACACTCTAATAGACATTTAGCATCATCTAAACACATCTATTATATCTAGATCATCATATAACATGGACATGCATGTCCAAAGTCTCTATTTAAGGTAAGTTCTACAAAAGTTTACCAAATCAATCAAAACCCAATCCTAGATGATTTCTATACTCAATATCAGTTAAAATACATCAAATGATATTCAAGAACATTCAAAATTCGTGCATGTTGAGTATTTGGAGTTGCATGTGGATAGAAGTTCATGCATGTGTGGTCTAAGTGTCTGTAACCATGAAAAACTACCTCCAGAGTGGTTGGATCGCTAAGATTCGAGCTGGAACAACTGCTTGTAGCTCAAATGATGGCTGATGAGGATGTGTCTTGCTTCTTAATGGCTTCTAGCAACCTTCTTTGAGCTCCAATGATCCAAATGCTTCACCAAGTGCAAAAAAGAAGCTATGGAGGGGTTACAGGAGCTTGGAGTGTGTTTGTTGTGAATTTGGTCGAGTAATAATGCCAGGGATTCGGGATTTGGGTAAAGAAACCGAGTTGTGGAGAATGAGATTGCTTTTATAGACATTTTGAGTACTGGGACTCATCGCGTACCGCCACGCCGCGCATTGGGGTTCTTGGCATACTACCAAAGACAAATTAACCGGGTAGTCCACCGAGACATGCGGCGTACCGCCAAGGTGAATGATCGGTCATGGCGTACCATTGAGTGTTTCGGCTGAATTCAAAATTCCCTCCTAGGCTTCACGTATCGCGAAGGGTTGTGTTTTCAGATTTTTCAATTTATTTATTCGATTTCATTTGCGTTCGATTTGTATCGTTTTATCATAAACGTTTAGTTCGTGTAAATCACATAAACACATAATGACACATTTATTCATTCTATTTGTTGTTTCATTTGTTCACCAACGTTCGTGTAATAAGACTCGTGTGTGTTTCGGTAATTCAAGGAATTACCGATTCGTGATTGTTTGTGTTCGTCTTTACGAAATGTTTGCACACTTGATTAATCATAATCAATGTGTAATGTACAATCCGATAATTCCCCGAATTATCGTTTTAAAATTGCTCATGTTGACTCATTTAATTAATCCTTATTAAATGAAATGCAAGAAGTATGAATGTGAAATAACAAATTGTAAGTGTTGCAATTTACCTGAAATTACCAATGTCACAATAATATATATATATATATATATATATAGGGTGAGGTTAATGTACAAAGTGATAGTTTTGTAAAAATTGTAAGAAGCAAAATGCTATTATAAATAACAAAGTGCGATTATAACATTAACAAAGTGTTATTATAATATTTAATAGTTCTTTGTTAATAATAACACTTTGTTAACATAGGATCGTGACACGTGTCATTTTTCATTTTCTATGGGATGGCATTTTTAGACATTTTGTAACCACTTAAAAAGCTAGATTTGATATGGTGGTGACACCATCTAATATATTTTATATAAAGTTTACCTCCTCTTTTTTTTTAAACATTAATAACTTTTTTATACCATATTATTTTTTAAAAAAATCGCATCATTATACTCGTCTCATTTTTATTTTAATTTTGTTATGGTCTTGACTACTTTTTTTAATTCTTTTAAATGTTGCGTATTTACATCATTGTAACTATAAGTGTGTTCGGTTATGTTCAATTTTTGGCAAAACCGAAAGCGAAACCGACATAGTCGGTTTTTAATTATTACGAACCATTTGCTTTCAGTTTCATTTTTCGGTTTCAGTTCGGTTTTTGACGTTTTATTTTTTATTTTGTTTTTGTTGTTTTTTGTTCTATCTCACTCCCAATATTGAAAATACAAACATGTTTAACAATGGTTAATTCATAAATTAATTGATCGAACACCAACTATATATACTAATTATTAAACAAGATTAAAGTCGGTTCGGTTTCAGTTTTTTTCGGTTAATTCAGTTCCGGTCGGTATTTTGGTTAAGTTGGTTTCTGTTCGGTTTTTTCGGTTAATTCGGTTTCGGTTCAGTTTTTTCGGTTTTTTGATCACCCCTAATTGTAACGAGCCTAAATATAAAAATTAATTTGAAATTTTTTCTAACAATGGTAAAATTACATCACTGTATATTACGTCACTGTAATTATCATTGTTAGAAAAATATCAAAATAATGTATTATTTTCATGCTCATTACATCGATGTAAATAAAGAATATATGAGAAAAAAATTAAAAAACTAGTCGTGATTATAACAAAATTAAAGAGAAATTTCATCACTGTAAATAATTGTTACATCACTGTAAATTATATCATTGTTTATTAATTAACTAGCATTAGAAACTCATGTATTAAATGGGTTGAATATATAAAATGTTACAATAATAATTTTTATAAAAATTTATATGTTAGATTTATCAGCTATTAATGAAATAAGAAACATTAATATATAGAAATTATAAACAAATAATAATAATAATATTCAGTAATTAAAAAATTATATTTTAAAATAATATACAATTTACATCTTATTATAGGTTATCAAGTTTACTAAATTAGTAAATAATTAAATAAGAAGAGTAATACATTTTAATATTTAATTATTAAAAATTGCTAGAATTTTTTAGGAGGGAGAGGCAGGAAAACAAATTTTAGATTTCACCAGAGTGTGACACGCGTCTCCTTAATATACTCCTTTATTAGAATAGATTCTGTATTACATTATTTTAATTTACCAATGTTCGAAAAATATTTAAAATAATGTTATGTTTATGTTCTTTAAATAGATGTGAAGCTGGATATTTGGAAAAAAAATTAAAAAGTAGTCCAGATTAAAAAGGAATTATAGAGAAAATACATCGACTTTAATAATATATATATATATATATGTATGTATATATATTACTACTATTCATTTATGTATGTATTTACTATTTAATAATATATATATATATATATATAACTACTATTCATTTTCATTAACTTTAAATATATATATAGGGGATGGTTCCATTGTTAACTCTTCCTTGTAGCGTTAACCGCTTAACCCTGACGTTTTTTGCCCGAATCTTTGTTTTTTTTCATGGTTTTTATTATACATAAATAGGGGGGGTTTCTTTTTTGTGTTTTTGCTAATTCATCACCGTTTAGAAGTTATAGTAAGTATAGGTTACTTACATCAGATAGGGATTGTAAGTAAGTGTAAGTAGCCTACATACTATAACTTCTAAACGGTGATGAATTAGCAAAAACACAAAAAAGAAACCCCCATATTTATGTATAATAAAAACCATGAAAAAAAAAACAAAGATTCGGGCAAAAAACGCTAGGGTTAAGCGGTTAACGCCATAAGGAAGGGTTAACATTTGATATATATATATATATATATACACATATATAATTCTAAGGGTTTTTATCTCTTCATTTATTGGTTTATTTGGATCTAGTTTTTTATTTTACTCCATCTAAAATTCAAACCAACTTGTAATAAGAAATATGCTTATCTGATATGAATCAATCTGAATAAGCTTGATTTCTACATTTAAATAAACTGATTAAACATGTTTTATTCATGTTGAATTCAGATATCTTATTCGAATAAACATATTTTGTATATTTGTTAACTGACCTAGATAAGAAACTTGAATATTAAACCCGAATCTATCCAAACAACCCGAACAAAATTTCAGATAAGTTTTTTCGGATTTTAGATATAATTTGAATGTCATGTTTTTTTTAGATTTCGGTTTTTTTTAACACTTCTAACTAATTCAATAAATAATATTTTAAAAAGTATAAATAGTGACTAATAAAAGATCAAGCATAAGCTTAACTTGTCTTAGGTTATATTTAAGCTTTATTTTTAAAACTCGAACTTGATTCAAGAGTTTTTTTTTTTTTCCTAGAATTTGAGTTTGTATCAACTCAACCTGTTTATTATTTATTATATGGTTATCATTTTTCACATGGGTTGAAGCCTAATGGTAACACATGAAACCTTCTTATAGATAATTCGATTCAAAATCGATAAAAATATAGTTTAAAAAAAATATCTAGTTTAGAAGGAGTGTAAGTATTTGCAAGCCGTTAAAAAATGTTTAATTATTTTATTAGTATACACTTGTAATATAATATAAATATAATTTATTTTTAGTATCCTAGTTTTATATAATTATACAAAAACGCAAGACGTGTTTCCCAAAATTACTCATTTGTTATAGTATGTAGATAATTGTAATAATAATTAGAGTTAATTACACGGATGGTTCATGTGGTTTACCCAGATTGCACTGGTGGTTCCTAACTTCGAGAAATTACAACGGTAGCCAGATGGTTTGCAAAAACATAACATAGATAGTTCATGGAGTGGATGGTTTTTTAAAAATGACCAAAATACCCCTATATAATTCTTGTTTTAATAAAGAATGATTTAAGACATTTTGCTACTATCAAAAATCTAGATTTAATATGGTGCTACAAGTATAAACATTTAACATAATTTAATATTTTTTTTTAAAGTTTGCCTTCTTTTTTATACATTTATAATTTTTGTATTACATTTTTTTATAAAAATTATACTATTAAACTTGTCTCATTTTAGTCTAAATTAGTTTTTATTGTATTTTTTCCCGGATGCCCCCATATTTACATCAATGTAACGTTGATTAGCATAAAACACATTTTAATTTTTTCTAGACAACAACAAATTGCAATACTATAATTAAATATATAAGGTAAAATATAAAAAAAATGTAATTAAACCACACTTTCCAGCAATATAAAACACATTTTACTTAACAAAATAACACAAGCAATATTTTAAATTTACACAACCGTAAACCACATCAGTGTAAGGAACATTGCAAACATATCATTTACATTAATGTAACAAGTTGTAAGAAAATTTAAGTTTAAAATCAATTTAAAATTACATTAAAAAAATAAAATGAGTATTATTTAATCCTATTAGTTGAAAATTAAAAATAAACGACTAGTTGAAAATTAATGATTATAGTCTAATCCTAAGGTTATCATATGATTCCAATCATATATTTTTTTCAACGACTTCCCATCATATATAATTATACTTATTTAATCATGTTTATTTTATATGAAATTACTTCAAAGTATTAAATGCGAATAAAACGAAAAAGTCATGATAAGCAAAATCGATATTACGCAGTTTTCTAGAAGTAGTTAATATAAGAAATAAAACGTGGTTATGTTTTTATCATAGTTAGTCAACCATGCACATTTGACCAACTCTGTAACTACACCAACTTTGTAATCAAGAAGCAAAGGCGAAGTGGTTACCACACAACTTTGTCTTTTTCTAGGGGTGGCAATTCCCGACACGACCTGAAACACGACCCGAACACGACACGAAAATAATCAGGTTTTGGGTTGACAAGTATAACCCGTTTAAATAAACGGGTCGTGTTCGGGTTGACCCGTTTATAAACAGGTCGGGTTCGGGTTGACCCATTTATAAACGGGTTGACCCGTTAACCCGTTTAAGGTTTTAAAATTATTAATTTTTTATTCTTTTCTTTCCTATAACATAATTTAGTTGTTTTTCTTTTGATTATTTAACATACTTTAATTGATTAGGTAACAAAATTTATATTTTTTTCATCTAAAAAATGATTTTTTTTTCCGGTTAACTATACAAACTAGTTTATTTTAAATTACATACTTTATAATTTTGATTACATAATTATATTTTTAGTTATAATAATATTAATTTTTTTGTTAAAATACTATATTAACTATTTGTTACTCATACACAACTACTAATCACGTTATTATTTATGTGTTTTCAAGCAACAACCAACTTACACTATGTAAATAAGTTTGATTTATTTAAATAAACGGGTTAAACGGGTCAGGTTCGGGTTGACCTGGATTTATATCAATCCGGGTTAGGGTTGAAAATTTTGACACGAATAAATATATGGGTCAGGTTAGGGTTGCAAGATTCAACCCACCAACCCGCCAACCCGTAACCTGTTAACCCGCTAACCCGTCAACCCGACACGATTGACACCCCTATCTTTTCCTTTCCATTGTGTCCAATCATATACATGATACAGATTATTGTGTTCGTGAGTATATTTGCACTATTTGAATCAAGAACAAGAAGTCCTCAATAACCAATTAAGGCCGTCTATGAGAGATTAGGTGTCATGTGCTAATAGTAAAAATCCCAATTTTCAAAACATTTTTCATGGGCACTTCAAAACAGATTTTTTTATGACTTGACACCTATTTTGGAGTGCCAATGGAAAATAGTTTGAAAGTTGGGAGTAGGGGTGTGCATGGGTCGGTTTTTGGCTTAGTCCAAACCCAAAACCGAAATTTCGGTTTTTTCGGTTTTTAAACCCATTTGGGTTCGGTTTTTTCGGTTTTTATCTTTTCAAAACCCATTTGGGTTCGGTTTGGGTTTCGGTTTTTTCGGTTTTTTCTACTTAGGTCTTAAATTATGCTTATAAAAAAATAAACTAAACTATTATATTTTTACTAAAAATATTTTAAGTACAACACTACTTAATATTTAAAAATATATACAAAAATATTTAAATTTAGTAAAAATTATACGTGTTTTTGGTATCTTAAGCCAATAATAATAATAAAATATACGATTCTTATTTGACTTTTGATATTAAGAACTAAGAAAATAAAAATAGACGGTTCATACATGGTTAAAAATTTTAAAATGATATATATATGCATATATATATTATGTATTCGGTTTTTTCGGTTTTTTCGGTTTTTCTTTAAGGTAAAACCAAACCCAAACTTTCGGTTTTTAAAAAACTTACACCAAACCCGTCGGTTTCTATTTGGGTTCGGTTTTTTCGGGTTGGATTTTTCGGTTTTTGGGTTTTGGGTCGGTTTTTTCGGTTTTATGCACACCCCTAGTTGGGAGTGTCGGTAACATTTTCTCAGTTGAGAGTATTGCAAGCCAAGAGGTCAAAGTTAGGAGTATTTAAATCTAATAACCCAATTTTAAATTATAATTAGTTATTGGGTCAAATGTTTAAGGAAAAAGTTTTTGTTATAACTTTTATAAAATTCGTAACTGGGTTAAATATATCTAAAAAATTGAAATGTAAATTATATGTTTGTTGTAAAGTAAATTAATATATATAATATATACAATTTTTTTTTTAAATTAGGGCCTCTTAAAAAAATGGGTCATGTGCGGTCGCACCTCCTACACTTGTTTTAAGGCCCTACTGTCGATAACAGTAGCGGAGCTTGAAAAGTATAAGGGTGACGAAAGTTTACGAAACCCGCAAAATTTTTTACTAACGTTATGTTTTGGGCTTAATGTTTGGGTTGGTGATTAGGTTCTGTTTAAGTCAACAATAAAAGCTATAAATATATAATTTATTGAAATAGTTAAGTTGATTTTTCATATAGTTTCATACAGCGTAGATATTTTTTAACAAATAAAGACCTAAATGTTTAACATGATGTGTGAGTAAAGTGATTACCTGAAAGGTGAATTATATCGTAGCCTAATGACCATTAAAAATTTTTGCATTCATCTATTATGGATTTCGAGTCAAAGTTATCAACATTATTTTTTATATGTAAATCACCAAGCTATTCGCGAGACAGTCTTTTGATATCTTATTACGAAAACAATTCTTAAACTAGTTTCATTTTACAACTTACAAACCTATATGGATTTTATATTCGATTTTAATCAAACAAGTTAGTAAATTATAATCGTGATCCAACAAATAACACTACTCATAAAAACAATTTAAGACAACACAAATATAATACATGTTAAAATTTTACATAATTTTTTGTTTTTACAGTGGGGGCTTTATCTATTTCTAAAAAAAATTCAACCAAACCTCCGAATTATTGACACTGCTGGCGAAAAAACATTGCACTGTTAGAAAAATGGTGAAAATTAGGTTTTTTTCTCATCATGGTGGTTATGATTTTTTTGTTGCTAACTTTTGAGACAAATAATTAATTATGAGTGACATAGGTTAATATAATTTTTATTTATGAGGTTTATGTTCTCTTATATGAGACCCTCACAACAAACCAAACTTCATCCAAAACAAGAGTCAGATGAATAGGATATCGATGTTTATAGTTGAGTAGATGAAGCTATGAAAACTCCAAACCGATAGTAAGCTTTCGAAGGACTGTTTTTTGAACTTCTGAATGACAGTTTCCTAAGCTTTTAAATGATAGTTTCCTCAGAGGATAGTTCTTTGTAATGACAACTTTCTATAAGCTTTCAAAGAAAATCTATTGAAAAAATAGTTTTTTGCAAAGCGACACTTTCTTCCAAATAGCAACCTTTTCCTACGTATTGTTTCTTTCAATACAATAAAATGAGTCTAATGCAAATTATATTTTAAAAAAGTTGCATTAGCTTAATTTGTATCAGACTTAATGCAACTTTTTGTTACACAATGCAACATTTTTAAAAATATGTTTAAAAAAAGTTGCATTATGTGAGAAAAATATTGATTATCATAATATAACTTTACCTAATGCAACCTTTTATGAAAAAAAAATGTTGCATCAGACTTGTTTTTTATCATTTTCTTCATTAAGGTAATATTTTATGTGCTAATTTTTTTCTTTAGTACTAACTGGTTAAGTTGTTGTATACCTTAGAAAACAATGAGTTCTCTTGAGAGTCTAGGATTTTTTCGAGGGACTTGTACGTGTTGAATACAAATCGTTAGCCAAACCATCTTGTGGCACCCCGCAAAATACAGGTCAGCATTTGCATTAATAAAATAACAAATTAATTTATTATTGCATACGTGTCACTAGAATTGGGTTAATTTAGTGTGACATGCAATAGTCCAAACACAAACAACTGAACGATAATTCGGGGAATTATCGGAAAACGCATGCACATGTCTTGAATTAACGAACGTTGGTGAAACAATCGAACAATTATGAAATTGAACAACAATTGAACAATACGTGATTACACAATGAACAATTTCATGACCAAAGTTGAGAAATGATAAGCGATAACGAAGAATAAATGAAAAACAATTCGAAAGAATAAAAATGGCCATTTGGGCCGATACGCCACTCTTCACGGAACGCCAAGGGCCTACGCGAGGGTGAGCGGCAAATTTGAAACCTCCGGATTTCTTCGCGGTCCGCCACAACCGATCAAATTCCACCTTGGGGGTACGCGGCGTGTTTCGGGAAGAGAAACCAATTAAAATATGCTTGGCGGTACGCCAAGACCCCCTCTAGGTGCTCTTGGCGGTACGCGACGCATGACAGATATCAAAAAGTGTATAAAAACCCACTCATTCACTTCTATAACACTCTTTTGCTAAAACACTCGAACCCCCAGTACATTGCTTGACCAAACCCACCTGATATCATCCTTCTCACCCTCCAGAAGCTGTTGGGAGCTAGTTCAAGAATTCTATTGAGACAAGAAGCAAAGGAGATCATTTGGAAGAGCTCAAACATCCATCACAATCACTCTACATCCACTAAGGAACCTCTATCAATACTTCTGGAGCTATTACATGTTGTTCTAGCTGAATCTTAGTAATCTTGAGCTTTAGAAGGTAACCTTCATGGTCCTTATGCACTTTAAACACCACAAACCACACATGCATCCACTAAATCACACATGCAACACCATCTAAGGCTCATGCGTGAAATTTTGAGTTTGTGATTCTATTATTAAGGTCTTGATTCACTTATTTGAGTTATTGAAATTGATATATTTGGCATTTTGATGCTATTTTGTGTTATTGGCGATTTTTACTATGGTAACTTTAAAGATATGGAATGTTGATGGTTGATGTTCTAATCATATTGTAAGTGCTTAAATGAGGATTCATGGTATTAGAAACCTTTATGCTAAGTATTTTGGGCATTTGTGGTCATAAAATGATGATTTGTGCATGATTACTATAAATAGTAACTTTAGAAATGCAAAGTCTTCTTAGATGATGATTTCGATATATTAATCATGTTTGAATGACGATTTGAAGTTAGTATTGATATTATTAGCAAATAGATCGGTTAGATTTAATGAAATGGTCACTTTTGTTCATAGGTTTCTATAAATGGAAACTTTAAATGGTAAACAACATACATGCATGTTGATTTTATTAATGTTAAAGTACTATTGAGATTAAAGATGATAATATGAATATGTTTGAGTAGTTGATTTTGATTAAAACAATGTAAATTAAAAACTTCCCATTTTAGGAAATTTTAATTGTGGATCTTCATGAAATTGAGATATGGAAAGTGTTTTGGTAATGATAGATAGTTAGAGTGATTTATTATGATGTTATGGAAAGTTGTTACATGATCTTAGTTGTTAAAACCTAGAGAATATGGTAACTTACTATTATTAGAAACTTTAAATTGGGTATTTTGTGAAAACATAAGTTAAGGAGATGTTAGATGATGAAATGTGATTCTAGGCATATCGTTTTGATGATATAAGGGTTTTTATGTGATTTTGATGTCAAAACAAGATAATCATAGTAACTTACTATATTTAGTAACTTTATTCATTTGAAATGAATTTGTATGCTTATTTGACAAAATTTGACAACTTGCTATGTGATAATATGATCACTTAGGTTAAATGAGCATGCTAGAATTGTTAAAATGTAATTTGATTCGAACTTACTAAAAATGGAAACTTACTATAAATAGTAAGTTGTCCATTAAACGTGACTTACGTATTTACATGCACTACGTGATAGATAACGAACACTAAACGAATAAAAATAAATTAACGAATCACCAACGAGTCATTGAGTCAAATACAGTCAACACGGTCAAACACAACAACTAGAGTTGTTTGGACACCAACATGGTCTAGCGAGACCAACACGAACACGAACATGACATTGAACACGAATTCACGAAACCTATGTGATATAGGTAACAACTAAAGGAAAACAGTTCACCGTTCACAAACAACGACAACAAACTCAAGTGAGTTTACAGCCCCACTTTTTCTATTACAACTATTTTACTTTAAACTTTGGGGTGAGAATACATTGCAACAACTATTTTAGATGTATGACTCGTATGTTGTAAAACAACTATTTGAGTGTGCTTATATCGTAACAAATTCCTCACAAAACCTTACATTAGTTGAACAACAAACGAGGTGTTATTGAATAATACTATTGGGTCTGACAAACCCCGCTCAACGACAACTCTGACCGGTGGTCAGGACGAGCGTAATATCGACCTATGCCATAGTTTCACGATAGACTTGGTGGAGGCATCTAACAGTCTAGTTTCAGTAGTGGTGAACTCATACACTCGGGACATATGGTCTACAACTTAACATACACGGTATATATTTTGTTAACTGCTTTACTTTACTTAAACCTGTGAACACACCAACATTATGTTGACACGTTTTAGCATGTATTCTCAGGTAACTGAACGCACAAGCTAGCATGTACTTGGAGTCTAAAGAAGAGGGTCTTGCATCCATTCACAAACATTTTGGGAAACATTTTATGTTGTTATGTTTTATTAAACAATTTAATGTCAATTTAAAACTTCCGCTATGTAAACAATCTATTTCCGCTGCATAACTATTGAAACTACTTTGAGTATTGGTTTTACAAAAAACAAAATTTTGCCTGTTTTGTTAAACAACACTAATTATGGGTTAAATAGTGCTTTTTCAACATTATTTTGTTACAAACAACGTTAAAAATAGTGCTTTTATAGGCATAAGTTTAATTATATTTGATAGGTTAGAGAAAACAACTTGTTTAAGTGCTTTGTCTATCATGTGTATAACTTTTTATATGCTTTATTTACAAGAAAGAGAAATAATGAAGGTTAAATATATAAAATTACATAATGTACATTTTGTTTAACATTTTTAGTCATGTCATAAATAACTCAAGAATTGTTAGACTTACTTTTGGGTTTAAAATAGGGCTGTGTTAAATTAACACTCCAAATTTTAAAAATACACCCTTAATACGGGTTGTACTGCCAGTACGGCTCGTCTCAATCATCTTTCAAACATTTCTCTGATATCCTATGACAATGATTGGCAACTGGGCAGTACGGCCCGTCTCATTCATCGTACAAACATTCCCTGCTAACCTAAGACAATGATTTAAAGTAAGACGGCCCGTACTGACCTGTACGACCCGTCTTGCTTTTCATCCCTGACATTACTGACATCCTAGGACAATGAATTGAAACAAGACGGGCTATGCAGACCTGTACGGGCCGTCTTGAGTAACTTTTAACTTTCTATACAAACTTCGATCGTTTCAAACGAATGTATCCATTTTCGAAAATTTCTCACACTAAATTCAAATTTATAACGATGTCGTTCTAGAATGAGAGTTGTTTCAATGATTACGTCCCAGATTTGAATGAAAAGCCTTCTGTTGAGTATTTATACGAAACGATAGATCTGAATGCTGAACCTCATGCTGATGTAGGTTTTGAAAGTCAAGCATAGTATGCGCAACAAAACGAATATGGGTTCGTGTATACTGAAAGTAAACAAAGTAACCTGGAGGAGACTTATGAAGAAAAGCCGGCCGATTCACACATTAACTGGGAAACAAACGAGGTACACTTTACTGAAAACATAGATGTAAATGATTATTAGTTGTGGTATTTATTATTTTTATATGTCAGGAATTTATGTCTGAAGAAGCGCCGGTAAGGTGGGTGAAACGTAGAGCACTAGACAATGGTTACAATGTAGTCAAAAGACGAACGAAGAAATCAAAGACAACAGGAAGTGTTATCAAGGTCTGGCTCATGTGTGACCGTGGTGGCAAGCATAATAGCGTTGTAATCTTTAGACGATCAGGCACCAAGAAAATTGGTTGCCGATTTCAACTCATAGGGTTATACAACGAAATTCGTGAATATTGGAAATTACAGGTGATTAACGACAATCACAATCACAATCACGAACCTGCTCAGAATCTAGAATGTAATTCATATGTTAGAAGATTCACTCAGGAGGAACAAGATATGGTTGAGAATCTGACCGAGCAACACATGGATCCTCGTAACGTTCTTTCAAGCATAAAGAAACATAGCCCTGCAAATGTGTCCATCTCTAGAGATGTATACATTTTACAACAAAAAATGAAAAATAAGAAGAAATTCGGTGATACTCTGATGCAGGTTTTGTAAAAGCCTACTTCATAGTCAGCGTTATGTTTACTATACCATGGAAGATCCTGAAACAAACGTCGTGGAAGACGTTTTCTTCTGTCATCCAAAATCGTATTGCTCGCGGCGTGTATTTCCGCACGTACTGATGATTGACGCGACATATAAAACAAACCAGTACGACTTCCATTTATTCAAATTGTTGGCGTGACTTCCACATACCAGACTTTTAGTATTCCTCTCGTAAGCACAGAGCGTAAGGAAACTACGTCTGGGTTTTGGAAATGGTTAAGAGTATGTTGAATAAATGTATGGAGCCACGTGTTATCATAACAGATCGAGAACTTTCTATTATGAGTGCGTGTCGTAAGGTTTTCCAGAAGCTGCAAAATACCCGTATGGGCCGTCTTGCCAAGATGGCTTGGTTTTGGCCTGGTGTGGGCAAGACGTGCCGTCTTGCCCTGACGGCCTAGTTTTGGCATGTTTTGGGCAAGACGGGTCATGTTGCCCGGACAGCTTGGTTTTGGCCTGGTTTGGGCAAAACGGGTCGTCTTGACCTGTATTGGCTGTCTTGGCCGGAAGACTTAGTTTTGGCCTAGTTTGGGCAAGACGGGCCGTCTTGACCTGTACGGGCCGTCTTGGGGTGAGACGACCTGGTTTTTAGTGAGACGGGCAAACTCAGTACGGGCCGTCTAGGCCTTTACGCGTATTATTATTTTTTAATTTATTAAGTCGGATTTTTCGTTTTGCATTGATTATGATTCATATGGATGAGGAGGTGATGGCAGGCCAGCATGATGATGACTTGATTCTTGATGACGAGGCTGCAGAGCTCGTTCATCACCAGTGGCTGCAGTCGTTGCCGCAGTTCGGTGTCACCGTTTGCAGCGGATGGCCGTCGGGGCGCAGCGCAGCATCGATTAGGGAGTTCTTGCTAATGCTGGTTAGGCAAAGTGGGCCAGGGCCATACTTGGCGAGGAAACACCCTGGACCCTTCTGTTTCATACAGCGGATCTCCCCACGTACCGACTTATTATAGTCGAGTTTCTATCGACTTTCCACTACCGGACTCATCCGACGGTTGTTGCGAATCAGGAGGAGGAACTGCTGCCCAACATTGAGTTCCAGCTCCGCGGTCAACATTTCAAGATGGCGATCGAGAGATTTGCCGTGCTGATCGGCATCTACTACGAGCCGGAGACGGTTACTGACGCCTTCGTTCAGGGGTTGACCCAGGGTGAGGACGACGTTATGAGGGCGTGGTGGCCTCATGTCACACCCCGAGCCGGCGGAGTTGTATCGGATTCCCCGTCGGGCGGAAGGTTCCCGGGGCGCGATATCATGGGTGATAATCGTGATGATCAGATTGTTTACATTGCACATGATATAAATGAGAAATGCTAAATAGAATAGAATTACAAAGTTAAATTACATCAGTATTGTTTATAATTTAACAATGTAAATCTACCATCAACATCATAAATTTCTATCTTGTATCCACACAAGATATACAAAATATATTGTATAATGATGTTTCCAAAAGTATGCAGGTCCAAAATACTAAGTCTTCTATCTGAAGTCCTAGTCCAAAAGTAATGACTTCTTACTTGACCTGTTCGTCACCTGAGAAGTCATGCAAAAAGATCAAGTCAGCACATGGTTGGTGAGTTCATGTAGTTTAGTTATTGAAAAATAGATTTGTGAACCTTTTAGGCAAAACCTTAACCTCATTAACATCACCTGTATCATCCAGGTATGCTTATGTATAGGGCATACCCCTGAGTCGAGCCTACGACCTGCCCAGACGCCTTCCCACCACATACTAAGCCACATAGGACATTGGTGTTAATGATAATTAAGCATTTTACCTACCATTCCCTTCTATGATCATCTGAGATTTGAAGCACTCTGTTTAACAGTTTAAAACACACATGATAACATTGATAACCTCTTCGGTAACAACCTTAACCTCATTAACATCACCTGTATCATCCAACTCGGTATGCTTATGTATAGGGCATACCCCTGAGTCGAGCCTACGACCCGCCCAGACTCCATCCCACCACATACGAAGCCACATAGGACATTGATATAAACGATAATTAAGCATTCTTACCTACACCCACTTCTATGTTAAAAGCTTGATTTCCACAATTTGAAATACTCTGATTTCCTGGGTTCACCATGTTTTCATGATTTCCCCAAAACGGTTGTAGAAACATAACATTAAATGGTTAATTAAATTAATAATTAATCATTTAATTACAACCAAGACATGATGATTGGGCCTTATTTGACTCAATCAATTAGACTTAGTTGTTGGTGGTTGTGCAAGTTGTACCCTCTCACACGTGGCCCATATTAGGCATGACCCACAAGGAATCTACCTGTATGCGTCGGAACTTTCATGATTTGCCCATATCAGCTTGACCTACTGGTCTACTGTATGCGTCGGGACTTTAGGATATCCTTTGCTTTATGATCTTCTTGATTTCCTTGATTTTATCCAATAGTTTAAGTTATGCCCTTGTAGCTTGACTACAAGAGTCTACTACTGTGAAGGGACTTTCCGTGTGTTACACGTGGTCTCGATTTACATACAACTGACAACTCACCTTACTGTAGGTATTAAGGATTTCATTAGATCATAATGATTTCATTATTTCAATGATTCACACACGGTTATGATTCCCATGATTCACTTGATTTCTGATCTTTAGAATTCCATGATCTCACAATGATTATAGATTTTGATTAGGATCCTTAGTTTTCTAATCACACACTGGATTAGATTCCTTTGCATTTGATCTTTAGATTTGGTTCTTTCGATTTCACTTTGAATTTTAGATTCTGGAATTTGAACTCGATGGACTAAGGGTTTATTGAGAGATTTAGAATTAAGGTATTACTCATAAGAGTAATTTAATTAACTTGTTAGTTAATTCGGTATAGAGATTTCCTATACAGCAGTCTAGGATTATAAACAAGTATATATAATAAGAAATTCATAAGTAAAATCATTTGCGTAAAACAATTTAAATAAAATAGTTTACGCATTCTTCTCAGCCCCGCGTTTTAAAACAAAAATGTTTAGAAAAAGGGCAATTAACTCACCTGTGTTGCTGTGCAATTGAACCACAAAAGATATGCGCGTTCTTTGATTGTTGCCTATGTATCTTTAGCACCTGAGTTGTTTTAAGAGAATTCGAATACAATGAGTACTTATAATAGATGCATCTAGGGTTTTGGTCTCGGTGTGCAACTAAGTGTTCTATGATACTAATGTGTTTCTAAGATTCTATCTAATTAATCTAACATCTTACCCGTAAGTAAACCCCTTTATCCCGCATTACTAATTACAAGTCTTTAGTTAAAACATTTTTAAGTTAATAAATTTTAAGTTGAACATTTATTTAGAAAAATCTTTTATTTTAATTTGAAAACAACTTACAATTTAATTTCTTTTATTAAATCATAATTAATTTAAGAGAGGTGAAATCTACACATGATGGGCTTAGGTTAAGCCCCTTGGGCCAACTTTTGGGCCCGACATTAGACTTTGATCTCCCCATGACTCTTTGATCGATTCCTTGTACATCCCACCTTAAATAGTTCAACTGAACCACCTAGGGTAGTTACACGTTCTTGTAGAAATGTTTAGGTAATAGGTGTTAATGATTAAATCAACACCTACAAACCTTACGTTATTATTCTGACTCTTTACGATTTCTTCAATGTTTTGATCTCAAAATATTACCAACTCTTATGGAGTTATTTGTATGATTTAAGGAAATTATTACCTTAAAAGCCTTACACTTTGTTTCCCTTGTAATTACTCATACATAATTAAAATGATTTCATCCTAAATAAAGCCTTTTGTCTTAAACCAACACATATACATGTTTAAGTTCCATTGTCATTAAGAAAACCCTTAGCTTATTGTCTCCTAATAAAAACATAGTAACTTCTACTTTGTTAACTCTATGCTTGGTTCATGAATTACCCAAGGTTGATGACATGTAATGTAAAACCTAATACTCTCCCATGCACACACACTCTCATTCGATTCCCTTGCATGCACACACCCATTATCCATGCATGTATACTCCCATGCATAACGACCCAAATCCGAATCAACTTGACCAAAAACTCATGGGACCGTATGAAGGTTGGGCCGAACCACTTGGGTCGACCGAATGAGGTTTCTGGGCCGAAGTAGAGCTTGCCGAATGAAGGCCCGAACGTAGGGGCATGGTCGAATGGGTTATGGCCGCATGAGGCTCCGAATGAGCTTTGGGACGTTCGAATGAAGGAGTGGCCGACTGTGAACTGCTTTGGCTACTGCCTTTCGGCCGAACAAGGTTTGGTGGTCGAATGAGCCCTGGCCGACCGAAGGGGTGTTAGGCCGATCGAATAGACTGCTTCGGCTAGAGAAGGCCATTCGGCCTAAGTTGCTTAGGTCGAGCCATTCGGCGAGCTGGTAGGGCCATTCGGCCACTCAAGTTTTGACTGGTGCAGCTCCCATTTCAAACCCAGATGCTAATCCAAAGGGTAAAATATGTTCCTATCTCATCCTATGTGTTGTGAGGGTTGTTTCCCTAAGGTTTTGAGGCTTCAAATCGGCCAAGAAGATGGGGCGATCAAGTGGGTTGAAAACCCTAAAAACCGTGACAAAGAACTCGTTTTTACCTCGATTCAACTGGTTCAAAGCTTTGATCGGTTGTACTTTCGTGTTCTACAAGTTGTGGTGGTTGTTTTGGCACCAAGAACACATGATTTCATCAAGAAATGGGGAAGAAATCTTAGAGAGAGAGTGTGGGAAATTCTAGAGAGAGAAAGTGACGAGTTTTTGTTTTTAGAGAGAGAGAGAGAGTGAAGAGGGTGAATAAAGAAGAAGACTCATTCCGGGTATTTATACCCCGGGTGAGTTCGGGTTCGTTTCGGTTGCTCGGTCTCGCGTAAAAGTGTCGGTTTCGTTTCGTTCTCGTAATGAAACATCTCGGTTTTAAAATAAGGTTAATAAAATTATTTTAGGTTGTGATTCCTAATAAATTAACTAAATATCTTCTGTTTATTTTAAACTTCCGAAAATATTTAATTTACTGTTCAAAAATCGAATAGTATAGTCGTCGCGCGTATTCGTTCGAATCGTCACCCGTACGAACACTGCGATAACTATACTTTTCAATATGGTTTTCTAATTATCGGATATCATTCAGAACGTTAAACTTTTAGATGTATTCGTACAGATCGTCACCTATACGAATAATCAGCCGATTTAGCATTCACATAACGACATCCGTTTTGTTCTGTTCTGTAAAGCCTCACATACGTTTATACATAATAAAATCCTAACAAATAATCACATGATGGTTCTGTATTGTCAGGTATTTATCTGACTGATGAACCATGTGTCTGAGTTCCGTTTCTGAATTGAGTCTGAAACGGTACTATGACAACATAAAGTGATAATGATATATGAACAACAACTGATATGTGTACCTGATTTACTGTTCATTTTACTGTACCGATCACTGTTCCGGTGACGTTTCCGGCACTGATGTTACACCTCAGATCTCCACCGCCCAGTTTCGAAGCCACCGAGTCCAAGCTTCAACGATTCGAGACTCACTAATCCGCTACAACCACCGATGCATTGTTACGACTATATCCGCATGGGGACAGAGCCAGGAGTGGGTGACAACTTCCGATTTATTTTATCTTCATTCGCTGCTGACTGGCAGGCCGTGTAACCTTGCACGTTGCTTTGTTTTGCTTTGTACTTCGCCTCCTTTTATCACCGCCAGGAGCGAGGCACTTTATGGGGTGAAGCATATGTGATATACATTGCACATACCATAGGCTTCCTCTATCATCTTCAGGATTTGATGGCGATCGAACCCCGTAGGCTGTATCGTCGAACGACCCTGAACATGCGTATAGCCATGGACTTCCAGGATGTTGGCTTACGCCTCATTGGATTAGACGGCCGTATCTGGCAGCCAGCCCAGATAGTCGTCGTGCAGCAGGCGCCCCAGGACTAGGCTGAGGGGCAGATTCCAGATCCTGAGTCGATTCGGGAGGAGCCGGTCCAATCACCAGTACAGGAGGAGCATCCTCCGCAGGATCCACCGCAGCATCCACCGCACGTCTACTGTGCGGTGCGCCTCACCAAGCCACTCGAGGCATTGTTGCACCGTGTTGAGGCCCAGTCTGATGAGATTTACAGTACACTCGTCGTCGGGGCGCATGGGAGACACGCATCGAGCGATGGCTCGATCGCCAGGAGGATATGGTCCTGTGGACGATCGGCGTTGTGTCAAGCATGCGCGACGAGGCGGGTCACAGCTTCCACCGTTACCGGGGCCACGCATCTACCTAGAGGACGGATCCTCCGCTGAACCATCCAGAGCTTCATAGTTTAGTTTGTGTTTTTATATTTTGTTTCCTTGTATGTAAAACTCATGTTGTGTATATATGTATGTTATTTGTATTGTTTCTATTTGTGTTGTTTTTTTTAATAATTACGCGACAAACTTATAATGTTTAAATTAAATTATCGTAAACAAACTAATTATAAAATAAAATATTTAGTTACAACGATTACGTAAATAATTAATATCGTTTAAAATGATAACGTACAAACTTATAACGTTTAATTAACATAATAGACGTATATCGTTCAAAATTTAACGTAATAGACGTACATCGTTAAAAAGTATTAAAATACATAAATTAAGTTTAAATCAAAAAATAATTTCTATACGGCTCGTATCGCTTTGTGCGGGCCGTATAAAATTACTCCACACCGGTTGACACCCAAATTGGCTTGTAAAAATAAGTGAAGGTCAGTACGGGTTGTACTGACCTGTACGACCTGTCCAAAGAACCTTCACTGAATCGAAGACATTCCTATGGAATGTTTGTCTGTACCCTATACGGGCCGTACTGACCAGTATGAGCCATACAGGTTCGCTAGAGTGTTAAAATTTAAAAGTAAGGTGTATAAATAAAATTACCCTTAAAATAACATGTTTTGCATTAACAACAACACTTTTAAGAGTTATGTTTTTGAATTATAATTTAATGAATTTTTAATTTCAAAGAAATGACTATTCATAGTAATTCGACTCCAGTACCATCTAGGAGTATTCAAAAAGCTCACGGGTCGTGGCTCACTCATAGCTCGCTCAAAAAAAGCGCGAAAATGTCTCGGCTCGAAAAAAACTTGTTAAAAATTAGCAAAGCTGGAGCCAGGGTTGGCTCGGCTCGTGGCTCGACTCATGGACTCGGCTTGATTTTTAATATATATATATATATATATATATATATATAGGGGAAGGTTAAAAATATAACCCACTAAATGTGTACTAACCCAAATAACTTTGGCAAGATGAAGCCGAATCTTGGATTTTTTTTTTAACATCATTGTAACACATTTTGAACACCATGTGCTTTTATGAGTTTGGGCTAATTCATCACCGTTCAAAAACTTACAGTACTGTAAGTTGTAAAATATTTAAAACTTACAGTACTGTAGCACAAAACTTACAACGATGATATTTTTTAAACGGTGATGAATTTCCACAAACTCATAAAAGAACATGGTGTTCAAAATGTGTTATAATGATGTTCAAAAAAAAAAAATCTAAGATTCGGCTTCATCTTGCCAAAGTTATTTGGGTTAATACACATTTAGTGGGTTATTAAAAATTCCACACTCTATATATATATATTAAATTATATACACACACATATATATTATATTACACACACAAACATCTTATCTTACTACCATATCTTATCTTACTATTCTAATAAACAAAAATTTTTATTTATCACTTGTCACATTTAAGACCATAATAATAAAAAACAAAGAAAATACTTCACAATAATAATAATAAAAAATCTGATGACATATGTGAAAAACTAAAGAGCAAATAACTGACAAGACAAAGAGTTAATAGAAAAATTAATGAGAAAAGCACCTATTAGGTAAATAACTGAGCAACCACATCATTTGTTTACTCATTAGTTATTTACACTACTATTCTTACTTGTTTGTAATTGTTTTGTTACAATTAATGAATAAAGTAAAATATTTTGTTGTTTGATGTCAATTTCACAACTGATGTGTTCGTCACCATAGATAGTTTTGCGCGTATACGTGTGTATATATATATAGGGGAAGGTTATTTTGGAAACCCACTTGAGTTGAAGAAACTTTGAAATCTTTGAAAAAAACAATGTAAACAAACCCAAATTTTTTTTTTATAGTTTTGTAACATCATTAGGGTCAATTTTATAAAAAAAATGAAAAAAGCGCCGAGCCATTTTTTTAAAAAAAATTAATTTGTCGACGATGTAACAAAGACATAACACAACTGTAACACAGATGTAACACGATGTACACAGCTGTACAACTGTGTTACGTCTTTGTTACATCGTCGACAAATTATTTTTTTTAAAAAAAATGGCTCGGCGCTTTTTTCATTTTTTTAATAAAATTGACCCTAATGATGTTACAAAATTATATAAAAAAAATAAAATTTTTTTGGGTTTGTTTACATTGTTTTTTTCAAAGTTTCCAAAGTTTCTTCAACCCAAGTGGGTTTCCAATTTATACATGCCCTATATATATATATATAGGGATCATATAATAACCCTCATTAATTGAGGTAACCCATTAACCCTGGCAAAAAACGCTTAAATCGCAAAAAAAAAAATTTCATGGTTTTTTTTATGCAAAAATAGGGGGGGCTCCTTTTTTAAGCATTCGCTAATTCACAAGCGTTAAAAAGTTAAACGAAATGTAAGTTTGCGTTTCACTGCGACACTTAAATAAATGTTCGCAGTGTAACGCAAACTTACATTTCGTTTAACTTTTTAACGCTTGTGAATTAGCGAACGCTTAAAAAAGGAGCCCCTCTATTTTTGCATAAAAAAACCATGAAATTTTTTTTTGCGATTTGAGCGTTTTTTGCCAGGGTTAATGGGTTACCTCAATTAAGGTGAGTTATTATTCACTCCTTAACCTATATATATATATATATATATATATATATATATATATATATATATATATATTATAAAGTGATTATCACTATAGCACTCACTTGATCACCAATTGTAAACACACATAGTGACAAAGTCAAAAGCAAGTGTAACAAGTTGTAATCTTTTAAGTTATTATTGAAATCATTTGATTGAATACCTTGATTATAAATACTATTTGTGATGCTTAGACTACTTGTGTTATTGATAATCAATCAATATGATCCTTACAGTTGTTATTCGAGCCTTGAATATTTGATCCTATCATACCATTTCTAAGAAGTCCTTTCATATATCTCATATTGATATTATTTATTTATATATTGTATTTTTTTTTCAAAATTTAATAACTAATATATCTGATATTTTCAAGATTTTTAACTAGTTGTACCCAATAAAATGCAAACTTTAAAATATTATTTTGGAATTTGTAAAATTCTAAGAAAAAAGTGAAACAGTTCATAATAATTTACAAAAGAGTTAATTCCTATTTTGGTCACGTAGTTTTTAATTTTTCTCTATTTTAGTAACAAAATTTAGATAATTTCGATTTTGGTCCCTGTGATTTTAATTCTTCTCTATTTTAGTACCAAAATTTAGATAATTCTGATTTTGGTCCCTGTGGTTTTTTATTCTTCTCTATTCTGGTCCTTGTGGTTTTAATTCTTCTATATTTTAGTACCAAAAAGATGGGGACAATAATGGGTAAAAAAATAAATTTTGGTACTAAAATAGAGAAGAATTAAAATCTACAGGGACCAAAATCGGAATTATCTAAATTTTGGTGCTAAAATAGAGAAGACTTAAAACCACAGGGACCAAAATTGAAATTATCTAAATTTTGGTACTAAAGTAGAGAAGAATTAAAACCACAGGGACCAAAATGAGAATTAACTCTTTACAAAATAATTATGCTGGGCTAGGAGGTTTTCTCTCACCTATGATAAGTTTTCTCCTATTGGATGTTGATATGAACGGGTGAGTCTATGACCCGTCAGTGATTCAAATTTCCATTAAAAAAAACAAAATAATTTATAGATTTTTTTGGATTTAAAAGTATAAAAATGCTAAATATTGGAAAAACTGCAAAACCGACACGGTTCAAACTCTCGCCAAACAATGGCCGTACTCTCACATGTCCTCGATGAAATAACTCTGCTAGCCTTCTAATCGCTTACGAGGTCACTCTAGTTAAATTTATGAGAAAATTACCAAGTTAGTCAAAGTTGGCCACCTTTTTACCAAACTAATCACTCAAATTCCGGCGTCTAAGACGCCGCTTTAGACGTCACTTTAGACACCCTTTTTTAGTACTTTTTGTAAACATACGAGCCTACATGTCGGCGGCTTTGTCTGTGTCTAAATAGGCACTTTAAAACCCCTTTTCTACCAGCGTCTTAGACGCCACTTTAGACGCACTTTTTCTGTCAAATCTTGTAAAGTGGCGTCTAAGACGCCGGTAGAAAAGGGGGTCTTAAGACACCTATTTAGCCGCCGACATGTGGGCCCGTATGTTTACAAAAAGTACAGAAAAATGGCTTCTAAAATGGCGTTTAAAGAGATGTCTAAGGGACCTGAATTTGAGTGATTATTTTGGTTAAAAAAGGATCAACTTTGACTAATTTGGTAATTTTCTCTAAATTTTATTTAGATGTTCCATTTTCACCAAAATTAGTTTCTAATAGCTTATATGGTTTCTGTTTGTATTTTGTATTTGAAAAACAAAGAGATTGATATATTAATTAATTACTCGTCTTTGTATATAAGTTCGTGAATTTCTCTTGTGAGACTGGTCCGACAACGAATTGACTTTGCAGGTTCCAATACTCGTAAGTGGAATTCATATTTTGATGATAGTTTATAATCTTGGTAAGTTTTATCACGCGTTTATAGGTTGTAATGGTTTAAATTACTAATTGAAATCATCCACGCGATCATAGAGATTGCCATATTTGCAATCAATCGAGTTGGAACGTGTTTCTTGGGCTAGAATTGCAAACCGGTTCGTGTGGGTGTAGATGCACGTTATGTCCCTAGTTCATTGTAACAATATTTTATTATGTAATACGTTTAATATATCAATTAATGAAATATATGTTTTATATATTTTCTGGTTAATATTGAATGTTAGAGTTTTAATTATATTGAATGTTTAACAATTCCTACGAATGAACGCTTAAGAATGAATCATTTGCATGAGTGAGTCATTAGCATGACTCATTCGTACGAATGTCTTCACACTATAAACACCAGAAAAACAGAATATTCTACATCAGTCATCATTGCCCTAGGTTTCCGTGCGTCGCTAAAGTCGTTCTCTTATCCAACATAGAGCTTTCCGCCTATCCTTGATCCTTCCGTGCCTCGACATTGATTACATCACATCGGTCGATCATGGGTGTTGGTGAATTGATTGAATCACCTCCGAATATGATTCCGCACTATCCGGAGTTTTCCCGAGTAGTTCCCCTTAGGAATCGATGCGTTCCGTAGGTCCTAAAAAGTGGTATCAGAATTATGGCTCTTGAGGATTATAGCTTGCTTTCATTGATTTTGCCATTGAAATGGTTTCTTGCTCATAAATTCTAATGTTCAATCCCAAATACCTCTGTTTTAGAGCTTGTTTAACAAAGTTTTTATTTACAACACTTAGATGCATTGTTCTTGGTCTATATACCAAGTTTGGTGGTCTAAAACGCATTTTGGTAAGATCAATAGGCTTAAATAGTGCAAATCATACGAATGAGACATTCATGTGAATAGATTGACCGATTCGCATGAATAGCCTTAGATTTCATACTAATAGACTCCCTATTCGTATGAATAGCCTTCCATTCGCACCACAACCTATTCGCCCTCACCCTCATTCGCATCACCCTCTCGTTTGCCCCTGATTCCATTTGTCCAACCTTCCATTCGCACAAGTAAGCCATTCGCACCCCTCCATTCGCACATATTACTCATTCTGGCCCTTCATTCACCCAAGTCACTTCATTCGCCCTCCACCCATTCGTGTAACTTTTTCATTCTTATGATCAAGCCATTCACACAAGTCAGAACCAAAATTTATCTAAATGTCAAACCAGCTGATATCTTCTGAGTTGGATAATTTAGCTTTGATGCGTGCCAGAACAACAAAATTCTGTAAGTTCATTTGATCCGGATGAAACCGATATCACTCTACTCGTAAACGTGCGAAATCCATAAATGTATCGATGTGTGCGTGTGAGAATGAAGAAGACAATGTTTATAATCTCAATTCACAATGATGAAAAACATATATAAGACTTTTAATAAGAGGAATGAGAATACAAATTGTCTCCAACCACTATAAACAATAAAACAAAATGCCTATTTATAGGCAACTAGTATCAACATGCCGATGCTAGTAGTATCGGTACAAAACATATGCCGATGCTATCAGTATTGGTAAAGTCTCTAACGACACTATTAGTATCAGCAAACATGATGCCAATACTATTAATATTGGCATAACCTATGCCGATATTATTAGTATCAGTAAATTGTAATGCCGAAACTGATAATGTCTACTTGACACTTACCAGTATTAGTACCAAATATTACATCTTAAACTTGAAACTTCATCTTTAATTAATCACCGAAGCTGTTAACAAGTTCATGTACCAACAAATTCAGAGCTTGCTGTTAAATGAGACGAAGACCGGAAACTCCAACAAAGCTCCCAAGTTTATGTTGTTGGATGATTACCCGCATTGGAAGTATATATTTGAGATCAATCTCAACAGAGTGGATATCAACTTGTGGGTACGAAAAGAGAAAGGTTGTTTGAGGACACTGATTGATGACGGGTCTCCAATGTTGATTACCATACTTATAGAGCCTTAGAGAAAAGAGTATAAGGCTAAGAAGAAGGCATATGCAATATTGTCCGAATCTATACCCATGGATATTTTCCATCAGTTCTGCCAGTTCACTTCATCCAAATCTTTATGGGATGCTTTATAGAAACGCCATGAAGGAAACAATGCCTTGAAGAACATCAAGTTAAAGGCTTTGAAGAAGGCTTTAACAGCTTCATGTATGTCGGAAATGAATTGTTCGATGACTTGATTGCTCAGTATTGTCATTCGTTGGGCGAGCTGTTCAACCATAAAGTATAGAGTTCCATGGACGAGAAAGTCATGTCCTTCTAGGTGTAATGACACTAAAATGGGAAGATTTTATGATGTGACAACAAGTGGAAAGCCAAGCAGGGAACTCAAGTACAAGATCTTTCTTTGTCTACTCCAACTTCCACTTCTGTACCCAACAACAACACTCCATTGAGGACTTCCTTTGTCTCAAGTACTTCTAAAGCTCCAAGTGACAACACAACCAACTTTGGATAGTCTGCTTATACATTAGGATTTCAAAACAACAATGCTGAGAATTTTTCATCAACAAAGTTGTAGACTGATAATTCTGGAAAAGTGTCAGTGGAGGTTGCCAAAGAGCACATGTGGTTTCTCTCAGCTCTAGTGTACTCTTATGATGGATTTTTGGTAGGCTAGATTGATAACCCACATTTTTCTAATAAATACTATTCTTAGATTGAGAAAGATGATATGGAACGTGTTGAAATCATGTGACCACTGGCCAATGAAGTGAGGATAGCTAAAGACTTTGTCAAACGAACGAGGAAAAAACTAAATGTCAACAATGACTCCATGTTTGGGTTTGACATATCACTGGTCACTTGTTATAACTTTGGTGACAAGTGCCAAATTTTTAGACAGTGCAACAAGCCAAAGAAGGATGAAAATAGGAACGTATTCCCGAACCAAATATCTTCATCATCAAATCCTGAAAGGTATTTAGTGTCTATCGATACTCACGCACCGCGTAGTTCATCAAATTTGAACAAGGCGCTGATGGTGTATAATCATGAAGGAGAAAACTGGGATTTCAAATTTATCACGGATGGTGACAAGAATGGGAAGGCCTGTCTGGCAGGGGTACATTAAGAAGATGACCAGCTGGGGTCAAAAATTCTGAAGAAGATAAGGTTATGGAGGTGACTAGCTCGGATGATGAGATCTATAAATGATTGTTATGAAATTGAAGTTGCAAATACACCTAGTGAAGAGCAGATCTGTACACAATTTGCCATAATGGTATTTCATCTGATACTCAAATAGTGCAGGTACAAAATGAATGTTCAACTTCATGTTCCAAGTGTTCAAGATGTGATGAACTTGAGAGAAAGGTCATGGCGTAACGGAAACATAATTCTGATCTTATTACTGATCTTAATCAATGCATTTAAGCTAACAAACTTTTGAAATCAAATGAAAAGTATTTGAAAAATAAAACTGATGTTTTAAACAAACTAATGCATGAGATTGAGATTACGGTTCTAAATAAGCAAAATGTCATAACATCATACTTGAACACCATTGATGACACAAAGAAGAAGTTGGTGATTTCTGAGTGTAATTATTAGACGCTCAATCTGAAGCTCAAGAGTTACGCTAGCTCATCTTACATTCTTGAGTACGCGTTGAGAAATCTCTAAGGAGAAAATAGACAAGGGATTGGGTACAACACATGTCCCCCACGAGTGTTCAATGACTTTGTGATCACATCCAATGATAGCTTATTACAGATTTCCAGTCAAAGACACCACTGGTAGTTGACCAAGTTCTAGTTCATAATAGTGGTGGATCGTCATTGGGACGAGAGTTTGTGAAGGGACTAGTTAAATAATGGGTCTTTAATTCTGAGGATGAATCTTATGTTTCATCCAGTGTCATTCCTATTGACAAAAACATTTTCATTGTCAAGAAGGAAAACACATCATCCTTCCAATCATAGAAAGTGCCCTTAAGCTCTAAATACCTAGGAGGTATTAAGTTTGTAAGAGCCTCTGAGACTGATTAAGAGATGCTATCCAAATGGTTGGATAAATCTGCTTTAGTGACAAGAAACTAGTGGGCTCATGCACTGTGTTCAAACAAACAGTTTTCTGAAGAAACCAATTGTTTCAAAATCAAGCAAATAAGAACTGAATATAATATTTTAAAATCAAATGTTGCTTTGAGTTTGATGCACCATGACATGTTGTGATGAGCTATCAACATTTGATTAGACACAAATCAGCATCAAACAGAAAAGCAAGTCTGTCTCCTGAGAAGAGAGTGAAACTAGCTGTGTCAATGCCCACAGCCAAGCCTAAATTTATAACCTGTAAAAGGGGTGATTAGGGTTTAGGGTAAACCCACATCTATTTTTGTTCCTTCATCCAAGTCATCTTTAGTTTGTTTCAAACAATCAACCAAGAAGGTGAACTCATCTGAGATTTCCACACCATTAAGTTTAAAATATGAAATCCTTATAGAGAAGATGAATGGAGATGGCCAATGGATTAACATGACAATCCTAGACTCATTGGTCAACCCAAAACTTTTAAGGCTTGGGTTCCCAATCTGAACTGATCTTTTTGTGTATGTGCAAGTTGCCTCAAATGCTGCTCATAACAACACTTGGATTGTTGATAGTGGGGCTTCCAGACACATGATAGGGAACATACGGTTTCTCACAATTATTCATTCTATCAGAGTTGGATATGTAGCTTTCGTAGATGACAAATGTTGATTTACTACAGGCAAACGTGTTCTTTTGAACAGTCAAATATCTTTTGACAAGGTCAACTACGTGAAATAGCTAGAGACCAAGCTACTGTTTGTGTCACACATCTGTGACAAGAAGTACAAAATTTTGTTTGATAATTCAAAATTTTATATTCACAAGAAAGGCATCATGAATTCTGAAGACTGGATCATCAAGTCGGCTCCATGGAGGCAGGATCTTTATGTTCTCAACATGGCCTCAACTTTAACTACATCTTCTTCTGCCTCATGTTTCTTGTCTCAAGCTACTGAAAAGACTTTATTCTCAGGCATAAGAAGACGAGCCATTTTAGCCTAAGGAAGATGAACCACCTTGTTCATAACAGCTTGGTTGACGGAGTAAGTATGAAGAATTTCAAGTTCTCTAATGTTTGTGTTTCATGCAAAAAGGGAAAAAAAACCAACCAGCCCCACAAGCCAAAAAATGTCATTTGATCGTTGTTCTACTTGAGCTACTTCATATGAATTTGTTCGATCTAATCAGTCGTAAAAGTATTTCAAGAGATCAATATTGTTTGGTTATCACTGATGAGTTCCCCAGATATTCTTAGGTTTCCTTTATGAAGGAGAAGTCAGAGACATTTGTCTATATTCAAGTTCTTGTCACAAAATTAGACTCTCTGTACAAGCTCAAGGTTTGGATGTTCAGAACTGATAACGGGATGGAATTCAAGAGTCACAATATGTAGGCATTCTGTAATGTACATGGTGTTTTAGACCAGTTTAGTGCTTCATATGTCCCTCAAACGAATGGTGTTACTGAATAGAAAGCATGAGTTAGATTGAGGCGGCAAGGACCATGATTGCTGACTCTACCCTACCCGTATAATTTTAGAAGGAGGCCATTGCAAACGCATGCTACACGTTAAACCAAGTGTTGATGGTCAAGAGACACTAGAAAACTTCCTTTAAATTTCTTCATAACCAAAAGCCAAACCTACAGTATCTTGAACCGTTTGGTGCTCCTTGTATTTTGTTGAAACTTCATGAGCAATGCAAGTTCAATGAGAAGGTGAAGGAAGCGTACTTTCTTGGGTACAACAGCCCTAACAAAAGGGTTTACAACAAATCCTCTAGAAATGTTGAAGAAAGTTACCACATTTTTGTTCAACGTTTTAGCTCTCCTCCTCCTAGAGAATGCCTCAATTGGATGTTTGATTATTCTGAACTCTACCGCTAGGAATGCCACAGAGTTTGTAGATATTATTGTGTTTTTGAGATGATCGTATTTTCACCACCATTTCTACTGTCTTCACCCCAAACCTGACTAATCTGAGATCTATTTGGACATCCGATGTCACTATTGATCCTCCTGTCATCAGCAAAACTGTTGATGGATGTGACGTAGTTGTTTCTGCTAATCATTTTAGGGGGATACATGGATTTCAGGATTACAGGAACATCTAGTTACATTGGAGAATTCCTTGGTCTTGGATGATTCCTACGATGCAAGTACGATCGAGACCTGAATGCGGGAGTGATGAATAAGGAAAAGAGCCGCCCTTCCTTCATCGCGTATGTCACATACTTCTTCATTTCTTGGGGTCGAGGTGAGGCGAGTTTGATGAGATGAGGGAGACGTTGCAGTATGCCTTCATAGCTTTGGTGCTGAACATTCCATTCAACTTCTTTGAGATGGTGTTTACGCACATGAAGGAGAATGTCACCTTCAAGAGGGGCAAGAAGTACGTGATGTATCAGAGGTTACTCAGATCGTACTTGATGCAAAGTTACCTGATTCGAAGATCAATGCGGATATCATTCGGTTGGAGCACATGACTCACACCACGCTCAATTCAGTACTCTATTACAGATGCAAGGATGCCTAGCCTTCGACTCGTTGGCTATTTGGCTATCTCCTCCATCCTGATCACGATGCGCCATTGAAGAGGAAGTGGAGGCACGAAGATTACGATTCTAATATTAAAGACATGATAGTTCTAGATGATGACGAGGAGGACGATGATGGTGATGATACAGGGCACTATCTACATCTGCCCCAGCCACTACAATATTCTGTTGTCATAACTGAGCCTATTTCTGTTTCTGCCTGTTAGGTCATTACTTCGTTCGATTCAGAGGATATGAATCTTGAGGACATCGTGTTTACCGATAATTCGGACTCTGAGAATACCTATGAGGATTTTGAGAACACCTTTGTCAATACATAGTTGGTAATGATGAAGAAGAGGGCAGGGGAGGAGACTTCGGGTAATCGGGATGATATTGATGATACTGAGTTCGTTCACAATTTTACTACCGTTTCTACAGCACCATGCACCCAGGCTCCTACCTGGCATTGGTATGCCAGGAAGAAGACAACTTCCAGGAAGACCATATTCGTATGTGTCGCACCCCGGCCCTCCCGTCCCGGACGGGGGCGCGACGGCTGGCTGATCTTGCAGGATCGCAGTCTCCGGTCACACAACTTGCGAGACCCACATGTCTGGTTGCGTACGTACATCCAATAACTTGGATAAAAACGGTTTTGTAAAATCAGAGTTTCGTAAGTAAGTGTAGGTTATCAAAACATATTAACATTCATAGATTGCGGAAGCGTTAACTAAAACAATTTTCAAAAACAACCTTTAAGTAAAAGTGCGGAAGCGATTTAAATTGTTTAACAATACACACAAAACAAATGATAATGTTCTCAAGACTTCCTAAGACACTACAGCTGATGCATGGGACTCCATCCTAGCATCCTATCATCAAGTGCGTGCCTTAGCTACCTAATAGAGTAGTTCCGGTTGTGAGTGTGTTCGCTTCTGCTAGAGCTAGCACCTGCTAGTATGCACCTTAGAGGCGTAGATTTGTGCTAGAACAGGTTCTGGAACTTAGATGGTGGCTGATGATGAGCTCCTAGCTTGTGGATGGCTTCCAAGAACTCCCTTTGAGGTTGATATCAGTGGGTTTGGGTCGAGAATAGACGTGAGAACTCGGGTGGATTGCAAAGGAACCGAGTGGAAACCTCACTCGTACTTGATTCCTAACGCTTATCCTAACCATCTAATGCACGCTTAGCACATAAGTATAAAATAGCACATAAGTTTGATTGATCACCAACGTTCGTGAGACTCGTGTGTGTGTTTCGATAACTCCCCGAATTATCTTTGATAGTTTGTGTTTGTGTCTTACGAAGTGTTTGCACGCTTGATTAATCCTAATCAACGTGTGATGCACAATTCAATAATTCCCCGAATTATTGTTTTGTGTTAGTGTTGTGTTTGCCACACTTGGTTTCCAAAACCAATGTGCAATGTACGATTCGATAATTCCTCGAACTATCGTTTCACAGTTGTGTGTGTTCAACTCATCCAATTAAACATAATTAAATGAAATGCAACAACTATGAATGTGAAATGTAAAGAATGTAAGAGTCGCAATTTACCTAAAATTGCCGGGTGTCACATCATCCCCTTGTTGAAAGAAATTTCGTCCCGAAATTTGGTTGTTGTTGGTAGTGTTTGAGTAGCAAGAATGTTTGAGGAATTAAAATTTTCTAGTTGTCATATCATCCCCTTGTTGAAAGGAAATTTCGTCCCGAAATTTATTCGTTGTTGTCGGCATTCGATGTTGTCTGTTTGAAGAGATGGGGATATTTGTGCATCATCTGATCTTCACGTTCCCACATGAATTCAGGTCCGCGTTTCGAATTCCATCGAACTTTGACAATCGGGATCTTACTCTGTTTGAGTTGTTTGACCTCACGATCCATGATCTCTACTGGCTCTTCCACAAACCGTAGTTGTTCATCCACCTGGATCTCATCCATTGAAACTATAAGTGTTTCGTCAGATAGACACTTTTTCAAGTTTGAGACGTGAAGCGCGTTGTGCACTCCATCGAGTTCGGCTGACAAGTTGAGTTGGTATGCCACTGGACCAATCCTCTTCAGGATTTCGAATGGTCCAATATACCGTGGGTTCAGTTTGCCTCGTTTACCAAAATGAATAACGCCTTTCCAAGGTGAAACTTTCAGAAGGACCTTATCTCCTACCTGAAACTCCAGAGGCTTTCGGCGTTTTTCGGCATAGCTCTTTTGACGATCGCGAGCTGCTGCCATGCGGTTTCTGATTTGCACGATTTTCTCCGTAGTTTCGTGTACAAGTTCCGAGCCAGTGAGCTGACTGTCGCCCACTTCCGCCCAACAGATGGGTGATAGGCAATTCCTGCTGTAGAGTGCCTCAAAAGGCGCTGCCTTGATGCTGGTGTGATAACTGTTGTGGTAGGAGAATCCACCAGTGGCAGGTGAGTCTCCCAGCTGTTACCGAAGTCTACTACGCACGCTCGTAGCATGTCTTCGAGTGTTTGTATGGTGCGTTCGCTCTGGCCATCAGTTTGTGGGTGGTATGCTGTACTCATATCCAACCGCGTGCCAAGCGACTTTTGCAATGATTTCCAGAAGTTAGAAGTGTATCTAGCGTCCCGATCTGAAATGATGGAGATTGGCACTCCGTGACGCGAGACCACTTCCTTAACGTAGATTCTGGCTAGTTTTTCCATCTTGTCATTTTCCTTGATTGCAAGGAAATGTGCTTACTTGGTCAGTCGGTCCACAATTACCCAGATAGTGTCACATCCACTAGGAGTACGGGGTAATTTGGTAATGAAATCCATGGATATTTGTTCCCACTTCCACATGGGGATCTCGGGTTGTGTGAGTAATCCAGAGGGTTTCTGGTATTCGACCTTGACTTTGGCACAAGTCAAGCATTTGCCTACGTAAGTAGTGATGTCGGTTTTCATGTGTGGCCACCAGTAGAGTATCTTCAGATCATGATACATCTTATCAGATCCAGGGTGAATGGAATATCGGGATTTGTGAGCCTCGTCCATCACAAGGTCTCGTAGGTTTCCATGATGTGGAACCCAGATGCGTTCCATGAAATAATGTAAACCATCGGCTTTTACCTCAAGTTGCTTTTCCATTCCCTTGGTGATTCGGCCACCAGGTGTTCTGCCTTAAGTGCCTCAACTTGGGCATTACGTATCTGCTCAGGGAGATTGGGATGGATGGTGAGCTGTAAAGCTCGTTCCCTTTTGGGTTTCGATGTGTTTTTCCGGCTTAGGGCATTGGCCACAACGTTGGCCTTCCCCGGGTGATACTTGATAGTACACTCATAGTCGTTTAGGAGTTCGAGCCAGCGACGTTGTCGCATGTTTAATTCCTTTTGCTCGAATATGTGTTGGAGACTCTTTTGATCAGTGTATATTGTACACTTTGTACCATACAGGTAGTGCCTCCAGATCTTGAGTGCAAATACCACAGCTCCAAGTTCTAAGTCGTGGGTGGTGTAGTTCTTCTCGTGGACTTTCAGTTATCGAGAAGCATATGCGATCACCTTCTCTCGCTGCATCAGCACGCAGCCGAGTCCCTGTATCGAGGCATCGCAATATACTACGAAGTCATCCGTCCCATCAGGAAGAGATAAGATAGGTGCACTACAGAGCTTCTGCTTGAGAAGTTGGAATGCATCCTCCTGTTTGTCAGTCCAGAGATACTTCTTGTCCTTATGGGTTAAGGCTGTAAGGGGTTGGGCTATCTTTGAAAATCCTTTGATAAATCGTCGATAATAGCCGGCCAATCCTAGGAATTGTCGCACCTCAGTTGGAGTCTTTGGTGCTTCCCAGTTCTTGATTGCCTCTATCTTAGATTTATCCACATGCATCCCTTGTTCATTGACAACATGACCCAAAAATTGGACTTCTCGAATCCAGAAGTCGCATTTGGAGAGTTTAGCGTACAGCTTTTCTTGTCGTAATAATTCAAGAGCCAATTGAAGATGCTCTTGGTGTTCTTCCTGGGTTTTGGAGTAGATGAGAATATCATCTATGAAGAGAATGATGAACTTGTCGAGGTATGGTTTGCACACTCTATTCATGAGGTCCATGAATACTGCGGGCGCATTAGTCAGCCCAAATGGCATGACCAAAAACTCGTAATGGCCATACCGTATGCGAAAAGCTGTCTTAGGGATATCTTCCTCCTGAATCCGTAGCTGATGATACACAGATCGCAGATCGATCTTAGAGTAGTAGCTTGACCCTTGTAGTTGATCGAACAGACCGTCGATGCGAGGTAAGGGGTAACGGTTCTTGATTGTCACCTTGTTTAATTCTCGATAGTCGATGCACAAACGGAACGTGCCATCCTTCTTCTTTACGAACAAGACCGGAGCTCCCCAGGGTGAGAAGCTTGGTCTAATGAAACCCTTGTCCAGCAACTCCTGCAATTGATTGGACAGTTCCTGCATCTCCGAAGGTGCAAGTCGATAAGGCGCTCGTGCGATTGGTGCTTCTCCCGGCACGAGGTCTATGCGGAACTCCACTTGTCGAGGAGGTGGAAGTCCTGGTAGATCCTCAGGAAATACGTCGGGATAGTCGCATACAACTGGGATGTCTTCGATTCTCTTATCCTCTTCAGTCTTGTCGGTGATAAGTGCCATAATGGCTGTGTATCCCTTTCGTAAGCATTTGTGAGCTTTCATGCACGAAATGATGTTGAGAGGAGTGTCACTCCTTTCGCCCTTGATGTCTAGAGTTTCTCCGCCAGGGAGAGGTATGCGCACAACCTTGTCTTGGCAAATGATTTCAGCCTGGTTTACAGACAACCAAACCATGCCCACTACGACATCAAAACTGCCTAGTGTAATTGGCATGAGGTCAATCTTAAACTTATGTCCTGCTAGTTCTAAAGTGCATTCTTTAAGAATGTGCTTGGTCACAATTAGTTTGCCATCAGCTAGCTCTACTATATATTCAAACTCTAGGGGTGCTGGGGTTATGGCCAGTATCTTACTAAAATCCTTAGATATAAAGCTTCTCTCAGCACCAGTATCAAATAATACAGAAGCATAATTATCGTTTAAGAGATACGTACCAGTTGCAAGGTTGGGGTCGTTCCGGGCCTCCTTAGCCCCGATCACGAAGGCTCGTCCCTTCGGACCGTTGTTGTTCCCGTTATTGTTGTTTTTCAGGTGTGGGCAGTCTTTCTTGAAGTGCCCCGGTTTTCCACATTCGAAGCAGCCCTTCGGTGCATCAAGTTGTTGTTGTTGTGGCTGTGGGGTCTTTGCCAGCAATTCTCCCCTGCAGTCTTTGGCGAGATGTCCCCTCTTGCCACACCGTTGGCATCGGATAGAGCCACACTGTCCCAAGACATGATGTAAGTTTCATTTGTTGCACTTGGGGTGTTTTCCTGCATAGGCTCCAGGGTTTTGGTTGGTTAGGACAAGTGGTGCGTAAGCCGGAGATGACCCGAACTTACGTTGCTATGGTGGTGGTTGGAGAGTAGAAGTCTTGCTCAGGGTTTCATCCCATTTCCGTTTGTTCTTGTCATTGGTTGTGGTTACAGCACCACGAGGTGGTAGAAGTCCCTGTGCAACTTCCGAGTCTGTGAGTTTGTGGGTTAACCGAACGGCTTGTTGCATGGTGATGGGGTCAGCAGAGAGTACCATTCCCTAGATTTGAGGTGGCAATCCATCAATATACTTCTCTATGTGTTTGAATGGTGGGGTTGCCATTTTCGGGCACAGGTGTGCCAACTCATACAACCGGGCAGTGTATGCCTCAACTTCGGAACCAATCATACAACCGGGCAGTGTATGCCTCAACATCCTCTTGAAGTCATCCCAATCCAGCCCTAGATTCTGGACGTTGGCATTCCACCAAGTGAGGGCAGCTCCCTCAAATGTTCCAGCAGTGAACTTGACCCTGTCCTCGTTCCTGCAATTGCTCATAGCAAAGGCCGATTCTGCCTTTTTGATCCAACGTAACAGTCCGACGGCACCCTCTATGCCGTTGAAAGAGTGGGGTGTGCAATCCAGGAACATTTTGAATGTGCAGAGGGGTGGGTTAGGATTTGCTCCTGAAATACGCAAGAATAGAGTTTGATTTAGTATCGGCAAACATGTTAAATTGGAAACGAGTGATTGTGATGCAAGGTGAATATGAAACAAGACTCATCACCTTGGTTCAGTGGGTTTTGATTACGGGCAGCTTCCCGTGCAGCAAATACCTCTTCAACTCGTTCGTTGATGAGTGCGTTCAATTCAGCTTGTGTCAGGTTGATGTTTCCACGTCCGCCTGCATTCCTGCGTCCTCCATGTCTTCCATCCATGATCTTCATAGCGAGAATAAGTGTTAGTGTTTGTCTAATGACTAATATAGTGTGTGCAGTAGGTACTGAAAAGAAACATGTAGAGCTATCGGCTCCTACTCGTCAAGTGCAGCCACATGTGGTGACGATGATGACACCATTTGCTATAATGCGCGTAACAAGAGTGTGTGTACAATCGTGTATGCCAGTATCACAATACTAAGCACTAAGTGTTGTGTGGAGACTAGTGGTTATAGACTAAGCTCACTAAATGCAAACCTAATTCGCAATAACCGGAGTCTCTGATACCAATCTGTCGCACCCCGGCCCTCCCGTCCCGGACGGGGGCGCGACGGCTGGCTGATCTTGCAGGATCGCAGTCTCCGGTCACACAACTTGCGAGACCCATGTGTCTGGTTGCGTACGTACATCCAATAACTTGGATAAAAACGGTTTTGTAAAATCAGAGTTGCGGAAGTATGTGTAGGTTATCAAAACATATTAACATTCATAGATTGCGAAAGCGTTAACTAAAACAGTTTTGAAAAACAACCTTTAAGTAAAAGTGCGGAAGCGATTTAAATTGTTTAACAATACACAAAAAACAAATGATAATGTTCTCAAGACTTCCTAAGACACTACAGCTGATGCATGGGACTCCATCCTAGCATCCTATCATCAAGTGCGTGCCTTAGCTACCTGATAGAGTAGTTCCGGTTGTGAGTGTGTTCGCGTCTGCGAGAGCTAGCACCTGCTAGTATGCACATTAGAGGCGTAGATTCGTGCTAGATCAGGTTCTGGAACTCAAATGGTGGCTGATGATGAGCTCCTAGCTTGTGGATGGCATCCAAGAACTCCCTTTGAGCTTCAATGGCTTCAACTCACTCCAAGGTTGGAAGGAAGAGCTTCAAGGATGTTTCCAGAGGGATTTGAGGTTGATATTAGTGGGTTTTGGTCGAGAATAGACGTGAGAACTCGGGTGGATTGCAAAGGAACCAAGTGGAAATGAGATGGGTTTGAATATAAAGAAATTTTGATCTGCATGGCCTTCGCGTACCGCGAACGCCGATCAAGAATCATCTTCGCGTACCGCGATGGGATTCGGAAGTCTCGACTCCCAGTTTGCTTCGCGTATCGCGAAGCCTTTCGCGATGCGGTTGCCGCGTACCGCAACGGGTCAATTTCCTTGTTTTTCGGTTTCGATGATTCGATCTCGCTCATACTTGATTCCTAACGCTTATCCTAACCATCTAATGCACGTTTAGCACATAAATATAAAATATCACATAAGTTTGATTGATCACCAACGTTTGTGAGACTCGTGTGTGTGTTTCGATAATTCCCCGAATTATCTTTGATAGTTTGTGTTTGTGTCTTACGAAGTGTTTGCACGCTTGATTAATCCTAATCAACGTGTGATGCACAATTCAATAATTCCCCGAATTGTTGTTTTGTGTTAGTGTTGTGTTTGCCACACTTGGTTTCCAAAACCAATGTGCAATGTACGATTCGATAATTCCTCGAACTATCGTTTCGCAGTTGTGTGTGTTCAACTCATCCAATTAAACATAATTAAATGAAATGCAACAAGTATGAATGTGAAACGTAAAGAATGTAAGAGTCGCAATTTACCTGAAATTACCGGGTGTGACAGTATGGTAGAGGATGAATTCGTTGCAGAAATTTTTGTCATATTAGTTGTAATGACGTCGTTTTTTTTCACCATCTGTATCTAGGACTACACGTGCACGTCTACTTCTACTACGTCCCAAATTCCCTCGGTTCTAGATGTCATCTTCACCATTTCCACGACTGCTACTTCCACAACCCTTACAAGGAGTTTCATACCAAATGTCTCGATTGCTGAACTCAGCAATTTGAACAGTTTGGTAATTCGGTTGTTCAAAAGGAACCATCTATTGCACCCCCAAGTTTCGACCACCGAGGGCGCGACTAACGATTGGCGCAGGATCGCAGTCTCTAGTTACAGTTGCGAGACCTACATGTCTGGTTGCATACATATATCCAATAACTTGGATAAAACAATTTTGTAAAATCAGAGTTGTGGACGTTATCAAAACAATTTTGAATTCATAAGTTGCAGAAGCTCAGTTAAAACAATTTTTAAAACAATACAAAATAATAGTTTCGGAAGCGGTTTAAGTTGTTAAAATTACATAATAAAACAAATATTTAATGTTCAACAGCCTAAGACACTATAACAGATGAATGGGACTCCTTCCTAGCATCCTAGTCCTTGTGCGCGTGCCTTAGTTACCTGAGAAAACATGCGAGTAAATGGTCAACACAAAGGTTGGTGAGAATACATGTTTTACATAAGCAATAAACATCAAATGTTTAAAGTAAGTGTTGTTGGACTACATATCATTACAATGAAATACTGATTGATAGCTAGTCAATACAATTATATTATATATGGGTTACAAACCGAAGCTGACTGCATGCCTCCCGCCATGTCCATCACACAAGACAATGGCAAATGTGTTTGGTCAATTTTGCACCCATTCCGACCTCCAGTTGGGTTGTCCTTCCAGGCACGATGGGTGGGGCTTGTCAGGCCAAAATAGTACTATCCAAGATTACCACACTAGGCGCCTCACGCTAATGGTCCGAGGTGTGTTTGTGAGGACTTTGAGTTGTGATGTGTGCCGCACATATACATATAGTGATAAAGCATGTCCATATGTATCCAAGATAAGTTCTTGTTCAAAAACATTTTGTCATGCAATGTTTTCTCCCCCAAAGGCAGAAAATATAAAAAGGGATCGTGAACTCACCTGATAAAGCAGTTCCGGTTTGTATGTTCGCAAACAGCGTGTGCTAGCAACCTGCTAGTGATCACCTATAATCATATAGGTCGTGAGTATGTGTTTTTTGGTGTGTTTTATTCCATACAACTCCAAGTGTCGGTGTGCTCAACCGAGTGTTTGTGTGTTGACTTATGTTGACTCAACGAATCATTGGTGACACATTTGTTGTGTTTAGTTTGTTTATGCGTCATATAAAACTCAAAAGCTAGTATGACATCATCATGTATCCTACGAATCTTAGTCATAATGACGTTCACCTAAGTCATGTGTCAAATCGTGAAAGTTTCTATTTTCGGAAGATGTAGTTATGAAATCTCATTCCATAAAGCTAATAATTCTAGTATGTTTGTAAAATTATATTAAACAACTAAAATATATCGTTTGTTCAATTATTACCGTTTATGCCACTTTGCCCAAATAAAGTTTCCTTACTTGGAAAGTGTTCGTTTAAAATCTCTGTAGAGCCCATTTCAAGATGAAGACTGACAAAGCCAACCATAGAAGAGTTGAAGTCCAGATTTTGATCAGATTTTTTTGATTTTCGAATACATAGATTTCGTATACATATGTATTTCGTGTACTGGATCTTATTCCATATATTAGTTAGTGTACACCTAGACTTAGTATAACTAGACGTATTTTGTACAAGTTTAGGGTTGGATTCCCGAGGTGTGCTCTCTAGACGTATTGAGGCACATTTTCAAATACATTACTGAATATATCAAAGTTTTGATCTTTCTTCTTGTTCTTCTTATTTCTTTGACTCTATTATGGATTCCGCACGTTATAGAGTCACTTGATGCAGATTAGAGACATAAAGCTCGTATCTTGATACTTACAAGTGGTATAAGAGCGTTAGTGCTCTTTTCTTCATCAAGGTATCGCCTTTTTCAAGAAAGTTTATTACTTTATCATTCTACTCTACTCTATCTAGCTAGTGTTTAAATTTGGGGCTCCAGATCTTAAGAAATTTTTCTTAAAAATTTTCTTAAGTATTTTCAAGTTCAAAATTTTCGAGTTCAGCTTTTTCGAGTACAGTCAGAGTGTTCAAAGTGTTGTCAAAAATTCGAATACAAGATCTGGTGTGTTCGACTACAAAGGATCTTCGAATACAGACCTTTTCGGGTACACAGGATCTTCGATTACAAAAGGGTTCTTCGGGTAGTGGTGTCACTTCGAGTAGTTCTTGGCGATCAGTGCAATTGGCACTTCGTGAACTATACTTAGAAAATTTTTCAGATCAATCATGGCTTCTAAGAATCTGACCAATCTGTCCAATCTGCTCAACTTGGACAATGAGATCGGCACCGAAACCAAGCCACCTAGGCTCGTGTCGGGAGACAACTTTCAAGATTGGAAGTTCAGATTTCAATCATTCGTCAAGTACACTGACCCGAAACTTTGGAGGTAAATTGAAGACGTGCCTCATGTGCCCATGTACCAAAGTGAACTCAATGGATTAATTCCCAAGGATCCTGAACTGTATACGGAAGCTGACATTCTTATGATAGAGAAGATGATAAAGCATATGCATTGATCACCATGGCTTTATCCACTGATGTTGCCCACGGTTTCAAGGAACATAAGACATCTAAGCAATTATCGGATTCTCTGATTGAAACGTTTGAAGGCAATGAAGATATGTGAGAGAGTCGCAAAGACATGCTAAGGTAGAGGTTCAATTTGTTCAATCATGTCAAAGGTCAATCCTTGGAAGCTCAACTGAACCGTTTCACTCACCTTATGACTGAGATGACTAGCGCTGGAATTGAGATGACCAAAGGAGAGGTCAACAAGAAGCTCTTGAACTCATTGCCTTACAATTGGAATTGCAATGGCACAACAATCAAGAGAACAAAAGATATGTACAAGACCTCCTTAAGTGAGTTGATATCAATTATCAATTCCTATGACACGGATGACAAGCAAAGAGCTCTCAATCATGCAAGCTCCATAAGCATTGCACAAGCATCAGAGAATCCTGCTCTTCTGTCAGCCATTAACCCAAGCTTCCAAACATCAGGGTAGCAGCCATACCAATCCCCTTCATCTCAGTCAATTCCATTTGAGACTGCATTCCTCTCATCTGGGCAAGCCAGTCCAGTGCCCAAGATCAGTCCTGAGAGCGAAGAAAATCTGCTTCTGTTTAAGGGCTTTATGAACAGTTATAACGCATTCAATGATGGAGAGTTGGCGCCTGCCAATCTTACTCAGGATAATCTAGAGCAGATAAACCAGCAGATGTTGAGGAAATGGACATTTCATGGCAAATGGCAATGGATGTGTTCCGAGCAAAGAAGTTCATCAAAAAGTATGGAAAGAACAGCTTCGGAAACAACCCGGGAAAGAAACTGGGATTTGATAAGTCAAAGCTGCGATGCTACAACAGTGATCAACCAGGTTATTTTTCCAGAGAATGCAAATTGCCAAAGGTGGCTAAGGAAGGAGAGAAGAAGCCTGAAGAGAAAACTGCAGCTGGAGCTGGAACAAGTACCTCGAAGGCATTGGTTACTCAAGAATCAGACAGTTATGATTGGAGTGATCAAGTGCAAGAGCTGGAGATGACTCTGAGCCATGCTTTCATGGCAGAAGTGGATGAAAAGCAAAAGGAGGTAATTGAAAATTTTTGCACTACCTCATGCATTGATAAAGTATTTAAGTACAGGTCACATAATGAATCACTAATCAAACAAATAACCAAACTTAAATGCTTTAATTATGAATTTCTTAAAAATGAGGAGATTTTTAAAAGGAAACTTGAGGCTGAGGGTAGGGACGTTGCAAAATTAAAAGAACTTTTAAGTGACAAAGAGTCCAACTATCGAGATGCTAGACGCAAAATCGATGAACTCACTTTAGAGTTGGGCCAAGTTACAACTCAACTATCTAAAACCTCAGTAAAATGGGAAAAGTTTGATTATTCAAGTAAGGTTTTGGAAAACATGGTGAGCATACAATACAGGTTAAGAAGGGTAAGGGTCTAGGTTATAAGGAGTGTGAGCCACCTTTTAATCACAGTTACTCGAGCATGCCAAGAATCAACACTTTTGTTGATGACTTCGCTTTACAGTCTGATAGTGCTCATGATTTTTTAAAAAGCCCGTTTCGCTCACTGTTGACCCTATTGTGTCTGATATTTCTGAGATTTGTGCAGAAAAATTAAGTGTCACGGGTTCAGAGGAGAAGGAGGAAGAAAGAAGTGCTGGGAGGGGCACAGATTGGTCAACATCGTCTAGCAGATCATATTTTGTTCCAAAAACTGATTTTGTTGGAAAATTTGATGAAATTAAGCCTAATGATACGTTGAAAAGTTTTAAGAGTACTTTTGTCAAAAATTGTGATCTCATTCAAAACAAAAGTTTTTCGAAATTAAATTCCTCTCCTTTGACAGAGCAGACAGCACATGCTCATTCCATAGTTACTAAGGAGGCGAGCTCAAAGTTAAATCCCGACTATGAACCTTATATATGTTCCAACTGGGTCCTTGGAACAAGCCTCCATAAGCTCATCTACTGGTCTTAGTAACTGTGAGGTAAAGCCCTTTTACCCAATAGAATTTCATCAGAAAGTTTGCTGCTATGTGTGTGGTAGACCAGGCCACATTGCTCGACACTGTCTGAACAGACCTACTGAATTCTTTTACGGGAAGAATCAGAAGGTCACACCCAAGGCTAAACCAGTTAACAAACCTATAAGGACTGAACAATCCTCCAAGCCTAGGGTGCTGCCTCAGAAAGGGACTCAGACTCCATCCACTGCCAAAAGGATGGTTTTCAGAAGAAAAGTCCAAGGGTTTTTAAATCTAAAACAAAACCATATTCAAAACCTAAGGTGAAACAAGTTGATCATGGCAGTGGAAACAAGCCCAAAATTGCTAAGGGCAGACTGGCTTGGCCTATAGACAAGCCCAAGATCCAACCTAAAAGCAAACCCAAACCAGAACATGTTATCTCTCCTGTGCCTAAACCCGTTATGGTTTGGGTACCCATCTCTCATTGATAGTGTGTGAAATACAGGGACGGCCAAATAAGGTCAAAAATGTTTGGTATGTGATAGTGGCTGCTCCCGGCATATGACTAGAGATTTCTCTCAGTTACTTGAAGTTACACCGTTCAATGGAGGATATGTATCTTTTGCGGGTGACAAGGGAGGAAGGATAAGCATGAAAGGCATATTTACAAATGGAACTATCAGTTTCAAAGACGTGTATTATGTTGAAGAGCTCAATCACAGTTTATTGAGTGTTTCTCAGATTTGTGATAAGAGTTTTTCTACACACTTCACAAACAAGGAGTGTCTTATTTTAAAGCCTGGTTTTGTTGTACCTGAGAAGTGGATATTGATGAGGACCCCAAGAATCAATAATGCCTACATTATCAATAAGAATTCAGATTCATTCACAGAAAAAACCTGCTTGTTCTCAAAGGCATTGGAGCATGATTGTCTACTATGGCATCGCCGACTGGGTCACGTCAATCTGAAGAATCTCAACAGACTTGCTAAGGGAGATCATGTCATCGGCCGGCCGTCTAAGGACTTCTCCACAATTGAGAAGTGCATCGCATGTGCCAAGGGGAAGCAGCATAAGAGACCCCACATGCCTAAGTTATTCAATTCTATATCATCGATTATGTAACTTCTTCACATGGATCTCTTTGGACAAGTTAATGTTATGAGTGTCGGGAAGAAATCATATTGTCTTGTGGTGACAGATGATTATACCAGATTTACTTGGGTGTTTTTCTGGCCAAGAAAGATGAGACACCGACAATGGCACGGAATTTAGAAATCATACTCTCATTGATTTCTGCGATGAGAAGGGGATTGCCCGGCAGTACAGTGTAGCACGTACACCTAAGCAAAATGGAGTTGCTGAAAGGAGAAATCAGATAACCGGAAAGATGTAACAACTATTTGACTTTTTGCATAAATCTTTAAGTCAAAACTAGATTGTCTTTCAATAAACTTGAAATTTGTTTTGAAAAACTCGGGTATTTTCCATGTTTTGTGCAAACAAAGAATGGGAAATACTTACTGAAGCATCCTCTGTTTTACGTAAGCAAGGACCTGGATGTGTGACGTTAAGGACAATGTGCCTACAGATCAGTAAAACAAAAGATGCCAGTGAGCACAAAGATGATATAACCCCTTCTTGTTCTTGATTCTAATCTAATAGATTTGTTCTTTTCTTTTCTCATCTTAAACTCTGTCAAAACATTTTAAGTTCGTTAAAACACAATTAAAGTTTGAAACAAAAGATTTCACAAAATTCATAGGTTGCATGTCAATATGGTTTAAAGTCTGACTATTCATAAACCTCACAAAAGATAGTTTCAGAAAAACTACTAGAAAAACCTTTGGTCATAAGTTTCATTCTTGAAGTTACGGATAAACGCGTAGAAATCATTAGTGGGGTATAATTATTATAAGGTTGGGTTTCTTTATAAGAAATTACATTAAGGTGGTTAAATTTTCTGATACAGATTTGATCCCACGAAAATTGACCCGACTCAACTTTGAACTCGTCCAAAGCTTATAAGTTTATTTTATTTTATTTAATTTTATTTATTTATTTATTTTAAGTTAAAAAATGTTCAGAATAAAAATGTATATTCGAAAGTTCCTTATACAAAATCATGTACTCGAAATCAGGCTATATATAGTTCAAGCGTCTGAGATTTCGAGTACCATTCACCTTCGACTACGATTTTCTCTCTCATAAGGCGATCTCGATTTCAGGACTCGTTTTAAAAATTCCATTCCGACCACCTTGTAGATCACATATAGGCGACCCTAGGCATAGATTTTCATCAAGTTTTGACCGTGGATTCAAAAGTTATGATCCAAAAACCATTTTCGAATACACAGTCGCGTTAACAGATGGATTTTTGATCAATTCACCTCGAAAAACTCAAAATCAGAAAGCGATTTTTGAGTATGATGATCGCCTATGAATTCTTAGCATTTCGAATATGATTAGAAGTTCTAAGGAGCAAAATTGGTGGAGTTATGAAGGTTTTTGTTTTCTCGAAATTTGAATTTCGAATACAGCCAATTTCGAGTATAACCTATATTTCAAATATAGCCTTTTTCGAATACAAACTGTATTTCGAATACACCCATTGTTTCGATAACACCTTAAATCTCCAGAACACTTAAACTTGGTGAACTCACTTAGACCCTTAGAATATTTTCTAATTTTTGAAAATTTGTCTAACTCCTTTAACCTGGACCCGAACGTTGACCGTTGACCTTTGACTTCTACCATAACTAACTTGATTTGTTTTGTTTTCAGATGACTGACTTACGATTTGTATTGGATCATAACATGTCAGCGTATCTTGGAGATCCACCAGAGAAGCATTCGGAGTTCAAGAGTCTGGTCGACGGACTGATTCTTTCTCCAGTTAACTATACTATCATGGAGCACCACAACATCGTTTCCGACTTCATTCAAGGATTCTGGAGTACAGTTGCTGAACACATTGATGCTAATGGAACTGTCAGTATTATTGGGAAGGTTCAAGGCCAACCCATCATTATTACAGAGCAAATTCTAAGTGAGTGCCTGCAATTTGGAGACAAAGCGACAGATCCAGTGGAGTTAGATAAAGGACTGGTTAATAGGACCGTTTATCAAATGGGACATGAAGGTGCTTATCTTCCCACTGAGAAGAAGTTACTGCACCCATACTCGAGATATTTGGCTCATGTCGTTACTCAGTGCCTCTCAGGGAGAAAAGGCGGTTATGATGTCCTTAATCAGACTCTCAGCTCATGTCTTGTAGCTTTGGCCTTAGGAGTTGACTTCAACTTCTCCAAGATGATCTTCCTGGATATGCATGCCAACATTAAAGGGAAAAGGAGGGAGACATTTCTAGCTTTTCCTCGCTTTCTGCAGATTGCCATCAACAAAAGGCATCCCAATCTGGTTCCTACTCTTGGCACTCTGGGAATCAAGAGAATAAGAGATGACATTTTTGGCTACATGAAGATGAACAAAATAGGACAGAAGCAATACATAGGGGAACGCCCACTGATAAAGTTTGGAAGATTTGTGGGTGATGATGTGAATGAAGATGAACCAGGAACCCCAGTGGCCATTGTAGCTAAGGAACATGATGTTCATGCTAGCAATACTAGCACACGGGCCGATGAAGCTGCACAGGAACTCACTTCTGAGTCATCCTCGTCATCCAGTGAGGACTTTGTAGCAGAGAAGCCTCCTCTCTCCAGGGAAGAAAGATTGAAGATGATGTCAAGAAGGACTAAGGACCCAAGACTGCAGAAGAAGTCTGCTGAGTCCTCTTCTTCTACTTCTGCACCGACTCCACCACCTCCACCTCCCGTATTGCCCACTTCACAGTCCATTCCACAATCCACTCTACATTCACAAACACCTATACAGCCCAAGCCATCTACACAGCCTAAGCCACCTACACAACCTTAGCCCAAACCTCAAACCCAGCCAAAACCATCACAACCACCAAAACCCACAACATCCACCCCAATCCCTCAACATACCACCACCACCACCACAGAAACCATCCATGTCACACCATCATCACCTCCACACTCTCCCAAAGACGAAGGAAAATTCCCATCAAACACATAATCACCTTATGTGCCAGAGAAATTTCCTGTCAACTTGGAATGGCTACAAGATCGAGTGTACATGCTTGATCAAGACTCAGAAGCCAAAGATAAGTGATCGAGAAAATGGAAAACAAGATACTTGAAGTCTGTGGACAGATCAAGGCACATCGGAAAGTCATCAAGTTTCTCTCGATAGAGAACGCAGAAATGTGTAAAGAGATTAATGAACTGAAGGGAATAAGGCCCTTAGAAGATGAAGAAAAGAAAGACGATGAAAAAGATGATGATGAAGGGAAGGATGACAGTGATGATGATGATAATGATAGTGATGAGGGTAAGGGCAAAGACAACTCAGGAAAGAAAGATGATGAGCCTCCTAATGATGACCATGAAGGGGGTGACACAGGAAATCCCTCTTCTTCAAGCAAGCCTGCAAGCGACTATGACGATCTTTTTGGAGATATTCCTGATGATGTTCTGTTTGGTAACAGTGTTCAAGGAGCTGACACTGAGAAGGCAGGTTTTGATGATTTGTTCTAGGACCTCCCTGACGACTTTCAGTTTGAAGGGCTTGGTGAATAGCTCAGTGGAGCTGGACTTGGAGATCTGTTTCCTGATATCTCTATGGACTCAGCCTTTGATGCGGTTTGTGATCAGGAAAGAGCTGAGTCCTCCATAAGTGCACCTGACGAGGAAGAGCCAGAAAATGTAATGATCAGAGACGTGACCAAGGATCCCTATATTGACTACTTGTATACTCACAAGTATATCAACAAAGATGGAGACGGGATTCCTCCTTTAGGGACAATCATCAATAGCTGGTTTGACAAACAAAGAGATTGGACTCCGGCACCTCCTGAAGTCAAAGCCACTTGGCTAGGAGAGATGAATGTAGAACATCCAGAGCGCACCTTCATTTCCGATGACCGGTCACTGTTTGTTGTATGCAACGATAGTTCAAACGTCTTCTGCTGGCTATACGACAAGGAAAGAGATCTCTACCTAGTCAAGCAGATGAACGGAACAGTGGAGTATTACAGGAAGCCGATAGATTTTTGCACTATACCAAAGTTTGATCTCCGGAGCATAAACAATGCCATGTTCTTCAACCCTTCCAAAGACAATCAAGCCTACCTATTTGCCAAGTTTTTGAAGGATCAGTGCGAAAAGATTTTCCTGTGATGCGTACTGCCAAGGGAAGGCGTTTTGTTTCGACATGCATTATAGATCCGAAATCAAAGAAGCCATGGGTATACTACAAGTATCCTCCTCCTCACACTGAAGAGGCTATTCCTGTGTCTCCCAGAGCTCCTGATAACTCACTAGCAAACTTCTTATCTTGGTACTTTGATGAGAAGAACCTTGTAGCTATTATTCTACGATGTCACACCCCCAATTTCAACTAACGGAATCATACCGTTTGGGAACGTGACAAACCAGGATCTCAGATCATTAGACATAGCGAAGACCTCTATATGAATTTCAAAAACATACGTTGGTCTTTAAAACAAACATAATAACCAGAGTTTACAAAAAGTGCGGAAGCGTTTAAAAACCATAAACAGTTGTAAATCAAACATTACAATTCAAAGTACTAAAATATTCAGATTTAAATAATCAAAGTGAAAGAAATGCATGAGACTCTATCTTCCTAGTCCATGCCAGCTGTTACGCGCGCCTTAGCGTCCTGAGAAAACATGCAAATCAAGTCAACACAAAGGTTGGTGCATAACACAGGTTTTAAGTAGTCATAATGTTCAAAACATCAATTTGAATAACAAGTTTGTAGATAACATAATCACAATTGCACAGTCATGATAGCTAGTCATATAAACTATTTACATACGTGTTCGACACCGAAGCTGACTAGTTGCCATGCTATAGCATGTTTTCGCCTTGCCACTATTGTCTATCACAACAATAGTAAAAATTGTGTTTGGTCAGTCAAACACCTGCGTAGATCCCATCTACCAGGTGAGGTTTGTCAAACCTAATAGATCTATTTCCAACTACCACGCTTTGCATTACAGCAAACTAAACGGTTCGAGGTGTGTAAGGACTTTCAAGTTGATATGTTTTCACATAATGTAAACAGATAACTCATGCAAGTGATATGTATCTAAAATCAGTTTGTTGCACATGTTTTCTCCCCCAAAACAGTTTAAAATAAGAAAGGGGCCGTGTACGCACCTTTGATAATAGTGGAATGATCAAACACGTGTGAACTTGCGTAGAAATCTTCTACAAAGAATCTGTGATTTAAACAATAACCTATTGTTATTCGAATAATCGTTTTGTGCTTAAAATCACATACATATCAACATACGTATGTTAGATTTGCTAAAGTTGTGCATACGAAAGTACGCGTGCCATTTATATCGTTTAAATAAAATCACCTTTGATTTTATTTAATTAAACGTAATTATACGCGATTTCGTGTTCGGATTAAAATATGGATTTTATCATCCTAACACGTTCGTATTCTAGTTACGGTTCCAACGCAACTTGAACGGACGAAAACGGATTTCGTATGCGAAAGTTATGGCCAAAATACAAAAATAATCAAAACATCAAAAATTCGGTTGGGCCGGGACTCGAACCCGCGACCCTCAACACCACACACAAGTCTCTAACCACTACGCCCGCTAGGGTATCGCGTTAATCAACTGGAAATAAATTGTTTTATATCCTATCTGATCATATTCCTTATTTTCTACTATAGCCGAAGCTTCAACCCAAATTGATCGTGAATTCGAATCCGATAGTCTTCAAAACCATAGGGCTTTTCATCCCTAACCATAAACGAACTCATCTGAAATATTTAATCAAATTCAAATTCTCAATTGTTTAGAAACATCCTAACCCGACTTCCTTCCAAGCCCTAGAACTAAGAATCCTTCAATTCGTTATAGTTTGATCGAATCAACAAGTGTTTACTCTAAATCGGAGCAATCTGAAACTTACCATAGTAATTAATTTTATTCTAATACTCATTAAGTTGAAAACCCCCAAACCCGTTTATGCTTAGAACCTAGAAATCGAAATCAAACAAATTGATGTTATCAATTGAAATTGATTTAGGAAAAACCTTAATCGACTAATTCTGAAACTATCCATGTGGATTGATTTGAATATTAAACTCATTTGGTTTGAAATCCCCAAAACCGATCATATAAGAACCCTAATTACTCGAGCTCTAACAAATCGATGTTATCAGTTGAAATTGCTCAAGGATAAACCTTTTTCGGCACTTTTAGATGTTATAGAATCGAAAACTTACTTGCTTTGATAGCAAATCGAAAGAGATCAACTTGTGAGTTGGTGTTCGGCCGCCCTTTGTTCGAATTCTTCGAATCACTGCTTCTGGATTGAAATTGTTGTGTGTTTAGGATGCTAAGGGTGCCGAATAAGACTTCTGTAACTCTAATTGTGATGATCGAAATCGAATTGTGAGGTTTTGGTTGTAAAGGGCTACGGTTACAACTTATGGATCCTTAATTCCATTAAATTCGAATTCTAACAGGTAAAAACGTATGTAAACGGTTCATAATCATAATTACAATGATTATGGGTGATAATTTTGCAATTACAACTTCGAATTTAATACATTTCGAATTTCCTTCATGCATTCTACACGAATTTTGACTTTTAAAGTCAAAATTGGACTCATAACATAATTATAAATCTCAATTCAGTAATTAGAATAATTTGAGACTGATTTCTACAAAATTACATCCTTTAGATATGGTTTAACTCTATTGCACAATAATTCGATTAACCAAGTTGAGCTTAAAATCCTTAGTTGTTACTAATCGACTTCTTTTAATCATTGTTGACCTAAATTAAACTAATTGGGCCTCAAAATACTATTGGGCCTATCTAAACTTTACTGGGCCTTCCTAGATTCCATTGGGCCTCCCTGTGCCTTATTGGGCCTTAATTTGATTACATTGGGCCCCATTTGCCCCTATTGGGCCTAACTTAGTTCTGTTGGGCCTTCATAGGCTTTATTGGAACTGATTTGTCTTGTTGGGTCTTCCTTGACTTCACTGGATCTTCTTTGGCTTTACTGGGCCTTCATTGGTCTTGTTGGGCCTTGATTGGCCTTGTTGGGCCTGTGATAGCACCAACTCCCGTTAACAAGGTTAGTGTGAAAAGTCGGATTGTCACATCATCCCCTTGTTGAAGGAATTTTCGTCCCGAAAATTAACAAGTGTTAAGAGTAGTTAGGAAACTACTTACGAGTTTAAATCGTACGTGTTAGTGTGATTTGATCATTCTGTGTGCTTGTGTGTACTCACACACAAAGTCTAATGCTTGCAACATCACAACTCAATTGTGATCGTTCAATGTAACTGTTTTGCGTGTTCACTAGTTAGTTCACCTAACTGTGACTGTTTGTGTTTGATCCTACTGTGTTGTGTAGCCTCACACCTAGTGAGTGTCTGAAACTGTTTGTACTATGCAACCCCGCACATAGCAAAGTGTATGTAATCAATGTACTATGCAACCTCGCACATAGCAAAATGTATGTAACCAATCGTGTATGTACTACCATAACATGTAACATATGAAATGTAGCACATAAAACATATAAAATGTAATGTAGCACAAATATCTGTAACAAAATCAATTGAATAAATAAAACGTTTGTGCTTACAGTTTGAAATTTGCAGTGTTGATGTGTGAAAGCATCACGTCATCCCCTTGTTGAAGGAAATTTCGTCCCGAAATTTAACGTGCGCTCTCAGTGTTAGCAGTAACTGTCTTGAATAGATGAGGATATTTCTTCATCATTTGGTCTTCCCGTTCCCATGTGAATTCAGGACCCCGTCTTGAATTCCATCGGACTTTGACTATCGGAATCTTGCTTTGCTTCAGTTGTTTGACCTCTCGGTCCATGATCTCTGCTGGTTCTTCAATGAATCGCAGTTGTTCATCTACTTGTATTTCTTCCAACGGTACAATCAATGTCTCATCAGAAAGACATTTCTTTAAATTCGATACATGAAAGACATCATGAATTCCACTGAGTTCATCCGGTAGTTTGAGTTGGTACGCAACCGGACCAATCCTTTTCAGAATCTCAAAAGGTCCTACGTAACGTGGACTAAGCTTGCCGCGCTTGCCGAACCGTATCACACCTTTCCAAGGTGATACCTTTAGAAGAACTCGGTCTCCTACTTGAAATTCCAACGGCTTGCGACGTTTGTCTGCATAACTCTTCTGTCGATCCCGAGCCGCTGCCATACGATTTCGGATTTGAACTATCTTCTCTGTTGTTTCATGCACCAGTTCAGGACCTGTCAACTGACTGTCCCCATCTCAGCCCAGCACACTGGTGAACGACATTTTCGACCATACAACGCTTCAAACGGTGCTGCTTGAATGCTTGTATGATAACTATTATTGTAAGAGAATTCCACCAACGGTAAATGATTCTCCCAACTATCACCGAAATCAATTACACAAGCTCGTAACATATCCTCGAGCGTTTGAATCGTTCGTTCACTTTGACCATCGGTCTGTGGGTGATAAGCGGTACTCATATCCAAGCGAGTCCCCAATGACTTATGAAGAGATTTCCAAAAATTGGAAGTAAATCGGGCATCCCGATCAGATATGATAGAGATTGGCACGCCATGCCGTGCTACTACTTCCTTGATGTAAATGCGAGTCAGTTTCTCCATCTTATCAGTTTCCTTGATTGCTAAGAAGTGTGCAGATTTCGTTAATCGATCGACAATTACCCATATCGTATCACAACCACTCGGTGTACGGGGTAACTTAGTAATAAAATCCATCGAAATCTGTTCCCACTTCCACATCGGTATCTCTGGTTGTTGCAGTAAACCAGATGGTTTCTGATATTCAACTTTGACTTTCGAACAAGTCAAACATTTGCTAACGTACTTAGCAATGTCGGCTTTCATGTGAGGCCACCAATACAGTGCCTTCAAGTCATGGTACATCTTGTCTGATCCCGGATGGACTGAATATCTAGACTTGTGTGCTTCGTCCATCACGAGTTCCCTTAAACCTCCATACAAAGGTATCCACATTCGATCAATGAAATAACGAATTCCATCAGGTTTAACATTCAATTGTTCTTCCATTCCTCGTAAAGATTCCGGTACTAAGTTTTCCGTTTTCAAAGCCTCAATCTGAGCACTATGTACCTTGTCAGGTAAGTCAGTATGTATCGTCATCATAAGTGCGCGAACCCGTCTTGTTCCCGTTGTATCTTTTCTGCTCAAAGCATCGGCTACGACATTAGCCTTTCCCGGGTGATACTTAATCGCACACTCATAATCGTTCAACAATTCAACCCATCGTCGTTGCCTCATGTTAAGCTCCTTCTGATCAAAGATATGTTGCAAACTCTTATGATCAGTGTAAATAGTACACTTAGTTCCATACAGATAATGCCTCCAAATCTTCAAAGCAAAAACCACTGCTCCTAACTCCAAGTCATGAGTAGTGTAATTCTTTTCGTGTGTTCGTAGTTGTCTGGAAGCATAAGCGATCACTTTATCCCGTTGCATCAACACACATCCCAAACCCTGTCCAGATGCGTCACAATACACCGCAAAGTCTTCCGTTCCTTCCGGTAAAGATAGAATTGGTGCACTGCAGAGCTTCTGTTTCAATAACTGGAATGCAGCTTCTTGTTTATCCGTCCAGTTATACTTTGTTCCCTTGTGCGTCAGAGCTGTAAGTGGTTGAGCGATCTTTGAGAAACCCTCAATGAATCGTCGATAATAACCCGCCAAACCAAGGAATTGTCGTACCTCGGTAGGGGTCTTTGGTGCTTCCCAATTCTTAATCGCTTCAATCTTCGCTGGATCAACATGTATGCCCTTTTCATTAACAATATGCCCCAAAAACTGTACTTCTCGCATCCAAAAATCACATTTCGAGAACTTAGCGTACAGTTGTTCCTGTTTCAATAGCTCTAACAGTAATCGAAGATGTTCGGCATGCTCCTCCTCAGACTTTGAATAGATGAGAATGTCATCGATGAAAACAATAACAAACTTATCCAGATAAGGTTTACAAACACGATTCATGAGATCCATGAATACAGCTGGAGCGTTTGTCAACCCAAATGGCATGACCAAGAACTCATAATGGCCATAGCGCGTCCTGAATGCCGTCTTCGGAATATCCTCCTCCTGGACTCTTAATTGATGATAACCCGACCTGAGATCAATCTTCGAATAATAACTCGAACCTTGCAATTGATCGAACAAATCGTCAATCCTGGGTAACGGATACCGGTTCTTGATAGTAACCTTATTCAATTCCCGGTAATCGATACACATTCGGAAAGTTCCGTCCTTCTTCTTGACAAACAATACTGGAGCTCCCCATGGTGAAAAACTAGGTCGTATGAATCCCTTATCCAACAACTCTTGCAATTGTGTGGATAACTCTTGCATCTCTGACGGTGCAAGTCGATAAGGCGCCCTAGCTATCGGTGCTGCGTATGGTGTAAGATCGATTCGGAATTCCACCTGTCTCACAGGCGGTAATCCCGGCAAGTCTTCTGGAAATACCTCCGGAAACTCACAAACTATAGGTATATCTTCAAGTTTCTTCTCAGCTACCGGCTTTTCAGTTATAAGTGCTATAACTGCCGTATGACCTTTCTGCAGACATTTGTGTGCTTTCATACAAGATATGAGACGCAGTGGCGTACTGCTCTTCTCGCCTTGTACATATAATGTCTCTCCCTGCGGAAGAGGTATGCGAACAATCTTTTCATGGCATATAATTTCAGCCTGGTTTTTGGACAACCAGTCCATGCCAATGACTACATCAAAACTGCCTAAGGCAATAGGCATCAAATCAATCTCTAATGTCTGACCCATCAAATCAAGAATACATCCCTTATAAATGTTTTCTACTACAATCAACTTACCATCAGCTAACTCCACAGTATAGGGACTATCTAAGGCAGTGGGACTAACATCTAGTGACTTAGCAAGTGAACTAGATATAAAACTCCGATCGGCACCAGTGTCAAATAACATAGAGGCATAGTGATTATTTAAGAGGAACGTACCCGTAACAATGTTGGGATCCTCCCGCGCTTGACGTCCTCCTATCACAAACGCCCTGCCTCTAGCACCGTTGTTGTTGTTGTTATTGTTGTTGTTATTGTTGGTGCCATTTCCATTACCGTTGCCATTTCCATTTCCATTACCATTGTTGTCCCCGCCTTTCTTAAGTTGTGGGCAATCTTTCTTGAAATGGCCCATCTTGCCGCACTCAAAACAACCTTTCTGCGCGTTGTTTTGATTGTTATTCTGGTTGTTATTATTGTTCTGTAGCTCTCCACGACAATCCTTAGCCGCGTGCCCAATCTTGCCACACCTCTGGCACTTAGCTCTGTCACATTGGTTACCCGCATGATGGTAACCACACTTGTTACATTTGGGGTGCTTACCAATATAGCCCCCCGATGATGATGATTGTTGACTGCTATTGGAATTATGATAGGACTTGTTTGAGTCCTGCTTCCTGTTCTGCTGTTGGTTGTTACCCTTGAAATTGTTATCCCACTTTCTCTTGTGATCTCCTACCTTGGTAGCAGATGTTCGCTTAGGCAGAGTCCCTTGCAACACTGCCTGATCAGTAAGCTGATGCGCTAGACGAACAGCTTGTTGGATGGTGGTGGGATTTGCTGAAGTCACCAACCCTTGAATCTGAGGCACTAGTCCTCCAATGTACCTTTCGATCCACTTACTGGCTGGAGTAGCCATGTGTGGTAGCAGTCTTGCCAGTTCATGCGATCTGGTCGTGTATTCCTCAATATTTGACCCCTCCATCTTGAGGTGCTAATACTCTTCTTCTAACTTCTGCATTTCACTACGAGGACAATACTCCTCTTGTAACAAAGTTTTGAAGTTGTTCCAGGTCAACGCATTTGCTTCTCCCAACCCCAGAGTCTGAACATTGGAGTTCCACCAAGTCAGTGCTGGACCCTCCAACGTTCCAGTAGCAAATTTCACTTTACTGTCATCAGGGCAGTTGCACATCTCGAACACAGACTCGGCTTTTTCAATCCATCGGAGAAGTCCTATAGCCCCCTCCGACCCTTTGAAGTTGTGAGGTTTGCAGTCCAAGAACATCTTGAATGTGCAAACTTGTGGGTTAATCAATCCCCCAGCTGGACCCTGTGGCCCTGTGTTGTGTGTCTGAGCATACTGTGCAATAGCCTCTGCGACTCTGTTGTTAATTAGCTCGTTGAGCTCAGCAACAGTCATATGTACGTTTCCCTCAGCCATTAGTTTCCTATTATAAGAAGTGTTAGCACGAAGTCAAAATCCAATGTAACATGTGTAAGTAAAACAACAAACACAACATGTAATATAATCAACACAGTTGTTGGAAACAAACAATAATTCTTCCATAAATAGAAACTTTCTTTGAGTACAATACTTTTGAAATGAAATACAAAATTTCAAACTACTAATGTAGGAACACAACCCGTTCCTAATAAGTTTAAATAAAACAGAAAATAAAAGAAAATAATCAGTCGTCCTCGATGGTGGATTCAGGATCGGACTCAGCATCTGGTGCTGGTTCCTCCTCCTCATCCTCGTCCTGTTCCTCATTCTCAACTACTACTAAGTCCTCCAAAGCTTCAATCCTGCCCTCCAAGATCTCGGCTCGGTTCTCTGACTCCTCTAAACGACCAATCATGTTCACCATCTCATCGCGCATGTCATGAACTAGATGGGCAAGTTCATCCTGCCTCTCAATGGCATCCCATAACTCCTGTGATCTCTGATAGAGCTTCTCCTCTGCTGTATCCACGTCCTCGCGCAACTTGGCGATCTCCTCTGCGTCCGTCCTTTGCCTCTTAGGCTCAGGAGCGTCCAGTACGGGTGGTGGATGTGTAGATGGTCCTACAGCATAGAGTCCCTGGGTATTCACCCATGGTGTCTCCTCCGGATCCTCATCCGGGTCCTCAACTGGATCCTCGTCTGGATCCTCCTCTGGATCCTCATCAGGATCCTCGTCTGGATCCTCCTCCGGATCCTCCTCCGGGTCTTCCTCCGGATCCTCCTCTGGATCGGAGTCCTCCATCTCATATGGTGGAGGTGATGGAATGGGTGGTGGTGGTGATGATGGTGGTGCCGGAACTATCGGCTCCTCGTCCTCGGAATCATCAATGATAACATAAGGAACTGATGATGAAGCCATGCCTGTTACATAATATCATATGTAAGTACAGTGCCATGGAATACGTAAACAAATCAATTACATAATGTCATATGTAATTTCTAAGCAGTATGTGTAAACATGTGTGTCTAATGTCTAACAGTCATAGTCTAGGCCTACATATGCAAACCTAGTTCGCTATAACCAATGGCTCTGATACCAATCTGTCACACCCCCAATTTCAACTAACGGAATCATACCGTTTGGGAACGTGACAAACCAGGATCTCAGATCATTAGACATAGCGAAGACCTCTATATGAATTTCAAAAACATACGTTGGTCTTTAAAACAAACATAATAACCAGAGTTTACAAAAAGTGCGGAAGCGTTTAAAAACCATAAACAGTTGTAAATCAAACATTACAATTCAAAGTACTAAAATATTCATATTTAAATAATCAAAGTGAAAGAAATGCATGAGACTCTATCTTCCTAGTCCATGCCAGCTGTTACGCGCGCCTTAGCGTCCTGAGAAAACATGCAAATCAAGTCAACACAAAGGTTGGTGCATAACACAGGTTTTAAGTAGTCATAATGTTCAAAACATCAATTTGAATAACAAGTTTGTAGATAACATAATCACAATTGCACAGTCATGATAGCTAGTCATATAAACTATTTACATACGTGTTCGACACCGAAGCTGACTAGTTGCCATGCTATAGCATGTTTTCGCCTTGCCACTATTGTCTATCACAACAATAGTAAAAATTGTGTTTGGTCAGTCAAACACCTGCGTAGATCCCATCTACCAGGTGAGGTTTGTCAAACCTAATAGATCTATTTCCAACTACCACGCTTTGCATTACAGCAAACTAAACGGTTCGAGGTGTGTAAGGACTTTCAAGTTGATATGTTTTCACATAATGTAAACAGATAACTCATGCAAGTGATATGTATCTAAAATCAGTTTGTTGCACATGTTTTCTCCCCCAAAACAGTTTAAAATAAGAAAGGGGCCGTGTACGCACCTTTGATAATAGTGGAATGATCAAACACGTGTGAACTTGCGTAGAAATCTTCTACAAAGAATCTGTGATTTAAACAATAACCTATTGTTATTCGAATAATCGTTTTGTGCTTAAAATCACATACATATCAACATACGTATGTTAGATTTGCTAAAGTTGTGCATACGAAAGTACGCGTGCCATTTATATCGTTTAAATAAAATCACCTTTGATTTTATTTAATTAAACGTAATTATACGCGATTTCGTGTTCGGATTAAAATATGGATTTTATCATCCTAACACGTTCGTATTCTAGTTACGGTTCCAACGCAACTTGAACGGACGAAAACGGATTTCGTATGCGAAAGTTATGGCCAAAATACAAAAATAATCAAAACATCAAAAATTCGGTTGGGCCGGGACTCGAACCCGCGACCCTCAACACCACACACAAGTCTCTAACCACTACGCCCGCTAGGGTATCGCGTTAATCAACTGGAAATAAATTGTTTTATATCCTATCTGATCATATTCCTTATTTTCTACTATAGCCGAAGCTTCAACCCAAATTGATCGTGAATTCGAATCCGATAGTCTTCAAAACCATAGGGCTTTTCATCCCTAACCATAAACGAACTCATCTGAAATATTTAATCAAATTCAAATTCTCAATTGTTTAGAAACATCCTAACCCGACTTCCTTCCAAGCCCTAGAACTAAGAATCCTTCAATTCGTTATAGTTTGATCGAATCAACAAGTGTTTACTCTAAATCGGAGCAATCTGAAACTTACCATAGTAATTAATTTTATTCTAATACTCATTAAGTTGAAAACCCCCAAACCCGTTTATGCTTAGAACCTAGAAATCGAAATCAAACAAATTGATGTTATCAATTGAAATTGATTTAGGAAAAACCTTAATCGACTAATTCTGAAACTATCCATGTGGATTGATTTGAATATTAAACTCATTTGGTTTGAAATCCCCAAACCGATCATATAAGAACCCTAATTACTCGAGCTCTAACAAATCGATGTTATCAGTTGAAATTGCTCAAGGATAAACCTTTTTCGGCACTTTTAGATGTTATAGAATCGAAAACTTACTTGCTTTGATAGCAAATCGAAAGAGATCAACTTGTGAGTTGGTGTTCGGCCGCCCTTTGTTCGAATTCTTCGAATCACTGCTTCTGGATTGAAATTGTTGTGTGTTTAGGATGCTAAGGGTGCCGAATAAGACTTCTGTAACTCTAATTGTGATGATCGAAATCGAATTGTGAGGTTTTGGTTGTAAAGGGCTACGGTTACAACTTATGGATCCTTAATTCCATTAAATTCGAATTCTAACAGGTAAAAACGTATGTAAACGGTTCATAATCATAATTACAATGATTATGGGTGATAATTTTGCAATTACAACTTCGAATTTAATACATTTCGAATTTCCTTCATGCATTCTACACGAATTTTGACTTTTAAAGTCAAAATTGGACTCATAACATAATTATAAATCTCAATTCAGTAATTAGAATAATTTGAGACTGATTTCTACAAAATTACATCCTTTAGATATGGTTTAACTCTATTGCACAATAATTCGATTAACCAAGTTGAGCTTAAAATCCTTAGTTGTTACTAATCGACTTCTTTTAATCATTGTTGACCTAAATTAAACTAATTGGGCCTCAAAATACTATTGGGCCTATCTAAACTTTACTGGGCCTTCCTAGATTCCATTGGGCCTCCCTGTGCCTTATTGGGCCTTAATTTGATTACATTGGGCCCCATTTGCCCCTATTGGGCCTAACTTAGTTCTGTTGGGCCTTCATAGGCTTTATTGGAACTGATTTGTCTTGTTGGGTCTTCCTTGACTTCACTGGATCTTCTTTGGCTTTACTGGGCCTTCATTGGTCTTGTTGGGCCTTGATTGGCCTTGTTGGGCCTGTGATAGCACCAACTCCCGTTAACAAGGTTAGTGTGAAAAGTCGGATTGTCACATACGAAATAAGAATGATCTTAATGATGTGGACATGATTTTGGACCCGATGGATCTGCTAAAGTATGGAAAGGAAGACATGATGAGATTGCACAAGTCTTTACGTTGATGGGAGACTTGTGCAATCTCATCACACTGAACAAGCCCATTTCAAGATGAAGACTGACAAAGCCAACCATAGAAGAGTTGAAGTCCAGATTTTGATCAGATTTTTGTTGATTTTCGAATACATAGATTTCGTATACATATGTATTTCATGTACTCGATCTTATTCCATGTAGTAGTTCGAGTACTCCTAGACTTAGTTTAAATAGACGTATTTTGAACAAGTTTAGGGGTGGATTCCCGAGGTGTGCTCTCTAGACGTATTGAGGCACATTTTCGAATACATTACTGAATATATCAAAGTTTTGATCTTTATTCTTGTTCTTCTTATTTCTTTGACTCTATTATGGATACCGCATGTTATAGAGTCACTTGATGCAAATTAGAGACATAAAGCTCGGATCGTGATCTGTTTTGGGACTTACAAGTGGTATCAAAGCTTTGTAAATACTGTTTTGGAATCGGATCTTGATTATGTTTTGATCTCAATTTCACCATCTCCTTGCATCTCTTAAACTAATAAGTTTTGTTTAAAACAACTGTGTAAATACTGTAAAATTTGTGCTTTGTTTTATTTTAACTTTTAGTTCACAAATTTAGGGGGAGAATATTTACAAAAACAACAAAAAGATTTTCGGTCTTTGAGCCCGTTTACAAAAACAACAAAAAGATTTTAGTTCTTGATTCAGTCTAATATGATCTACAAGCTTAGGGGGAGTTTGTAGAGCCCATTTCAAGATGAAGATTGACAAAGCCAACCATAGAAGAGTTGAAGTCCAGATTTTGATAAGATTTTTGTTGATTTTCGAATACATAGATTTCGTATACATATGTATTTCGTGTACTCGATCTTATTCCATATAGTAGTTCGAGTACACCTAGAATTAGTATAAATAGATGTATTTTGTACAAGTTTAGGGTTGGATTCCCGAGGTGTGCTCTCTAGACGTATTAAGGCACATTTTCGAATACATTATTGAATATATCAAAGTTTTGATCTTTCTTCTTGTTCTTCTTATTTCTTTGACTCTATTATGGATTTCGCACGTTATAGAGTCACTTGATGCAGACTAGAGACATAAAGCTTGGATCTTGATCTGTTTTGGGACTTACAAGCTCGTTTTCACAAATCAAAGTTCTCAATATGTTTACAAATCATTTTTAAACATATTTCAATAATTCAAAATCATCAAATCATGTTAAAAACATCAAAATACCTCTTTTGGTTTCACAAAAGTTTCTAAGAATAGTAAGTTTGTTACAAAACCATATTTTCACAAATCCAATTATCCAAATATGTTTCCAAACACTTCAATACATATTTGACACCATCTAGACATGTTTAATATGTCAAGACCATTGCAAATCAACCACATGCATCATAAAAGTTTCCTTTTATGGCAAGTTTCACAAAACTTCACAATAACCTATCAAAACTCAATCCCAACATTCCTATACTCTAAACTCAGTCAAGATACACAAATAATCCCACAAGAACACCAACAAATTCGTGCATGTGAGCCACAAGGAGTTGCATGTGTTCAAACACGCATGCATGTGTGTTTTTACACCTTGCATATACGATCTAACTATAGATAAGCTCATAAAACTACCTTAGATGTGCAGATTCGAGTTGGAACAGCTTCCTAATATGGTTTGATTAATAATCATTTAGGAATTTTCCATAACTTTCATTCATATGGCACTAATACATTTTGAAATATGAATTTATAGCGAAAAACCTTGTATATTACAACAATGTGAATGTTTTTATGTGAGTAAAAATAAATCTTCTAATGTTGGTCACTTCATTTGCTCAATACTCACAAAGATAATTTTAGAATGTAAAAGCAAGAAAAGAACTTGCATTTAAGTATTCACGTCCTAATCATTTATTCACATCTAATGATGTGCATTGTATATGCATCTGAAGTTAACATGCTTTGATATTTTTTTTATAATAATGGTTGATGTTATGCCTCTACATATCCTACATCACATGTTTTTCAAATTTGGTTAACCTCGCTACATAAAGATGCCCCTTGGTTATCCAACATGGTTATGTTCAACATATGTTTTTCTAAAGGTCCAACCATTATACTCTTTAAAACATTTTACGACCAACTAAAATAAACAATTAATCCTTTTTGTTTCAAAACGTGTATGCTTTGGTACTTCTTTGTGCAATTGTGCTCACCCATATGGTCACATTTTAGAACAAGTTTGATCACAAAACCATTTATGTTTTTTTTTTCCTTCTTTATCATAGCTTGACACAATGATAAACATGCTTTTACTTCTAGTATTCAACAACTAAGCCTGCAATTTCTCGAAAGTTATGAATAACTGGAGGATAAATCATATTTTATTAACATCTATAAAATTATATTATACGAACATTAATCTGTCAAAACTCTACATTGCTAACCTTTTGTTATTGAGACTAAGGATACATGTTATAAATAAAGTGATTGGGCTATAAAGTAATAAATTATATTTTTTTGTATGTAGTTTTCTTATACATATTAATAATTTGGTGTCTTTTATCGCGGAATTAGACCTGCTATTAACGTCGGCTTATCTGTCAGTCGTGTTGGGTCTGCCGCTCAATGTGTCACATCAAATAATTGATGCATATATCAAGAAATATATTGTTATATCATATAATTAGTGTGTTTATATATGAATCTTGTTTTGCATCAAATAATTGACGGAATTCGAGGAATCTTGAGTCGTGTTAAATAATTTTGACGCATATTAATAACCTTATGTCCAAATAAAATTTGTTCGAAATGAGGGAGCTATATTGACCATATAACTTTATAAAGTCCGTATTTATTGTCGATCTGACTTGTGCGTGCTATAATTTTTGTTGGTTTGAATAAATTTATACATATCATATAACCTAGTACACCCTATATAGTCTTATACAACATATATATACGATACTAGGTTAGTATGTCGTGTATTACATGGCTTAAATAAAAAATATAAGAAATAGTCATCCATGAAAATTTGGACAATGTAAGATATTTTTTAGTATAAAATATAATAGAAATTTAGTACAATTTAATATTTTAATTAATAAAATAATTATATTATTTCTTAAAACGCTAATTTTTTAATGTTTGTTTGTTTAAACATTTCGTTTTAATTTTATAATAATTTGTTTCTAAAAAAAGTGTTTTTTACGTTAATACACACACATTTTAACATGAAATGCATTTAATTGGAGAAAAGGTTAGGAAAATAAAGTGGATGTTCTCTAAGAACATAACTATGTTTCTAAAAATATTTATTTATTAAAATGGGTAAATATAATTAGGGGCGTTCAAAATATCCGAAATTCGAAATCCGAAACCCGAAAAAACCTTATCCAAAATCAATTTCGGGTTTTTCGGGTCAGATAATATGATTTCATATTCGGGTCGGGTTTCGGATATGCAAAACCTAGTTTTTCCGGGTCGGATATCCGAATAACCCGAAAAAAACAGGCTTGTTCGGGTTATTCGGATGCACGAATTCGGGTTTTTTGGGTTACTCGGGTCGGATAATATATTTCGAATTTCGGATCGGGTCGGGTTTTGGATAGATCAAAAAATTTTAAAACCCGAATGACTCGTTATCCGACCCGATGAAAACCCTATACATAATTAGATAGTGTTTTAAATTAGAGTTATGTATGATTGGAATTTCCCTCAATAAAATCTTCCATTTTTTTCTAATGACTTTGAGTAAACAACAAAATAAAGATTGATTCAAAAGAAAGATATGATGATATTATTAATTTTATCTCTCTTCTCTAATTTATTAAATACAAACAAATTTCTTTGTTCATATAACCCAATTTTTTTTAACAACAATAGTCTTACTCTTAAATTACACCCAAAATACACCTTGCTTGGAATTGAACCCAAGACCTCTTTTTTTAGAGGCAATGCCTCTACCAAGTGGGCTAGTCCCGCATTGGCTCATATAACCCAATTGAAACCATACCAAATGTTGTAGGGACTTTTAACACTTGTTTGCAAACTGGCGAATCAGATATAATGTCGTGTTGCCGTTAACCAAACTACAATAGTTCTTTAGGGCTATGTTTCACACGTTGGATACAAGAAACACTGATATGATACTTATATGTTTTTTAGCCATTATCAAACAACATGTATTGTGGATAACTCAATGCCTCTTTTTATCCAACTAATTGCCAGTTGGTCACCATTCAAGACCATGTGACGGGGACATATGTCTTCTTCTATTTATAACTATAATTACATATATACTAATGTCGAAAGTTAAATCATATATATCTCTTTTTTATAATTTTCTTTGTTTAGATAAGAGAATATATGTAATTTAAAACTTTATGCGTGTGGATATATGTAATTTAAGAGGTTAGATAAGTGGACATATATAATTTATCTTTTAAGTCGGGTAAATATATAATTTATGAAGTTTATATATAGGTGAATACATGTAATTGTCCCATTTTTAAAATAATATAAACAGAGATGTGAATGCATAGATAACAATTTCGTTTTTTTAAAATAATATAAACAGAGATGTGAATGCATAGATAACAATTTCGTTTATAAAAACAAATCTAAAATTAAAATATTATCAATTCAAACCATTTGAAGAAACTTAAAAGTATCGTTAATAAAGAAAATATATAATTAAAATATTTACTCAACTCACACCAACTATAAGTGCTAAATAATATGCAATTTAGACACCTAGAAACCTAACCTACAATTAAAATTTACAATTTTTTTTAAATAATAAAAGGAAAAAGAAATACTATAAAAAATCATAAACGAGAAAAAGACAGAAATACAATTCCTCATATTAATATTAATAAAAGATGTCAAAATAGGTATCCTCATTCATAAAATATTCAAACATATTTCATCATAGAAGTGAGCCCCATTTTGCTGTAAAATTTGTTGTAAAAACCAGTGTTAAGAAATATGCAATTAAAAAAAGAAACATAATACTACTAAAAAATAGATACATATATATCAAATTCAAAAAATAAATTAAATTAATCTTCTCTGTCTGGTGGGACCTGTTAAGATAACATACGTGGTACACAAGTTCTTCGTCGTTCAAAAAAAAAACTAAAAATACAAATTTGCCTAGTTTATTTTATTTTATTAAAAATAAATTATAAAATGATTATTTTACCCTTCATTCTTGGTAAAACTTTAAAATTATAAATTTACTCAATTCTAATAACTTTCTTTTCTTCTTCTTCGTTTTCCTTTTTCTACTGTTGTAACTTATTTTTTTGTTCTTTTAATTTATTTTGTTTTAACGTCTTTATCATTTAGGTTTATTGTAAACTAGTGTTACTCACGCGCGCTTTGCGGCGCGCTACACTGCTAAACAACGACTGGTATTTTCATGCGGAATTAGTTGTTATATCTTCTAATAGCATACTGCGAAGAAATTTTTTTGATGAATCAGTTGACAAGTTCACAAAATATTGGATCCTTTTGTAAAGGTCTTTTCTTTCATAATCATATCCTTTGGTAGCCTGTATTTTAAAAAAGTTGAAATAATCAAGTGATCATCAAACATGTTTCAAGGTTTCAAGTAAATTATGTAATGAAATTGAAATCCTGTTCCCAATAACAAATAACATAATTTGGGTTTTTTCTTCCGTTTCTCTCTTTAAAGCTAGAAGAAAATAAAGTTGATGATGATATTTTAACCTTGCGTACAATGGTATGATAGCATAGGTTTCATACCATACTTATTTATTAATTCATATGTGGTTCCTTATTGCATACAGTGCCATAACGGTGGATGTTTCATACTCATACCTATTTGATTAATTCATTTGTGGCCAAACTTAAAAATTCAAAAATATATATTGGGTCAAATTCCAAAACTCTACAAATACACTATTTATTTTCATGAGATTTAATACATTTGGGTCAAATTCCAAAATTTCTTAAATACACTATTTATTTTCATGAGATTTAATATATATATAATAATGTCACAATTTTAACCCAAATCAAAAGAATTGGGTTGCTTTGCCTTTAAATAAACAATTGTTGTATTATGGGTTGAAATGTGTAACATCATAGGATAAACAACCCAAAAACTATGTAAATGCAATGGATTCAAATGTTTACCAATGATTAGTAACAAATTTGACGAAAAAAATAACTAAAAACTATTCTAATGGACTATTTTTTAGTTATAATACATTTTTAACTTAAACAAAATTGATGTTTTTAAAAACAATCCATTTAGACCCAAACGTATTTTGTTTAAAACACATTATAACCCGCACCCATCCTTACCCATATCCATTCTAATCCGTTACCCAAACCAAACCAACCCGCCCATTTTACCACGCTTAATTTTTTTTAACGGCAAAGGTCTCAATTGTATGAACCCACTGTTTCCAGGTCATGTCACCAAGGTATAGTGTTACCTGGACCTCCCATGAGCCCCTACAGCCACCCCAGGAGGAAACCCGGACCACTGGGAAAACCCCTTACCCCGCCCCCCTCCCTCAGACCTCTTTTTCACTGCAGGAGGGTTTGAACCCGAGACTTCTCATTTGGAAGAATCTTTGGGTACCACTTTCAATTTGGGCTTGTAATTCATTTCATGGATGTGGTATACCCATAGTATTGGTGGATATGATCACAGATGAAAACCGATAATAGAATCATTGATGAAAAAAATCGTTGTTACCCTTGGGTTAAGCAAAAAAAAAAAAAAAGAAAGGAAGAAAAATCGTTATGCATTGCTTGAATGAATTGACTGAAATCAAAGAGCATTATTTTTTTATGAATTTAAAAAGAGTATTTTAGGTCGTAAGTTACCTGTTACGACCACGCTAACCCGCCAACCCGTAACCTGTTAACCCGCTTACCCGCCAACCCGACACGATTGACACCCCTAGTCGTAACGTGTAATTGTAATATGTAAGGTGACCACGATCTGTTATTCGGGCGGGCGGAAGGGTAATCTATTTGTCAGAATGATCCCGGGTGACCGGGCGTTTACCGTTAAAAAAAAAGAAAGAAAAGTGATGTATTTAATTTAATTTTTGTTAGATATATATGCCAAATCCGAAAGACGATTGAAATCTTATTTGTACGCATTCCAAGTCATTCATACACACACACATATACATACATACATACATATATGATGTGAAACAAATATAATTCACTCTTATTGCAATAATCCAAATAACTCCACATGATCAATAAAAATCTAAGATTTTTTTAAACACCATTGTAAAACATTAAAAACACTTTTTTTTTCTTTTATGAGTTTATGTAAATTTATCACCGATGAATAGGTAACAACGATATTACCGTTAGACGGTGATTAATTTACAAAAACTTATAAAAAAATGTTATAAATGTGTTATAATAAAGTTTAACAAATAATTTAATATTTGATTAAATCTTAACAGAGTTATTTTTGGTATAAAAAGTTGGTTATTATTACTTTCGTCATATATATATAGGGGAGTGTTGAAAAGAAAACTCATTACTTTGGAGAAAACCAAGAAAAGTCGTACTAACCAATAAATTTTTAAAACAAAATTTCATGGTTTTTTATAATTAGCTTAGAAATGGTATAAACAAAAAAAATTAATAAAAATATGTATATTACAAAGTTACGTATATGTAACCAATAAAGTTACATATACGTAGTTTACAAGTTACATATATGTAATCAATGGGTTACACATATATAATAACATGAGTTACATATATTTTTTTATTTTTGTTAATAAATCTAACCTTATAATAAAACAAAATGTAAAACGAAAAACGAAAAACGAAAAACGAAATTGATTGATAACAATTGTGAATAGGTTTTTAAGTTTTCTTCAAAATGGAGGTTTTCTATGGAACCCTCCCATATATATATATATATATATATATATATATATATATATATATATAGGAATTGAATCCAATGAAAACCTAATCTTAAAGAGAAAAACCGTTAAACCCTATGTGACCCATTGATTTAGAATCTTGAAAATAAATATGTGGTCCACATTAACCCACATTAAAAATGATTTGTTTATTCAAAACCCAATTTTTTATTCAGGTTTAATGTGGACCACATATTTATTTTCAAGATTCTAAATCAATGGCTCACATAGGGTTTAAGGGTTTTCTCTCTAAGATTAGGTTTTTATAGGATTCAATCCCTACATATATATATATATATATATATATATATATATATATATATATATATATATATATATATAGGATGATTTGAATGTTAACCCTTCCTTATTGCGTTAACCGAATAACTACATCTTATTACTTTGGGGCCCACATTAAAGTAAATCTAAAGGTTTAGATTTTTTCTTCTTTTTTTATTTATGTAAGTGTGCCCTACATTAACTAAAAAAGGAAAAAACATACACCGTTTGATTTACTTTAGTGTGGGCCCAAAAGTAATAAGATGTAGTTATTCAGTTAACGCAACAAACATGGGTTAACATTTATATAGGGGATGAAATTTTTAATAACGCTTATCTTTTGTTACAACCCATTAAATATCATCCAATGGTTACTTTAAAAATGTAAATATATAGGATCGTGCCATGTGTCAATTTCTTTTTTTTAATATACAAGGCTAAATACACAGTGGAGCTTGGGTTTTGGACTCTTGAGGGTCTCTTTTAACATGCTTTTTGCATGACTGTGCTCTGAGGCATCTGTTATTGGTGTAAGCAGATCCAGATTTCATAGCACATACTCATGTACGCAAGTAGCATCTCAGGTCTCCGCGTAAACTGAATAGAGAGAACTACACTTCTCAGGTCTCTACGGAAGCAAAACAGAGAGAATACATCCATGAGCACTGCAGGTTTTTATGTACAGACGTAAAGTACATTCAGAGAAAGCACTCGATTTTCGACATATTTTTAGAATCTCATGCATATCAAAAGTGTCATAAGATTTCTAAGACAGTCAAATAGGTAAGGCACACTCTTCTAAGTAGTGATATTTAGACAACGCAGCACACAATTCTTTAGTTTAGCACAAATAGATCAACTAATTCAGTCAAGTGAGCCTACCAGCATATCATTTCAATCCTAGTTCATTCAGATATAGCATTTTCCAGGAATTGTTAAACTGACCCTTTATCACGAAAGTTTATATCATTTCCTAAAACATTTTTAGACTTAATTTCTTTTGCATATTTCTACCCCTAAATTTATTCATAGTATGAAAAAAATTATTTATAAGAAATTTGTAAGAAAAATAAGAATAAACCTCCAAGAAAAGGCACATCAATCACTTGAAGAACTCAACCCTCAAAAACGATCGTTTTCAGCAAATTCACAAGCACATTGGAGGTTGAAATGCTCACCGGCTTTGTGAACATGTCAACCACGTTTAATTTTGTGTCAATGTGTTCCATTTTAATGAGTTTGTGGTCATAGCAATATCTGATAAAATGAACTTTCATGTCAATGTGCTTGGTTTTAAAGTGTTGAACCGGATTTTTTCAAATTTGAATTGTTGCATCGTTATCACAGAAAATAGGAGTTTTATTGAAATTCAAACTGTAATCCAGCAGTTGATCTTGCATCCATATTACCTGAGAACAGCAGGCAGAAGCTGCAACATATTCAGCCTCAGCAGTGGAGATAGACACAGTTTGTGGCTTCTCACATTGCCGTGAAACGAGCTTGTCACCCAGAAATTGACAGCTAGTTGAAGTGGACTTACGATCAATTTCACATCCTCCATAGTCACTGTCACTGAAAGCATACAGATCGAATTCAGAATTTTGAGGATACCACAGACCAAAACAGGGCTTCCCTTTCAGATATCGGAAAATCCTGTGAACTGCAGTCAGATGAGAAATTCTTGGTGTAGACTGATAACCTGTTCATTGACAAACTGCAAACATAATATCTGGTCTACTAGCAGTGAGATGCATCAATGACCCGATCATGGAACGATAATGAGTTTGATCGACCTTAGAGCCATGTTCATCAGAAGTGAGAACCAGACGTTTTTCATGGAAGTTACCTCGGAGTTACAATCTTGCATGCCAAATTTCACTAGCATATCCGTCACATGCTTGCTTTGATAAATAAGAATTCCCTCGGAATTTTGACTAACTTTTAATTCTAAGAAGGTGGTCATTTCTCTTAAGGAGCTCATTTCAAATTTCTTCTTCATCACACTTTCAAATTTCTTGCACAATTTCTCACTGGCTGATCCAAAAATGATGTCATCAACATAAATTTGAACCAAAATCATGTCATCATCAACTCTTTTGAGAAACAGTGTCTGATCAATTGTTCCACGTGTGTATCCATGACTCAGCAAATGTTCTGTCAGTGTTGCATACCAAGCCCTTGGAGCCTGATGAAGCCCATATAAAGCTTTATCAAGCTTGTAAACATGCTTTGGATGATCTGAGTCAACAAAACCTGGTGGTTAACTAACATATATCTCTTCCTTCACCTTTCCATAGAGAAAAGTAGTTTTGACATCCATATGATATACAGTAAATCCCATGTATGAGGCATATGCAAGGAACAAACGAATGGCTTCCAATCGAGCAACTGGAGCATAAACTTCATCGTAGTCAAGTCTCTCAACCTGACGAAAACCTTGAACGACAAGACGAGATTTATTTCTAACGATTACACCACTGTCATCTTGCTTGTTGTGACCCAACGTGTACCAAGAGCCTTTTTGCCATAAGGTAGAGGAACAATTTCCCAAACCTTTAATCGATCAAACAGATTAACCTCATCATCCATGGCCTCAATCCAACTAGGTTCTTCAAGAGCCATATAAATATTCTTAGGTTCTATCTGAGAGATAAAACAAGAATATAAGCAGTTATTGATAGCACCAGACTGACTCCGTGTCTGAACTCCCGAATCAAGTGATCCGATTACATTTTCAATGGGATGATCACGTTGAATGCGGGTGGGAATACCATTTTCAGAAGGATTGATAGCATTTGGTAGATCTGACGCATTTGCAGATGGAACATCAAGATTATCTGGTTCAGCATTAGATTCAGGACGAGAAGAACTAGCAGTATATTCAACTTCAATTGGTTTAGAAAAGATGTGAGTGGGCTCAAGAGTTGTCTGATGTTGATCAAGGTCGGAGTCAGTAGATGTGTCAGACTGAATTTCTTTGGCTTTGTCGTGCTGCTGTGGTGTTGATCTTTGAACAGGATGATCAACTGTCCATGAGGTGTTTCGCACAAAATCTGACTCATCTGTGTGAAATGTAACACCTGAAGATTTGGTTCATTAAAGGGAACATAAGACGGAATGTTGAAGGATCTGAACAGGGTCGAATAATCAAAAAGCCAATTCGGTCCAACTCGGGCATCAGTTGCGTTTTCCTCAAGCCAACGAACATCATAGGACTCCACAGTTTGCTTGGTGATTTTGTTGTGAACCCGATATGCTGTTTTACCAGCATATCCTAGAAAATAATAGTCATTCGCTCGAGCATTGAACTTTGAGATTGCATCCAGGTACAGTAATGTACAAGGACATCCAAAGATTTTAAAATGCTCAACAGATGGTTTGTGTTTGTAAAGAATTTCATATGGGGTCATCATGTGTCTTTTGTTCAGCAAGACTCGATTTTGAAAATAACAGGAAGTATTAATGGCCTCTGCCCAGAAAAATGTAGGCAAATTTGAATCAATCAGCATTGTACGTGCAGCTTCGATCAATGTTCTGTTTCTCCGTTCAGCAACACCATTTTGTTGCGGTGTTATGGTTGCACTGTACTGCCCAGCAATTCCTTTTTCTGCACAGAAAACATATAGTTCAACATTCTTAAACTTTGTGCCATTGTCGCATCGAATTCCCTTGACTCTTTTATTAGTCTGATTCTCAATGAGAACAATAAATTTCTTCGCCAATTTAGCAGTTTCACTTTTATTTGACAGAAAGAACACCCAAGTGAAACGTGAATAATCATATGTAATAACCAAAGAATATGATGCACGATTGATGCGTAACACATTGACTGGACTGAATAAATCCATATGAGTAAGCTGCAGAAGTGAATCAATGGAATGAAGATTTTTGACGTGTGAGGCTTTCTATGATGATTCCCTTTAGCGCAAGCAACACACTTCTCGATCATCATGAAGTCTTTGATGGAAAGATTTCGAACAATGTTCCCCTTTGCAATTCAATTCAAATTCTTGAGATTTGCATGTCCTAGACGACGATGCCAAAGCATATCATTTTGTTCAAATAGCTTTCAAAAGAGACACACGACTTCATCATATGGTTGTTGATCGGTGTCGAAGTACCAATCAAAAATACGAGTTTTCACTCAAATCCTACTACCCAAATTAGTTAGGGAAATCGGGTATCGATCCACGAGGAGTCAAGTGGAAATCACTTTCAACACAAACTAACTAATTACTTGCAATGAAAAAGTAAACTTGAAAATGTTAATTTTAGGTTTGAATTAGAAAACAATTAACTTGAACTGATAACAAACGAATTAAAACAAAAGAGTTGTAAACAATAGATGGAAAAGGTGATCACTCCGGGTTTCGAATTAGGAAAACAAATAGGTTTTCATCAACTTGTTAATTGGGAATCACATAGACATGATTCATGCTTCAATTGCTAAACATATATGATTTTGACACAAAGCAATGATCTTGTTGACAACCGATAACTAGACCGATGTTGTTAACTCGATTGATTACTAGTTCTACAAAAACAATGATTTCTAAAAGACTTTAAAACTTAATTCCGTTAATTACCCATTCAATCATATAATGAATGAAAACAAAACAATAAACTTGAACTTGGAATTGCAAAATCAATCAAAAATCGTAATCGTTTAACAATCAAACACTATTGAAACCTCAAATCTACGAAGAACGAATTCAATACCAATGTTGAACAAATCAAATAGCAATCCTATCTATCAAACCTAGTTCTCTACCCGGAGACGACCACGAGAAGCTTAGCCGGACATCTCAATGCTTGAATCTTCAATCTTCATGTGAAATTGCATTATGGAATCTTGATCTTGATGTTTTGATTGATGTTTCGTGGCTTTAGAACGCTCCAAAACTGCTCCAAAATCGCCCAAGAACTTGCCCCAAAAGTGTGTTTTTCGTCCTAGGATGATTCCCCCTCAAAAATAGGCAAATTAGGGTTAAAAAGCTGATTTCCGCGTTTTGGGCGTAGCCTACGCTGGGCACATCTGAACGGTGGGAAATTTCTGCCAATGCTGAAGTTTTGGGCGTAACCTACGCTCGGGCGTAGCCTATGGTTACTTGGGCGTAGTCAACGCCCAGCATGACTTCACCAACAGCTTCGTCCCGTCGAGAAACTTAGTTTTCATATATTATGGATTCCGTAAATCTTCCTCTAGCTCCAAATATACGTTTCCGAAGTTCCGGGCTTCTCTCGACTGAATCTGATCCATATGTGCGTCGTTTTACCTCATCAAAGTATCATTGTTCCATGTGAAATGCACATAAAAACGCAACTTTAAACGATTAAAGCACATGAAAACGAAACACGCATCAGTTGTTGATTCATATCCAAGAAATATGCATCTTATCTTTGTTGAGCTTTGACCAGAATCCAGTCTTCCAGGATGATGATTCCAGGTTTGAGAATGAGACACTCTTTTCTTGTAAAATGATTGGAGTATCCTTTGTCACACATTTGTGTCACACTGAGTAGACTGTGCTTGAGTTCAGGAACATAGTTAACATTTTCGAGATTCAAAGCTCCATTTGAGACCGTTCCCCGTTGAATAATCTTTCCTCTACTTCCTCCAGCAAATATCACATTTCCTTTATCGTAGTGCTCAAGATTTGTAAGCTGGGAGATGTCTCCTGCCGTGTGCCTGGAACAACCACTATCCACATACCAAAGTTTGAGGATATTCCTCCATAGCCGTTCCTGCACAAATGACAAGATTAATTAGTTTTTGGAACCTATATCTTCTTGATTCTAGGTCGTCCAAAATAATGTGGATGTAGTAGCATTGATCGAAAGTGATCTGAGTTTAGCATGTTTAACAGATTATTGAGATGAAGAAGTGAATTTTTGAATTTTGTGGGGTTTTGAAGTATGAGATTTTTCCCACAAAACTTTCGGCTTGATTTGATGATTCACTTTGCGCCAATCATCATCAGAGGGCTTTGGTTTGAAATGAGATTTCGTCATAGTCTTAGATGTAAACATCTTCATTGACTTAGACTGTTTCTCGTTTCGTAAGCTAGCCTTCTGATTTTTTCTTGCGAAAGAAGCATGCGAGTTATGTTTGCAATTTCTTGCAATGTGTCCGCCAACTGCGCAGTAAAAGCATGTTTGACGTTTTACTAATTGTTTGTTACTGTGATGATCCCGTTGCTTCGGAACAAAATCATGCTTGCCACCCCTTTTGTTGTGATTTGAAGAAGAGCTTGCAGAAGGAGCTTTAATGTCTATTTTAGGTTTGGGTGGCACATATCTAGCAATCTTAGGATTTTCAACAAGCATGTCAGTTTTATGCAATTTAATGTCACTTTGCAGATCATCACTAAGGTTTGATACAACATTTGAACCAGTTCTCTTGCTAGAACTTAAACCAGATTCATTCAAAGTATTAATGAAATCCCAATCAGACATATTTGAATGAGTGCAATCAACATAAACAGCATTCAAACGAGCATTATCAGTACTTAAAGCAGAAGGAACAAAAGGCACTAAGTTTTTGAAAATTGAAAAATCCAAAGGTTTTGAAACAAAATTTTCATCAGAAATCATTTTTGAAAATGGATTGTTAAAATTTATAGCAGCAACAGGTTCATCATCCTCTTCAACCCAATCTTCCACTATTGCTTGATCTACGCAAGAATCAAAAATGTTAGAAGATGTTACATGGAATTCGGGTTCAGGTGTTGTCACTGAACTTGAAGTCGAGATAGACATACTTTCATGTCTACCATATTTCAAAGTGGCAGACTTTGCTAACTCTTCTTCTGTTATGGGTGTGTAAACAAAACTATCACTCAATGGTGGAGGGTTATTTACAAAAATGTTACCCTTGGCACCGACCACAGTCATAGGAGTCTCTTCTTTATAATTTAACCCAAATTCCTGACCCTTCGCATTTTCCCAAACCATTGGTTTAATCAAACCCTCATGTACACGATTCACATATCCCACTCCCTTAGTTTCTTGCCATTTCATTTGTTTTTGAATCATATCTTCTACTAGGGGTGTAAACGAATCAAGGCAGCTCGTGAAATGATCGAGATCGGATCGGTAAAAAGCTCAAACGAGCCGAGCCTTAACGAGCCCGAGCCCGAGCCCGAGCTCGAGCCCAAAAGTGTGGCTCGTTTAGTTATCGAGCCCGAGCTCAAGCTTTACTTAACGAGCTCGAGCCGGCTCGCGAGCCTTAACGAGCTTTTTGTTTATATAATTTTTATTTATTATATTAAGTGTTTATTTATAAAATTAATTATTTTTATATATAAAATTATGATAAATATATTTAAATTAAATATTTTATGTTAAATTTATAAAATATAGTTATAAATATAATTAAATTAGTAATTAAAGTAAATAAATTAAATAAATAAAATCTAAACGAGCCGAGCCGAGCTCGAGCCTGAAAAATCTTTAACGAGCCGAGCCCGAGCTCGAGCTCGAGCTCGAGCCCTAATTTATCTTAACGAGCCGAGCTCGAGCTCGAGCCTTAATTTTTCTAAACGACCCGAGCTCGAGCCTTAACGAGCTCGGGATCGGCTCGGCTCGGCTCGGCTCGTTTACACCCCTATCTTCTACCACTGCAGATGATACATCAAATTTTTTAAAATTCAATTCAGAGTTTTCAAATTTGTTTTTGTATCGTTCTGCTTCATATTTAGCTTTATCAAGTATGGATTTAGAAGATTTAATGGCACACTTAGCATTGCTTAAATCTCTTGTTAAAACAGTGATATCAATCTTTTGAGCTTCAACATTTTCAATTAAATGTTTATTTTCCCTTTTTAATTTTAAGTTTTCTTGCTCAAGTCATGACATATCAAGTAAAAGATTAATATTGTGAACCCTGTACATAGTCACTTTATCAACACATGCTTGAGTACATAGAAAAGTACTTACATCAGCATCAGCAGGAAGGTGTGCCATGAAAGCATGCTCCTTATGTTTACATCAGCACCTTTGTTATCACCACTTGTAGCTCAACTTACTGGAATCAAATTGCGCTCAGGATTACCCGTATTTTTCTTTGGCTTAGTACATTCCTGAGCATAATGACCGGGCTCATAACAGTTGAAGCATCCAAGCTTGTCTTTTGCAAACTTCACCTTGTTGATGTCAGACTGGCCCAGGGATTTCTTCCTTTGGCTTTTGTGAAGTTTTTACTCTGAAAACAACATTTGCAATGTGCCAAGTGACATCCATCTCTTCCATATCTTCAGGATGGATCTGCTCAAGTTCGGAACCCACAACAGCAAATGGTGGCAACAGATCACCAGATCCCAAAGCAGTTGAACATTTAAGAAATCCTGCAACTAAAACAATGTTCTCCAAAACTTCCTTGGTGAGTGTGGCGGGTTGTACAACAATTGTACAAGATGAACTTCCTGAAACAGCTCCAGAAGCTTGAAGAGCAAAATTGGATGATCTGACAGTAGATGACGAAACAGACTTGCCAGAAGAGACAGAAGGAAAAGTAACTTTGTGAATAGGGTAAGAGATGCAGGTTGAGAGATAAAAGCACTGTTGACTCTGCTGATGCCCGCAACGTTGTAACTGTTTGTATGATTCATAGCTCTCAACTGATCATTCATTTCATAGGATTTAATAACAGACACCATTTCGGTCAATGACTGATTATCCAGATTCTTGGTTGATTTGATGATGCCAACGTTCATATCCTAATTCCTAGGAAGAGCATTCAATAGCTTTTTATTAATCACGCCCGCTTGATTGTCAATTTTGGTTGTACGCATTTCATTGATTAAAGTAACAAATCTCTGAATCTGATCGTCCAGACTTTCCCCGACTATGTAATTGAAGGTGTTAAACTTATTGTTTAACACTTCTTTGCGGGACTCATTCATCTCAATGTTACCCTCATACATGTCAATAAGAGCTCTCCAAAGCTCTCTTGCATTAGTTATCTCCCTGAAACATTGTGAGATCTCAGGAGTAAGACCTTGAGTGATGTATCCAAGCACATGTTCATCTTCCTCTATTATCTGAAAATCCTCTTCACTATAGTGTTCTGGATGTTTACTCAACTCATTTCCTTCAATGTCTTTATAAGTTATCTTTCGTTTACCTCTTAAGATCTCCCTCCAAAGCCTTGGTTCTTTGGTCCTAATATGTTTTTCAAATCGAAACTTACATTCAGGAAAACCAGCAGCAGATGAAAGTCTAGGAATTCGAGTGATAGTACCCATGATTGCATCAAGTTCATTTTGTTTACTGGACAAAGTAGCAGCAAGTATACAAGAGGAATCCATTTGTGAACAAGACAAGACTTGTCACACAACAGTAAGGTGTTATCGAGAAACAATGATAGTTCGAGAACCAAGAGATAGTTCGAGATCCCTAGCTGAATTCGTGAAACAAATGAGAAGCAATTAGAACTCGAGAACCAATACTTAGTTCGAGAACCCCAGCTTAATTCGAGAACCAAACACGATTCGAGAACTGAGAAGTGAGTTCGAGAACCAAATTTGAAAAACCAATTTTAGAAGACCAAATTCAAGAAAGTTAGATTCGAGACATATTAAAATCAAAAACACACAATTCGAATTTGAATTAATGTGTTCTCGAAATTTTAACAAAACTCGAGAAAAATCAATTCCGAAAATAATGGAAGTTTAAAATTTGAATACTGATCTTTTCAATCTCGTAAAAGTTTAAGTGGATCTGATTAACACTTCCAAAACTCGAGAAAGGCTCCACCACAGATTAAAACACCCCTTTTTAATAAAATAAATCAAGAACACCACGAAAACAACCTGCAAACTCTTTAAAATAATTTTCTCTTGCAAAATCGATACCACTATGAGCCATAAAACTGGTTCTTGAGGCTCTGATACCAATTATTAGTCCCAATGAAGGATCTAAAACTGGTATTGATTAACAAATCATATGTGAGAGTGCGGAATGATATCACGTGTGTGCAAGAACAATAAAGATTAAGAACAAGATGAAATCAATATGATTACTCACGTTAATTGCACTCGGTTTTAGTGAACCCGCTGGTACAAAACTGGTTGACTCCAAGAATGAAAAAACTAGGAACAAAAATTGAACCCTTACAATGACATCAAAGTTGGGTTTATATAACACCCGTACACCATCTAGGCCTCTTAGCCCATTGTAACAATCCAAAACAAAACATATCACACTATAACCTATTCGAGAACAATAAACCTCTTCGAGAACCAGCAGCTCAACTCGAGAACCACTAAACTATCAACAAGAAACATTAAAACTTATTTACTTCCCAACATATTACGAGAGAGCAAGCAAAACTTACATTGAGTTCTCGTAATCACTGTTACATTTGTATTATACACAAACATTGTTATCGTTGATTTAAAACATATTGTAGATGCAAAACCTTAGTTCTAGTTGAACGTGTACTGTATATGTGTTATTACTTGTTGCAAGCCTTGGTTAGAGTAGAAGTCGATTCAACATAAACATACATTAGTAGCATGTAATAGTTAAATACATTCCACGCTTAGACTTAGCTCTTTGTGTAAAGGGCTGAAAATTTGTATTATCCCAAACTTGATATTTACATGTTTAAATCTATGAACCAGCTAGTATAGATCTAAACTATGTATTGATTCTTGTTTAGAGACTTTAGTTGAGACATAAACATATTTGCTACTTTTAAACATGTATACTTTGAATAAGTTCATATTATAGCATTTGGTTAAGCATCTTTTTCATATATAGTTATAATCTTATGAGTTTTCGCCAACTATGCAAATAGTTGATCAAAAACTTTTATTTTAGAGACAAAGATGAAGACACATAAGTTTTTTGGACCTAGTTAATTGAAATATGAACATTGATATGTATTGATTTTTATTTTATGTGTGTGTATTGAATGTTATATTTATTTGGTTGAATGTTATGAATTATTTGAATATTAAATGTGATTGTTAAAATATTGAAATTTACAAATATCACCATGAGCTTATGAATAGTTGCAAATCACTCAATATATTACGCCATAGGTTGCGATATAACAATTTATAATTATTAAAGATACATGATGAAGTTGAAAGTGTATGTTAGTAATAAACCATGCCTGAAAGCTCAATAGAAAAGGGTTATGTTGCAAGTGAAACATTGGCAATCTCCTCTGCATATCTTGAAGGTGGGCAAACTAAATACAAGTGTCTTGATAGAAATGCAAACTGACATTTCTTGGAGGTATTTGCATGTGTTTTCATCACCATGTAGACAAATTTCAAAGGAAAAAATTATACCAGTCCAATGATTATTAATATGACTTGTACTAAACAACTATGATGAAGTTACATGGCTACAAATTGTAATTTTTTTTTGGTTTTCTTGGTTTTCATTTTAGTTACTATGTTAAACTAAATTGAAATTTTTGTCCTATATATAATGTATTTAAATATAAATTTACTACAAGCAATATGAAAACAAAATTTTTCCTATGGTTCAAATATGAAGCAAATATATCAACATCTTCATTTTCATTAGCATATACCAATGAGGTCATGGCATTGAAATATGTTTCATTGAATGCATATTCTTGCACTTCTTGCATAGTCAATGGTGTTAAATTTGTGATACTTCGTAATGATTATTAATAGACTACTAAAAAAAGTGGTGTTTTTACAATAGGAGAAGAGAATACTAATTTTATGGTCAACTAGAGGAGATTATAGAGTTCAAGTATTTAAATGGTTAATTTATTGTACGATTTGTTGTAAATTGTTTCAAAAATGGTAGGATATTAATTAAGCAAAACAATACTATTACTATCAGAATCAATTGTGAATGGTATGTTGGTATATGACAATGTACAATATATTTCAGTCACATAGGCTAAACAAGTGTTCAGTCTCCAATGTCCTTCTCGAATCATTGGCAATTGAAGAGTATTGGAAGAAGTTCACCATCTGAAACTTTGATTTTATTCAAGTATGAGTGCTGCAAATGATGTAAATATATTTCAAAAGACTCAATCATCTAATTATCACTTGGTTGCCAACTAAGTATGTAAAAATAATGAATAAAGTCACAAGACACTCAACCATGTTTTAGTAAATTGGTTGTCACCTTAAGCTACTTGTCATGCGAACAACTTTAGATGATATTTCATCGATAATGATAATGAAGAAGATGATGAAAATGTAATGCAGATTAGGAAGATGAATTAAATGATGATGATAATGATGAAGATGATAGTCTGATACATTATTATAATGATGATTCTAATAAATGTATGTTTATTATTTATTTATTCTAAAATTGTTAAAATTTATAATTTTTGTTTATTATATATATGCTATTTGTTTTTTGAAGCAATGACATCACATATTACTGCAGGCATCATGGAGATGGTGAGGATCGGCCTAAGGAGATGTTAGATATACGCCATTATGTTAAATATATTATCAATGGCTAACATTTCAATTTCAATTTCATGTATCAATGTATCAAATCCAAAAGACACTCAAAAAATAAAATAAAAAAAAAAGAAAGAAAGAAAGAACAACAACATCAAACTAATTTCAAATTTTGAAAAAGAAAAAAATTGTAAGTCACTACCCATCAAGTTTGAAGATGATGGGGACAATACACGTTATTTGGATAAAAGTGCTTAGATTTTACAAGATTATTCTTCAATGAGGATGGAAATATTACTTCTTTTCATAATACTAGTTGGCAAAATATACCTCGTGAGTTTAAAGGTGATATTTCCTATGCTTTTTGTAGGCATATAACACAATGTTCTATTTGTATTTTAATCCTTAATTTTATAACTATTACATGTTATATAACTATTGCTTTCTTTGGCAAGAATATTTTAATTTCCAAACTTTAAGAAACACAAACCAACATGAAGTCATAGAACTCGAAATCCAGGCCAAGTGTCAAAAAGTTTAAGATGATAGCAAACAAGAATTTTAAAAATATTATATTTTTGCATAAGGTTACGAGGGTGTTGAGAAGGCAAGGAGAAATTCCCTTGACAAGTTGGACTAGGAAGCATATAAAACAACTAATTGATTAATTACTTTTACAAGTTAAAGACACTAGAGGGTGGGGATACAAGTTGGAGCTTTGCTTTTACAAGTTTAATCTCCATCAAGATTAGAAAAATAGAAAGGTTACTTTTTTTCATTATACTAGTTGGCAAAATGCACGTGCTTAGTTTAGAAAGGTCATATTTCTCACACTTTTTGTAAGTACATACTATAATATGTTATTTATATTGTTTTATTTTTTAATAATATTTTGATCTCCAGACTTTAAGAAACACAAACCAGTAGGAAGATATAAGACTCAGAATCCAAACCAAGTGTCAAAAAACTTAAACTGTAACATATTATCAATGATATATTAACTTATAGTATTTGTTACTATGAATGTAGGCTAACTGAAATTGGAGATATTATTTGTTGCATTTAAATATTTAATGCAAGTTGATTAAAGACTAGAAATTGAAAAAAACAAAAAAAAGTTTAACTCTCGAGATGATGCTAGAGGAGTTTAGAAGATCCTTCCTAGAATAATATGATTCATCGTTAGTTGATCAGATTGATTGTACAATGCATGTCTTATAAAAGGCGTTGGTGTTGTGAGATATCTTATCCATGATATGTTAAGTACTTGCCCTTTCCATAAGGACAATGACAACAACAAATGAAATAAAAGAATTGCTAAATGGAAGTAATGTGTCTTGTTTAAGAGCAATAATGATGGCATTGATTCATAGTTATATTTTGTTTGGATGTTACCTTTAATTTAAACAATTTAGTTGTTTTTCTAAATACTTAAGATGTTTGGTTTGATTTGGACAAATTTTGTTTGTATAATATGTTATGTTTATTCGTATTTTTTAATATTATAGAAGTTCGATATTTCTAGAGTTTGTAAAAAAAAATTAAAAGCATGTTAAATTTATAAAAAATAAAAAAACACCCTCTTGACAACATATCATTGGCACATGGTTAATGTAAAAAAATACACCTATGTTTGCGAATAATGGTCGGTAAAGATTAAAATTAAGTTTTTTTTTCTTGTTTTTTTTTTCAAATTTGACTCATCCCGACGATAGATGTGTCGATATAAGTTAAATATACTTTTTTTAATTTATGGTTTGCATAAATAATATGTATTCAGCATAGGGTTCACTATGCAACCAATATTTGCAGAGCTCTTGCAAAATTTGTTGATATAGGTGTAGCCGTGTAGGTGCAATGGTTATAGCTTTTTGGTCTTTGTGAGGCACATGACAATATCCTTTTTACAAACATAGTTGTGTGGTTCTTAAGCCTATAACGTTTGTCGTACAAAGGCCACGAGTGTGTACTGTATGGCTACAAAATTGATGTCGTGTGCCCATCACTTCACCCAAAATCCAAATTGCCTTTGTTATTTAAAATTGAAAACGCTTTCGGTTGCACATGATAGTTAAAGTATTGTTAATAAGATAATTTTCCTTTAAAATTTATGCATTATAACGTGAGAACTATATATCAGTGTTGTAAAAATCGGCCTATGCGGCGCCTAAGCGCTAGGCTGTCTTCTACTGTGTCGATTTTGGCCTTGGCGGTGCCTAGGCGCTAGGCGGTGCATAGTCGGCCTAGGCGGCCTAATCGGATTTGGTTATTTATTTATTTTTTTTACTTTTTTTTAACTTTTTTCTGTTAAAAGGAGCCAACTTTATGATTATTTAGACATTACTCAACCTAAAATCCTTAATATGTCTATAAAACATCGAATCCAGTCAGTTAACATCGAAATTCATCTTTAAACTTTGAACTCGGTTTTAACTTTAAACTTTAAAGTACTTGACTTAATATGTTTAATTAAGTTTATTTTTTAAATTATTTGAAGTATTATATTAAATTATTGATATTAATATGTGTATATAATATATATTTGTAAAATTACATATAAAAATTCCAATCCCCTAACGCCGATTAATCCCGAATCCAGATTAATCTTTAGGCGGTACCTCACCGCCTGACTAGCATCTAGCGACTTTTACAACTATGCAATATATACTCCTATTATCAAAATTAGTGTTTGTGACCCGTGTATGTAACACAAACACGCCTAGATAGGTTGTTGCGTTGCAAAATTGTTGTAGGTTGCAACGTGTAAAATTGCGAAAAATATTGTTTAGATAATAAATTATTTTTACTAGAAATAATCACATTATGTAACTTTATTATTTCAAGTTATATGTGTAACACATTTAAAGATATGCATTATAATTGTTTTAAATCTATAACCGGTTATAAACTAAATTTGTTTGAAACAAAATTATTTAAATTATTAGTAAATTAAAAACCCATTTCAAATATTATAGATATATAATTTTTTTCATCATAAGACGAGCATGGAAAACACAAAAATGTATCAACATATCAGCGAGTCCGACGTAAAAATATGAACAAAATCAGTTGTAATATCATTTGAGTCGACACCCTATTGTAATACTCGAAAACGTAGACAATTGTGAATGAAACACAACAATCAAAATGACGTTAAGTAAAAGTAAACTTCAAATGGAAAACATCTAACAAACCCTAATAACAACCCCAGCGACAATATTAAATTTATAAAACTAAGAGAGAGAAAAAATGAAAACCTATACTAATGTTTGAAAACTAAAAAAACACAAGATACAAAAAAAAAAAAAAAAAAAAAAAAAAAAGAGAGAAAAAGAAAAAGAAAAAGTGTAGCACAACTGCACAAGACGAATCAACTTTTCATCTTCATCGCAAAATGTTATAGTGATAATTGTGAAAAATAATAAAATATAGTTTTCATTCATAAACGTCAGTTTAAAAAATTCTAAAGAAATCATGTGTTCTCTGATTCTAAATTTGATTTTCATTGACCTTAAAAGTTAAAGCCACACACAACGCATGCTTACCTAGTATTTAATAAAATTTCTAAAACATTTTATAGGATTAGGTTCTGGTAAAAAGCATGGTTGTAAAAATCCCCGATTAGGCCGATTAATCGGCCGATTAATCGCTAGTCCCCTAAGGCCGACTAGGCCCGACTATCCGACTAGGCTGATTAGTTGGCCGATTAATCTCGATTAATCCCTAGTCCCCACCCCACCGCCCGACTAGCGCCTAGCGATTTCTACAACATTGGTAAAAAGTATAAGATTGGTGAGAAGGGTGAGAAAGATTGTAAAGTTGACAAATGACATTTCTCTAATTTTTTAAAAAGGGTACTTTGGTCATTGTGTTTAAAATTTCAAGTCATTGTGTTTAATGTTTTTATTATTTTGTTTTAGTTTTTATATCATATTATGTATTTTTATTATTTTTTATACATTAAATAAATTGTTCTTATTTATTTTTTATGTGTTACGTATTAAAAGTACATAATTGTGTTATTTCACCATTATGTTTTTAAAACTCATAATTTTAAAAAACATAAATTGACTTTATTTTTTGAAAAATACATCTGGGTCATTGTGTTTTGTGTTTAGGTCATTGTATAATATATTCATCATTGTGTTTTATCTTCAGAACAGTGTGTAATATACTCATCATTGTGTCTTACGTTCAGGTCATTGTGTATGATGTGTACAGATTAGTTTAATTAAAAGTAACCAAATTCACAACTAACCTAAGCACTAAGTGTAACACCCTGACCGATAGCGGAAATGTCGGGATGCCACGAGGGATGTGCAAATTGTTCATAAGCTCGTGGGCATCTAAATAAATCATCACATATCAATTACATCAATCAAAGTAATTACACAAAAATCATGTTCGTCATGATTTAGTTACAACAATTTACACAAAAGATTAGCTAAATTAACTAAACACTGGTCTTCAGTAATCCAGTTAATTTTAGCTAAGTCCAAGAACCTAAGTGATAATGTCCAAAAGATGTACAGCTACTATGCTATACCTATCCACTCCACCAACGACAGTAAGTGGAATCATCGCGGAGGACCGAAGTCAACTCGATCAACGACATTTCTAATAATCATAAGTGACAATACAGTGCACTGCGGAGGACCTTAGTCAACTCCACCAACAGTGGAATCACCGAGGAGGACCGAATTCTAATAATCATAAGTGACAATACGCTTCGACTCCCATCGTACTTTGACAATTGGAATTCTACTACGTTTGAGTTTCTTAACTTCTGGGTCCATTATCTCGACTGGTTTTTCAACGAAGTGCATGGTATCATCGATGTGAATATCATCGAGTGGTACCTGAATATCCTAATCAGCTAAGCATTTTCTCAAATTGGACACATGAAAAGTCGGGTGTACATTACTAAGTTCAAGAGGAAGTTCCAGCTTGTAGGCAACCTTCCGGATTCGTTCAAGAATTTTAAAAGGGTCAACATAACTTGGAGGAAGCTTACCCTTCTTCCCGAATCGTACAACTCCCTTCCATGGTGATACCTTAAGTAATACAAAAACATATACCTGAAACTCTAGTGGCTTACGACGTTTATCCACGTAACTTCTCTATCGACTTCTAGCAGCTAACAAATTCTCGCGAATCCGGTGAATCTTGTCAGTCGTTTCGTGAATGATCTCAGGACCTGTGATCTGCGATTTGCCGATCTCGGTCCAACAGATAGGTGATCGACATTTTCTACCATAAAGAATTTCGAACGGTGCCATACCAATGCTCGCGTGATAACTGTTGTTATACGAGAACTCGACTAATGGTAGATGGCTATCCCAGTTACCACCGAAATCGATGACACAAGCTCTTAGCATATCTTCAAGTGTTTGAATCGTTCGCTCCGTCTGTCCATCCGTTTGAGGATGATAAGCGGTGCTAAGATCCAATCTTGTTCCAAAAGCTTCATGAAGTGATTCCCAAAATCGTGCCATGAAACGAGCATCACGATCCAATATTATGCTTAAGGAAATTCCATGTCGGCTAACAATCTCATCTACATATATACGAGCAAGTTTCCGCACAGGGTACGTTTCGCGTATCGGTAGGAAATGAGCTGATTTAGTTAATCTATCGATTATCACCCATATACTATCATTTCCACTTGCGGTTCGTGGGAGTTTGATAATAAAGTCCATGGATATGTTCTCCCACTTCCACATGGGTATTTCTGGTTGTACTAACAATCCCGAAGGTCGCTGGTGTTCAGCCTTGACTTTCGCACAGTTAAGGCACTTGGCTACATACTCAGCGATATCCTTCTTTATTCCAGGCCACCAGTACAAGACTCTAAGGTCTTGATACATCTTGTCAAAACTCGAATGGATTGAGTAACGAGACTTATGCGCTTCATTCATAATCGTCATCCTAAGCTCATCTCTGTTTGATATCCACAACCGATTCAAATAATACATTAAACCATCATCCTTAGTTTCCAATTGTAATTCGGCCCCGCAAGACATATCATCTTGTAGGCTACCTTGAGCCAATGAGTGTTGTTGGGCTGTTAGAACATCATTATGGAGATTAGTGTGCACTCGGACACTATGGATTTGAGCATGACTCTTGCGACTAAGCGCATCTGCTACTGCATTCGCTTTACCATGATGGTAGCAAATTTCACAGTCATAATCATTTAATAGTTCAACCCATCTCTGTTGTCTCATGTTGAGTTCTTTCTGATTGAGAATATGCTGAAAACTTTTATGATCTGTAAAGACTACACACTTTGTGCCATTAAGATAATGTCTCCATATCTTCAAAGCAAACACGACTGCACCAAGTTTCAAGTCATGTGTAGTGTAGTTCTTCTCGTGGATTTTCAACTGTCTCGATGCATATGCCACAACCTTTCCCTGTTGCATGAGAACACATCCGAGACCTAGGTTGGATGCATCACAGTAAACCACAAAATCATCATTTCCATCAGGCAGTGTCAAGACAGGAGCATCACCAAGTTTCTGCTTCAAGGTCTGAAACACCTCTTCTTGCTTTGGTCTCCACTCATAAGGCCTATCCTATTGAGTTAAAGAAGTGAGAGGGACAGCAATCCTGGAGAAGTTCGAAATAAACCGCCGATAGTAACTGGCAAGTCCAAGAAATGAACGAATCTCCGTTGGTGTCTTCGGTGTATTCCAATTCTTCACAGCTTCAATCTTTGCATGATCCACGTGAACACCCTTTTCATTGACTATGTGTCCTAAGAATTGAACTTCCTTAAGCCAAAATTCATACTTGGAGAATTTGGCATATAGTTTTCTTTCCTTAAGATCTCCAAAACCAACTTAAGGTGTTGCTCGTGTTCTTCTTTGCTCTTGAAGTATATCAAAATATCATCAATAAACACAATCACAAATTTATCTAAGTATGGCCTGCATACACGGTTCATGAGGTCCATGAAAACCGCATATGCATTGGTAAGGCCGAAGGGCATTACCAGAAACTCATAATGGTCATATCTTGTTCTGAAAGCTATCTTGGGAATATCATCTTCATGTACACGAAGCTGATGATATGCAGACCTAAGATCGATATTTGAAAACCATGCCGAGCCTTGAAGTTGATCGAAAAGATCATCAATGCGCGGCAGAGGATATCGATTCTTAATGGTCAGCTTGTTCAATTCGCGGTAGTCTATGCACATTTGGAATGACACGTCCTTCTTCTTGACAAACAGCACTGGTGCACCCCATGGCGAATGGCTCAGGAGAATGAATCCCTTCTCAGACAGTTCTTGTAGTTGGCTCGCCAATTCTTGTAACTCCGAAGGCGCAAGTCTGTAGGGAGCTTTGGCGATTGGGTTCGCACCAGGTACTAAGTCAATTCGAAATTCTACTTGACGCTCTGGTGGAATACCCAGCAAGTCGTCTGGATATACTTCAGGAAAATCTCTTATCACAGGAACGTCTTCAATGTTCTTTCATTTCTCCTTTTTCTCCACGACATGTGCTAGAAATGCTATGCAATTCTTCCTAAGGTGCTTGTGTGCTTTAGTGCACGACATTAACCTAAGACCTTTACTAGAGGTTCCCCAAAAACTCTTAGAGTTTCACCCGAAGGTAAGGGAATACGAATATATTTTTCATAATTTCTGCTTTGTGGATGGCTAACCAATTCATGCCTATGATAACATTAAAGCTACCAAGATACATAGGTATAAGATCAATTGGGAAAATGTGATCATTTAAGTTCACAGTACATCCAATGATAATAGTGTCAATATCAATAGTATTACCATCAGTCACCTCTATGTTAAACGGTTTGTCCAACATAGTACGTGTTCTACCAAGCACACATTCAAAATCATGTGAAACAAAACTCCTATCAGCAGCGGAATCAAATAAGACGGATGCATAGGAATTATTAATCAGAAACGTACCATTGACAACATCTTGGTTGGCTTGAGCTGCTGGAGCGTTCAATTAAAAAGCTCTGCCTCTCGTCATTCTCTAATTGTTCCCCGTAAGTCTCGGGCATTGATTTCTGAAATGACCCACATCGCCGCACTCATAACATGCTCTTGCCTGTGCAGGTACTTGGCAAACGGGTATAGCTTGAATAGGTTGTGCATGTGGAGCTGGCAGTGCAAGAGATACAGGTTGCATCCTTTGTGCTTGCGGGCACTCCAACACACATTAGCAAAATGACCATACTTTCCGCAGTTGTTGCAGACACGACATGGCAAGTTAGGTGCATGGTGATATCTACAGACATTACATTGAGGAGTGACCCCAACATAATTTCTGGTGTTGGAGTTTCTTGATGATTGTTGAGTAGTCTTTGCAGCAGGAGTAGTAACAGCGAAACTTCTGGTTTTTCGCTTCCGATTGCTGCTTTTGGACGAGCTAGCTGGTTCAGTCTTAACTTCAATTGAAGCCTCCTTTGCAGTCGTTTTTGTGTCAGTCTTCTTTGTTCCCTTCCTCGTGAGAGTACCAGGCTTCACATGATTATCTGTCAAGGTTGCAGATAGGCGAATTGTAGCTTCTAGTGTGGTAGGATTGCTACCAAAGACATTGTCTTGTATCTGCATAGGTAAACCACCTATGTACTTCTCAATTGCTCTTTCAAGTGGTGTCACCAGATGAGGTACCAATAGGCTCAGCTCATGAAAGCGAGAATTATAGATCACATTCTCACCGCTGTCTTGCTTGAGTTCCCAGAACTCAGCCTCAAGTTTCCTCATCTCACTGCGAAGACAAAACTCAGTGGTCATCAGAGTTTTAACTTCAGTCCAAGTCAGTGTTAGGGCTGCATCAACTCCCCTAGTTTGCTTTTCGCCATTCCACCAAGTTAGTGCTCTCTTTTGGAAAACACTGATGGCATAGCGCACCTTTAGATTTTCAGGGCAGTCACTATTGATGAAGGTGTTCTCAATACTCTAAAACCACTGCAACAAACCGATGGCTCCCTTAGCACCCCTGAATTTTATCGGGTTGCAGGAGTTAAAGTGTTTGAAAGTGCTAACAGGAGGGTTTGCACCACCCCTGTTTTGGTTGAGAGTTTGGTTGGCTTGATTCAGTTGAGTCACCAACCCAGATATAAGATTTGCTAACTCTTGTAGTCCATTGTTGGCATTACTGCTGTTAGCATCTCCATCGTGTGGGTTTGTAGTATCTTCGTTGTGACAGCGCGGCGGCATGATTCTGAGGATGTTAGAAACATGTTACTACCGTTTACAATGTAAGTCATACAAACTATGGTCAAATGAGTTCATGATAACAGCTAGGATTACATATAGGAACTATACTTTTCTCCTATCTGTCATTAAACCCATAGTAAGGCAATAATTTCCTAATATTATACTAAAACATCCTAATTGGTCATATCTAATATTAACTAAGTATTCCTAAGTTTCAAACATTCCCCACCCTATACTAACACTGACAACCTCCCGATGCAGTGCAACAAGTTTATATATAGGGCATACGTAGACTTGACCGCAGTCACATCATCCGCCGTCCCACCACCATTGCAATGCACCGCGATTATGCCCTTGTTAGAATTTAGGGTATACATATGTTTTTCCCAAGAGTTCCACTTCATAGCCTTATCCTATGGGGGATAACTATGAGTGAAGTGTATTCAGGTACTCCTGACATCTAGGTTCGCCTAATGTCTAAGTTCACCTGACACTAGGTTCACCTATTTTTTAAGTTCACCTAATGTCTAAGTTCACCTGACAATTAAGCTCCTCTAATGTCTAATTTTACTATATGATCACATCAACATCAAGTGTTCATACCATCACTAAGTGTGCGTATCATCGCTAAGCGTTCATATTGTCACTAAGTGTCCATATCAGTACTAAATGTTTAGTTCGTCACTAAGTGTTCATATCATTCATTTAGTCTATCCAATAAGTGTATCCATAAGTGAGTATATATGTGTCCATTAAATGAGATCATCCAATGTGTCAGTCCAAAACAATTTCAACCAACATTCCATCAACCACAACTTTCCAACATTTCCTAACAATATCCTAAGTTCCCAACACTGAAAGACCCCCAATATACTAAAAATGGTATATGTATAGGGCATACGTAGGAGTAGGTCGCAACCTATCCAGCTGCCATCCCACCACCTTTGTAGTATACTACAAGTGTGTCCTTGTCTCGTGGACAAAGATCAAACATGCAATTCCTAATCAAATATTTTCCTAAACAAATATTTTTCCTAAACAAATATTTTTCCTAAACAAATATTTTTCCCAAATGGGTAGTTCCCTTATTCCTCAATACTGACATCCACCCAATGTACTGTAAATGGTATATCTATAGGGCATACGTAGAAGTCAGTCGCAACCGCTTCAGCCGCCAGCCCACCACCTTTACAATACATCACGAGTATGTCCTTATCAAGTCGTCAGGGCACAATCAATCATATAATTAATCAACAAGTAATAGATGCAATTCATATCTATATCTATATATATATATTTATCAGGAGTTCAGTTAACATGTAATAAACATACAAGCACATAATCCTGAATATAGTAACTAGTGTATGAAATAATTTCATACTAGGGTATCCTACGGTTATAGACTAGGTCAAGCATTTCTAGTAACCTAATTCCCTATAACCCAGGCTCTGATACCAATCTGTAACACCCCGACCGATGGCGGAAACGTAGGGATGCCACGAGGGATGTGTAGATTGTTCATAAGCTCGTGGGCATCTAAATAAATCATCACATATCAATTACATCAATCAAAGTAATTACACAAAAATCATGTTCATCATGATTTAGTTACAACAATTTACACAAAAGATTAGCTAAATTAACTAAACACTAGTCTTCAATAATCCAGTTAATTTTAGCTAAGTTCAAGACCCTAAGTGATGATGTCCAAAATATGTAGAGCTACTCTGCTCTACCTACTTCTCTTCGTTTCCTGAAACATGTAGAAAATCAAGTGTCAACATCACAAGTTTTTATTTTTCAAAAATGTTTATAAGTGTTTATGAAAGTTTATACTTTTTTTTAAGAAAATACACATATGAACCTGTGAGATAATCCAGCTCTGCCAATTCACAACAAACACAACAATCAAATAATCCAAGTAATTGCAGAAAGTAATTCAAGTATAATCAATCAAACACAACCAAACACATCAATTAGATAAATCAAGATAAATTCCACATTCATCATCAGCAACCATCATTCATCATAATTATCTTAATATAATGTACCGCGGAGGACCTTAGTCCACTCAATCAACGGTAAGTGGAATCATCGCGGAGGACCGAAGTCAACTCGATCAACGACATTCCTAATAATCATAAGTGACAATACAGTGCACTGCGGAGTACGTTAGTCAACTCCACCAACAGTGGAATCGCCGAGGAGGACCGAATTCAACTCAACAACAGTAACTCAGCCATTACGGAGGACCGAAGTCAACTCAATGAATAACGACTCACGAAGTTGTGATAATCTGTGTAAATCCATAATAAAAAATAATTCAATAATATGAATATCATATTGATAATCCAGGTGTCACCCATGTGTTATCAAAATAATATTATTCTGGTATATATATCAACTCACCTGAATGTCTTAGAATTCAGAGTATTTTGTAGAACGCGCGCACACGTAGAGAGGATCAATAATACTCAAAAACCTGTATTTATCGCGTGTGTCATGTTCATAAGTATATGTATATTCTATTATTATGTAACGTTCGTCGTGTCTAACTTTGAGTTGAAACTCATCATTACGTACTTAGGATTATCTAAGTTATAGTGAACCGCTTGATATTATATAAGTCATCATCCTTAAATACAAAGTTTTAAAACTTGTTAGTTTTAAATAATTAGATGATTTTAATTGGAAAACCCATGTATGCTAACATGCCCATATATATACATATATATATACACACACACATATACATATATATATATATGTGTGTGTGTTTGTGCATGCATGCATGAACTTATGTAATGTGTATATTAGGTTTTCATTACAAAGGTGATAGTTCAAAATACACATATACATGCATACGTACATTCATGCAAGGACCCGTGTATGTATTATCATCTTATTGTTCTACAAAAGTTTCTAAGTTAGTTATTGTAAAAGAATATCAACCCTTGTACATGCGTGATAGTTTCGATAATCCTTGGCCAGAGGTCACACATAGTATCAATAGGTAATGAGTTGAATTCTTTAAGTTCGATGATGAAGACTTTGTCGAATCATGTCCGAAATGATGGAACCATACCGGAATTACCTAGGTTCGGCTGCCCCTAGGTTCGGTAGCCCCTACGTTCGGCAACCCCCTAGGTTCGACAGTAACCCTAGGCGCGGCAGCACTTAGTTTCGGTGGCCGTGAGGTTCGGGAAACCTTAGGTTCGTTAATCCCCTTGATTAGGTGACCTCTAGGTTCGGGAACTCATCAGGTTCGGCAATCCCATGTTCCAAGCACCCAGCATCAACGTAGTTGTTCATCATCATCATCATCATCATCATCATCGAACTCCAACCTATTGCAGGCCTGTTACTCGTTGATTCTAGCTTGTACAGGTTCGGTTAGGGTTTTCAAACTTGTTAAAAATTGGTTTGTAGATCAAGAGTGCAACCGGTTGTTTTAGAGTGAGAAACCGAAAAGTAATATGCTCGATCTACCTTCAAATGGTGATCTTTAGCTTGAAATCTTCATGGGTTTGTGTTCTCCTCGATTATACTAACGATTTGGGACAAGAATCATATGAAATGGTTAAGAAATGAGGAAGAACACCTAGAGAGAAGTTCTAGAGAGAGAGTAGGCCGGATTTTGGATCTTGAGAGAGAAAGTGAAAGTGTGAAATGAAGAAGAAGCTTGTTTTCACCCATTTATACCTCGTAATCATCCCGCGTGTCCGGTCTCGTTTATATCGTGTTACACATGTTAAATCGTTCAGTTTTTACGTAAATTTTATTTTAAAGCACGAAACATTTAATAAAGTAAATTCGTTTTATAAAATGATTTTATTTAATTTCGTTTAGTTATTTGTTTAATAAAACGATTTTATTCACATTCGTTGAAGGTTGTGATTCCTAATAAACGTTTTTGAATTCTTTTTCTTACTTTACTATCGTTCTATATTATTTCGGTTATCTCATCGAAACGCGTTACTCACGTACGAATTCGTAAAGATCGTCACCTTTTCGAATCCCTCGTTCGTATCGTATTTCGATTTGATTTACGATTTATGGAATATCGTTTCAGTATATTATTCCTAATAATTATATTCGTGTGAATCGTCACCCACGCGAATACATTATTAAGTTAATATTTCTGAAATAATATTCGCGTTAAAATTATATTTGTATCCTCATCATCGCAAAATTATTTTAAATAACACTTTTAATTATTTTATTAATTATGCCCATTAATTATCGAACTCCCAATCCAAACCCCACTAAATCATATCACTGATACATCCATGATAGACAGAAATAAGTTTATGTATAGGGCATATGTAGGAGTAGGTCGCAACCTATCCAGCCACCGTCCCACCACCATTTCGATAAATCATGACCATGTGTCCTTGACTATATTTAGTGACCAAACCAACAACCTTTAACCAATTCCATCAAAATCAGATCATGTTAAATAAATCAATTGCGATAAATACTGTGATTCAGTATAGTTATATTTCAAACTAACTTCCCATGATTTATGCGTAATAATCATACGTTCTCATCAAAGTATACCAGTGATAATATCATCAAATAATTCAAAAATTATCAAATTATCATATCGGATTTTATCAATACAATTTAATATGTACGGACATACCTGAAATACAGTGATGTTACACTAAGTAAAACTCTAGACTCTCTAAACTAAACTACTAACAGGCAAGTGAACCTATCAAAACTGGTAAAGAAAAGTAAGTCCGGATATCGAACCCACAGACTTATATAGAAAGTGCTAACTAGACTCAAAGACTTATCTATACAACTTTATTTAATTAAAAGAATTGTTTTGAAGGGGATGTTTTACTAATTAACTAAAATAATTGAATAACTTAAAAACCGGTTTAAGACTAAATAACAGAAATGAAACAAGAAGTAACAAATGATGAAGTGACTACCTAGGGTTTAACTCTATACATGTTCAATGCTTTTTAGATTGATTATGGAACCATTGTGAAACCGGGATCTTGAATTATTAACTAATAAACAACCTAGAGTGTCTTCAACCCTTCTTGAAGATATCAACTAAGATGTCTATAAGTTGCATAAATTACCGATTTAAGCGAGTACTTTCACAAGTTACCCAACCCATAAATGACATATCCTAAAGACCATCTAACTCACGGAAACGAGAGTCTCTATGCAAAAACACATGCACGGGATAATAAAGAAAATCAACTTGGACTTAATAGGCAAGGAAATGTCCAATTAAACTAGTCTTGGTATTTTCACAAAGACTTTAACTAGCAACTAAACACCCAAGACAAACTAACAAACTCTCACCTCACGGATTTTAAATTTGGTTGAACATTTAGATTATTTATGATCTAATTAACATTCCTATGAACCACTACGTCTAGCAATTCATTTACAAATCAAAAACACAAAGTAATTGTTCTAACATGCACCTATTATATGAAAGACATTCATCAAAGCACATGAGGAATCGATTAATCAAACCAATAAACAATTCAAAATATTCATACACATCCAAGAATCAAAACCTAATCGTTATGTCATTTCAAAATCACAAACTTGTTCCACAATCAATCAATTCAAACATTAAACATGCATAATCCTAAAAACCCTATGTAGTTCTAATGGTTTAGCCAACAACCATGCTGAACAAACAGAAAGATCTAATGCAAAAACCAAAGTTAAACATCATTCGAATGGACAAAACAAGAAAAGAATGAAAACTGATCGTCTAACGCCTTTCGAATCGCAATCCTAGGGTTTCCCGATGATGGATCTTAGCCTTGCTTGCTTTTCCCAGCCTCTTGGTCGCCTCCAATGTCGTCCAAAAACCGTCTATAACCCTAGATTTGAAGCCCTCAGCCGTTTTAATAAGTCAAACTCGATTTTCTGAATCTTTCCCCTTGTCGCGTAACACAACGGCCTTTAAAGAACCCTTCGCGCTATGCGAGGGGTGCACTACCCGACAAATTAGTCGAGTCAACCCATAATCATTAAGTCAAGGCATTTTGGTCATTTCCCCCTGTCGAGCTACGCGACAGGGTCTCCTGTGGGTGTCGCGATACGCGACAGGTACTAGAATTCAGTTTTTGGCTTTCTTTGTTTCCAGGTCCGTCCTCGCCCTACCGGGAGCTCGTTGCTTTGTACTTTTATGCCAAATACGCGTTTATGACCTGCAAGCATTAAATCACAAAATTGTGAAGCACATGCTAAAATCGATTCCAAAACTAACTAAAACTGTACATAAACTATTAAAAATAACCGGATAAACAGATGTGTTTTGCAACACATCAGTGTAATATATTCATCATTGTGTTTTACCTTCAGAACATTGTGTAATATACGCATCATTGTGTCATACGTTCAGATCATTGTGTAATATACTCATTATTTTGTTTTACGTTCATGTCAATGTGTAATATACATATCATTGTGTTTTACGTTTAAATCATTTTTTAATAAACTTATCGTTATGTTTTACGTTCAGGTCATTGTGTAATATACTCATAATTGTGTTTTACGTTCAAGTGACTGCGTAATATAATCATTATTGTGCTTTATGTTCAGCTAATTGTGTTTTACGTTTAGTTCATTATGTAATATAATCATCATTGTGTTTTACGTTCAGGTCATTGTGTTATATGTATTTATCATTGTTTTATACATTTTAACTTGTTTCATGTTTTTTTTTGTTATTCTTTTTTATATATTAAATAAATTTGTTATTTGTTTTTTATGTTTTCCATATTAGAAGTACATAATTATATTATTTAACATTTTATTTTTCAAAAATTTTTATTTTATTAACACATATTTAGGTATTAGTGTCATATGTATTTATCATTTTGTTTTATGTTTTTGACAATTTAATTATATCTTATTATTGTTTTTTATGTGTTAGATTAATTTGTTATTGTTTTATCATTATGATTTACATATAAAAAAGACGTGATTGTATTGTTTCGCCATTATTATTTGTAAAGCGCATCCTTTTTTAAAAAAAATAGTAAGCTAGACACAATAGCGAACAAAAAGAAAAATGACAGAAAAAAAGACACAATAATAGACAAAAGACACAATGACGCATTACAAATATAAAATGTGAGGGAAAACATAATTTTTTTTATAAAACAATACTATAATCGTTTTAAAGATAAAAAATGCTCGTTTTTTTGGTTTAGTTTTTTAAAAAATTAATATCATATATAAAAGTTATGATCATTTAAAAAAATGGGAGGGGGAATGATAAAAAGTCAACAAAAGTGTTTATGACTAAAATACATTACCACTAACTTTTTAATTGAACTTTGATCTCAATAATTAAATTATAGATCTAATGGCTCACAATCCTTATTATCATTCTCACCAATTTAGCATTTTTTACTATAACATCACCCATGTTTTATAATACATTTGCGATGGATATTAGATTATATTAAAATTGATTTTTTTCTTTTGAATCTATTTTTTTATTATACAACTAGGGTAATATCACGTGTATTACACAAATTGTATAAAAAATATTATATTGTAATGAATAAAAATTTTGGGTTTAAAAAACGATTTTTAGGATTAAATATTATTGAATTTACGTTATTTTTTAACATTTCATTTTTAGAATTGTTTAAAAACTATTTTTTATATAAAATCTTGTTTAAACTTCTAGGTTTTGTTTTTTTTAGAAAAATTGTTTTATATAATTGTTATTTTCAAAATCTATTTTTTAAAATAAAGATTTGATTTTTAATTTATCAAAAGATTATTATTAATATAAAAATGTAAAACTAAAATCATTAGATATTGTATTTAATTTAATTATTTAATATGAAAGAAAATATATAATATTTACTAAGAGAGAAGATTGGATAACATGGTTAGTAATGTGACACATGTAAAAAGTTGTTTTAAAAATTTGACAAGTGTCATTAAGTGGTTTAAGAATTTGACAAATGTCATTTAATTTACTTGTTTATTAGAAGTAAAAGAGTACTTAATTTTAGAGAAATAACGTCTAAACTCATTTATGACTATCTACTTTAAAACCTAAAAAATATGTATAAAAATTGATTTTTTTTATTCTTAACCCAATTTTTTATTGAAATTTAATGTTAACCATAATTTTTTTTGAGAATTTAAAATGAGTGGCTAAAAAAAGCTTAAGTGTTATGTTTCTAACTTTCTGTTATCATATGATATCCTTGATTTGTTGTTGTAATCGTGATAATCAAGTCAAGAACAATTCACATATAAATACTTTTTTTCTTTTATGTGTACAATATAATTCACATACATTTAGGATCTTACATCAATGTAAGATTTAATTATATTATTTATGTTGTTACATAGCAATACAAACTTACGGTAGTTTTAAATACTAAATTAATATAAATTTACATATACACATAATAAAAAGTACCAATATATGTGTAATCATGATAATAAAAAATAAAGATTCATTTAGGATTAGTATTTTATAATAGCTCACATTTATTGTACTAACTCGTAATAACTTGCAAAAATCAATCGAAATCTTTGATTTTTTTAATATTATCATTAAATAAGTACATTTCTTTATAATATTTGTAAATTTACATGCTTTTATGAATTACAATAACATAAGTTTTCAAAAATTTACAGCAACACGTGTAAAAAACGAAAAAAAGTTACATTAATGTGAAACCGCAAACACATGTCAATTTAAACGTACATATAAAAGAATACAGTTTTGTGTATACATATTAATGATATTTAAAAAACAAAAGTTTTATATTTTTGATTTTCGTTGTTATAAGGTTATGTGTTGTGTACCGTGAAGGAGGCGTGAGGGGCACTGATCACGCCCCGGTGGCGCCCTCTCCCCATTACAAAAGGGCATGAGGGTGGCGTGATAGGTCAAGGCGTGAGCCTCCTCACGGGGTGATGACTGTTGAGGAGGGAGAAAAAAAACAAAACTGGTAATATGATCGTTTGAAAAAAAATTAAATTTAACCATATATAAACTCATTCAATACACTTAAAACCACTAACATACTCTCTTAATCTCTCAAAAAATCTTTAAAAATTTCATGAATCCAAACAACCCATATTTTAACCCATTTATGAATTGTTACCGACCTCAAGTCGATCCAAACAATCCAAACAACCCGAACCAATTTCTAACCTTCTCAAATTGGTACTCACAACAACGTTTTTTTCAACCAAAACTCACCCGCCTTTGACAACGTTTCCGAGAATTAACCGGAACCTGATGTTGACTGTCACACCCCGAGCCGGCGGGATAGGATCGGTTGTCCCGTCGGGCGGAAAGTTCCCGGGGCGCGATATCGTGAGCGATAATCGTGATGATCAGATTGTTTACATTGCACATGATACAGATGAGAAATGCTAAACATAATAGAATTACAAAGTTAAATTACATCAGTATTGTTTATAATTTAACAATGTAAATCTACCATTAACATCATGTATTTCTATCTTGGATTTACACAAGATATACAAAATAATTTGCATAATGATGTCTTCAAAAATAATGCAGGTCCAAAATGCTAAGCCTTCTATCTGAAGTCCTAGTCCAAAAGGAATAACTCCTTAGTTGACCTGTTCGTCACCTAAGAAGTAATGCAAAAATAAAGTCAACACATGGTTGGTGAGTTCATATAGTTTTATGATTTGAAAATGATTTGAAAACCTCTTTCGGTAAAGACCCTAACCTCATTAACTCCACATGTAATATCCACATCGGTATGCTTATATATAGGGAATCACGAAAGGGTCAAGCCCAGACGCTATCCCACCACATACTAATATGTATATGACACTGTTGTTAATGATAATTAAGCATTTTTACCCAACACCTCTGATTTAGATCATGATATTGAAATCTGATATGCCTTTGATTTATTGGGTTCCTCATAGATATATGATTTCCCAAAAAGACAGTGATAATAGTAAAATGTCAAATATTTAATTTATTAATTAAATAAAACATTTAAATACAACTAAGACATGATGATTGGGTATGATTTTACTCAATCAGTTAGACTTAGTTGTTGGTGGTTGTCCAAGTTGTAACCTCTCACACGTGACCCATGTCAGGCATAACTCACAAGGAGTACACCTGAACTGAGCGGGATTTTAATGATTTGCCCGTTACAGCTTGACCCAATGGTCTTCTGCATCTGAGTGGGACTTTAATGTTTTGCCCGTTACAGCCTGACCCAATGGTCTTCTGCATCTGAGTGGGACTTTAAGGATATCCTGTGATTCTTGATCTCTTGATTCTCATGATTTTGACTTTGATATTGATTTCATTTGATCGTTCATGTTATTGCCCGTATAGCCTGACTACAAGAGTCTTCTATACCTGAAAGGGACTTTATATGTGTGTTACACGTGGTCTTGATTCCATATACAACTGACATCCACCATAACTTGAACATTAATGATTTCATTAGGTCATAATGATTTCATTATTAACATGATTCACACACATTTATGATATCTGATTTCTTGAGTTTCTTGATCTTGATCTTTTGACCTTCCCATGGTTCACAATGATAATTGAATTGATTATGATTCTTTGTGCTCAGATCCCACACTGAGTTATGATTCCTTTGAGTTTGATCCTTGATTTTGTTCATTTGATTCCACTTTGAATTTAGATTCTTGAATTTGAGCTTGATGAACTAAGGGTTGATTTAGAGTTTGAATTTAAGGTATTACTCATGAGAGTACTTAAATTTATTTGATAATTTGATCGGTTTAATAATTTCCTAGACAGGAATCTAGGAGTATCAATAAACATATATATGTAACAACATATAATAAATAAAAGCATTTAGATAAACAGTTTAAATAAAAACAGTTTACGCATGCTTCTCAGCCCCGCGTTTTAAAACAAAAATGTTAGAAAAGGGGCAATGAACTCACCTGTGTTGCTTTGTATAGAATTACCACAAAATGCGCGCTCGTTGTTGTAGTCTAAGTATCTTCGGTTCCTGAATTTGTTTTAAGAGAATTCGCAGACGATAAGTATTTATAATAGACGTCGTAACTAAGGTTTGGTCTCGGTGTGCAACTAAGTGTCCTAGATTACTAGTGTATTTCTCGGATTCTTCCCATCTATACTAACTTATTTCCCGTTAATAACCCTATTCCCACGATTAATCTGTTAAAGACTTTAAGTAAAACTTTTCAATTTAATTTATTTTAAGTTAAACATCTATTTAGGAAAATCATTTACTTACTTTAATAAGGTTTATAATTTAATTTCTTTTATGAAAAGCATAGTTATTTTAAGAAAAATATAATTAACTTGATGACGGACTTAAATTAAGCCCATTGGGCCATCCTTGGGCCCACTTATACGACTTTGATCTTTGAACGAGTCCTATATAGTTATCTAATCCATCTAGATTAATTAGATGTCAAGGATTACATTAACACTCAAGGCCTTAGGTTGTTGTTTTGTTCCTCATAATATCTCAAATATAGTATACCCAAATAATGTTCACTATTTATGTGTAAACGATACTAACTTTTAAGATACTCTTGTTTGATCTCTAAGTTCCCCCTAAGATTGGTTCGCATGAATGAAACCCTAATGTTTTTCTCATGCACCCATATTATGCATGCGTACACCATGCACGTGCACACACACACACCCACATGCGTAGTGTTCACGTAGACGTTACCATGCACACACACACTTTATGAATTTCCATGCATGCATTCGATCCAACCCTACCCATCTCTAGCCACCATGATCAACCCATCTATTCACCGGATAAGAGATGGGCCGAACCAGTTAGGTTCGAGTATAGCATACCTACCGAATGACTATGGCCGAATAGGTAAGTGGTCGAATGAAAGTGTCTTGGTCGAATGATGCACGGTCGAATGGGTGTTGCATAGCTTCGAATGAGACCATGGCCGAAAGGCTTGCTTCGGCGAATAGGTTGGGTTCGAATGAGCTGATGGGCGACTGACCCTTAGTTGGTCGAATGAGGTCTCATTCGGCGAAGGGAAGTAGGTTGGGCTAGAACCATTCGGCTAATGGGGACGTGGCTAGTCATTCGGCGAATAGGGTTAGGTACCCATTCGTCGATCTGGTTCTTGGCCATTCGGCCGATAGAGCCCAAGAACAATCACCCATGATTTTTCGAGCTAAGCGACCAGAAGCTGATGGGGGTTTGTTCCTACACTCCTTAAACTCGTGTATGTGCAAGTCCTAAGGTTCGAAAGGGTGTGAAACCGGTTACATGAAGGGTTCGTGATTAGGGTTTTCAAAACCCTTAAACCGCAACAAAAATGGGTTTTTACCTCAGATTTGATGGATGGACTCTTAGATCCGTTGTACTTTCGGTTTCTACTGATGATTGTGGTGATTTAGACACCAAGAACACTAAATTTGGTGAAGGATTGAGCAAGAAATGCTAGAGAGAAGATGAAGGTTTTGTGAAAATTTAGAGAGAGAAGGAAATGGACGGGAATGAGGGTGGTGATGGCTGGTTGGTGGGTTGTTGTGGCATTAAATGTCACAATAAATGTGAGGGAAAATACCGGGTTCGTTCGGGTTTGTTCGGTTTCACGTGGTTTAGCGCAGAAACGTCGTTTTCGCGTCGTTCTTGTAACGAAACGACTCGGTTTTAAAATAGAAGTCATAAAATTATTTTAGATTGTGATTCCTAATAAATTAACTAAATATCTTTTAATTATTTAATTTACAAAAATATTTATTTAACGTTTAAATCGAATCGCGCGGTCATCGCGCGTATTTGTTCGAATCAAATACGACGATAACTACACTTTTCAATATTGTTTTCTAATTATTGAATATCATTCAGAACGTTAAACTTTCAGATTTATTCGTACAGATCGTCACCTATACGAATAATATGTCGGTTTAGCATTCACATAACAATATTCGTGTTGTTTTGTCCTGTAAGGCCTCACATACGTTTATACATAGTAAAATCCTAACAATTAAATCCCATGATGGTTCTGTGTTGCCAGATAATTATCTGACTCAAGAACCATTGTTCTGAATTGATTTCTCTGAAATGACTATGAATTTACTGTTTTGATAATATGAAATGATACTGAGACTTGATATGAACATGAAATACACTGAATTACATAAGATTGGTACCTGACTACTGTTCATGATCACTGTTCCGGTGACGGTTCCGGCACTGATGTTACATTGACTTGGTTCCGTAAACACAACCCGACACGCAACCGGCTACATCGCGTCGCAGGCACCGACGAAAGAAAGTGCCAGAAAAAACAACAAAACCGAGGATCACTCGATGGTCGGAAGTTGAGGAGGTGACATTAGCTCATGCCTACATTGACGTTTCAGAAGATCCGTTCGTTGGTAACAACCAAACGAGCACGGAATTTTGGAGACGCGTTAGAGCCCAGTTTTTTCGACAATGGGTCGTGACTCCTACTGGAAGAACGACATGATTTCCAGCACATGACGCGACTTACAACGTAAAGTCGCAAAATTTAACGACCACGACAATCGTAAAAGTGGTGAGAACGACGAAACGGTCATGAACGAGGCGTTGATGACCTATGCTCGACAAAACGGGTCATTTTCTCATATCGCGGCGTGGAAAGTTATGAGAAAATCAACCAAATGGCATCCCGTCCCGAAGTTACAAATTTCGAAACGGACGAAGACGTCATCGTCCGGAAAGTACACGACCACTCAATCCGACTCAACCGGTCGATGTTTCGTTAACTTAAACGATTCGAATGAGGAAGTCGAAATGGACATGCCCCCTCTCCTCAACGGCCTCCCGGTCGAAACAACAAGGGTAAATGACCACAAGCCTCGTCTTCAACCGATTACAAAGAAACATTGGAGACCATGTCCGAGTCGTTACAAAAATTTGTAGACTTATAGGAGCAAAAACAATACAATAATGATATGAAATTGTTGTGGACTCCAATCGATCTCTTAACCGGCCGCGCTCGTGAAATGGCCGAGAAGAAGAAGGAGCGGATTTTGAAACGATACAACATGGATTAATTTTTTTATTGTATTTTTTTATTATGTAGTTTATTTTTTTATCATGTAATTTTTTTTTATTTTATTTTGTAATATTAATTGTTTTAATAATATTATGTCTTAATTTAATTTAATTTATAATTAAAAAATAAAATTCAAATAATAAAATATTGAATAAAGGTGGTGATGACGTGGAGTGATGGATAACATACGTAAATATGATGTAGAGTGATAAAGGGGTGATGGTGTTAGTTAATTATGCGGCGCCTACGTGGAGCGATGGGGTGATGCATAACACATAGCCTAATAGGTAGGTTATCAAATACATATGTTACACATATACAAACACACACACACACACAATATATGTATATGTATAAGAACAAAATAGAATCTACCCATATTATACTAACTCAAATAACTCCGCAATGATCAAGACAAATCTGGGATTTTTTTCAAACATCATTGTAATACACATATATAACACTTGTTTCTTTTACATATATATGTAAATTCATCACCGTTTAATAGTTAAAATCGTTGTAAATTTTGGGTCTAAACAGTCACTGTGATGTAAATTAATAAAATTGTATGATTTTAATGAAATAACAAGCTTTTCACACTGTTAACTATACATTTTTTGTTCAGAGTCTAAAGTACGGTTGGTTTAAAACTTTAATTTTAAGTGCTTATTATATATGAAAATATTAATAACAGTCGTCTGATGTAACAAAAAAATAGAGATTTATAGTTAGCATTTTTAATCATAAAATGTATTCTTATATACTAGATTATGTAATTTATTATAAACATATTTAAATTATATAATTTTTGTACTCAATCCCATGAAATACATGGGTTTATAACCTGGTATAAATATATGTATATATATGTGTGTGTGTATGTAGGGAAGAGTTATTTTAAAAACCAAAAACCTTCTAAAACAATGAAAAAAAACAATCATTTTTTTTTAATTTTTTTTTGCAGTTTAGTAAAATTATTAGGGTTATCTTTGTAAAGAATTATGGTTACAAATTTAGAGTATATATTTACACCTAATATCAATGAGTTGCACAATTGAATATTATATAATTTTATTTTGATAGTATTAAAATTTGGTTGATGCATAAATGACTTAAAAAATATATTAAAAGATGCTGATAAGATAAGAAAACGAAAGGAAATGCACTAAAACATTGTGGTTGGATATTAAAGTGGGCATTGTTGGATTAACACCACTTATCAAGTTATCTAGGGTGATTATTATTATTATTATTTTAATCGGCAGATGATCTTTGCGTATTAAGTATTAAAACTGGACGATGTAGCCAATGCCGATTCATTGACCGCCATAAGACTATCTCTTAGATAAACAGATTCCTGATAAATCTGTAAATTTATTCCGCAGCTAAGGTTTGAACTCCTTAACTAAATAAGAAACATCTTCTCTTCTTAATTACAATACCACTATACTAAAAGCATGTTGATTTATAATGATTATTTAGCGTAGTTTTTTAGTGTAAATCATTTATTGTGATTGGTTAGCGTAGTTTTCTAGTATTTTATTATGATACTATTCTTAGTTAGGGTTTTGGTTTGATGTTTCTGAATAAAAATTTTTAGTTTCTATTTTTTTTTCCCGTAATAATGTTATTATCTTGATGTTTTTAATCAGTTTTATCTTACATCTCGCTAAGACCGTGGGGTGTGCCGGGTGGTTGGGGCATGGGTGGGGCTGGGTTGGGCATGGAACACCGGCCCCTAGAGGCGTGAGTGGCTTGGGTGTGGCCACAGCCACGCTTCTCCCTCGTTTGATTTTCCAATTTTCGACCATGCAGTGGCTTGGGCGTGCCCCAAGGGGCATTTCCACCACAAGTGGTGGAGTGGGTGGTTGTGGTGGGTGCCTACGTGGAGTGGTTGGGGTCAAGGGGCATACCTCATATCCTAATAATTAATTATTGATGATTATTAGTGTTTCATTTGAAGTTATTTACCAAAATGATATATATAGGAAATTATTTATTAATATAGTGTTTATTGAAAACAATTAACTAAAATGTTGTTTTTTATTTATTACTCTAAGGAAGATGCTTCACATTAGTGAATTGTGTCAAATTAATTTTAATTTTAGTATAAAGATTTTAAAATAAGTTTATTAATGAAAAAACACAATCTAAGTTTATTAATAAAATTAGATTATTAGTATAAATATTTATTTATTTTAAAATAAGTTTATTTTACAAGATTTTAAAATAACTTTATTAATAAAATAAGTTTAAAATAGGTTTAATAATTTGAAAAAATAATAAAACAAGATTTGTTCTACTAAGCTAGAGTTTAGGGAAAATTATTTAGCGAAATAGTGTTTTCTAAAGCTATTTATTAAAGTAATAAATTAAAAAACATCATTTTAGTAAATTGTTTTTTTTTAAAAAAAACACTATTTTGATTAAAAAAAAAAGGAACTTTTTTCTTTTGTCGTCAACTCGTATAAAAAAAAAAACTTTTCGTCATCTTGCTTTCAAGGCACAACGTTTTCTTCACAGCAAGCTTTAAGGGTGTTCGCGGTCCGGTTTTTACGGTTTTTAAGTGGAACCGTAACGAACCGTTAACAACGGTGTTTTAGCAATGAAAACCAAAACCGAACCGTTCAAAACACAAACCGAACCGTTATCAACAGTTTGGCATTTTGATCCCGTTAAAAATAAAATTGAATCAAACGAACTTTTATAATTCAACACGGACTATTTACACAAAGTCTATATGTATTTTTTTTTTAATTGCGAATAAATCAAGAACTCAATATGTGCATACACACATATATAAACATCTATATATGCATATATGTATGTATGTATGTATGTATCGATATATCTATGTGTATATGCTTGTATATATATACACGCGTGCACACACATATACGGTTCGGTTTTATACGACCGATTTTTTATGAAAACCATAAACCAAACCGTTTATTACGGTTTTAAACTTTTGAAACCGACCGACCGAATATTTGAAAAAAACCAACTATGAAACCGAACCGATGAACAGTTTAGACTTTCACGGTTTGAAACCGGACTATGAACACCCTTACCAAGCTTGACCAGATAAATTTATTTAGATACGTATTTCTAATCTCGGGTTTTTTTTTCAACTCTAATATATATTTCAAATCTTGATTCCATCTCATTTCTAACTAAAGTTCTTCAAATATTTGCTTTCAATCTCTTTTTTTCTACAGTTCTACCTCTTATCTGACCACACATGGTCCGATTTACCGGTAACCTGTTAAAACGATCTGGCCAAAATCACAACGGTTTACTTGGTGTCTTTATTTAAAAGTTAAAACCTTTGCATACATATAGATTTTTTACCAACAAAGGTTACCAGGTTAGTTTAAAAACTATTTTGCTCCTACTTATGAGTGGAAGAAATATATAATTTTCAAGATATTTTTATTTTCTTGTGTTTCGATGTTAGGATTTTAGTTATCTAGCTGTTTTATTCTTTTTATTTTAAAAAATAATTCACACGTAACCAATTAATATACATTCTAATTTTTTTTAAAAAAAAACAACTTATTAATTGAAATATATTTTCTTTTCTCAATTTGGTTAGTTATTTTTCTATAAAAACACTAAGGGTATGAATTTTTGATATGACACAAAAACATAACATGAACCTAATATGAAATTAACATGTTTGAGTTAGTTTGAATGAGTACGAGGTTGAACTAGCAAACCTGTTTAGCTAAACAAGTCGGGTTTGTGTCATCTGTACAGGTTCATGGGTTGACCCACCATTTATATGTATTTGATTATTTTTCATTATGTTTATATTAACTTGGTTAAGTATTTAATATTAAAAGTTTAAACTAAAAAATTAACATGAAAATTTAAATTAAAGGCAATATTTTTTGTATAATTTTATATTAATCATAAAATTATATTTTCAAAAGTATTTATATTCTAAAAATAACAAAAAAAAATCAGGTCAAACATGTCGTGTTCATGTCATCCCATGATTCGGGTCAAGCATATTTACGACATGATTTTCAAGTTAAGATCTGTGACCATATTAAATTTTTAGGTTTGTGTCAGGTTGACATGTATGTCACACCCTGATGGATGACGGAATACGTTGGGGCTTGAGCTTGACTGTTCATTAGCTCATTGTGTTATATTACGTTCCAATATTTAAAGCATTTTTATTAACAATTTAAACATAGTGTTCATTACAAAATTCAAACCGAACATTACATAATACTCAAATTCAAATTACAGTGAAATAAAAATGCATTGTTTAATAATTAACTAGGTCTATCAATACTTATCCTATGTCATCACCAAGCATTCACTTTAACCTGTTGCATACGTAAATAAATTTGGATCAACTATATGAAAAAGTTGATGAGTTACCCATACATACATGCATGCATGCATGCATGCATACATACATACGTACATGAATTAAAACTTAAAATGCAAACATAGTCCAAATCGATAAGACCTAAAGCAACAAGTTCAACATGTATTATTTGGCTCTTTCACCTTTGTAATTCAATAACCAAAGTTATTGACAAAGGATACCAGTGCAACTTGGCTCTTTCACCTTTGCATTATACAATAACCAAATTTATTGTGCAACGACTGATAGTTACATTGATTATTGGATCTTTAACCTTTGCAATATATAATAACCTAAGTTATATTACAAGAAATACTACTTACTAAATACACATGGCATAACAAGATACTACATAACATCTAAACAAGTAGGCATACCATACACATAATTCAAAAAACTTAAACTTATAGCTTGCATCTAATTTGATTTTTGACTCTTGAATAACATGGTTTTTTTATAAACATTTGTAACATCCATAAATACAAAAGTAAAAAAATGAGTATAAATGAATTCGATAGTGAATGAATTCGAAGATAGTGTTTCACCTAAAGTTCAGAGGCATAATTAGCTTAGTATTACTTAGAGTTCAAGCTTTGATTGTCTTAAAACTATAGCATACTATGTAAGTTATTGAATAATATATGTCTAATTTTTAATGATACAAATTAGGAATATTTATTTATTTATTTTGAGTAAATAAACATTCTTATTGTATTTGATGATTTACATAACATTTGAATATTTTATTCCATCCATTTGATTTATAAATTTATTTGTTTCAAAATAGTTTTAATGTTTATGTGTAAAATTAGTTATTTTGAGAATTTATATAAATAATGTGGAGTAATTATAAATTATCTAGAATAATTAGCAAAATTACGATTTCAATAATTTATTCAAATATTTAATAAAGATTATTTGTTCAAAATAATTATTTAAAATTATTTTATGTATTCTTACTAAAGCTTGGTTTTTAATAATAGATTATTCAAATACTTATTTTCTTTAATTAAATAATGTATCTAAATGTTTGTTTAAAGATCAGGGATACTTGTTTTAGAAATATTTCATTAAGGATTAATTTATAAAGCTTTAAAAATTATAAAAAAATTCTTAGATTTTATTATAAATAGCTTTATTCAACTCAAAAATCTATTTTCTTATTTTGAAAAACTAAATAACTACAATTTTAAATATAAAATAATTTAGTTGATTGTTTTTATTTATTTATTTTGTGTGTGTGTGTATATTAAAAATAGTTTTAAATATTAAAATGAACTTTTTAAATAAGTTGTATATGAATTTCTGGATATTACATAAAGTTTTGAAATGATAACATCTCTTAGAAATATTATAAATCATTTATTTAAATTGTTTCTGTTCATAAAAATATTCCTACTAATATATTAAATTCAAAATTAAATATTAAGTATGTTGGTTTGTGGGTTTGGTTATCATTCTTCTGTCCTTCATGAACTGTAATATCCCAAAATGATGGTAATCGATTTTGTTTGATGAAATTAACATCAAGTAAGTTGAAACATAGATTTGTTCTGGTTGTTACATATATAAACTAATTTTGATTTCCCCTGGTAATTAATTCTACATATATACACATATGCGTGTGTGTGTATGTATGTATGTATGTATGTATGTATGTATGTATGTATAAACAAAACATAAGATATATGAATAAACAAAACAACGGGTAACTCCTCGTGAGGCACAGTTAGAAGATATTGTTTAACAAGGGCTTCATCTTAGAAGATGCAACAATTACTTTACCATCCTTGATTTTAGAAATTTCAAGCTCTAGGGAAGCATACCCATCCACACTATCGGTTTTGTAGTGCTTGTTGTGATGTCTAAGTGGTTAAGAGAACATGAAATTATTAAAATTATGGGCGTTCTTAGTTTTGAACATATGGGAAGCTATGAAAGGATCTTTAGTCAAGTCAATAGTTTGGGAGAAAATAATTTAGATCAAGACACGATTTTAAAGTATTTGGGTGATGGTTGATATTATATCAAGGATCTAATAGGAGATGTGTAAATCATGTTATTATATTCATGATGTTGCTATAAAATGTATGAAGACCAATAAAAATGATTACTCATGGCTGCATATAAAGTACAAGGTGATGCACTATGTCAATCTTTGTTTGACATACGTTAAGGTAAGGCTGAACATCAAAAGTCCTATGGTTATTTATAGCCTTTAGATATTCTTGAGCAGAAATGAGAACACATCACCATAGATTGTATCACGAAACTACTGACTAAACAATATGATTTCATATGAGTGATTGTTGATAGAATGACAAAAACTATTCACTTCTTGACTCAAAAAGATTGTTTAAGTTATTCATGAAGGAGATTATAGCAAGAAATGAGGTTCCGATTGCTATTGTTTCTAATCATGTACAAGGTTTAAATTTCAATTCTAGATAATGTTTCATTAACAAATAGGGATACAATTATTGATCAGCACATCATATTATCCTCAAATGGATGGATTAAGTGAAAAGGTCTGGAGGTCATGCTACATGCTTATATCATTGACTTTGGGGAGAAATCATTTGTCATTAGTATAATTCTCATACAACACCAGTAATTTTGCTAGATTTGGGATGATGTCACCATACGAGATGTTATGTGGTAAACAATATAGGACACTCATATGTTGGTGTGAAGTGGGTAGAAAGAAATGTTTAGTAAACATGATGTAAAAGCTTTAGTAGAGAAGCTTGCTCAGTTGAAGGATTGAGAAAAAGATTTTCATGATTGGCAAAAGTCACATGTTCATAAAAAAAACATAAATCAATTGAATTTAACATGAGTATGTGTTTTGGTGAATCAGGCGAAAACAAGAACCCAACACCAGGGAATCGCCTTCAGCTTGCCTATTTCTCGTATATCGCTCCACCCCGAGAATTCGATTTCTATATTATAAAGGGTAGCTACCTATTTCTCGTATATCAATCCATACATAGAATTCACATTTAAATATGTTTTGTAAAAGGACATCATTCGATTCAGAAAGAGGGAAAATCTCAGTCCGAGATGCATGTGAAGACACATGCTCGTATGGTTAATTAGCATTTTGGTTGGTGTTGTCAGTCAAACTAAGTTAATTTCACCCAACATCTCACATGTCGCAGCAGCATAGATACTTAGCAAAAGATAACATTCATGTACCTTTGGATAAGATTGAGGTTGACAATTGAATTAAATGGAAAAACCATTGGTTATTATTGACTTGGGAAGAAATTGGGTAACAAGGTTGTCAAGTTGTTTAAAGTTTAATGGAGCATACAAAAAACTTTGAAGCTATTTGGAAAATTGAGGATGAGATGAAGGAGTTTAATTCTTATTAATTTGACATGTAAGAGGCTTCAAGAACGAAACGTGTTTAATCAAGGTACATTTATATAGAGGTGGGCAAAAAAACCGGCCGGACCCGGAACCGGAACCGGTCATATCCGAACCGGTGGGTACGAGCGGGTACGGTTTTTCAGACAAATTAGAACCGGAACCGTAACTGAAACCGGAAAACCGGAACTGGTTTCACCTGAACCAGGCCAAAACCCGAACCGAAACCGGCCAAAACCCGAACCGAAACCGATCAAAAACCGGTTGGAACCGGTTAACACCCGGAACTGAAACCGGAACTGGGTATTGACTTTGTTGACCGGAACCGGAACCGATTGGAACCGGAACCGGTTCCAAAAAAAACCCGATTTGTGCACCTCTACATTTATAACGTCTTGATTTTCGTGTGTAATAAATATTTCATAATGAAATTAGATGTCAAATGCATATTGTTTCTATACTATTAAATATTACATAATGAAATTAGATGTCAAATGCATAGTGTTTCTATACTATTAAATATTACATAATGAAATTAGATGTCAAATGCATAGTGTTTCTATACTATTAATCCACCAACGCTTAAATGAAATATCTAAGAAATTCAAATATGCACTTGATTAATAATTAAGAGTCATTAATAAAAAAAATATCTAATATAATAAGAGAAAGGTTTTAATTTTCTATCAATACGTGCTATTTATAAATTAAGTGATAACAAGAATATAAGGTAAACTTTTTTGAGTTATGTGTTTTGGTGAATCGTTCGAAAACTTGAACCCAGCACCTGGGGATCACCTTCGGCTTGCCTATTTTTCATATATCGCTCCACACCGAGAATTCGATTTCTATACTATACAGGGTAACTAACTCATTTGGAAAGAGCCACTCTAACTACGAATATTTTGACCAAAAACTGAGTGACTTCAATCCCTTCTTTCTTCCACAACTAAATGTAGCAGGAACATCCTTTCTCACATTCGCATTTTAATATGTTTTTGTTAAAGGACATCATTCGATTCAAAAAGAGGGAAAATCTCAGCTCGAGATGTATTTGAAGACACATGTTGGTGAGGTTAATTAGCATTTTGGTTGGTGTTGTCAGTCAAACTAAATAAAATTCACCCAACATCTCACATGTAGCAGCTGTATAAATACTTGGCAAAAGAGAACATTCGTGTGCCTTTGGATAAGATTGAGGTTGACAATTGAACTAAGTGGTAAAACCATTGGTTATTATTGACTTGGGAAGAAATTGTGTAACAAAGGTTGTCAAGTTGTTGAAAGTTTAATGAAGCATACAAAAAACTTTGAAGCTATTTGGAAAATTGAGGATGAGATGGAGTTTTATTCTTATTAATTTGACATGTAAGAGGTTTCAAGAACGAAACGTGTTTAATCAAGGTAGACTTATAACGTCTTTATTTTCATGTGCAATAAATATTACATAATGAAATTAGATGTCAAATGTATATTGTTTCTCAATTATTATATAATACTAATCCACCAACACTTAAATGAAATATCTAAGAAATATAAATACGCACTTGATTAATAATGAAGAGTCATAAATTAAAGAAATATATCTTTTTTTTGAACGGTGATGGTTTCAATTGTGTGAGCTTACTGTTTTTCAGGCCATGTCACGAAGGTCTAGTTACCTGGACCTTTCATAAACCCTCACAGCCACCCCAGGATGAAACATCATAGGAAAACCACCTGACCTCCCACGGACCCTTTTTTTGCTACGGGAGGGTTTCGAACCCGAGACCTTCCATTTGGAAGAATCCCGAGGTACCGCTGAGACAGTGTCTCGTTGATAGAAATATCTAATATAATAAGAGAAAGGTGTCTATTTTCTATCGATACATGCTATTTATAAATTAAATGATAACAAGAATATAAGGTAATCTTTTTTTATTCAAGTTTTTTTATTGTTTTTATTTCAACATTTAACAAGGGAATCATACATGTAGAGGTGCACAAACCCTTTAAACGGTCAAAAACCAGCTTTGGAATAATCGAACTTGTTAATATGTCAAAGTTTGATCACCGGTTTTACAATTTCAAGCTCTAAAACCAAAATCAGTTAACGAACATGTTAACCACCAATTAATTAACCGATTTTTTACTTTGTGGACCGGTTAACCGGTTTGAAAACCATTAATAACCAATTTGGTCTTTTAAAACCATCGAACGATTCGAAAACCGGTTTCTAAGAGTTACGAATATGTACTGGTTCAGTTAATTTGTTTTTTTGCGAATCTATAGGTAAATATCGCATTGCCAACCAAACTCTGTCGTTTACTGAAAATGAATTATTATCAATTTGTGATATGTATAGATACCATTTAAAGCACATTAATAAACGGATATTGAAGTAGCAAATTTTGCAGGCAACCAAAGTCAGGGGGTAGCTCCACACATTATTTCAAACAGTGTACATCTGTAAATCTTGTACTATATCTCACCATAGTTTTGATATTGATGATGACTCAAGTGGGTTTCCCTTGGGGGAGCCAACAAACCTCAAGGAATTATTTATACACTTTTTGAATATTTGATAATTTTACAGTCTGTCACATCATAGATTATTTTTGTCCAGTCAACAAAAATTAAAAATGTTAAGTTAAACTAAAGATATGTTTAATACCATTTTAAAACTTATCAAGAAACTATCTTTCACTTTTTATAACCTTTTAATGATTAATGTGTAATGTGAAGTCTAAATAATTAATAGACTATATCGTATTATTATCTTTTAATCATTTAAATTTAAGGTTATCTTAAGGCCGGCACCAATGTATGATAAAAAAGACCTACCTTAGGATTACGAAAATTTAGGGGTCTCAAATTTTTGGGGCTTTTTTTTAACATTCATAAGACCATGTGTACTTATCAAATCCATATCACAACACGTAGACGTCACATAATCAACCAACGTCATCACTATTTTATCACTCAACCTCATCATTACATGTGTTATCATCATTCCCTTATCACTTCTCTATCACTCCATGTCGTCATCACCTTTATTCAATATTTTATTATTTGATTTTTATTTTTTAATTATAAATTAAATTAAAAAAAGACATAATTTTATTAAAACAGTATAAAATTGCAAAATAAAAAAAATACATAATAAAAAATACATAAAAAAATTAGTTCATATTATATCTTCATAATCCGCTCCTCGTATTCTCGGCCATTTCACGAGCTCGACCGGTTAAGTGATCGGTTGGACTCCACAGTGGTTTCATACCATTGTTATATTGTTTTTCTCCTATAAGTCGACAAATTTTTGTAACGACTCAAAGATTGTCTCCAACGTGTCTTTGTAATCGGTTGAATATGAGGCTTTTGGTCGTTTTCTCTTATTGTTACGACTAGGCGGACGTTGAGGAGAGGGTGGGGGCATGTCCATCTCGACTTCGTTATCCAACTCGTTTAAGTTAAGGAAACATCGACCGGTGGAGTCAGATTGAGCGGTCATGTATTTTTCGGACGATGACGTCTTCGTCCGTTTCGTAGTTTGTAATTTTGTTGATTTTCACATAACCTGCAAAGCCGCGATATGAGAATATGACCCGTTTTCTCTAGCATAGGTCATCAACGCCTTGTTCATGATAGTTTCGTTATTCTCACCACTTTTACGGTTGTTGTGGTGTTGAATCATACTCCGTTAAATTTCGCGACTTTACGTTGTAAGTCGCGTCATTTTCCCGAAATCATGTCATCGTTCGGCAGGAGTCAGGACCCATTACTGAGAAAAAAAACGGGGCTCTAACGTGTTTCCAAAATTTCAAACTCATTTTGAGAGAGTGTAAGCATTTTTTTGTGGATTGAATGGGTTTATATAGGTAAAAAAAAATTTTGGTTCAAACGGTCAAAAGAGCCGTTGGTATTAAAAATAAATTTTTTTCCAAAATCTGGCTCACCCCAAGATGCTGGTCATGCTATTGCCCCACACGCCCCTGTGTAGTGGAAGAGGGCGCCACCGGGGCGTGACCGATCCCTTTCACGACCCCACTCACACACGGTAACACATAGTCTAATATCCTACTCATATTTATAAATTACACCACAATATTCTTTCTTTGCTGGGATTTGAACCTAAGACACAAGAGACAATGTATCTATCAAATGAGTTCCGCATTAGTTTTTGCGGCCTTCTTGTAACGAATTCTGATTTGTACAAGAAAAAAATTTAGTATATGTAATTAATCCACATATTTTATTTGTGATTTAAGGGTTGTAGCTTTCTTATTCATGATTATAGACACTTTTTGTATCATAAGCTCGGATAAAAGATGAAAGTTTTATGTATTATCAGTGGCGGACTTAGAAATTTTTTTCATGAGGGGCGGAAATTTTTTAGGTTTACTGGTGTTCAAGTTGGGTTAAGACGGACCGGGTTGGGTCATGTTGAAAAAATACGGTCAAACTAAATTTTATATGTAAAGACGTAATGAAAATACAATACATTTAAAGTTATTCGCTACGTGATTTTATTTTTTTTACATATATCCAAAACAACGTATAGAGCCCTGACAATTGGGGGTGTCCAGGACGAATCGAAAAAAATAAGACCCCTAAGTGAATTTGAATATTAAGTTTTGGGTATTCAAAAAAGCTGAATAATGTTAATACTAGAAAAATGTACCGTATTCATAACCGAGAAAACGAACGGAATTCTGAATTTGGTTTAAGGTTTGGTTCCTAACTGTATCCGAATTTCAAAGTTGGTTCTTAACTGTATACGAATTTCGGTTATCAGTTCCAATTTTTTTGGAATTGGTTTTGTTTGATTAACCGATTAAAGCGAATTCATATTTAAATTTTTTATCTTTATAATATATAAGGTTGAGCTAAGTTTATTTATATCGGTTTATTTGGTTTTTAATTGGTATATTTAATTAAATTCGGTTTAATCGATTTTTAACCAGTTTAGTGGTAGATTGTCTTATTATAATTAATTCTAAACTTGATTTTACATTGGATTTAAATTATTAGTTGGGCATTTTTAAACTTTGTTTTATTAATTAACACTCAGATTTTAAAAGTTTAATGGAGGCGATTGTAAAATTTTATAGGAGACGATCATGATTTTAACATATATATACTACTAAAATAATTTTTTCAAGGTGGGCGGCTGCCTCTTGGGGCATAATGTAGGTACGTCCTTGACTGTAAAAAAAATCACAATTTTTCGCTTCGCTTTACGTCACCAAAACGCTTAAGCCGACCTTGGATTATTTCTTAGTCATTAAAAAGATAAAAAATCATTAAAAGGTGGTCTTTTAAAACTCAAAAGACGAAAGTAAAAAAAAAAAAAAGATCATAAGCTTAAAGAGGAATAACACAACGTGAAGCTGCGTGAATTTCTTTACGGTTTGAAGACCAAGACGTATATGAAATTTGGAGTCTATTTTCACACTTTATCATCAATTAGGGTGTTGAATGGTTTGGTTTTAAATTAATTTTATGCATATCTGTTAACCAAATTGATCCGTAATAAAAATTTGTCTAAACCAATTGATCAATGATATCATCTAAGATAAATTATAAAACAAGTAAGTACAAATATTATATCCTTGCAACGGTGGGGAGAAGACGAGAGCGCTTAATCTAAACGAACTATTTGTGTTATTGTTAATAACATAGGGTAATATAATGTTAAAATTTGAGCCCAGCTTAGATTCTAAACCGAATTACAATTTATTTAATAAACGATTGTAATCCCAATTATTCAATTCCTCTGTCACATGGCTAACTATATATACTACGCAAGCAAGCAAGCCTGTTATTTTCTATAAATGTTATAATTTTTTGCTTTGTATATATAAAATATTTTAATAAATTAAATAATATCTACCGTATTATATACATAAAATGTTATTATAAATGCACATAAAAAAAGATATAAGTGCATGTATAGGATAATTAATTGTTAAAATCTTTATTTTCAAATAATAATAAAGTTCTTGTCACCTTTTAAATTATTTTTATATTGTATGTCGTGCCATCTCTCATATTAAATATATAGAATTAGTCAGGGTTGTAAAAATCGGCCTAAGTGCTCTGATTCCTTCTCGATTTTGACCTAGACGATGCCTAGGCGCTAGGCGGCCTATTTTTTTTGTTGGCTTTTTTCGAGTAAAAATGACCCAGATAAGTGATTATTCGAGACATTTCTTCACCCTAAATACTTAATGTCTATAAAACATCAAATCCAACATCTGAAACATTGAACCCTACCACTAAATATTGAAATCCATCTATAAACTCAGAATTTTATGTTTAAGTTTGTAATTTGAAGTACTTGACTTAGTATGTTTAAGTTTATTTTTTAATATATTTGAAGTATGATATTAAATTATTGATATTAATGTGTGTATATAATAAATATTTGTAAAATTACATATTAAAATTCCAATCCGCCTAGCGCCGATTAATCCCGATTAATCCCAGGCGGTACATCGCCGCCCGACTAGCGTCTAGCGACTTCTACAACCATGGAATTAATTGTGTTATTGTTAATAACCTAGGTTGATACAATGTTAAAATTTGAGCCGAGCTTAGATTCTAAACCGAATTACAATTTATTTAATAAACGATTGTAATCCCATTTATTCCTATGTAGTCTGTTGCATGTTTAACTATACTACACAAGCAAGCAAGCCTGTTATTCTCTATAAATGTACGTTATAATTTTTTTGCTTTGTATAAAATATAAATATTTTAATAAAATAAATAATATATACCGTATTATATACCTAAAATATTATTATAAGTGCACATATAAAAAAAGATATAATTGCATGTATAGGATAATTAAATATTAAATCTGTTTTTCAAATAATAATAAAGTTCTTGTCACTTTTTTAAATTATTTTTATATTGAATGTCGTGCCATCTCTCATATTAAATATATAGAAGAAAGTTTAAATAAGAAGAGATTTTTTTTAAAAAATTAAGAACTAATAATTGTTTGACAATTGGCATGCTAATTTAAATTATTTTAATATTGTTTTTTTGTGCTGATTCTTGTGTTTTTTTACTATATTTTTGTTTTTTTACTATATTTTTATTTTTTTGTACAGGTTTTTTATTTTTTATAATGGGTTTTTTGTTTTTTATGTACAGGATGTAAAATTTCGATAAATAATGTAATTTCAAGTTATTAATGATGAACACGAAATTTTATTATTTTTGGAATTCTTTAAATTTATATATGATGTTGTTAATAATACAAATAAATACTCAAAACAAAATAGGTATACATACATAAGCGCATATATATATATATAAATAACAACCATAATAATAATAATTGCAAGTTTAAAAGTTATAAGGTAGGTTTTATAAATCAATAACAATAATAATAAAATTCCCAAAACATATAAATATCTATAAATTTTATTTTATAACCTTTACAATTTTATTTTTTTTATTTATTTATATATATATTTTTTATACAAACCTTGAGGGACTTATTGTGATAAGTTTAAAAACTGATATTAGAAAGAAAACATGGAGGGACTGTTATGTCAATGTCTCATACTAATTATCTCCCTCACCCAAACACCTCCATGGATACCAGTATACCCATCTTCGACACGTGTTGATCTCTAGCTCGAATGAAGGAATAAACGCGATAAAAATTCAAACTTTAAACAATCCCGAACATCATGGAATCGATATCAAGCTTTAATTCATCATTTGAAATTCAAATATTTATGAAATCGTCTCCTAAACACCCATATTCGATCGAGCACTCGAATTTATATAAACGAACACGATAATAAAATTAAACCCACTCACTCGTTCTAACTAACCCAATGAACAACTCTGTGCGCTCAAAACACATCCAAAGGCTCCCTCGATCGTGAATCAAGACCTGCAAAGTGTGCTCTTCGTCGCTTGACTGGAACATTCAAAAAACTACGAATAAACCAATCCTAGTAAGTAATTCATGCACCAATTAACTCGGTTTTGCATCTCGAATGAAAGGCCTATGCTTTCATCGACGATCGGGTTGTGATTCGTTTGAATTTCGAGAAAAAGGGAACTAGGGTTTATTTGACTTAAAACTGATGCGGGGAAGTTGTGGGTTTTATGTTAAATATTATGCAAATGGAGACAAAATGTGGCCAAGTGCCCAGATAAGCCGGTTTATGGGAGCACGTTAAGGATCGGTATTGCCCAGGTTGCAGGTTCGAGCCCGGCATGGGGCAGGTTTAACCATTTTTTTTAACTTTCAAATAAAAGCTTCATTTTGAATTATTTCGCCACAAATTTTTATAAACTTAAAACTATTATTTTAATGAAAAAAATATATTTATAAATAATATTTAGTTTTTATATATATATAAACAAAATACAAAGAGTTATTTTTAATACTTTATTGTTAAAATTTATTGTAAATATTTTATTTTATCATTAATTAAGGTTTTATTTAAAAACAACAAAATTTTATTTGTATGTTAAATTATAAATATTTATTTTAACAAAATACTTATAACTTTACAATTGTTATTAAAGTTATATACTAACTTTAATTTTTGTAAGTTTTACGAAATTATAATCATTATTCAATGAAAATATTTTACCAACATTGTTTTAATAAATAAAAATATATTTATTTCAACAAACTAATATATTATTATTTGATTTTAATTTGTGTAAAACAGAAACTATAAACCTTATAAATTTATTAAAATTATATTTAATACTATTTAATTCATTATTAGTTAACAATTTATTTTATAAATTAAGCATTTACCAATTTTCTAAATTAAATCAAAAATTTTAAAGTATGTAACCAATGTTATAACAAAAAAATATTTTTGAAACAAATCTATTTACAAACATTCTCATATGGGGTCTAATTACAATATTGTACTAGGAATTCTATAGGAGTCATAGTTACATTAGTTTATTTTTGATTGCACAATATAGGTTGATTGAATTGGGTTGGATATTAATTATTTGATTACACACTTGGCATTATTTGCAAATTAGCTCATCAATCAAGGGGAATCTTCACAGCTCTTTTTATGTTTTTATTTTTGGGGTGAAACATGTAAACTTGGTTTTAAACTAATATCATGTGAAACTAGTTTGTGTAGGTCTCAAACCGGATCAAGAACTAAACTTTATCTTCTAAATCATCATCAATAGACTCTAACAAGTGCGGAATCCAAGCTAGCTAGAATCAAGAAAGCAAGTAGAAAAATATAATCTTTGTATTTATGCTGAAAATTCGAGTACAAGTGCCTCAATACGTCTAGAGAGCAAATGCCTCGGGATTCCAACCAAAACCTGTACAAAATATGTCTATTTATACTAGGTCTAGGTGTACTCGAAATCTAACATGAACTATTTCGAGTACACAAATACATGGTGTACTCGAAGTAGCTGTACACGAAAATAATCAAAAATCTGGACTTTGACCTTTCACTTCTCTATTGTTTGACTTTGTCAGTCTTCATCGTGTACTGGGCTCTACAAACTCCCCCTAGACTGGCGAAGTCATCCAATAGGAAGAGTGACATTGTGTGGTCCAGCTCCTGCATAAAGTTTCAGCTCGATGGCATAAGCAACCGTGCGAGTGAACGGCTTAGCCTCCTCATCAGCACCAGAATAAACTCGTATTGGAGATTGGTGGAGCTTCATCATGTCTTCTTTTCCATACTTCAATAGATCCATCGGTTCAAGAATCATAGCGATATCATTAATGTCATATTTGTTCTTGATGATTACTGCTGCAAGGTTCAGATCATCAAAATACCAAGACACAAAGTTAGCCAAAGAATTGTCAGGAACTCTTGGGGAAACTGGCACTGCTATCTCAACATGCGGTGGAGGATATTTTTAGTATATCCATGGCTTTTTTGTCTTTGGATCAATAATACATGTCAAAGCAAAACGCCTTCCCTTTGCGGTGCGCATCACAGGAAAGTCCTTTTCACATTGGTCTTTAATGAATTTGGCGAACAGGTCAGCCTTTGAGTCTTTGGAAGGATTGAAGAACATAACTTTGTTGATGCTTCGAATATCAACCTTTGGCATTGTACAGAAATCTCTCGATCTCTTATAATATTCCACCTTTCCATTCATCCTTTTGACCAGATAGATGTCCCTTTTGTTGTCATACATCCAGCAACACACGTTGGACCTGTCATTACGAACAGCGAACAGGTCTCTATCATCTGAAATAAATGTATGTTCTATATGTTCGTCTCTCATCTCCTTGAACCAAGTATCTTTAACCATAGGAGGTGAAGGTGTCCAATCCTTCTTCTTGTCAAACCAACTGACAACCACTTCGTGAAGAGAGGTGACATCCTGTCCTAATGCATCAATGTATTTGTGGGCATACAAATAATCGATATAAGGATCGGTGGAGACGTTTCCAAGTACAATATTTTCCGGTTCTTTTTCGACAGATGCCCCTGTGGAAGATTCAGCTTCTCCTTCGGTTTCTTTACCGATTCCTTCGAAAAGATAATCATCGCGAAGATCCTTGAAGAAGTCATCAAGTCCTGCATTCTCCATATCAGTTCCTGGAAGGCTATCACCGAATAGTTAGTCATCGGGAATATCTCCAAATAGATCATCATAGTGACTAGTGGGCTTTCCTGAAGAGGATGGATTTCCAGTGGCTCCTCCTTGATCTTTGTCATCTGGAGGTCCTTGATCCATTTTTTCAGAGTTATCCTTTTCTTTATTGTCTTCACCATCATCATCATCCTTGTCATCCTTCTTTTCAGATGAATCCTTTTCCTTCTGATCATCACCATCATCATTATCATCATTGTCATCATCATCACTGGCATCATCTTCTTTGTCATTATCATCAGATTCTGGAACTTCTTCTTCTTTCAGCCTCTTGATCTCCTTGCTCATTTCGTGGTTCTCCATAGAAAGGAATCTGATGACCTTTCGGTGTGCCTTGAGTTGCCCCTGAAACTTCTCCAGTTTGTTAGCTATCTTGAGCATTCCATCTTGCATGATTCGGATATCGGCATCCTTTTCTTCAGCTTCTCTTTCAAGCATGAAGACTCTGTCTTGCAAACCCACGAGATCGACAGGCACTTCTTTCGGCTCGTATGGTGACTCTGTGTGTAAGGGGATTTTCCCTTGTCACTGCTCGAGCGAGGTGGCGATGATGGAGTTTCGGTGTGAGGGGTTTCGGTGTGAGGGATGGGGTAAGTAGAAGATGGAGTTGGGGATCTAGCAGGGATTTTGATGACTAGGTTGGGTTTAGCTGGTTGAGAAGTTGGCTTTGGTTTTGAAGGTGGTTTGGGTTTTGTGGGTGGCTTGGGTTGTGTTGGTGGTTTAGGTTGTGCGGGTGGCTTTGGTCGTGAGGGTGGCTTGGGTTTTGCAGATGGAGGTGATTGTGTAGGTGGAGGTGGTTTTGTAGGTGGAGGTGGTAGAATCGATGCTGCTGATGAGAAGGATAAACCAGAGAACATTTGCTGTAATATGGGATCTCTGGTCTGCTTGGACATAGTCTTCAATCTTTTTCTCTTAGGCGACGACTCAGGGGTAGGAGTATAATCCAAATCCTATGCTTCCTCCCTTTCTTCCCTTGTCGGTGGAGGCTTCTCAGCAATGAAATCTTCACTTGAAGATGAGGAGGCCTCGGAAACATGTCCCTCGGCAGTCGTGTCTGTCTGTGTTCCCGTAGGAATGTCATGTTCATCAGCGACAAAGGAAACAGGAATGCCTTGATCCTCTACCACACCCACGTCTCCCACAAAATGTCCAAACTTTATCAGTGGTCTCTCACCAATGTATTGCTTTTTCCCACGCTTGTTCATCTTCATGTATCCAAAGATGTCTTCTCACATTTTCTTGATCTCCAGAGAACCGAACGTACGAGCCAAGCTTGGATATCTTTTGCGATAACGATCTGCACAAAGCGGGGAAAGGCCAGAAATCGTTCTTTCGTTTTTCCTTTGATATTGGCATGCATATCAAGGAATATCATCCTGGAGAAGTTGAAATCAACTCCTAAGGCCAGAGCTACAAGACATGAACTGAGAGTCTGATTAAGTACTTCGTAACTGCCTTTTCTTCCAGAGAGACACTGAGTGACGACGTGAGACAAATATCTCCAATATGGGTGCAGTAATTTCTTCTCAGTGGGTGGATAGGCACCTTCATGTCCCATCTGATAAACGGTCCTGTTAACCAGATCTTGATCAAGCTCAACGAGATCAGTTTCCTTGTCTCCAAATTGCAAACACTCTCTAAGAATTTGCTCAGTGATAACAATGGGTTTGCCCTGAATCTTTCCAACAATGCTGACAGTCCCCTTGTCATTAGTATGCTCTTCTACAGTGCTCCAGAAATCTCGAATAAAATCAGTCACAATCAAGGGATGTTCCATGATTGCGTAGTTGACTGGTGACAGAATCAATCCTTCAACCAGACTCTTGAATTCGGAATGCTTCTCGGGTGGATTTCCAAGATATGCCATCATGCTGTGATTCGGCATAAACCGTAAGTCAGCTATCTGAGAAACAAAACAGATTAAGTTAGTTCAAGATTGAGAAACATGAAATGATGAAAATTTTCTAAGTCCGAATAGGTTTGTTCTCGAACCAACAGTTGTACTCGAACTAACATTGCTTATTTGAAATTACAGGTGTACAAGAAGTACATGCTGTACACGAAGTGAAGCGTGTACACAAAGTGAAGCGTGTACACGAAGTGAATCGTGTACTCGAAATGCAGGCTGTACACAAAGTGCGTTTGTACTCGAAACTCAGTCTGTACATGAAATACATGTTGTATTCGAAATGTGCCTGTATTCAAAATTTTAGATTTCGAGAACACAAGAAAGCCTTTGAAAGTTTATCATTTTTGCTCCTTATATAGACCTTCTAATTTCATGTGAAATACTCGGAATTGATAGGCGAGCAACATATCTAAAGATCTCCTTTCAATTTAAAGTATTTCGAAGTCAATTTATCCAAGAACTCCCTGTATTCGAAAAACGCGTATTCGAAATTTATTTTTGATCATAACTTTCGAATCCACGGTCAAAAGTTAACAAAACTCTATACCTAAGGTCGCCTATAGATGATCTAAAAGATGACCGGAGTAGAATTTCGAAAAAGACTCTAGAAAACGAGATCGCCTAAAGAGGATCAAGTCTGTACACGAACTGAAAATCTATACTCGGAATCAAGTGGTATTCGAAATTTAAGAAAGTTGGGCTATTTATAGCCGTTGTTTCGAGTATGCAATTTTCGTGTACTCGATTTCGAGTACACACTGTTTATTTATTTAGTTTAAACTTTAACTTTCTTAAAAATAAAGATAAAATAAAATAAAATAAAACTTGGAAACTTTGGACAAGTTTATGGTTTAGTCGGGTCAAATTCGTGGGATCAAATCTGTTGTCAAAATTTTACTGGCTTAAGTAATTTCTTAATGAAGCGCAACTTTTAAACAACTATAACCCACCAATGATTTCCACTCGTTAATCCATAACTTAGAAATAAGACATATGATCAAGGTTTTGAAAATATCTTATGGGAAATTTGTGAGCAGTCAGACTGTAAAACCAGATTAACATGCAACCTATCAATTTTGCAAAATCTTTTGTTTCAAACTTTGATTGCGTTTCAACGAACTTAAAATGTTTTGACAGAGTTTAGGTGAGAAAAGAAAAGAACAGATCTATTAGTTTAGAATCAAGAACAAGGAGGGGTTCTATCATCTTATGCTCATTGGCATCTTTTATTTACTGATCTGCAGACACATTGGCCTTAACGTCACACATCCAGGTCTTTGCTTACGCAAAACAAAGGATGATTCAGTAGATATTTCCCGCTCATTGTTTGCACAAAACATAGGAAATACCCGAGTTTTTCAAAACGATTTCAAGTTTATTTAAACACAATCTTGTTTTGATTCAAAGACTTAAACAAAAAGTCAAATAGTTGTCACACATTTCTAGTTATCTAATGATCACAACTTCGCACTTATTAATTTATAATTGTATATTTTGATTGATCAAGTCTGATTCTTTCATTTGGAAAACTTGTTTTAACTTCTTAGTGCATAATAGATATTCAAAGTTGTTATTCTTTTAGAAATTTTAATAAGACAGTGAAATTTTGATCCTTAGAAATTATTTCACTTCCCAATTTGACCGATTTACTTTGCTTGTTCACATAAACTCTTTTTGTATTTTCGTAAGTTTTGAAAGGATAAAATCTTTTTGGAATTTTATTGAATAATACTAGGCAGAATCTCCTTTTCTTAGGTTTTAAAAAACTCAACTCCCCTAAACTTGTAGATTATCTTAGACTGACTCAAAAACCAAAATCTTTTTGTTTTTTTTGTAAATTTTCTCCCCCTAAATTTGTGATCTAAAATTAAAATAATCAAAACACAAATTTTAACGTATTTACATAAATTTGCTTTTATTCAAAGCTTATTAGTTTGAGAGATGCAAGTAAGTGATGAAAGCGTGCAGTATCGAATGATTTTGTGAAAAGATCCGCCAGATGGTCATCTGTATGGACCTTTTCAAGATGAATTAGTGTAACATCTGTGCCGGAATCGTTACCGGAATAGTAAACTGTACAGTAACTTGTACAGTAACTCAGGTATACTTTACGGGAAACTATGTTGAGCTATTGATACATTTCTATTTAACAAGAAACTATTATACGATTGTCTGAATCTGATTGAAACCTTGGGGTTTAAACAGTCAGAAACAAGTCGGACAACACAGTGTTGAAATACAGATACTTGATTTGATTCTATGGTGTATAAACGTATGTGAGGTTAAACAAAACAAAACTTTAACGGTTATTATTATGGAATGCTAAACAGACGAATTATTCGTATAGGTGACGATCGGTACGAATGATTATGATAGTTTAACGTTCTGAAATAATGACTTAACAGTAGAAAACAAGAATCAGAAAGCCAAACCTTCGACGTGTTCGTTCGAATGACGATTCGAACGAATACGCGCGATGGCGACGCGATCTGACGAAACGAAAACGAAATACGACGCGAAACGAATTTAAATTTAATAAAATAAAATAATTAACATTTTTACAATTTTGAAACTCATTAAATTAATTAAAATAACATTTTTATTTATTTATTATTAATTACGCGTAAAAATTCGGTTACGCGACGAAAACGCGGACCGAGCGACCGAAACGAACCCGAACACCACACGGGGTATAAAAACCCCAAATGAGAGCTTTTCTCTCATTTCTATCATTTACATCTTCTTCTTTCTCTATATTTCCGGCTAACACAAAAATCACCATTTTTACACCTTCAATCCACCATAACTCTCTCATTTCTCAACCAATTCGAGTGATTCTTGAACCCACGCCAAGCCCTTGACATCCTCTATGTGAAAGTACAGCAGATCGGAAGAAACATCCACTAAAAATCGAGGTACGAGCTGAGAAAATCCATAAAAAAATAGGGTTTTCATACCCTTAGTCGACCACTCTTATAACCGGCCTTAAATCCGGACCTACTCGACCTAAGACCATCATGCGAACACCCTATACGATGATACAAGTTAGCCGAACCATGGATTGAGGCTGAAAGGTTCGCTGTATGAAGTTGGGTAAATCATGTCGTTCAATTGTGAATTCCCAGGCCCAACCATGCGTGGCCCAACTTCAACATTTCGATTAGTGACAAATGAACCACAAAATTCATTTCACTGGGCTTAACTGCTTCGGCCCATATCTGCGGCCCAATTTAATCAACCCAAATATTGTACTTAGCCTACTAAAGCCCAACAGGCCCAACACCAATCAAACAGGCCCAACAGCCCATTTCCTTCGGCCCAATTGCTAGTATTCAGCCCACACGCGAAACTACCGGCCCATGTTGTTTAACTTAGGCCCACGCGAATTACGGACCACATGACTCACATTCGGCCCAATGAGTTTCAAGATAATCTAAATTCAAGAATCAAATAATTAAAGGTGACATTTAATATAAATGGGAGTTGTAATCTAGTTTTCTTTCAAAAGAGAATGGTAATCAATTGTGTTGAAACAAATAAGGGTAGTAAGTTATTGAACTCTCACAAAAGGATTGAATTAGAGACAAAGTGAAAGTATGTAAATAAAACCCTTGGGCATACATTACAAGCATACACTAATTGTAAACTAAACTAACTAAGTGTCCACAATGTACATTTAAATGAATTGGGTGAAATGAGGGTTGAGACCAAGTGGTGACAACAAAGTTAGAAACAACACATATACACGCACAAATCTATATAATCTATGCTTATAAGTTGCAACAACGTGAAACAAAGAGCGCGTGTATTCTTATTCTACTTATTCAAACACTTCGAACCTAAGGTGAGTTCATTGTCCCCTTTCAAACTTATTTGTTTTACTTCGGGACTGAGAAGCATGTTAAACATTTTCATAAAACTCTTGAAATGTTATTTAATGCTTTAAACATAAACATGATACTTATGTTGAAACTTATGCTGGAACTTAGAATACTTTGAACAGCAATAGACTTGAATCTTATACTTTAAACTTGAGGCTTGAAAACATATGTTGGATGTTTGTGAGACTTGATGCTTATGCTACAACAATATGCTTAAACTTGGTGGTTGATGCTTACGTTGCAAACTAGAAGCTTAAACTATACTCTTGATGCTTATGCTCTAAACTATATTCTTAAACTATACTCTTTATACTTATGCTATAAACTATATTCTTAAATTATACTCTTTATACCTGTGTTCTAAGCTATATTCTTAAACGCTACTCTTGATGCTTACGCTAAAAACTATATTCTTAAACTACATACTCGATGCTTATGCGATAAACTATATTCTTAAACTATACGCGTGATGTTTATGCCATAAACTATATACTTTAACTAGATGCTTAATGCTAAGTGCTAATGCTACAATGCAAATACCATACGCTTATCATGCTTAAATGCTCGAAATGCTTGAAGTGCTCATAATGCTATAAACTTTGAATGCTATAAACTTGTTATGCAAAAGTAACGGTTTGGCCTCTCAGTGCTTGCCTCTCCGGTTATTAAACTTTGAATGCTATAAACTTGTTATGCAAAAGTAACGGTTTGGCCTCTCAGTGCTTGCCTCTCCGGTTATTAAACTTTGAATGCTATAAACTTGTTATGCAAAAGTAACGGTTTGGCCTCTCAGTGCTTGCCTATCCGGTTATTAAACTTTGAATGCTATAAACTTGTTATGCAAAAGCAACGGTTTGGCCTCTCAGTGCTTGCCTCTCGGGTTGTTAAACTTTGAATGCTATAAACTTGTCATGCAAAGGCAACGGTTTGGCCTCTCAGTGCTTGCCTCACCGGTTGTTAAACTTTGAATGTTATAAAACTTGTCATGCAAATGCAACGGTTTGGCCTCTCAGTGCTTGCCTCTCCGGTTGTTAAACTTGAATGCTAAAGCTATTAACTATGATAGAACATACTAAACTGGCATCTCAGTGCTTGCCATGGGGTGTTCTACATAGTTGGGACTTGAAGGAACAGACCGACGGCCTCTCAGTGCTTGCCAAAGGGTGACCTTCATAGTCATGACTTGAGGAGTAGACCTATGGCCATTCAGTGCTTGCCATATAGTGATTCCTCAATGTTCACTCATGCTATAAACATTAAACACGATGCTAAAGCTATAAACGAAATGGATGGTAGGTAAGACGCTTAATTATCATTAACTGCAATGTCCTATGCGACTTAGTATGTGGTGGGACGGCGTCTGGGCGGGTCGTAGGCTCGACTCAGGGGTATGCCCTATATATAAGCATACCGAGTTGGATGATACAGGTGGTGTTAAGGAGATTAAGGTCGTTATCTAAGGGGAAACATGAATGCTTTTGAGACAATGCATAAACTTTTAAACACGATGCTTGATAAACTTATATTGAGACTAATACATGTAAACACTATAGACTTGTAAACTTTGAAACAGTAAACTAAAGTCATGATGAAGAATTAATCGAATGGTAGGTAAAATGCTTAATTATCATTAATAGCAATGTCCTATGCGACTTAGTATGTGGTGGGACGGCATCTGGGCGGGTCGTAGGCTCGACTCAGGGGTATGCCCTATATATAAGCATACCGAGTGGGATGATACAGGTGTTATTAATGGGGTTAAGGTTTTACCAAAGAGGTTTGCAAAAGCTATTTTTCAAATACTAAAACTACATGAACTCACCAACCATTGTGTTGACTTTGTTTTTCTTACATGCTTTCTCAGGTGACGTGCAGGAATAGACTTAAGCTTTTGGGATTGCATACTAAAATGCCAGTTAGCAGACCTAGTAGACTTTTGGGAGAAGCACATATTTTGCTATGGATACGAATCACTTTTGATATCTTGTACAGATACAAGATAGGAAACATATGATTCTTTTGTTAGGTTTACTTAGTTAAACTGCAGAACATTGATATTGTAATTTAACTTTGTAATCCTAGTTATCATTTGATTGTGCTTAGTTATTATTAAACATTGATGCTATGAAAAAAATATGATCATCATGATTATCAACCGCGATATCACGCCCCGGGAACCTTCCGCCAGACGGGGACTCCGATCCAACCCCGCCGGCTCGGGTTGTGACAGATTGGTATCAGAGCTCAAGGTTATAGAGAATATTAGGTCACTTACTTAAATCGTTTGGCCTAGACAATAACTTAGGGACCCACATGTAGAGAATTTAAGACTTAAGTTTGCATTATGTTTTCTGCATTCGATCACTGCACTAACCAAATCCTTTTGGTTATGATCAGAATGCCGCCTAGAAAACAACCGACTCCGGTGCCTACTACACAGACTTCTGCACCACACTCTTCGACACCTTCACCTACAGATTCACCACCGCCACCTCCTCCTCCTCCACATAGTCCTCCTCCGAACACGACTACGGGACCAGTCATTGATCCTGCTTCTATCGCTTTGGCGACACTGCTCAGCACTCAATTGACGAGTCAACTGAAGGATGTCATCCCCGAGATGATTAATAGGATTCAAGGTCATGGCAACAACTCGGGAAATACCACAGGGGAAGCTAGTGGAAACACTAGCCACATCTCAGACTGCTCCTACAAGTCCTTTGTAGGATGCAAACCACCAAGCTTTACGGGAGTTGAAGGAGCCGTTGGACTCATACAATGGCTAGAGAAAATTGAGAACACTCTGGACATAAGTAGTTGTCCGGAACATCACAAAGTGCGCTATGCAGCAGCATCTTTCAGCAAACGAGCTTTAACATGGTGGAACGCACAAATCAGAGCCCGAGGAAGGGATGAAGCAATGACAATGCCTTGGACGGAGTTCAAACTTCTTCTGAGGAACGAATTCTGTCCGAAACATGAAATGCAGCAGTTAGAGATTGAGCTCTCGAACCACGTGATGAAGGGAGCCGACCATATGACGTTCACCACCCGCTATCACGAACTGGTAGCTTTGGTGCCAGAGATGGTGCCAACTTTGGAAAAGCTGATTGACAGATATGTTGCTGGTTTACCCTCCTGCATACAGAGTATTATGCTGGCTGCAAATCCTGCTACCTTGGAGTCAGCCATTGCTCTTTCAGCTAAACTTACTAGGGTAATGGTGAAGTCTGGGGTTCTGAAAGATGACACCGGGAAATCCAAGGAAGCAGCAACGAAGAAGCCCGAACAACACCAAACAAAGAAGCAAAAGGTCATTGGAAACTATGCAGTGGCTACACCTCTGAGACAAGCCCCTGCAGTACCTGTCAACCCTGCACCCAAAAACTATGTGGGAATGCATCCTCAGTGCATACACTGCAGATTTCATCATCCTACTACGGTGCCATGCAGGCAATGCAACAACTGTGGCCGACTAGGGCACCGGACTCAACAGTGCCGTGCTCCGGCCACACAAGCTGTAAACAATGCTGCGGTAGCAATGCGTCCACCACAAAATCCTGGCAATCTTAACAATAACCAGCGGGGATGCTATAACTGTGGAGAACCAGGTCATTTCTCCAGGGACTGACCGAAGAGGGTACAACAAGGAGCACCCGCACCTCGTGGGAGGGCATTTATGATTGGAGCCGCTGCAGCACGCCAAGACCCGGCAACGGGTACTGGTATGTAGCACCACCTCACTTGTAATACTTCATTTTATTCTGACACTAGTATGAATAAGAAAGTTATCTTATTCTTATTAGTATAATCACATGAGTATTCCATGAAACTTAGGAATACATTTAATTCGATAGAGGCAAAGAAAGAATCCTTGGTTAATACACATAACATACGTAGGAAGCCATAACTAACACTAAAGTTGTGTAACAGCTGATGCTCATAACATCAGTGAGTTGAACAATGAAGTGTTAGAGCCACACAAGGATTAAGCAAGCAATAACGATAAGACAACTATGAGCAATAAGACTAGCAAAACTTTGAGACTATATGTAGGAAAATCCCAAACGCAACCTAGAGTTTAATCTGGGAACGTAACGATATCACATTGACCAAAGTTTTCCCATTGTTATAGAAAGAGTAGTATCTGATAATAACTTTTAAATTTCGGGACGAAATTTCTTTAACAAGGGGAGACTGTAACATCTGTGCCGGAATCGTTACCGGAACAGTAAACTGTACAGTAACTTGTACAGTAACTCAGGTATACTTTACGGGAAACTATGTTGAGCTATTGATACATTTCTGGTTAACAAGAAACTATTATACGATTGTCTGAATCTGATTGAAACCTTGGGGTTTAAACAGTCAGAAACAAGTCGGACAACACAGTGTTGAAATACAGATACTTGATTTGATTCTATGGTGTATAAACGTATGTGAGGTTAAACAAAACAAAACTTTAACGGTTATTATTATGGAATGCTAAACAGACGAATTATTCGTATAGATGACGATCGGTACGAATGATTATGATAGTTTAACGTTCTGAAATAATGACTTAACAGTAGAAAACAGGAATCAGAAAGCCAAACCTTCGACGTGTTCGTTCGAATGACGATTCGAACGAATACGCGCGATGGTGACGCAATCTGACGAAACGAAAACGAAATACGACGCGAAACGAATTTAAATTTAATAAAATAAAATAATTAACATTTTTACAATTTTGAAACTCATTAAATTAATTAAAATAACATTTTTATTTATTTATTATTAATTACGCGTAAAAATTCGGTTACACGACGAAAACGCGGACCGAGCGACCGAAACGAACCCGAACACCACACGGGGTATAAAAACCCCAAATGAGAGCTTTTCTCTCATTTCTATCATTTACATCTTCTTCTTTCTCTATATTTCCGGCTAACACAAAAATCACCATTTTTACACCTTCAATCCACCATAACTCTCTCATTTCTCAACCAATTCAAGTGATTCTTGAACCCACGCCAAGCCCTTGACATCCTCTACGTGAAAGTACAGCAGATCGGTAGAAACATCCACTGAAAATCGAGGTACGAGATGAGAAAATCCATAAAAAAATAGGGTTTTCATACCCTTAGTCGACCACTCTTATAACCGGCCTTAAATTCGGACCTACTCGACCTAAGACCATCATGCGAACAACCTATACGATGATACAAGTTAGCAGATGGGAAGGGATGAGCTGAAACAACCAGGTTGACGAAGGGGATGATGAATAGTGCAAGGTTCGCGGGTTCCAGAAGCTGGGCGACATAGGGGCGAACCCTTTGGGTCTCACGAACCATGCACTCATCAGACGAACCTTGTTTAGCCAGACTTCTCAGCCGAACCAGTCGACCACCGAACCATTTGGGCTTTGGGCGAACCTATGTGTCTACGCGAACCTTCCTTGCATGGCCACTAGACGAACCCTACTGCCAATCGTGAGCGTTGAACCCTCGGCGAACCTTCATCACCGCCGAACCATTTCAGCACCAACAGTGAGCCACGAACCTTATCCTCCAGCCTGGGGACCGAACCTTACATGCTGAAACACATCAGACGAACTCATGACTAGACATGGCCGAACCCAGCTGATAATGAACGAACCCTATTAACATAGTGGTAGCCGAACCATGGATTGAGGCTGAAAAGTTCGCTGTATGAAGTTGGGTAAATCATGTCGTTCAATTGTGAATTCCCAGGCCCAACCATGCGTGGCCCAACTTCAACATTTCGATTAGTGACAAACGAACCACAAAATTCATTTCACTGGGCTTAACTGCTTCGGCCCATATCTGCGGCCCAATTTAATCAACCCAAATATTGTACTTAGCCTACTAAAGCCCAACAGGCCCAACACCAATCAAACAGGCCCAACAGCCCATTTCCTTCGGCCCAATTGCTAGTATTCAGCCCATACGCGAAACTACCGGCCCATGTTGTTTAACTTAGGCCCACGCGAATTACGGACCACACGACTCACATTCGGCCCAATGAGTTTCAAGATAATCTAAATTCAAGAATCAAATAATTAAAGGTGACATTTAATATAAATGGGAGTTGTAATCTAGTTTTCTTTCAAAAGAGAATGGTAATCAATTGTGTTGAAAGAAATAAGGGTAGTAAGTTATTGAACTCTCACAAAAGGATTGAATTAGAGACAAAGTGAAAGTATGTAAATCAAACCCTTGGGCATACACTACAAGCATACACTAATTGTAAACTAAACTAACTAAGTGTCCACAATGTACATTTAAATGAATTGGGTCGAATGAGGGTCGAGACCAAGTGGTGACAACAAAGTTAGAAACAACACATATACGCGCACAAATCTATATAATCTATGCTTATAAGTTGCAACAACGTGAAATTAATACAGGATCGTGAAAGCAAATTCAAGTGCAAACAAAGAGCGCGTGTATTCTTATTCTACTTAGTCAAACACTTCGGACCTAAGGTGAGTTCATTGTCCCCTTTCAAACTTATTTGTTTTACTTCGGGACTGAGAAGCATGTTAAACATTTTCATAAAACTCTTGAAATGTTATTTAATGCTTTAAACATAAACATGATACTTATGTTGAAACTTATGCTGGAACTTAGAATACTTTGAACAGCAATAGACTTGAATCTTATACTTTAAACTTGAGGCTTGAAAACATATGTTGGATGTTTGTGAGACTTGATGCTTATGCTAGAACAATATGCTTAAACTTGGTGGTTGATGCTTACGTTGCAAACTAGAAGCTTAAACTATACTCTTGATGCTTATGCTCTAAACTATATTCTTAAACTATACTCTTTATACTTATGCTCTAAACTATATTCTTAAATTATACTCTTTATACGAATGTTCTAAGCTATATTCTTAAACGCTACTCTTGATGCTTACGCTAAAAACTATATTCTTAAACTACATACTCGATGCTTATGCTATAAACTATATTCTTAAACTATACGTGTGATGTTTATGCCATAAACTATATACTTTAACTAGATGCTTAATGCTAAGTGCTAATGCTACAATGCAAATACCATATGCTTATCATGCTTAAATGCTCGAAATGCTTGAAGTGCTCATAATGCTATAAACTTTGAATGCTATAAACTTGTTATGCAAAAGTAACGGTTTGGCCTCTCAGTGCTTGCCTCTCCAGTTATTAAACTTTGAATGCTATAAACTTGTTATGCAAAAGTAACGGTTTGGCCTCTCAGTGCTTGCCTCTCCGGTTATTAAACTTTGAATGCTATAAACTTGTTATGCAAAAGTAACGGTTTGGCCTCTCAGTGCTTGCCTATCCGGTTATCAATATGTTTAGTTTTGGAGTGTTGTACCGGATTCTTGATGATCTGTAAGGCGGATTCATTGTCACAATAAATAGGAGAGTCAAGAAAATTCAAACCGTAATCGAGGAGTTGCTGTTGCATCCATATAACCTGGGAGCAGCAACTGGAAGCAGCGACATATTCAGCTTCCGCAGTAGATGTGGATACGGTTGTTTGTTTCTTGAACTGCCATGAGACAAGGAAATATCCTAAGTATTGGCATCCTCCCGTGGTGGACTTCCTATCGAAAGATCCTCTTGACAACAATTAGGTGAGATGCCTTCGGATTTGCTTGATATCTGGCGCATTGACATACAGAGAACATGATGTCTGGTCGGCTAGCGGTCAAGTACATCAAGGAACCAATCATCGAGCGATATAGGTCTTGATCAACATCTTCACCATCAGAATCCGAAGTTAAGACCGGACGTGCAGCCATGGGGGTAGATGCAGGCTTTGATTCCAACATCTTGAATTTTGTCAGAATGTCAATGACATACTTTCCTTGATGAATCAGCACGCCTTTTGGATCTTGTTTCACCTGAAGACCCAGAAAGAAGGTCATTTCTCCCATTGCACTCATCTCAAACTTCTTCTTCATTACCCCTTCAAATTCCTTGCACAACGCCGAGCTTGTGGAGCCAAAAATAATGTCATCCACATAGATTTGGACGATAATCAAATCATCCTTATCCTTGCGAACAAACAAATTCTGACCGATGGCTCCACGGGTATATCCATTTGCAAGCAAGGGATCAGTAAGCGTAGCATACCATGCTCGCGGTGATTAATGAAGACCATAAAGTGCTTTGTCTAACTTGTAGACATGGTCTGGATACTGAGAATCTTCAAAGCCTGGGGGCTGGCACACATAGATTTCTTCCTTTACCTTTCCATACAAGAAGGCGGTCTTCACATCCATCTGATACACTGTGAAGTTCATGTATGAGGCATAGGCCAAGAAAATCCGTATGGCTTCAAGTCTTGCGACTGGTGCAAAGACTTCCTCATAATCTATCCCCTCTTGTTGGTAGAAGCCCTGAACTACCAACCGTGCCTTTTTCCTGATAATGACTCCTGAGTCATCTCTTTTGTTCCTGAACACCCATCTGGTTCCTATAGGCAGCTTTCCTTTAGGTAAGGGAACCATATTCCTGACCTTGAGTTTCTGAAACTGCATCAGCTCTTCCTGCATTGCCTCGACCCAGCTGGACTCTTTGAGAGCCATTTTGACATTCTTGGGCTCGACCTGCGAAATGAAACAGAAATATAAACAAGAATTAATCGGACCTGATTGACTTCTGGTAGTTGTCTCTTCAGGCAAGAGGTTCTGACTTGTAATGGATCGGCTCCGAGTGAGAACGCCTTCTGAGAGAGGTCCAATAATATTTTCAACCGGGTGATTCTTGTTTATGCTGAGTGTCGGTACTTCCTCCACAGCTAGATTATCTAGCAAGTTGCTGATGTTGTTCACTTGATCTTCATTTTAGGAAGAGATGTTGTCGACAGGAACAGTCTTACTTACTTCAGCTTCATGATCCACGCAATGTTCCTCAGGGATGTTATCTGAGAAGAATGGATTATCAAAGGTGTGGTGAGAGGAGGATGAAACTTGATCTGTTTCTGGAAGGGAGGATGTTTCTGGAAGTGGCTGAGCAGACTCAGAAGTATCTGAATCTGAAGGGAGAACTTCATGTATCGGAGTTGGCTGATTAGGAGGAGCATTATTGTACATGCCTGGAGGGTCAACTGTCAAAAGTTTGGGATCACATGGAACATAGTCAACCCTATAGTCACCATCATCACTTTTGTAGAAATCATCAGCTTGCTTAGATGATCCTGCATTCTCGGAAGTAGTGTTGAAAGGCCTAAAATGAGAATCATACTCAAATAGCCAGTTTGGACCAGAACCGGCGTCAATAGAGTTCATTTCTGGCCAATCAATATAGTACGATTCCACAATCATCCGAGTCTTCTTGTTGTAAACTCTGTAGGTAGCCTTCTCGTATGAATAACCCACAAAGTAACACTCATCTGCCTTATCATCAAACTTGTGGTTTGGCTCTATATGAAGAAGAGTGCAAGGACATCCAAAAGACTTGAAGTAACCAACTTTAGGCTTTTGATTGAAAAGAATTTCATAGGGAGTCTTCTGATGGCGCTTGTTCAGGAGTGCTCGATTTTGAACATAACACGCTGTATTAACAGCTTCGGCCCAGAAGAAGATTGGCAGCTTTGATTCTGATAGCATGGTTCATGCAGCCTCTATAAGCGTTCTGTTCCGCCTTTCTGCAACTCCATTTTGCTGAGGTGTTCTGGCTGCACTGTATTGCCTAGCAATCCCTTTTTCATCGCAGAAATCTATAAGAGTCTGATTTCTAAATTCAGTGCCATTATCAGTTCTAATCACCTTAACTTTTAGATTCTTCTGATTTTCGATCAAGGTAATAAACTTCTTCAGGGTCTCTGGTGTTTCATCCTTCTTGGCCAGAAAGAACACCCAAGTAAATCTGGAATAATCATCTGTCACAACAAGACAATATGACTTCTTCCCGATGCTCATTACGTTGACTGGTCTGAAGAGATCCATATGAAGAAGCTGGAGAACTAAAGAGATAGAATTGAACAGTTTAGGCTTATGGGGTCTCTTGTGTTGCTTCCCCTTGGCACAAGCTATGCACTTTTCAATAGTAGAGAAGTCTTTAGAAGGCAAGCCGATAACGTGATCTCCCTTGGCGAGTCTGTTTAGATTCTTCAAATTTACGTGACCCAGTCGGCGATGCCATAACAGACAATCATGCTCCGATGCCTTTGAGAACAAACAAGTATTCTCTGTGAATGACTCTGAGTTCATGTTGATAATGTAGGCATTGTTTACCCTTGGAGTTCTCATCAGAATCCACTTCTCAGGCACTACAAATCCAGGCTTCAGAATGAGACACTCCTTGTTTGTGAAGTGTGTGGAAAAGCTCTTGTCACAAATCTGAGAAACACTCAATAGACTATGATTGAGTTCTTCAATATAATAAACATCTTCAAAACTAAGAGTTCCATTTGTCACCATGCCCTTCATGTTTATCTTTCCTCCCTTGTCTCTAGCAAATGAGACATATCCGCCATTAAAAGGTGTGACCTCGTGTAACTGAGAAAAATCCCCAGTCATGTGCCGGGAGCAACCACTATCAACATACCAAACATTTTTAAGCTTGCTTGGCTGTCCCTGCATCACATACAATCAACTAATGTGTGACCAGTAACCAAATCATAATAGACTTAGGCACTTTGGAAATCGTATAAACTTTGTTTTTAGGTTTGGGTATGTTTTTGGGCCTGTTTTTGGGTCTGTCTGATTTGTTTTTAAGAAATTTTGACTTGCTTCAACTGCCATGGTCAACTGGTTTTACCTTAGGTTTTTGAAGAAAGTTAGTTTTAGTTTTAAAAATCCTTGGATTTTGCTTATGAAAACAAGATTGAGCTTGGTTTGATTTCATGCCCCTTTTAGCAGTGGAAGGAATCTGAGTCTGAGTCCCCTTTTGAGAGGTTACCTTAGGCTTGGAGGATGGAACGATCCTCACATGTTTGCTAACCAGTTTAGCCTTAGGTGTGACCTTCTAATTATTCCCATAGAAGAACTCAGTAGGTCGGTGCATACAGTGTCGAGCAATGTGGCCTGGTTTCCCACATGCATAGCAGCAGACTTTCTGATGAAATTCAATTGGGTCAAAGGGCTTTACATCACAGTTACTTCGACCAGAGGATAAGTTTGAAGAAACTTGTTCCAAGGATCCAGTTGGAACATAAGGTTCACAGTTAGGATTCAACTGTGAACCCTCCTCCTTGGTAACTGTGGAATGAGCCGGTGTTGCCTGCTTTGTCAAAGGAGAGGAAGTTGATTTTGAGACATGATTTATAGCAAATGTCTTCTGAAAACTTTTCAACATATCGTTAGGCTTAATTTTAATTTCATCAAATTTTCCAACAAAATCAGTTTTTGGAACAAAAGATAATTTGCTTGTAGATGTTGAACAATCTGTGCTCCTCCCAGCACTTCCTTCTACCTCCTTCTCCTCTGAACCCGTAACACTTCGTTTTTCTGCACAAACCTTAGAATCATTAGTCATAACAGGGTCAACTGTGAGCATAACAGGTTTGGTGGGAAAATGACAAGCACGATCAGAATCCAATTCCAAGTCATCAACAGATGTGTTGATTCTTGGCATGCTTGAGTAATTATGGTTAAAAGGTGGTTTACATTCCTTAAAACCAAGACCCTTACCCCTCTTTTCCCTAAATTGAATGCTTATCATGTTTTCCAAACCTTACTTAAGTAGTCAAACTTTTCACATTTTACAGATGTTTTGGGAGTAGATTTTTGACTTGGTCCAATTCTATCGTGAGTTCATCGATCTTGCGTCTCGCATCACGATAGTTGGATTCTTTATCACTTAAAAGTTCTTTAAGCCTTGCCACATCCCTACCCTCGGCCTCAAGTTTTCTTTTGAAAATTCCTTCATTTTTAAGAAATTCTGAATTAAAGTATTTAAGTTTGGTTACTTCTTTGATTAGTGATTCATTATGTGACCTATACTTAAATACTTTATCTATGCAAGAGGTAGAGCAAAGATTTTCATTTACCTCCTTTTGTTTGTCGTCTACCTCGGCCATGAAGGCGTGACTCAGAGTAAGTTCCAACTCCTGCACCTGATCACTCCAATCATAGGAGTCAGTCTCTTGAGTTACCAGTGCTTTGGACGTGCTAGTACTTCCTCCTACGGCTGTAGTCACAGTTTTCTCTTCAGGCTTCTTCTCTCCTTCCTTTGCCACTTTTGGCTGCTTTCATTCCCTGGCAAAGTGACCTGGTTGATCACAGTTGTAGCACCGCAGCTTGGACTTATCAAATCCAAGTTTCTTTCCCGGGTTATTTCCAAAGCTATTCCTGCCATATCGTTTAATGAACTTCTTTGCCCGAAACACAACCATTGCCATCTGCCATGAGATATCCATTTCCTCCACATCACTTGGATTTATCAGCTCTAAGTTATCCTGAGTTAGGTTTGCAGGTGCTAACTCTCTTGCTATGAAGGCATTGTAGCTGTTCATAAAACCCTTAAACAACAGCAAATTTTCTTCACTCTCTGGATTGATCTTGGACACTGATCCAGCTTGTCCAGATGATAGGAATGCAGTCTCAAAAGGGATTGACTGTGATGAAGTTGACTGATAATGTTGCATCCCTAAAGCTTGAAGATTGATAGCTGACAGGAGAGCAGAATTTTCAGACACGGGTGCAATGCCCATTGAGCTGGCATGGTTTAGTGCTCTCTGTTTATCGTCCATATCATAGGAATTGATGATCGAGATCAACTCACTCAGAGATGTCTTGTACATATCCTTTGTTCTTTTGATTGTTGTACAATTTGAATTCCAGGTGTAAGGCAGTGAGTTTAGAAGCTTCTTGTTTACTTCTCCTTTGGTCATCTCAATTCCAGAACTTGTCATCTCAGTCATTAGATGAGTGAATCTATTAAGTTGTGCTTCAAGAGACTCTCCTTTGATGTGATTGAACATATTGAACCTTTGTCTAAGCATATCCTTGCGGCTCTCTCGCATGTCTTCGTTTCCTTCAAACCGTTCAACCAAAGCATTCCAAAGTTCCTTTGCTGTCTTGTGTTCTTTAAATCCATGAGCAACATCAGTCAATAGAGCCATTGTAATTGAAGAATAAGCCTTTTCATCCTTTTCCATCATTAAGATGTCATTGTCAGTGTACAATTCTGGATCTTTGGGTACAAGGGGACCATTGATCTCACTCTGGTACGAGGGCACAAAAGGACCCTCTTCAATGGATCTCCAAAGCTTTGGATCAGTGTATTTGATAAAGGATTGGAATCTGAATTTCCAATCTTGGAAGTTATCTCCCGACACGAGCCTTGGTGGCTTTGTTCTGGTGCCGATCTCATTGTCCAGATTGAGTAGATTGGACAGGTTAGTCAGATTCTTAGATGCCATGTCTGAAAATTTTCTAAGTGTAGTTCACGAAGTCCCTGTAGAACAGATCACAAAACACCCTTGTAATCGAAATCCTCTTGTATTCGAAAAGGAATCTGTACTCGAAAAATACTGGTATTCGAATTTAAACTTGTCCTCGAAAATCTTATGTAGTCGAAACTCCCTTGTATTCGAAATCAACTTGTGTATTCGAACCTAGTTGTAATCGAACAGAACTGTAATCGAAGATCCCCTGTTGTTGAACTCACTGGTCCTTGTAGTCGAACTTCTAACACCCTTTCGAACACTCTATATGTACTCGAAATAGCTGAACTCGAAAATTTCGAACTCGAAAATACTTAAGAAATTTTTATAAAAATATTTCTTAAGATCTGGTGTCCCAAATTCACATAGTAGCTACATGGAGTAGAATAGACTGATAAATTACTAATCTTGCTTAAGAAAGTTGTTACCTTGACGATGAAAAGAGCACTCAAGCTCTGATACCACTTGTAGGTCTCAAACCGGATCAAGAACTAAACATTATCTTCTAAGTCATCATCAATAGACTCTAACAAGTGCGGAATCCAAGCTAGAATCAAGAAAGCAAGTAGAAAAATATAATCTTTGTATTTATGCTGAAAATTCGAGTACAAGTGCCTCAATACATCTAGAGAGCAAATGCCTCGGGATTCCAACATAAACCTGTACAAAATACGTCTATTTATACTACGTCTAGGTGTACTCGAAATCTAACATGAACTATTTCGAGTACACGAATACATGGTGTACTCGAAGTAGCTGTACACGAAAATAATCAAAAATCTGGACTTTGACCTTTCAGTTCTCTATTGTTTGACTTTGTCAGTCTTCATCGTGTACTGGGCTCTACAGTTTGATAACATTTAACATATTGAATTTTTGTTAACAATGAGCATGATCACTCTTAGTGACTATGATAGATCTATAGGACCTACCATCCCACAGTTTTTTGATTTACCCTTTAGGGGAAGCCTGCAATGATAGTTCCTAATTCTAGTATTGATATGCTAAACTTGGTCAAACATTATATAATAACATCCGTTGATCTGCTTTAGTTTATAGTTCAATTATGTTATGTTCATTATGCCATGATTTCACATGTGACTTATAACATTTGTGATACATTTTATTCAACTATTTTTGGTGTGTGTGCTTAAAACCTGTGAAACTCACCAACTTTATAGTTAACCTTTTATTTAAACATGTTTCAGGTGGGAATGCTACATAAAGCTTGTTAAAAGTTGGATTTAGATTTTTTTTATTATTTAATTATGTTTAGTTTTGAATTTAAGATTTGTTTATGGTTTTTATGATGTAATGGATTATGGATGATTGAGGTTTGAATTTAATATTAAGTTGGAATTTCTTTTAATGCAATTGGTTGGATTATGTTCACTATGAACCTTGTGTTTTTTAACAATCTACACTTCGTGAATGACTTAATTATTCCGTCATTGGTCGGGGTGCTACAATGGATTATGTTTTTTGTACTTATTTTTTATATTTGTGTCGTGGCACAGGTCAGATTTATATTGGTTCTTACTATTATTAGGCAAAAATCTCTTCTTAGTGGATCTAGCCCCTAAATATATATCTCTTATTCTCTTTTATTAAATATGAATATTAAAAATTAATTATATTATATAACTTTTCTAAATACAAAATAGATTTCTTAACATGTTTAAAAACATCTTTTTATCAAAGAAAAAAACAATTGCCACATTATTTTAAAAAATATGAAATACATATAAAATGCAATTTTTTCTAAAATAATTTTTTTTATGAAAAACAAAATTTTATTCAGTTTTTCAACCATTTTACATACATGGGTAGTAGATTATATTTTTATAAAAAGGACATTTTTTTAAATAGATTTTTTTTGTACAACAAAATGTTTAAGAAAATGATATTAGTGTTGATTAGTTCCTTATATGTAATTATATGGTTAAGTTAAAAATAAATAAGTCTTTTAACCTAAAAAGCCTAAGAAGGATCTTGAGCCATTAGATCATTAACCAATAACTATGATTAATCAAGTTGTTAGAGAGTATTTTAGTAATGACTACTTTTGACTTTTTATCAAGTCCCCCCACTTTATTAAACGTTCATAACTATTACATACGAAATTATTTTTTGAAAAAAATATACCATAAAAACAAGCATTTTTTTATCTTCAAAATTAGTAGTGTATTGCTATAATTTTTTTTCTTTGTTTTTTAGTTTATTGTCTTTTATGCATGTCATTGGTGTCTTTTTTTATTTTTTCTCAAGGTTGTGTTTTCTTGAACATTTTATGATACAATGATGTCGCATGATACATGATGTCAAGCAAGAATGACACAATGAAAAATATGAATAACACAATGATTTTTAAAAAGATACAATTATCTATAATAAAGACACAAAGATGAGTATGAACAATTTTGTACTGGTCAATGTGTCTTTTTTTAGATCATTGTGTCTTTGTACATATTCGTTGTGTCTTTTGTGTTTCTTTTCAATGTTGTATTTTCCTGAAAAATTTATGACACAATAATGTTGCATAATACATAATGTTAAGCTAGGATGACATAATGACGAGTATAAATGACGCAATGATCTTTAAATAAAGACACAATTACTTGAAAAAAGACACATGTATAAGGATTTTGTACATGTCATTGTGTATTTTGTATAGGTCATTATGCCTTTTGTGTTTCTGCTCAATGTTGTGTTTTTATTAACAATTTAAGACACAATGATGTTGCAGAATACATAATGTTAAACAAGAATGACATAATGACGAATATGAATAACACAATGATCTTTAAAAAAGACACACTTACCTGTAAAAATGGCATAATTACCTGTAAGAAAAACACAAAAAGATAATTATACACAAACGTTTAAAAAAGACACAATGACGATAATTAGACACAATGAGTTGAAAAAATTTCATTTTTTATAACAAAAGTATGCTCATTTTAAAGATAAAAAAATGTTTGTTTTTGTGATACCGTCTGCAACTTTTAAATGTTGATTAACCATTTAATATTATTTTTTTAAACCAGTATAATAAACATGTATGAACCTAGATTTTAGTTGCAAAAAATGGCATTTCATTTTTGAAAAAAATAGCTATAAGAAAAACAAAATATTTTAAAAAAACTTTTAAAAAATAAAGTTTACATTAATGATATCATTTCAAACAATCATTTTATAATTTTAAAAATTTTATTATTTACAACTTATTGTTTTTATAAAACACGTTTATTATAAATGATATTAGTCTTGTAAATAATAAATTAATCAAACCCGAACTAAAATTGAGCTTGACGAATTATTAATAATTGATGCTCTATTATTATGCATGAGGCTTGACATGACACGTCTTGTTTATATCTTCATTTTCATTAAGACTATCCACGGTGGTCACCCCACTAAAAGTCCATGTCCACTGAAATTTCTTACCACGTCATCATCCCACTGAAAAACTTAAAACCTCACAGTGGTCACCCCACCGGAAAAGCTACCCATTCGTGAGAGAAGAGCCGCTGGTGTGTGAGAGGGGTGGAGGGGGGAGCGGTATCCGCTGAACCCACAAAATCAATCCTGCTGGGAGAGGGAGGCGGTGTTCTCGCCGATTGCCCGCTATCCCGCAAGGCCAGCGGCCTTGCCGCTGCGTATGGTCTAATAAAATTAGCCAAGGAAAATTTGTTTCATCCATTTCTCTCATAACATGCATTGTAAAAAAATAAATAGGATTAGTTAAGTTAATATAACAAAGTAAATAAAAAAAGTATTACTTTTTTAAATGAGTAAATTACGGTTTTGTCTAATGCGTTTTTAGTGTTTTAAATATTTCAATCCAATATAAAATTTTTTATCAATATAGTCCTTGTACTTTAATCAACTAAAGGTTTTGACCCACAAACCTTACTATTCTAATGTTTTTGGCACTCAAACTTAACTATGGTTATGAGCCAAAACCGTTAATTGTTTAAACCACATGGGTTAAACTGTTAGTTGTTTAAATCACATGGGATGAACCGTTAGTTGTTTAAATCACATGGGCTACATTGATAAAGATTTTATTTTAGGTTAAAATAGTTAAAACAATTAAAACATATTAACAAAATCTATTAAACTCATCTTTCGTTGGCGAATAGATTAAAAAAAACTGTTGCTAAGACTAGTGGGTATGCCCCTTGAGTGAGCGTGAGTGGGCGTGGGAGGAGGAGGCGTGAATGGAACCACGACGTGAGTGTTTCTTCCTCTCTCTTTCTCTCACAAAAACACACATATATTTCTTCCTCTCTCTCTCTCTCACAAACACACACACATGTATATATAAAGGAATGATGACGTGGAGTGAGTGGGTAATGGGGCATTTCTACCAAAATGGTGGGGTGAGTGGTTGTGGTGAGTGCTTATGTGGCGCCTACGTGGCGCATAGGTGGAGTGAGTGGGTCACTTGGCATACCTATTAGTCTAAAAAAATTCATAAACACGCATTGTGTGACGTGGCAGCTATGCACTTGCATTAAATGACATTTGAATTTTAGGCACATGGTTTGAGAAGGACCGGGTGTCCCGGGCCTCCCGGCTCTAACAAGTGTCGACTGGTGGCCCATAAGACCATAAATCACAATCGTATAACAATAGTTTTATTGTATTATAATGACTTGTCAATATAAAGAACATTTAATGATAATATATGAGTAAAAGGGGATTTAGTATTAGGGGGAAATGGTCGCACACGTGAGTATAAACTTATTATATGAGTAGAGGTTGTATTATAACATAATTATATGGGTTAGATTTGTTAAGAAAAGAATTTTGTCTAAAAAGAGTGAAAAACAGTATGAGTTTGACATGTGTTATGCTAAAAATATAAAAATTAAAATGTAGTACAAAAAGCAAAATCCTGCCCAACAAAAAAATCAAGTATAAAATCCAAAAATCTAGTAAAAAATCAGCATAAAAATAAAAATTCAGCACAAAAAAATAAGAATCCAGCACCAAAAAAATAAAAATGTAATATAAAAAAAAATAAAGTACAAAATAAAAAAATACAACACAAAAATTAAGAATCTAGTACCAAAAAAATAAAAATGTAGTAAAAAAACAAAAATACAGTAAAAAAATGTTACTCAGAAAAATAAAATTTAGTAAAAAAAAATATATACCTAAATTATCATATCAATGTCAAGCTTATATTAGTTATTACTTTTCTTATAGAAAAATCTCTTCTTATTTTATCTTTTCTCATAATTGTAATTGCAATTCGTCGCCAACATGATTAATTATTTGTTTAAGAAAATGATTACATTTGTGGTTTTCCTATAGAATGATAAAAAAAATCATGGGCGATTAAACAAGAAATATCAAACATATCTCAGCTTAAATTCAGTGATATACTGGAATTTTTTATGCTAGGTCAATTTTTTCACATATTTTAATTTATATCAATTTAATGTTATAATTTTTAGGTCCTATCTGGTCGTTAACTCCGATCTAGTCTGATAAAATCTTTCTATTATAATAAACAAAAATATTTTTTGATACTTGTCACTTTCTTATGTTTTTTAGTGTCACTTGTCATTTTCTTATAATCCTATTTAATTATTTTTTTAATTAATGAGTTATATTATCTCTCCTATCAAATAATTATATTATCTTTTCAATTAAATAATTTTAATATTAATGACTACCAATATTATTTACCTTTTTATAATAGAAAATAGTTTTTGATAATTTATAAATCGAATACTTCAATTAAAGAACCAACTTTAAAACAGTTTATAAAACATGAAATTTTCTAAAAATCAATTTATTATAAAAATAAGAAATATTTAAAAATGGTATTCAAGAAAATTAAAGCTTTATAAAAACAAGTTTTCTTAAAAAAAAATTTTTATAAAATTTACTATAAATCAAAGTTTTTAAACAATGAGAGTTTTATAACAAATGATATTTCTTGAAACAAAATGTTTGAAAAATAATTCTTTTAAAAATCAAGAGTTATAAAAATGATAGAAAAAAAATTAGATTTTTAGTTCATTATGTTTAATGATATTTTCAAATTGAATTATTTAAATTTAATAACTATAGAAATTATACATTATTTTCTTGATTTTGTTTAACAATTAGATTTTGATAGAAAAACAACTGAACTTTTAACATCAGTTAATATAAATATCTTTATTGTTACAAATCAAGAAGGTTAAGTATCATTTCTTTAGTTAGTGAAAATTTTATTTATTGTTTTATTACTTAAAATACTTATTCATACTTAATTTAATCAATCTATATTAAAAATATTATTTTATAATTTCTAAATTTTTATAATATGTATTTAAAATATTACATTCAATCCGTGTATTACACGGGACAATAACCTAGTAATACAATAAATGAACATACATTGTTACTTAAAAACACAATGTCCCTAGAAATTAAAGGGGGAAAACATATGTTTTAAAGTTTTTATAAGAGTTTTCATCTTTTCAAAACGTTTTATGACCACTTCAACCAACATGAATACTATTTTTTTTTTATTCTACCATAAAAATCATTGGTAAGTGTTGATTTTTTTTTAAGTGCTTCTTCAACGGGTAACAAATCAAACAATGTGTTGTATGTGTCTTTACACTATAATTTAACCATCTTTTGTAATACTTAAACCATTCTAGACTAAAACTTCTTGATTTACCACTAAACGATCGTTGTAGATGATCACGGCCATTCAATATATTGACATTGTTCTCCAAGCAAATATGTCCATATGATTTCATGATTTGCCAATGAGCTTAAAGCTCAACTGGTACTCCATGTTATCATAAAGCTTAGACTTTGTAAGGTCATAGGTTCAAATCCTGATCAAAACGGTCAGTATGGGGTTTTACCAAATAGTGGGTTTTCTCCTGAGGAGCAGGTGATTTTGTTTGATTCAGCGTTCGCCAACACCTGGGCTTTAGATCCCAGGTAGTTGATAGCGGACTGTGGTCGCAACGCGTGTGTTGTTGGTTTTGAGGATCCATTTGGACTATGAAGAGGTATGCCGCTGAGCCCACGTTTTCTGTTAAATAATAATAATAATAATAATAATAATAATAAGTGGATAAGATGCAATTAGTTTTCTATTAAATGATCTCATGAAAGATTATCCAATTCAACTTTGTCATGAAAATTACTCGAAGCTAACTAGCTAAGTTTGATGACCTCTATTCCAAAAATCATTCAATAAACCCTAAAATTTTAGTTCTAACAATATGAACTAATAAATGATTAATTCCTTGATTTCAAGTTATTTGAACAAGGTTTCGACATTCTTAAAGATGAAACATGCATTCAAGAACATAATCATGTATCAATTAACTAATCAAGTTGCATTAAAGAATCATAAAAGGAAAACTAATCTTTTGATTTTTGAGATGAAATTAAATTTTAGGGAAGATGAAGTCCAAAATCAAACCAAGAAACGCTAGAAGACATTGCTTAATGCTTAGTTATTTCAATCGAACTATGAACTTAGGAAATGTTCGACGTAATTCGAACCAGGTGGGGTGAGGGCCGAGGCAAAGGATTCGATGTGTCGGCATTAATGGGTAGTTAAACATGGATGCATGAATCAAACATGGTTTGGTGTAATTAAACGTGGTTTTGAACCAAAAAAAAAATGGCAACAAAAGGATTTGAACCAAGGATGCATGAATCTAAAGAATAACCATCCAACAAACTTTATTTATATTTTTTTTTACTATTAATCTTACTCAACTATATTTATAGTTCAGTTCAAAAAAATCATATGGTATCAAAAATAATTAAATTATACGTGTTCTAGCAATGATTTGAAATTCATTTAGGTCTCTGACCCCAACCCCTAAAAGGCTAGGTATTCCATGCTTGATTTAACGAATTTATTTTGCATAGGTAAGACACGTGAGCCCTTTAAGAATTTAAAATTTATAGAAAAAAATTATTATTTGTATAGCCCTATAACTCATTGCAACCGATGTGTGTGTGATTGATGTAAATGAAAAATATATCACAAATGATCTTTCTTGTTTACCATGTAATTTGGTCTTTGGAATGAAAAAAATTCAAACTTAGCCTAAATGATTATGAGCTGGTTGCATATTTAGTTTCCAACAGGGACGGATGTTTTTTAGGGCCTGGGGGGGCCAGCCCCTTGTTTTTCGGATCAAAAAGGTCGATTTAGTAATATTTTATCAGAAAATCCTTCGGTTTTTCGTTTTCTTCCTAAAAATCCTTCGACCCCTCCGCTATCTTTCTAAAAATGATCGGCCCACTCCGTTTTCTTTCTAAAAATCTTTCGACCTCCTCTGAACTTTTTTTAAGCTCCGTCACTGGTTTCCAACGTTAATTCCTATTTCCTACCAGTTTTAACGAAAAATGACAATGCACTTATACGGATTAGGCTAGTTCAGTTTTTTTCCAATTACAAACCTAATAAAATACTATAATATTTTCCCTCCATGCAAACGTAGATATGTATGATGTATCACTTGTTTTGTCCCTAACATTAACTCACATTATTTTAAGGGAAATTACAAAGTCTAATAAAATACTCCATCAGTTTTCAAATTGCATACAATAATGGAACATTTTACTAGGGTTTGCAATGTGAATAGATTGAACTATTGAAGTATCTTCGTTTGTGGCATGTGATACCATTTTATTAAAAATTAAGGGATAACTTTGTAGAAATGTAACAAACTTTTCATTTTGTTCCAATCAAGTCATTCAAACTTTTTTTGTCCTAATTAAGTCATTCAAGTTACTTTTGTGTTTGAATTCTATGTTTTTAACTTGAATAGTAGGTAATACATGTTGATATAAGTTTAAGTGAATAATTTTTTTTAAAAAAATGACTGATTTGAATCAATAATTATTAATTTTAACTAATATCTGACAAAGAACAAAAAATTAATAATTAATAATTACTTATTCAAGTCAGTCATTTAAAAAAAATATTCACTCAAACTTATATCAACATGTATTACCTACAATTCAGGTTAAAAATATATAATTCAAACATAAAAATAACTTAAATGACTTAATTGAGACAAAAAAAAAAGTTTGAGTAACTTAATTGGAACAAAATAAAAAATTTGTTACATTTCTATGAAGTTTTCCCAAAAATTAACGAGATTTTGATTCAGGGATAACGTGCAACCATCCTATAATGTATTGAACTAAGTTTGAAAATTCTCATTCAAGAGGTTAGTATGTGAGATTCCCAACCTAATCATGATCGCATATTCCATGAAAATAGTGTGACAAGCATTGATCACATGACATGCACAAGGGCCCCCAACAATCTCACAAACCAACTGCTAAGCCTCATGTGAGCTCTTAAAAAATCATGTGAGATTTGATGTGTGTAAAATCTATGTGTTTTTAATACGAAAAATTAATGACACAATAAAGTTTAAAATGGGTTTTCATCAAATGACCAAACTGCACATGTTAGGCAAGTGTACCTAACGTTATGCAATACAGGTTTGACAAAAACCAGATGTCTATCCATGGGACACATATAATGAAGACCAGTAATAAACCGTTTTCAATATCCAACCGATGTGAGTTTAACTATTTTATGAATGATTCAGATTTCAAACAAAAAAAATGAAGAAAAAGAAAGTAATTCAAAAGAGCAATTATAAACAAAGTGAAACAATAAACGTGAAAATTATTATTTAGGTCTCGAATCCTCATAAATAAGCAAAAGCAATTGTAAAGTAACTAAACCAATGAACTGTCTCCAAATTAGAAGAATCAAAACCTAAAGGACTATAGATACATCATATAGATTATGACAATCAATACAAAAGAAACAAACTGTTCTAGTTGTGTCAAAAGTTATAAAGGTTTAAAATTCTAGTCAAAGGCAATTCAACCCAACAAACAATGGAACAATAAAGTTATGACTAATCTAAATAGCCCTAAAGTTGTTAAGAAATCTTATTTTGATTCATATAATGATCTCAAAAAATCAAATTCATGAATAAGCAACTATATCTTACGTCTGCAAGCATAAAAATTAACCAAACAATGAATAGATTGATTTTAAGCAAAGATGTTGATTGTCCAAAGCTAACACCTATCAATGCATTATTGTTCAGCCAAGATTACCACCAAGAGTTAGCATTTCCTAGTCCTAGTATCATACGTTAGATTGAAAATAACTAGTAAACAATCCAACAATAAGCATAATAACACAAGGGGTAGTTCTACATGCATTGATCAATCTACCCACATAATCAGATTTTAAAGTCAACATAAATCAGCAACACATTATCATCATAACAAAATTGAAAAGGAATTATTAAAGTTAACACAATTTCATTGGAAAAGTCAAACATATATTGAAATCATCAAAACCCAAGAAATAAACGAATTAGCTGAGCATGGTTGTGAAAAACTGAACAGAAGTCATAAACATAGTCATGGTTTAGAAGAATAATGAAAAAATTGAAGAAAACCCAAACCGAAAGGCTGATACCTGCTTTAATTCAATCCCGATCAACCACAGCTCAAAAATCGTCAAGTTCTCAATTTTCTGCTTCAAAAACCCCAAAATTGCGTCCTGGAAATCGATCCTTCGCAACCCTAGACGTGTAAAACCTTTAATAAATTAAAAATTATGGTTTTTATAGTCATACTGGTCGTATGAGGTGCATATGGCATGTATCGAGGCCCATAGTTGCTTTTCCAAGGCTTGAAAGATAATATGGACATGCATATGGCCTCTGGTCCTCATACACCCTAGCATACTGTCACACCCCGAGCCGGCGGGAACGGATCGGGTTTTTCAGTCGGGCGGAAGGTTCCCGAGGCGTGATATCTTGAGTGATAATCGAATGATCAGATTATTTACATAGCACATGATAAATAAATGAGAAATGCTAACACATCCATAATATAGAATTACAAGATTAAATTACAATGTATCGTTCATAATTTAACCAAGTAAATCTATCAAAAGAATCAATGAACTATATCTTGTATCTGTACAAGATATACAAAAGATGATTCATTGTTTTTGTCAACAAAGCATGCCACACAAAATGAAGCTAGGTCTTTTAAAAGTCCACTAGCTTAGTCCATGCATATAAGTAGCTACACCTGTTCATCACCTGAGAAAGACATGCATTTAAACAAAGTAAACACTAGGTTGGTGAGTTTATAAGTATGTTAATTGAAAATCTTGATTCATTCACATGCACAATCACAATGTATATTATGTTACTTGTATGTTATTTGTTTCACATGTTCACCCAATGGCTTCTCAATAGTTATATTCACAAGTAATATATCATCCTAGTAGTGATGCTTATATATATGTCATATGTAAGGTAACTAAGCCCTAGCCAACATCCCACCACATCACTACTAGAACTTCACACTACTTGCAATACAACTATTGATTTCCATTCCCAATTCCACATGTTCATCTCATTCTATCACCTGTGTTCTCATGTATAGAATAATATGATAACAGCGTTGTAGTTATCAAACCGAAGTATTGTTAACCAATATATGTGTTAAGGATATTAGATTCTCAATCTGTGCTTTGTATTATTTTATAATTGTGGGGTTAACTGTTGTTTCACTTTTAGATATTAAAAGTGTTAGTTAACTGTTTGTAATGTATTCTCAAATGCAACGTATAGAGCCCAAAAGGAGTCCATTGTGATCCTCACGTAATCAGATTACAATGCACCCGATTCACCTCTATCCCGCCGTGTGATCCCATAGCCTTCATCGGAACTGTTACTAATAATATGACGTGAGAGAAAATAATTTCCTCAGTCTACTAGTCCACAGGTAACGATGGATGATGTACATAGATGTTATTGTGTATCTCAATGTAGGATGTTCTCATGTAATTAACAAGATTGAATAAGAACTAGTCTTATTACGTTATGTTAATCATCGTGTGAATCACATTGTCATCATGAAGTTACGTTATCATGATATCATTCCTTGTAATCCATAAGATCACCATGTAATCCTTAAGCCGTAGTAAGAACTAGTCTTAGTACCCTTAAGTGACGCAGGTGGTGGATAATCAATGCGTTCATACTATCGCATAGTATGTTTTTAAGTTGTAAACTAAGTGTTATAAGTGATTGACTTATCACACTTGGTTTATTATAATGTGAAATGATATTTAGAAGATGTTTTATCTTCTAATCATTCATGTGTGGTGCCGTGTCATCATGTTTCTCTGTAATTGTTCTCATTGTTTATTCGTGTATGAATTTTCTCAACGTTTGCTCATGTAGGAATAACTAACTGTTGTGAGATAAAATCTTACAACTATGTTATTTTAGTGTGTTGATGAACTATGAAATTATATTATCATATTCATCTGAGTTTCCCTGTTATCTCATGATCATACAAGCATGCAATGACAGGCGATAATAAACAATTTAATATTATCTAAATCAAAGCATAAGCAATATGTTAAGCAAAACTTTTAAACAAGTAAAAGTAAGCATGTTTCTCAGCCCCGAAGGTTTAAAATCAGTTAAGATTAAATAAAAGGGGCATATGAACTCACCTTGTTGTTGAAGTGGGTTGACTTAGCTTAAAAGAGAATGCACGCGCTCTTGTTGGTACTTGAGTTTGTTTTCACGATCCTGTATTGATTTCACGTATTTGGTAACTTGCAAGTATAAGTTATAGAAATTCGTGCGTGTGTATGTGTTAGCCATAAAGTTGGCTAACTCTCGTAGGTCTCGGTCACTATTCGGCCCTGATTTCGCTTGTGTTAGATGTTACTAATGCTTAATTAATATCATTAAACTTAGTACACTTTATTATTTGTATTATGTTTAACTTTGTTTTGACCTTGCCATGTTGTGAAATCTTGAACCCTGTTAACGCTTTCTAAATATAGTCTTGATTTGTAGTTTAAGATCCTCTATGCTGTCCATGAACATCCTAGATTGAATGTTACTTAGTGGTTAAATAATCATTTATCGTTCTTGTCAAAACTTAGAGCTTTATTGATTGTAAAGTTATTTAACCCATCATATCAAACTTTTTAGTGATGGTTTTCATAGTTAGAAATGTGATCCATTTAGTATGTGGGCCTAAATAAGGTAGTCATGGGCCCATTGAGTTCGAAGAATTTCGTCATCAATGACGTAAACACATTCAACCGTGCTTGAAATCTGCGTTATTTCAGCTATTGTAATTATTGCAGGTTGATAGTACGCGAGACGAAGATTTGATCGAAAAATGGACGAAATTACCCTAGGGCGGTACGCCCCAAGCCACGCATCTAGTTGGGGCAATGCGCGCGGAAAGCAACGAAAATATCTGGATTTTTACATCCGCGCGGTACGCCCCGCGCCAAGCAATGGTCTGGGGCGATGCACCTGGGGCTAATTACGTCGGCAAGTGGATAAAATGATCAGATTTCATCATCATCATCTCTATCTTCTACTAGACGACACCACTACCACCTTCGAATATTCTACCATCTAATCCATAAAACTTGCGTTTTGAAGCTTTCTGATCGTGTGGATCGCTCCAGGGAACGTTTTTACAAGTCCAGATCATCTTTTTACCCGCAGAACTCCGTCTGACTAGGTAACGGTTCGTTTTAACCTTCTAGTTTGATAATGATTGATTAAATCTTGTTTTTGAACGGAATGATATAGTTAGGGTTGTTGATTATTTCCTAGATGATGGCTAGGATTGATTATAAACGAAAAACACGATGTTTTAACGGGTAAATCCTTGTTTTGATCCGTTGTAATGCCCGGTTTGCATGAAATCATAACAATGGTTATAATGGTTTAAACCATTTGATTGTGACAATGTAGGTGATTAGTTTGATTAATCTTTAACATGCAACGTGAAAATTGGGTGTTTCAAACTAATCACAATCATTAACATACTCATCGGAACGATTATCTGATGTTTATGATAACAGTCAGATTAGTATGTGTGACAATCCGACTTTTTGAATTAACCTCGTTAACCCCCGTAGGCCAAATTGTATGTTATGAGGCCCAATTGAAGCCCAATTGTAAGTGATGAGGCCCAATTGCAAATAGGAAGGCCCAATGAGGCCAAGGGAGGCCCAATGAGGCCAAGGGAGGCCCAATGAGGCTAAGGTAGGCCTAATGGTATTTATGAGGCCCAATTGGGTTAACCTAGCCCAATAATGTTCAATTGATTCAATTAGTGACAATCCGGCATTTCCGATTAATTCCGTTAACTCTAGGATTAATCGAAATGAGATGTTATTGATCAAGAATAATTTATAAGGGTTTGAATTAATCAAAATAAGCCTAAAACACTTAGGTTATAGGGGTTTAACTTGTAAATGATTAGAATGATCAGCTTTGACTTTTTAAAGTCAAAATTCGGCAAAATAATCAAATAAAAATCGAAATTGGATCCTAAAACAAATTATGGGTGAATTGAATCGATTATAACAGTCACATTGATGATTACCATCATCAATTCAGAGTTTATTACGTGCATTATGGTCGAATTAAACCGGAAATAATACTAAAAGTCGAAACCGTCGATGGCAATCATAGTATACCTATGATTCGACTTTAACATTCCGAATTGGGCATTCATACTCATCAATCGGCACTATTAGGTTCTTCTACACTCAACAATTCGGTCTAAAGAGTTGTGAACAGAAGAGTTCAAGTGGAGCTTAGCCGAATTTCATCTTCTAATCGAACTACATCGAATCATCATCAATCAAGGTAAGAATCTATTCCCATACAACCTAAACCTGCCGATTTGGAATAAACCCATATTAATTTTGATTGATAACATCGAATACTATGAATCCAAGTTCTAGGGTTCATCATGTTTGATGATTTGGGGATTTTTAACTAAACAAAGTTAAAAATCAAATTAAATCATATGGGTAGTTTCAGAAACCTCCGACTGAACTAACCCGTATGCCAATTTCAGAAATCAAACATAACTTTAGTGATTTCGATTCTAGGGTTCTTGAGAGAATATGAATTGGGGGATTTCGAAAGAATGGGGTTATGAATTCAATTAAATGTTACCATGAGCTTCAGAGGATGTCGATTAGGAGTAAACCTTTATTAATTTTGTAAAACAAAATCTAATTATTAGGTTTTGAGTTTTAGGTTTCTTGAACAAAAAGAGTTTAGGGATTTTGATATGAATGGATTAGTTTTCGAATCAAATGACTCAGACATGTTCGAAATAGCATGCACAATGAAAACCCTATGAATTCAGACATTGTGGTTCATCAATTTGATTGATTTGAATGGGGGTTGATGAATTCGAATTCGGACCTATGTACATCCAAATAAACGGGTTAGAGTGATTGGTTTTTGAATTCAAACCGTCTACAAACTCTCTTAAGTTAGTAGAATAATAACCCTATGGTTTTAAGATCGATTGAAATCGAATCGTGGTTCAAATAGAGGTTAAAAGGTTCGGTTGGGGAAGAATAGGGAAACCAGGAGAGTTGTATTTAAAAGGAGTTGAAATGGAGTATTGATGCGATACCCTAGCGGGCGAGACTGGTAAGACGCGTGTGTATTGTGTGAAGGGTCGCGGGTTCGAGCCATGCATTGGCCGGTTTTTGTACCATTTTAGTATTTTTGCAATATCTTTAGCATACGAATTCCGATTTAACTCGTTCAAATTGCGTTGGAACCGTAACGGAATCCCGAACATATTTGAATAATAAAATTCACATTTTTGATCGAAAACGTAATCGCGTATAATTACGTTATTTAAATAAAATCGTATATGATTTTATTTAAAAGATTTCAAAGACACGCGTATATACGTATGCGTATTCCTAACACTCTAACATACGTGTGTTGACACGTATGTGATTTCAAGCACAAAACGACTATCTGAATAACACTAGGTTATTGTTAAAACATAGGTTCTTCGTAGGAGGACTGTTTACACGAGTTTAAGTGCGTTTGATCATTCTGCAACAATCAAAGGTGCGTACAAGGCCACTTTCTTATTTTAACTGTTTTGGGGGAGAAAACATGTGCAACAAACATTTTTAGATACATATCGCTTGCATGAGTTAGCTGTTTACATTATGTGACAACATAGCATTTAAAAGTCCTTACACACTTCGAACCGTTTAGTTTGCCGTAGCGCAAAGCGTGGTAGTTAGAAATAGATCTATTAGGTTTGACAAACCTCACTTGGTAGATGGGATCTACACAGGTGTTTGACTGACCAAACATTCATTACTATTGTTTGTGCTAGACAATAGTGGCAAGGCAAAAACAAGCTATAGCATGGCAATCGTCAGCTTCGGTGTCGACCACTTATGTAAATAGTACAAATGACTAGCTATCATGACTATGCATGTGTGATTATGTTATCTGCAAACTTGATATTCAAACGGTTGTTTTAAACATTATGAATGCTTAAACCTGTGTTATGCACCAACCTTTGTGTTGACTTGATTTACATGTTTTCTCAGGACGTTAAGGTGCGTAAGAAAGCAGGCATGGACTAGGAGATTGAGTCGCATGCATGACTTTACATTTTAGTTATTTGAATTTGAACATTTGAGACATTGTATTGTAATTTACATTTTACAATTGTTACTGGTTTTAAAACGCTTCTGCAAACTTTGAAAACTCTGATGTTATGTTTTTAGACCAAAGTATGTTTTGAAATCCATATAGAGGTCTTCGTTATGTCTAATGATCTGAGATCCTGGTTTGTCACGTTCCCAAACGGTATGATTCCGTTAGTTGAAAATTGGGGGTGTGACAGTATGTTAAACATGGTTATTAAACCTATTCTAATACTACATTGTGATATTTCATGATATTTGGGTAATCAATAACAAGGATTAATCATTCCTAAGCCAATAATCTATCTAGGAATTGTTTTAGCATTATAATCAACAACATTAACTATTTGGTTAATCCGAGATTATTCTGATTAATCAAACATGTCATCAACTGCATATTAGGAATCTGAATCAGTATAGGTTCCTACATTATCATACATTGTATGATATGACATTAAAATAAATAATTAAATATTAAACATCAGTTTGATGACTGTTAAGACAATGTCTTTGACATTGGACGTTCAGAAAGATATAATCAGTATGTTATAACACTAATAACTCATTGAACATAACAAAATATAGAATCACCTCTTTATTATCAGTTTTGAGATATTATGCTACTACTGAATTATCAGGTGAGTTTCGTACAACCCCTTTTCTTTTTAAATCTTTTATAAACATCGAGGTAACACTGTGAATATTTCAGAACTATATGATATGTATCACTGTTATCTGTGTGATTTCATGTGATTGTTGAGAACTTGTGGATTTCATGGGATTTTTCCTTGAGAACAGAACACTATCAAAGAACTTAAAAGTCCTCATTTTTGAACTGTATCTAGTGAACCCATGTGTGGCTAAACAGGAAACAATGATAGTACTATCGGCTGACAACCCATTTGCTGGGAGGATTGCATCTCCCCTGGTGTGAATGTTTGTTACCTGTTTTTAGAACTTCTTAATATGGTGATAGACATTAAGACAATGAGGCATTAAGATGTTACCGACGGGTAGTATCTTATAGATCGGAAACTGTCCGAAAGGAACTAGATACGGGTCCCATGGTTATCTTGAACAGAACATTTTGAGAACTTGTATAACATATCATATTATGGAACATGAACTGTATGAACTCACCAGCTTTGTGCTGACGTTTCAAACTTAAACCTTTTTGCAGGGAGATAGTGACTTACCGGGTGAGGCTGCACATCACGCAGTTGTAATCTAATAAGATTGTTGTGTACTAAACTTAGTTTGTAAATTATAATGTTAATGTAATTACGATCCCTTGTAATGTATTTATTTTAAGATAATCTGTGTGCTGTGATATCGGTTCAAGTAAGTCACACCTCATCTCTCAGACATCACCATTATGCTTCCGCAACCATCTTAGAGTGACGAGTGACATCATCTCAGGTGACGAGAGGTGGGGGTGTGACAGGGTGGTATCAGAGCCACATGTTATAGAATTTAGGTGGACTTAGAGACCTAGACTATAACCATAGGCTCGTATAGTAACACAGAGAGCACCGAACATAACTAATGAACAAAACTTGTTTTGAATTAAGACAGAATCATCAAGTAGTACAAATTACAGTTTTGATTGGCCAACACAACTGGAATTTGCATCACTTGTACGTTCTAGTGAATTTCATTGCAAGCAGAACAGTAATAATTATAAATATAATTAGCCGCTTTAAGATAGGAAGACATGTTATATCATGTTTATGTTGAATATTTTATTCAATATTTATTTCATGGTACTGATCTGGAAACTTTGTTTGTACAGCGATGGCTGATCCACCTGAGCGCTACATATACCAGAGGTTTCCATATGTGATTCTAGATGACACACCTAGCTCGAGTTCGAGTTCTGATTCCGATCCATCGGAAGAGTCTGCGGCTGCATCACAGACTATTCCACCAGTGCCACAGACACCACCATTACATGTGCTAGCACCACCAGCATCACCTGTTTCATCTAGACATTCTCAATTACCTACTGAGAATGTTCCTGCTGATAGGAGGCAGAGTGCTTCTCCTCCTAGGATTCCTGTCTGGGACGGGCTTAGGCATATGCGGGGTCAAGCCCGCAAGACCACAGGACTACCTCCGAGACGTCAGATGGCACCAAGGGATGTGCCTACCACTTTCCATGAGGTGGGAGAATCCTCCCATCAAGCGGAACTACGGGCGCAATTGCAGCAGGTCGCTCAGGATCTGCAAGGGACACGTCAGGATTTGCAGGGAACTCGTCAGGATCTGCAGCAGCATCAGGCTACCGTAGAGGACGCACGAGCTACTGTATTGGAGATACTTACATCTCACCTGACTCTTATGAGTCAGGTGACTACCTTAGGTACAGATGCTCAGGCTTGGAGAGTGGTGGTCGAGGACAGATTGAGGAGGACTCTGGGGCAGATGGTGATGACTGCATTCTGGTAGCAAGTGGCGGTGATGAGAGAGAGGGTTGTGTGGATGAGAGGGGTGTTGATGGGAGTATTTGCGGGGATGAGCTTAGAGGCCAGACTACTCTGTGTGTCTATAGTGCTGGTCATTATGGCTATTGTGCTGGATTGCTTATTGTACTTTATGCGGTAAGGGTGACCTAGGGAGCGAGTGGTGGAGATCATACTGTACATATTTTGTGACATAGCTAGATCTGGTGGTTGTGAGTGCGGGATATTTTGATGTACACAGATCCCGAGTTTGTGAAATGTAGGGTAAGATGTTGTTCTAACGTGTCATGACTTTTGATGTATCAAAACTTTCTATGTATAAAACTATGGTAGTGATAAAAAATGGTTGTTTTGTGTACTTATCTGTGTAATGAGTTATGAGTGTGATGTGTGAACTATATTTCAATAACAAACTCGTATGAACTAAGACTAGAACTGTGAGAACATATCTATTGCCTGTGTGGCAATGTATCATAAAACTTTGAGAACAATTCTGTGTGAGAACATATCTATTGCCGGTGTGGCAATGTATCATAGAACTGTGAGAACATTTCTGTGTGAGAACAATTCTGTGTGAGAACATATCTATTTTCGGTGTGGCAATGTATCATAGAACTGTGAGAACATTTCTGTGTGAGAACAATTCTGTGTGAGAACATATCTATTGCCAGTGTGGCAATGTATCATAGAACTGTGAGAACATTTCTGTGTGAGAACATATCTATTGCCTGTGTGGCAATGTATCATAAAACTTGGAGAACAATTCTGTGTGAGAACATATCTATTGCCGGTGTGGCAATGTATCATAGAACTGTGAGAACATTTCTGTGTGAGAACAATTATGTGTGAGAACATATCTATTGCTTGTGTGGCAATGTATCATAAAACTTTGAGAACAATTTTGTGTGAGAACAATTCTATGTGAGAGCATATCAGTGTCTTGCATGATAATCTATCAAAAACATGGGTAATAACATATCAATATTACAATGCTTTGAGCTGTGTAATATTTTGACATGTTTTTGAATTAACAGGACTGAGTATAACTACGAACATTAGCGTGATTCTGTGTACGAAGAACATGTTTGAACTATATCAATGTAGTTATACTATATTTCTTATAACCATAATTCAATGTAAATTTTTCAGTGTAACTGAATGTGATTGAATTTAAGTGATCAAACGGGTTATATCTTTAATGTTCTTGAACTGACCTGAGTTTGTCTGCATGTGAGCAGAACTATGGCTCCTAAAAGAGGTCGACCAGCTAGAAAAGCTACCAAGAATGTTACTAACTCAGGGCCGAGTCAAGTTCCACCTGTGAATGTGGAATCAAATCCAGATCCACAGGTTAATCTGGAAACAAATACTGCTCCACCAGTGAACCCTGGAGCGAACACTGCTCCACCTGCAGGTGCAAGTGGATCTGAAACGAACGAAGCAATGATAGCGCGAATTGTGCGGGAACAGCTATCTGCTTGTGGTGTTCTGATACAAAACCAACCGCATATCACTGCGGGTTCTGGTGGGGACCACGATCATACTGAACAAAATGCTACTGGTGGTCACATAGAAACTCATACTACCACCGGTGCAACAATAACAAAAACAACGGTTCCTGATCCACCGCAGCAAGGATGTACATATAAGTACTTTGCTTCTTGTAACCCTCCTACTTTCACAGGTAAGGAAGAAGCGGCGGGACTTTTGAGGTGGATCGAGGAAATGGAAACAAAACTCAAGATCAGCCAATGTTCGGCAGAGCATAAGGTGTCTTATGCTGCTTGTTCTCTGAAAGAGTCAGCTTTAACCTGGTGGAATACCCAGGCTAAAACGTTGGGCTCAGCTACAGTTGATTCAATGGGCTGGAATGATTTTAAAACTCTGATTATGTCAGAGTACTGCCCAATCACTGAAATCCAAAAGCTCCAGGAGGAATTCTGGAATCATTCAATGATCGGTGCTGATTGTTTAGCTTATACCGATCGGTTTCACGAACTTACTTGCTTACTTCCCAATATGTTTCCTACGGAAGCAGCACTAATTGAGAAGTATATCAAGGGCCTGGTTCCCCAGATTCGGGGAATGGTAACTGCAGCTGAACCTACCACTCTTAAACGTGCAATTCTTTTGACCACTAAGCTTACTGACGAGGCAGTAAGGAGTGGTACCTTGTCAACAAAAGCTCAGACGGCCGTGGGCCGGAGTGATGTCGGTACCTCGAACGTTTCTAAAGGTACCAAACGAAAGTGGTTTGGCAAAACTAAGGCCAAGGTTCCGGCTGAAACTAGCAAACCAGTTGTGAGAAACTATGGTGCGGTGGTTCCTGAGAGGAAAGCTTACACTGGGCAGGCACCCAAATGCAATAGGTGTTCATTCCATCACACAGGACCGTGTCCTGTTTGTCGAAACTGTAATCGAATAGGACACTATGCTAAATATTGCAACTTTTCTGCTCAGCCATCAAATCAAGCACCAAGACAAACCACTCAAACAAACCGGTCTTGTTACAAGCGTGGAAGTCCTGACCATCTTATGCGAAATTTTCCGAACAATAACACCACCAATCAGGGAAACGAAGCTAGGGGAGAGCTTTTCAGATTGGTGCGACCGAGGCGAGGCACGATGTGAAATCGCGTAGAAAATCCTCTACGAAGAACCTGTTTTTTTTAACAATAACTTAGTGTTATTAGGGATGTCGTTTAATGTTTGAAATTACATACGTGTCAATACACGTATGTTAGAGTGTTAGAATCGTGCATACGTAAGTACGCGTGCCTTTAAAATCGTTTAAATAAAATCATATAACCATATATGATTTTATTTAAATAAACGTAATTATACGCGATTACGTTTTCGGGTTAAAATATAAATTTTATTATTTTATTTTGTTCGGGATTTCGTTACGGTTCCAACGCAACTTGAACCAGTCGAAACGGAGTTATAATGAAGAAGTTATGAATTAAAAACCAAAATTGGTTTTAAACTCAAAAACCGGTGGTGCATAGGGTCGAACCCATGACCCACCATCCTCAACACACATTGCTTACCATCTCCTCTGTTTTAGTTTTTGTTAACAGATTGATGTTTAGATGGTTATAACCACAACCGAACTGGTTCCCTTTGTTTTATCTTTAACCGAACCAAATGGTTCCAATTGAACCCAAATTCGAATCCACTCGGTTCCAAAACCATAGGGTTTTCATTTGATATGATATTTCGAATCCTTCTAAGTTGTTTAATTCGAAAATCATGTTCATTAAGGTAACAATCCCCAATTTGTTTTTGGCTCAAAAATCCCGAAATAGGTTTATGTCCAATTCGAAAGTGTTGGATAAAATTAGTATAGGGTTTTTATTACCAAACATATTTCGAACTAGTCTGTACTAATAAATTCAAAATTTTTTTTGTTCGATTGGCCCAAGAACCCTAACTCGTTCTTAACATGAACCCTAGAAATCAAAGTTGTTTAATTCTCGGTTGTAATATGAAATTAACATGGGTTTCTCATTAAGACCATCATTTCGAACCTGTCTGCATAATTGAATAAGATTGATAACTCGTTTAAACCATAAACCCCCAAAACGTTTTTCTTAGAAAACCCTAAAGTTAGAAATCCTTCAATTCGCTAATTTTTGTTAAAACTAACATAGAGGTTTCATTATAAATGTGTTCTCGAAGCCTTCTGTATAAATTAATTTGGTTTTGAAACTTGTTTGAGTAAAAACCCCCAAATGGTATTCTAGGATGAACCCTAGAATCCGAACTCGTTCAATTCTTTATTGATTCGAAAATTTTACATATGGGTTTTGTTAATCGGCATATTCTGAGACCTGTGAAGCCATTTAATTCGGTTTTTAAATTCGTTTACCCTAAAACCCCCAAATCCATATATTCGAAGAACCCTAGAATTCGGATTCTTTCAAATCGTGATTCTCAGGTTCCATTTCATTAGGGTTTTGCTTTAACATGTCAAAAGGAATGTGTAGGTGTTAAGACTTACTCGAATGGTTCCCGAATTGACCAAGATCGACTATGTGTGAACTTCGGCCAAGCCCTAGAATCCAATCTTCTTCCTGTGGCTTCTACGATCAAATTGGCTTGTGTAAAAACTCCTGAGAGTGCCGATTGAGACTTCTGTATGTTCGGGTGTGAGAAATTTTATCGAATTTTTTTGTTTCATGAGTCCTATTAACGGTTTTAACATTTTAAGTCATTGATTGACTTTAATCCGACAATTTATGATCTAATAACGTATAATAGCTGTTAGTAATCATCAATGAGATGATTATTATTAGTTTCATATCGGTTACAAATCTTATTATTACGAAATTTGAATTTTCCATTGTTATTTTACTCAAATTTTGACTTTAAAAGTCAAATTTGATTGTTCTAGTTATTAACAAATTTTATCCTTGAAATTTATTATTTTTAAACTTGTTTTGTTCAATTACAAACCCTTTAATTTGATTTTGTGACATTTCATACCATTTTTGTTAGTTTTCGGTTAACGAAGTTATCCCGAAATTGCCGGATTGTCACATCATCCCCTTGTTGAAGGAATTTTCGTCCCGAAAATTAGTAAATGTTAGGAATGTTAGGAGTAGTTAGAAAACTACTTACGAGTTCAAATTGTAAGTGTTAGTGTGATGTCTGATCATTCTTCGTGCTTTTTTGTTCTCACACACAAAGTTCGATGTTTGTAACATCACACCTAAGTGTGATCATTCTATGTATCTGTTTGCGTGCACACAAGTTAGTACACCCAACTGTGTATGTTTTTGTTTGATCATACTGAGTTATGTGACCTTGCACATAGTGATGTTTGCAACTGTTTGTACTATATAACCTCGCACATAGTAAATGTGGGTAACTAATCATGCCTGTACTACCATAACATGTAACATATGAAATGTAGCACATGAAATGTAATGTAGCACATAGTTTGTAACAAAACCAATTGTATAAAGTGTTTGTGCTTACATTTTGAAATCTGAAATGTTGATGTGTGAAGCATCACGTCATCCCCTTGTTGAAGGAAATTTCGTCCCGAAATTTAACGTGTCTTCACAGTGTTTGTAGTTGTTGTTTTGAACAGATGAGAATATTTCTTCATCATTTGGTCTTCCCTTTCCCATGTGAATTCAGGTCCACGTCTTGAATTCCAACGAACTTTGACTATCGGGATCTTGCTTTGTTTGAGTTGTTTGACCTCTCGATCCATAATTTCAGCTGGTTCTTCAATGAATCGTAATTGTTCATCTACTTGTATTTCCTCTAGTGGTACAATCAATGTCTCATCAGAAAGACATTTCTTTAAATTCGAAACGTGAAAGACATCATGAACTCCACTGAGTTCATCCGGTAGTTTGAGTTGATACGCAACCGGACCAATCCTTTTCAGAATCTCAAAAGGTCCTACGTAGCGTGGGCTAAGCTTCCCGCGCTTACCGAATCGTATAACACCTTTCCAAGGTGATACTTTTAGAAGAAATCGGTCTGCTACTTGAAATTCCAATGGTTTACGACGCTTGTCAGCATAACTCTTTTGTCGATCCTGGGCCGCTGCCATACGGTTTCGGATTTGAACTATCTTCTCTGTCGTTTCGTGTACTAATTCAGGACCTGTAGTCTGACTGTCACCAATTTCAGCCCAACAAACTGGTGAACGACATTTACGACCGTACAAAGCTTCAAACGGTGCTGCCTGAATACTTGTATGATAACTGTTGTTGTAAGAGAATTCCACTAACGGTAAGTGGTTTTCCCAACTATCACCAAAGTCAATTACACAAGCTCGTAACATATCCTCGAGCGTTTGAATCGTACGTTCACTCTGACCGTCGGTCTATGGATGATATGCGGTACTCATATCCAAACGAGTTCCCAATGACTTATGAAGTGATTTCCAAAAGTTGGAAGTAAATCGAGCATCCCGATCTGATATGATGGAAATTGGCACGCCATGTCGTGCTACCACTTCGTTGATGTAAATACGAGTCAATTTCTTCATCTTGTCGGTTTCCTTGATTGCTAAGAAATGTGCAGATTTCGTTAATCGATCGACAATTACCCATATCGTATCACAACCACTTGGTGTGCGGGGTAACTTAGTAATGAAGTCCATCGAAATCTGTTCCCATTTCCACATTGGTATTTCTGGTTGTTGCAGCAAACCAGATGGTTTCTGATATTCAACTTTAACTTTAGAACAAGTCAAACATTTGCTAACGTACTTAGCAATGTCGGCATTCATGTGAGGCCACCAATATAGTGCCTTCAAGTCATGATACATCTTGTCTGATCCCGGATGGACTGAATACCTGGACTTATGTGCTTCATCCATCACGAGTTCCCTTAAACCACCATGCAAAGGTATCCACAGTCGATTAATGAAATAACGAATTCCATCAGGCTTGACATCTAATTGTGTTTCCATCCCTCGTAAGGATTCATGTACCAAGTTATCCTTTTCTAAGGCTTCCAGCTGAGCACTGCGTACCTTGTCAGGTAAGTCAGTATGTATCGTCATCATAAGTGCACGAACCCGTCTTGTTCCTGTTGTGTCTTTTCTGCTTAGGGCGTCAGCTACCACATTAGCTTTTCCCGGATGGTACTTGATTGCGCATTCGTAATCATTCAACAACTCGACCCACCGTCGCTGTCTCATATTAAGCTCCTTCTGATCAAAGATATGCTGCAGACTCTTATGATCAGTGTAAATGGTACACTTGGTTCCATACAAATAATGCCTCCAAATTTTCAAAGCAAAAACCACTGCTCCTAATTCCAAGTCGTGAGTAGTGTAATTCTTTTCATGTGGTCTCAGTTGCCTTGAAGCGTAAGCAATCACTTTATCACGTTGCATCAACACACATCCCAAACCCTGTGCAGATGCGTCACAGTACACTACAAAGTCTTCTGTTCCTTCCGGTAATGACAGAATCGATGCACTGCAAAGTTTCTGTTTCAATAACTGGAATGCAGCTTCTTGTTTATCCGTCCAGTTATACTTCGTTCCTTTGTGCGTAAGAGCTGTAAGTGGTTGAGCGATCTTTGAGAAACCCTCAATGAATCGTCAGTAATAACCCGCCAAACCAAGGAATTGTCGTACCTCGGTAGGGGTTTTCGGTGCTTCCCAATTCTTAATCGCTTCAATCTTTGCTGGATCAACATGTATGCCCTATTCATTGACTATATGACCCAAGAATTGAACTTCTCGCATCCAGAAGTCACATTTCGAGAACTTAGCATACAATTGTTCTTGTTTCAGTAATTCCAACAGCAATCGAAGATGTTCAGCATGCTCCTCCTCAGTCTGAGAATAGATGAGAATGTCATCAATGAAAACAATGACAAACTTATCAAGATAAGGTTTACAAACACGATTCATGAGATCCATGAATACAGCTGGAGCGTTTGTCAACCCAAATGGCATGACCAAGAACTCATAATGGCCATAGCGCGTTCTAAAAGCTGTCTTCGGAATATCTTCTTCCTGTACTCTGAGTTGATGGTAACCCTATCTGAGATCAATCTTCGAATAGTAACTCGAACCTTGCAATTGATCGAACAGATCGTCAATTCTAGGTAACGGATACCGGTTTTTGATAGTAACCTTGTTAAGTTCCCGGTAATCGATACACATACGGAAAGTCCTGTCCTTTTTCTTGACAAATAAGATTGGAGCTCCCCACGGTGAAAAACTAGGTTGTATAAAGCCCTTATCCAACAAATCTTGCAGTGGTGTAGATAACTCTTGCATCTCAGATGGTGCAAGTCGATAAGGCGCCCTAGCTATCGGTGCTGCGTCTGGTGTAAGGTCGATTCGAAATTCCACCTGTCTGATAGGCGGTAATCCTAGTAGGTCTTCTGGAAATACTTCAGGAAATTCACAAACTACTGGAATGTCTTCAATCTTCTTCTCAGCTACCAGCTTCTCAGTTATAAGTGCTATAACTGCTGTATGACCTTTACACAGATATTTGTGTGCTTTCATACAAGATATTAGACGTAGTGACATACTACTCTTCTCACCTTGTACATACAATGTCTCTCCATGCAATAGAGGTATATGAACGATCTTTTCATCACATACTATTTCAGCCTGGTGTTTGGACAACCAGTCCATGCCAATGACTACATCAAAACTGCCTAAGGTGATAGGCATAAGGTCAATTTCTAGTGTTTGACCCATCAAGTCAAGCATACATCCCTTAAGGATTTGTTCAACTACAATTAACATGCCATCAGCTAATTCTACAGTGTATGGGTTTTCTAAGGCAGTAGGACTAACATTTAGCAACTTAGAAAGTGAACAAGATACAAAACTCCGGTCTGCACCAGTATCAAATAGCATAGAGGCATAGTGATTATTCAAGAGGAACGTACCCGTGACAATGTTGGGATCCTCCCGTGCCTATCGTCCTCCAATCACAAACGCCCTGCCCCTAGCACCATTGTTGTTGTTATTGTTGTTTTTATTGGTGCCATTGTCGTTGCCATTGCCGTTGCCACTTGCATCATTAGTCCCGCCTTTCTTAAGTTGTGGGCAATCCTTTTTGAAGTGTCCTGGCTTACCACACTCAAAACAACCCTTCTGTGCGTTGTTCTGGTTGTTGTTCTGATTGTTGGAATTGTTTTGCAGTTCTTCGCGGCAATATTTAGCTGCATGCCCTCCTTTGCCACACCGTTGACACTTAAACTTATCACACTGATTCCCAGCATGATGGAATCCACACTTGTTGCACTTTAAGTGTTTACCAATATACCACCTGATGATGATGACTGCTGACCACTGTTCGAATTGTGATAAGACCTGTGTGAATCCTGTCTTCGGTTCTGCTGAAACGGCTGTTGATTAAAATTTTTGGTGTTGCTGCTTTCCCACTTCCTCTTGTGGTCTCCCACCTTAGTAGCTGCTGTTCGTTTAGGCAGAGTTCCTTGTAAAACTTCCTGGTCAGTCAATTGGTGCGCTAGTCGAACAGCTTGTTGAATCGTTGTGGGATTTGCAGAAGTAACCAATCCCTGGATCTGAGGCACCAACCCTCCTATGTACCTCTCTATCCACTTACTGGCTGGAGTAGCCATGTGAGGTAGGAGTCTGGCCAGTTCATGAGATCGAGTAGTGTACTCCTCGATGTTAGACCCCTCCATCTTAAGGTGCCAATACTCCTCTTCCAGTTTCTGCATTTCACTACGAGGACAGTACTCCTCTTGCATTAATGTTTTGAATCCATTCCATGTTAGGGCATTCGCTTCTCCCAATCCGAAAGTCTGAACATTGGAGTTCCACCAGGTCAATGCTGGACCCTCCAACGTACCCGTAGCATACTTGACCTTATTCTCATCAGGACAGTTACACATTTCAAACACTGATTCGGCTTTCTCAATCCATCGTAGGAGTCCAATGGCTCCTTCTGATCCTTTGAAGTTGTGTGGCTTACAGTCCAAGAACATCTTGAACGTGCACACCTGTGGTTTCACCAATCCCCCTGCTGGACCATGTGGCCCTGTAGTGTGTGTCTGAGTGTAGTTCGCGATAGCCTCCGCGACCTTGTTGTTAATCAGCTAATTGAGCTCAGCAACTGTCATGTGAATTTTCTCACCGGCCATTATCTTCCTAGTTAAAAGAAATGTTAGAGTGTTATCAAAGTCCAATGTGAAAAGTGTAAACAATACAAACCAGGATCTCAGATCATTAGACATAACAAAGACCTCTATATGATTTTCAAAACATACTTTGGTCTAAAACTGTAATATCAAAGTTATAGCGTTGCGAAAACGTTTTTAAAATATAAACAACCATAACGGTTTGAAAACTGTAAATTACAATGCAAAGTTTCAAATCTTCAAATCAAAATAACTGAAATGTAAAATATGCATGCGACTCGATCTCCTAGTCCATGCTTGCTTGCTTGTGTACCTTAGCGTCCTGAGAAAACATGTAAATCAAGTCAACACAAAGGTTGGTGCATTACACAGGTTTAAGTAATCACAAATATTTGAAACAACTGTTTGAAACGAAATGTTTGCAGATAACATAATCACACATGCATAGTCATGATAGCTAGTCATTTGTACTATTTATATAAGTGGTCGACACCGAAGCTGACTGTTGCATGCTATCGCATGTTTTGCCTTTCCACTATTGTCTAGCACAAACAATAGTAATGTGAATTGGCTAGTCAAACACTTGCGTAGATCCCATCTACCAAGTGAGGTTTGTCAAACCTAATAGATCTATTTCCAACTACCACGCTTTGCACTACGGCAAACTAAACGGTTCGAAATGTAAGGACTTGTAATGCTATGTTTGCACTTAATGTAAACAGCTAACTCATGCAAGTGATATGTATCTAAAATGTTTGTTGCACACGTTTTCTCCCCCAAAACAGTTAAAATACGAAAGGGGCCGTGTACGCACCTTTGATATCAAACAGAATGATCACACACGTGAAATCGCGTAGAAAATCCTTTACGAAGAACCTGTTTTTTTTAACAATAACTTAGTGTTATTCGGGATGTCGTTTAATGTTTGAAATTACATATGTGTCAATACACGTATGTTAGAGTGTTAGAATCGTGCATACGTAAGTACGCGTGCCTTTAAAATCGTTTAAATAAAATCATATAACCATATATGATTTTATTTAAATAAACGTAATTATACGCGATTACGTTTTCGGGTTAAAATATAAATTTTATTATTTTATTTTGTTCGGGATTTCGTTACGGTTCCAACGCAACTTGAACCAGTCGAAACGGAGTTATAATGAAGAAGTTATGAATTAAAAACCAAAATTGGTTTTAAACTCAAAAACCGGTGGTGCATAGGGTCGAACCCATGACCCACCATCCTCAACACACATTGCTTACCATCTCCTCTGTTTTAGTTTTTGTTAACAGATTGATGTTTAGATGGTTATAACCACAACCAAACTGGTTCCCTTTGTTTTATCTTTAACCGAACCAAATGGTTCCAATTGAACCCAAATTCGAATCCACTCGGTTCCAAAACCATAGGGTTTTCATTTGATATGATATTTCGAATCCTTCTAAGTTGTTTAATTCGAAAATCATGTTCATTAAGGTAACAATCCCCAATTTTTTTTTGGCTCAAAAATCCCGAAATAGGTTTATGTCCAATTCGAAAGTGTTGGATAAAATTAGTATAGGTTTTTTATTACCAAACATATTTCGAACTAGTCTGTACTAATAAATTCAAAAATTTTTTTGTTCGATTGGCCCAAGAACCCTAACTCGTTCTTAACATGAACCCTAGAAATCAAAGTTGTTTAATTCTCGGTTGTAATATGAAATTAACATGGGTTTCTCATTAAGACCGTCATTTCGAACCTGTCTGCATAATTGAATTAGATTGATAACTCGGTTAAACCATAAACCCCCAAAACATTTTTGTTAGAAAACCCTAAAGTTAGAAATCCTTCAATTCGCTAATTTTTGTTAAAACTAACATAGAGGTTTCATTATAAATGTGTTCTCGAAGCCTTCTGTATAAATTAATTTGGTTTTGAAACTTGTTTGAGTAAAAACCCCCAAATGGTAGGTGTTAATACTTACTCGAATGGTTCCTGAATTGACCAAGATCGACTATGTGTGAACTTCGGCCAAGCCCTAGAATCCAATCTTCTTCCTGTGACTTCTACGATCAAATTGGCTTGTGTAAAAACTCCTGAGAGTGCCGATTGAGACTTCTGTATGTTCGGGTGTGAGAAATTTTATCGAATTTTTTTTGTTTCATGAGTCCTATTAACGGTTTTAACATTTTAAGTCATTGATTGACTTTAATCCGACAATTTATGATCTAATAACGTATAATAGCTGTTAGTAATCATCAATGAGATGATTATTATTAGTTTCATATCAGTTACAAATCTTATTATTATGAAATTCGAATTTTCCATTGTTATTTTACTCAAATTTTGACTTTAAAAGTCAAATTTGATTGTTCTAGTTATTAACAAATTTTATCCTTGAAATTTATTATTTTTAAACTTGTTTTGTTCAATTACAAACCCTTTAATTTGATTTTGTGACATTTCATACCATTTTTGTTAGTTTTCGGTTAACGAAGTTATCCCGAAATTGCCGGATTGTCACAACTGGTACGTTTCTTCTTAATAATCTATACACATCAGTTCTATTTGATACAGGGGCAGATAAGAGTTTTATCTCTCCTGAATTTGCATCATTACTCTCATTGCCTGCAGTAGATCTAGAAACTCCTTATGTTATTGAACTTGCTAATGGCAAGTTAATCAAAACTAACAGTGTTATTCAGGGATGTTCCTTGAATCTGAATGATCACCTTTTTAATATCAATTTATTTCCGATTGAGCTTGGGAGCTTTGATGTTGTGGTCGGTATGGACTGGCTTTCTGATAACCAAGCGGAAGTTTTGTGTCAACATAAGGTGATCCGTATTCCATTACCTGATGGTAATACACTGATAGTTCAGGGAGAGCGAGCCGGTAGGAAACTTGGTATTATATCTTGTATGCGAGCTCAGAAATTTTTAAGGAAAGGCTGTTATGCTTTCCTGGCACATGTGACTGAGCACAATTCTCCGCCCAAACATATCACAGATATTCCAGTAGTCAAGGATTTTCCTGAAGTTTTTCCTGAGGATATATCAGGATTACCCCTAGTGAGACAGGTTGAATTTCATACTGACTTGATTCCAGGCACAGCACATGTTGCTAAAGCCCCGTATCGGCTTGCGCCATCGGAAATGCAAGAACTTTCAGGTCAATTACAAGAACTGTTGGACAAGGGTTTTATTAGACCTAGTTTCTCACCCTGGGGAGCACCAGTTCTTTTTGTGAAAAAGAAGGATGGTTCATTCAGGATGTGTATTGACTACAGGGAGCTCAATAAATTGACGATCAAAAACCGTTATCCATTACCACGTATAGATGATTTGTTTGATCAACTTCAAGGCGCTACCTATTTTTCAAAAATCGATTTAAGATCCGGATATCATCAGTTACGAGTTCATGATGATGATGTACCTAAAACTGCTTTTAGAACCCGATACAGACATTATGAATTTCTAGTAATGCCGTTTGGATTGACAAATGCTCCTGCAGTTTTTATGGATCTGATGAATCGAGTATGTAGGCCTTACTTAGATAAATTTGTGATTGTATTTATTGATGACATTCTCATTTATTCTCGAAGCCAACATGAACATGCACAACACTTGAAACTGATCTTAGAACTTTTGGCACGGGAAAAATTATATGCCAAGTTCTCCAAATGTGAGTTTTGGTTACGAGAAGTTCAATTTCTTGGTCATGTAGTGAATCGAAACGGTATTCAAGTGGATCCCAGTAAGATTATGGCTGTAGAACAATGGGAAACACCACGAACCCCAACTGAAATACGTCAATTCTTAGGACTGGCAGGTTATTATCGTCGATTCATCAATAACTTTTCAAAGATAGCCTTGCCACTAACGACATTGACACAGAAAAATCAACCGTTTATATGGGGTTCTCAACAGGAGGAGGCGTTCCAACTGTTGAAACACAAACTCTGCAATGCACCTATCTTGGCATTACCGGAAGGTACTGATAATTTCACAGTATACTGTGATGCTTCTCGTCAAGGTCTTGGGTGTGTGTTAATGCAGAAAGATAAGGTAATTGCTTACGCTTCACGACAACTGAAAGTCCATGAGAAGAACTATACAACTCATGATCTAGAACTTGGTGCAGTGGTGTTCGCACTCAAGATTTGGAGACACTATCTGTACGGAACCAAGTGTATCATATACACTGACCACAAAAGTCTTCAACACATTCTAGATCAGAAAATGCTGAACATGCGACAAAGGCAGTGGGTAGAACTTTTGAGCGACTATGACTATGAAATCCGTTATCACCCAGGCAAAGCGAATGTCGTAGCCGATGCCTTGAGTCGCAAGGAACGAGTCAAACCTTTACGTGTGAAAGCGTTAGGGATGACCATTCAAATAAGTCTAATTCCTCATATTAAAGAAGCTCAACAACAAGCTTTACAAACAACTAATTACTCTGCTGAGGAACTAAGGGGATTAGACAAGAAACTTGAAATTAAGACTGATGGAGTGTTGTATTTCAAAAGCCGAATTTGGGTTCCTTTATTTGGTAACTCAAGAACAATCATCTTGGATGAGGCGCATAAATCCAGGTATTCTATTCATCCAGGTGCTGATAAAATGTATAAAGATCTTAAAGATTTTTACTGGTGGCCTGGAATGAAGAAACACGTAGCAGAATACGTGGGTCGATGCTTAACATGTTTAAGAGTTAAGGCTGAACATCAACGACCATCTGGGTTACTACAACAACCGGAGATTCCCATGTGGAAATGGGATCAGATTTCTATGGATTTCATCACTAAGTCACCCAGAACATCACGTAATCATGACTCTATATCGGTTATCGTTGATCGCCTTACTAAATCTGCGCATTTCATACCCATCCTAAAGAAGATTACTCAATGGATCGACTTGCTAAACTCTATGTTAATGAGATTGTATCTCGACATGGAGTACCAATTTCGATTATTTCCGACAGAGATAGTCGATTTATGTCACGATTTTGGCAAACTCTTCAGAATGCTCTGGGCACACAAATCAATATGAGCACAACTTATCATCCACAAACGGATGGGCAAACTGAACGAACAAACCAGACTTTGGAAGATATGCTCAGAAGTTGTGTGATTGATTTGGGGGTAGCTGGGATATTCATCTTCCACTTGTGGAATTCTCAAATAATAACAACTATCATACCAGTATTCAATGCGCTCCATTTGAAGCACTTTATGGACGCAAGTGTAGATCACCTGTCTGTTGGTCAGAGGTAGGTGAAAATCGAATCGTAGGCCCAGAACTCATTCAAGAAACAACTGATAAGATTGCACTTATTCAAGAACGAATTAAAGCTGCTCGCGATCGACAAAAGAGTTATGCTGATAATCGTCGTAGACCTCTAGAATTCCAAATAGGTGATCGTGTAATGTTGAAAGTTCACCTTGGAAGGGCATCTTCAGATTTGGAAAGAGAGGTAAACTTTCACCAAGATTTAAAGGACCATTCAAAATTCTTGAACGAATCGGATCAGTAGCCTACAGACTTGAATTAGCTCCTGAACTTAGTAACATTCATGATGTCTTTCATGTTTCAAATCTGAAGAAGTGCCTAGCTGATGAATCATTGATCGTACCTCTTGAAGAGATCCGAATTAATGAGAAACTTCAGTTCAGTGAAGAACCATTAGAGGTGATGGATCGAGAAACGAAAGTGCTGAAACGTAGCCGCATACCAATCGCTAAAGTTCGTTGGAACTCACAACGTGGACCGGCCTGAGTACACGTGGGAACGTGAAGATCAGATGAAAGCGAAATACCCACACCTATTTGCATGATCAATTGTTATCAAGTAAGTCTTCACTAAATTTCGGGACGAAATTTTTCTAACACGAGGAGACTGTGACAATTGAGTTCGAAGAATTTCTTCATCAATGACGTAAGCACATTCAACCGTGCTTGAAATCCGCGTTGTTTCAGGTATTGTAATTATTGCAGGTTGATAGTACGCGAGAAATGATGAACGTGGGCGAAAACCGTGCACGAAACAGAGTTACGGATTGTCCGGAATCGCTAAACGAAGGTTTGATCGAAAAATGGACGAAATTATCCTGGGGCGGTACGCCCCGAGCCACGCATCTAGTTGGGGCGATGCGCGCGGAAAGCAACGAAAATATTTGGATTTTTACATCCGCGTGGTACGCCCCGCGCCAAGCAATGGTCTGGGGCGATGCGCCTGGGGCTAATTCTGTCGGCAAGTGGATAAAATGATCAGATTTCATCATCATCATCTCTATCTTCTACTAGACGACACCACCACCACCTTCGAAAATTCTACCATCTAATCCATAAAAATTGCGTTTTGAAGCCTTCTGATCGTGTGGATCGCTCCAGGGAACGTTTTTACAAGTCCAGATCATCTTTTTACCCGCAGAACTCCGTCTGACTAGGTAACGGTTCGTTTTAACCTTCTAGTTTGATAATGATTGATTAAATCTTGTTTTTGAAAGGAATGATATAGTTAGGGTTGTTGATTATTGCCTAGATGATGGCTAGGATTGATTATAAACGAAAAACACGATGTTTTAACGGGTAAATCCTTGTTTTGATCCGTTGTAATGCCCGGTTTGCATGAAATCATAACAATGGTTATAATGGTTTAAACCATTTGATTGTGACAATGTAGGTGATTAGTTTGATTAATCTTTAACATGCAACGTGAAAATTGGGTGTTTCAAACTAATCACAATCATTAACATACTCATTGGAACGATTATCTGATGTTTATGATAACAGTCAGATTAGTATGTTAAATATGGTTATTAAACCTATTCTAATACTACATTGTGATATTTCATGATATTTGGGTAATCAATAACAAGGATTAATCATTCCTAAGCCAATAATCTATCTAGGAATTGTTTTAGCATTATAATCAACAACATTAACTATTTGGTTAATCCGAGATTATTCTGATTAATCAAACATGTCATCAACTGCATATTAGGAATCTGAATCAGTATAGGTTCCTACATTACCATACATTGTATGATATGACATTAAAATAAATAATTAAATATTAAACATCAGTTTGATGACTGTTAAGAAAATGTCTTTGACATTGGACGTTCAGAAAGATATAATCAGTAAGTTATAACACTAATAACTCATTGAACATAACTAAATGCAGAATCACCTCTTTATTATCAGTTTTGAGATATTCTGCTACTACTGAATTATCAGGTGAGTTTCGTACAACCCCTTTTCTTTTTAAATCTTGTATAAACATCGGGGTAGCACTGTGAACTTTTCAGAACTATATGATATGTATCACTATTATCTGTGTGATTTCATGTGATTGTTGAGAACTTGTGGATTTCATGGGATTTTGCCTGGAGAACAGAACACTATCAAAGAACTTAAAAGTCCTCATTTTTGAACTGTATCTAGTGAACCCATGTGTGGCCGAACAGGAAACAATGATAGTACTATCGGCTGACAACCCATTTGCTGGGAGGATTGCATCTCCCCTGGTGTGAATGTTTGTTACCTGTTTTTAGAACTTCTTGATGTGGTGATAGGCATTAAGACAATGAGGCATTAAGATGTTACCGACGGGTAGTATCTTATAGATCGGAAACTGTCCGAAAGGAACTAGATACGGGTCCCATGGTTATCTTGAACAGAACATTTTGAGAACTTGTATAACATATCATATTGTGGAACATGAACTGTATGAACTCACCAGCTTTGTGCTGACGTTTCAAACTTAAACCTTTTTGCAGGGAGACAGTGACTTACCAGGTGAGGATGCATATCACGCAGTTGTAATCTAATAAGATTGTTGTGTACTAAACTTAGTTTGTAAATTATAATGTTAATGTAATTACGATCCCTTGTAATGTATTTATTTTAAGATAATCTGTGTGCTGTGATATCGGTTCAAGTAAGTCACACCTCATCTCTGAGACATCACCACTATGCTTCCGCAACCATCTTAGAGTGATGAGAGGTAGGGGTGTGACACAAATGGACCGAACAAATAGAGTTGGCCAAATCAATGGGCTGAAATAGATGGGCCGATTGTCACGTTTCTTAACCACCCAATTGGGCCACACTGTTCCTGGGCCGAATAACTGAGTGGGTCAGAACAACAAGATGGGCCTGTTTAGTTTAATTTGGGCCGAAATTGCGTGACTTTTGGGCCTACAAATAACCCTTTGGGCCGGTTAGTCTTTTTCTGGGCTAAAGCAAAGGAATTTGGGCTTTGTTAATTGTTGTTGGGCCTACGAATTTCCTGGTCTTGAGTGCTTAGCCGAATGATGCCATCTAGTCGACTGGAACATAACCGAAAGAATGAAGATGGCAGCCGAATGAGGTGTGTGGTTGAATGAGGTGTGTGGTCGGATGAGGGTGAGCTGCAAATGGGGGTGATTGGCGAATGAGCCTCTAAATAGCCGACTAAGGGTGCCGGTCGAATGGCTGGTTGAGTAGCTCCTTTTTCGGCCGAATGGGTTTCCCAGAATGAAGATGGTCGAATGTGATTAGGTAGGCCGAATCAGATGGCTCCGAATGGGCTCCCTTCGGGGCGAAGCAAAGGCAGACTAACCCCTTTCGAGCCATGCCCATTCGTGGGTTTTCTTTCGGCCGAATGGCCTGTTTCGGAAATACTGTAGCCCCATCGCGCCCATGACACTTAAACCGTGTTCTAGCCATGGTTATTAGCGGCTCCCTATGTTTATGAAGGTGCTGGCTGCTTTCGAGGACATGAGATGAAGAAGTAAAGAGTTTAGAATTGATTTAGATTAGTGGGACGACTAAGGGTTTAGAAACCCTAGTTTTCGTGTCCTTTCATCACATATTACCTCAAATCCGGTGGTTTTCGTCTTAGATCGGTTGTACTTTCATGTAGAGCACAATGGGAGCTTCGATTTGGCACAAGAATGAGGTGATTTGGTTAAGTTTTGAGAGAGTTATGGTAGAGAGAAGGTAGAGAGAGAAAATGTGGCCGGATTTATGGTTTTAAAGATAGAGTGGGGAGTAGAAAATGAAGAAGATGACTCATTTAAGGGTATTTATACCCCGAGCGTGTTCGGGTTCGTTTTTGTTGCTCGGTTCGCGCTTTCGTTACGTTTCCGGAACGTAACGCGCGTTTTTACGGATTTTAAAGAAAATAGTTTCTTCATTTAATTTTGATGAGTTTCAAAATTGTAAAACATTAAATTATTATATTTTCTTAAATTATTGTCGTTCGTATCGTTTTTGTTTTCGTTTCGTCAAAACGCGTCACCATCGCGCGTATTCGTTCGAATCGTCACCCGAACGAACACGACGATGGTTTTGCTTTCCGACTTTTGTTTTCTACTTTTCAGTCATTATTTCAGAAATCTAAACTCACAGATATGTTTATGTGAACCGTCACCCACGCAAACACATTGTCAGTTCGTTATTCTAAAATAACACTTCAATTGTGTTTGAATTGTGTTTCCTCACTGACGGACTCAACTAAACTTCCTGTTTTCACATTGTTTTCGTACTGATTTTTCGGCCATCTGATTCCTGTCATTTATGGATGTCAGATCGCAACCGATTTGTTATTGTTATTCGCTTGAACACTGTTGTTTCTCATGATCTGTTGTGTTAACTGTACTTAGGTTTTCACCTAAATACATACAACTTAATGCTTATCGTGAGTTGTTGTACTTACTGTATTTGAGTTTACACATAAATACGTACAACTGTTTCTTGTACTTTGATTTCTGTTATTACAAGCATTGTTGTATTTACACATAGTAAATAGTGAAAGTACATATACCGTACGGACTTGCCGGACAATCTGGTACTGGATGTCACACATACGGCCGGTATGGATCTCATATGGGCCATATGGTCTTCATGACATATTCTTCAAATTTTTCTCTTTTCTACCGATTCAACTATATGATGTATAAATGTCCAATGTCCAATATCCAAATCAATACCCATTATCATAAAAATTTATTAAAACCAAGTTTACATGAGGGTTAACATGTAAAAATAAATATGTAAATTAATACATATGATCAATATTGTAAGATGTGACACTATAGGAGTTAATGTCATTCATGGAGAAGTTGCTGCCCTCAAAATTGCCACCTAATAATATTAGCGCCGACAAGTCGTTGCTAACGCTTCGTCGTTAATGATTAAAAATCACCATTAACGCGGCACCGCTAAAAGTTGAGCCGCTAATGATTTCTTGTTGCAACTGTTAGTGTTAGTTGAGGTTATTAATGGCAACAACATGTCGCCGTTATTGACTGCATGTCACTGCTAATAGTTGTGGGCATGTTTCACATATTGTTGCATTAAAATACACATTTCCTAGTATCTAACCACCTACAATTACAAAAGTATCAGTTTTAAACGCAACAAATAATATGAAACATCCAAACTACATAAATATCAAACTAATTGTTCAAATCTTGTTTATAGCATACATAAACCAAACAATTCTAAATTTAAAAGAACAATCTTACATTATCATTTTTCTCCCTAATTCAAATCACTTTCACCGTTTCTGTCTGATGGATTATTTAAAGTCATGAATTGTGAGAGTTGTTCTTTGAAACTCACGTGTTTGAACAAACTTGGAATTTGAACTTAACAACTAAATTATAAATTATAAAGTTAAACATTGAAGTTTTAGCATCAATACAATTGTCTAACAACATACATATTAGCACTAATATCATATCTTAGAAAAACAACACACATATTAAAATTAAACTTGCAAATATGTTACAAATAAACTTGCATTTTCATGCGTAACAGTGACCTTTGTTCAAATATTTGACATGTGAACATGAGTTTATGCTGATTGGAAAAGTATGCTATTTTAGACATACAAATAGCTTATTTAGCACTAGTGTGCTACTTGCCATCACTTCTACACATTGTTCATATTGCTACATGCTCGATAAGTTCTTGTAAATCCATTTAACTTTTCCTATTATATTTTGGGCGAAAAACATGGTACATGTTGCATGTACATTGAATGATAAAGGTCCTTGCATTTAACAACTATGTGACTTATTTAGATGTCATTGGTTCTTGTGGATAGTAATATTAGGTTTGAAACTTCTATTCATGGATGGAAGACTCAAAACTAGACATTGCTATGTTAAATAAGTGCATATAACTTTGTATTCACAATTAATTTGTTCATTAAAAAATGGTTTTGTTTGAGTCACTAAAGCTACCGGCTGACCAAATGTTTATAGTTTATTATTTTAAACATATTTTTGAAGAACAAATCAATAAACATAGACTTGATCATCATGAATACACAGTGTTATAAAACTCAATTTAGGCGACCGACTACTCGATTGAGACGATTTTTTTAACTTGGTTATATTACTCGGAATCGGTAAAACTCTGTCACGTTGGTGATGTTGTGAGACATCCCAATCCTGATATGTCTAGTACTTACTCCTCCCCCCCTCGACAAGGACAATGGCAATATCAAATGGATGAGCAAGCATAACAACTTCAACAACAATTTAAACAACAACAAGAAAGTGACATGGAAAGGGATTGTTCAATGAAAGAAATGAATCATTAAATGGAGGAAATGCGTCGCCTTTAGAAATGACAACATTGCCACGATCTATAGTTGCATTTGGTTTTAACTTTTTTTTTGTATGATATGTTAAGTTATTTGGGTTTTTAAATGTGAAACAAGTTTTAGATTTTTATAGTTTATGGAATAAATATTCCTCACAAAAATAAAAAAACAACATCAACCCGAAAATTGTTGCAACACATGTGCTAACGACATGTCATGGGCATAGATTTTTAAATTTTTTTTTATATTCAAACCTATACCGACCACCTCTCGTCGGTATAGATCTTTTTTATTATTTGTTCTTTCCCCGACGACATCTCCTTGGCACACGTCTAAAAATATTAATTTTTTTCTTCCTAACTATACCTGCCATATGTCATTAGTATAGGGGTCCTCTGTGTCGATTAGTAGGGTTGTAAAGCGAACCAAATGAACACGAACGAACCATTGTTTATGTTTGTTCGTTTAACATTTAACTTGTCCACGAATGGTTCAGGAACACTCACCGAACGAAAAATCTTGTTCGTGTTCATTCGTTTAGAAATTAAACTTGTTCATGAACACATATTAATTTATGAATAAAATTAGCATTTTCAATCACAAATATTAGATATAATGATCTTAAAGTTAAACACTTGACATAAAAATCAATAATAAAATTATTTAAACAGAGCAAAATAAAAAATAACACCTGCAACTAAAATTACTTTAAACTAATAGTTCAAAAATTTGAGTTTCAAATTACAATGTTTTTAACAAGAAACAAATTTTAAATTACTGCATTTTTAATTTAAATGTTATGTTGTTAAAATAAATATAAAAAATTAAGAGTATAAAAACATATTTAACAAATAAACATAATAAATGAATGTAAACAAATGTTAACGAACATAAGCGAACACCTTACCAGACGTTGACGAACACAAATTAACGAACACGGCCTATGTTCATGTCCGTTTATTTAACTAAAAGAACGAAATGTCTTGTTCGTGTTTGTTCATTTATTAAACGAATGAACATAAACAAACTTCCCGCCGAACGTTTCACGAACGTTCGATAACGTTTGGTTCGTTTATAGCCCTATGCTGACAACTTTTTCATTGTTGGGACTAAGCTATGCCCACGACATCTATAAAGACTACATATGGTCAGGACATGTCAAATTAGTCTATAGCGACAGAAAATCATCGGTAAAGGCTTTAAAAAATCGTCGGCATAGGACACATTTGGTGATACGCACTCTATTCAATGATTAAGTCAAAAAGAAAATTCATGGCTCAAAAAACAAATTTTGTTCGTTGTTGGACGCCTCGGCTGATATCATTTGTATTAAACTCATTGCAGGTTTATTAGTCCTTTGTTTTCAACCTTCATCAGTTGGTTTCAAATAAAATTGAGAAGCTTATGTGTGACTTCCTCTGGTGTCGTATGGACTTCAAAACGATCGAGAAAACCTAAAGCTTGTGGAAGGAGGTCTATGTTCCTTTGAGGCATGTGTGGTTGGGTCTAAAACGCCTTAATTAGAACCTAGAATAAGGGCGTTCACGAGCCAAGCCGAGCCATGGGCAAACTCGGACTCGGCTCAAATTGTAAACCGAGCCTGAAATATTGGCTCAAACTTGGCTCATTTTTAACCGAGCCGGCTCGGCTCGGTTCGTTTTTGGCATGGTTTTTACCAGTGGTGGATCTAGGAATTTTTTTCAGTGGGTTCACCATATCCTGACGTTTTAATTAATGGAACTGGACATAAAAATTTTCGGGTCGGGTTGACGGTTTAGGTCTTGTAATGTTCTTCACGTAGTAACAGTGCGATATATTAAGTCAAGGATTAAAATTTAAAAAACGTCGTTATCAAAGAGTTCGAAGGTACATAGTGCATTTTCATTTAAGATTTCTGAGCTCCAGATCAAGCGAGTGTCAAGGGGGTCACGCACCCTTACGGGGTCCAAGGTGGCAGTCCTACGGGCCATTCAGCAGACATGGGCCAAGGAGGCAACGTCCGTTGTAGGGTTTGGGACAACGCCCCGAAAACTAAACGAAATTTGCTAAGTTTGTATGACCAAAATTAACTTGATCCAAGTGTTTAACCATTAATAGCTACCATTTTGCTTCCTAAGTTTATATGACTGGAAAATGATTTTAACACTATCATATATAAATCTAATCATTGATTATCGAGATTTCTCTAGCAAAGATCACTTGCCTCAATCAGGTTGACAAATTGCTGAGAAAATTACATTAACAATTCACTCTTAAAGATCTTAATGGGCACATCAGGATTCACCCCTAAAATATTAATGGGTTCACCCTATTGTTTAACTCTTTCGAAAAAAAATTGCCTACTAACGAGTCGAAGTGCGGTGGGTTCCCGTGAACCCACTTCCCTCTACTTGCATCCGCCACTGGTTTTTACATAATTTAGATTTTATGTCACACCCCTGCGCCGCGTGCGGAATCCACGGCGCGGTGACGTATGAACAGTTGAATCATGCACAAGTATTGAATAAGAACAACCACAATGGATTACTACATTTCATAATGTTTAGACAGTTGATTAGTTACAGACAATCTATCTACCAAAAGTAAGACAACTACAGACCCAAAATATAGTTTACAAAATAAGACTTCAAACAAGACAAGTAAACAATTAGGATTTAGTGTGTTTCTAATCCATCCTAGCATGTTTCTTCATCTTGTTCTATCTTAGTATGGTCTCCTTAGTTGTCTCTGAGAATGTCTTAAACCTGATTACCTGAAACACGTGAAAAGTAACTGTCAACTACAGACGTAGTTGGTGAGAACAATAGGTTTAAGCATTTGTAAACATGAGTATATGATATAAGGCATAGGTAAGTTAAAGCATCATAAGATTCACACGGATGAGCTGCAACCCAAACTAACATCAAGTAAGAAAAATGAGTGTAAACAGTCCAATCACTGTTCGCACGAAAGCCAACATATAATATCAAGTCCCAAAACACGTTTGGAGTTAGATAATACATCAGCAGTTTTTTTTGATAACCATATGACACCAGACCTGCAGTTGGCTTTTAAAAACAAATTTAAAAGCCAACTCCATCCTGGATAAGAAAGCAATGACACCAGACCTACAGTTAGCTTTTAAAACAAATTTAAAAGCTAACTCCATCCTGGATAAGAAACAATGAGTCCGCATTCCCTTGTTGTGATCACCCAGTACTAACGACAATGAAACTTGATGGGTTTATAAGTTTGTTTACAACAATTGACACCATGTTCTGAATCTTACTTTAACCGGATGTGTTAATGCCTTATTTGATAACATGAATTGAAAAGCCTGGATTTAATTCCACGAATTAAATCCTTTGTTTTGAATACCATGAAATGAACCACTTGATTTGAATACCATGATGTGAACAACTTGATTTGAATACCATGTTTTGAACAACTTGATTTGAATACCATGTTTTGAACAACTGGATTTGAATACCATGTTGTGAACCACTTGTTTTGAATACCATGATGTGATAACCTTGTGTAATAACAAGGTTTATAACAAAAGAGTTTGTAAAATCCTTTATCTAAAAGTGTTTATCCTTCATAAATACATTTGAGTAAATCAATTACAAAACAGTTCAAAGATCCCTTATAAAACCTTTTAATAAAAAGAGTTTAATAATTGACAAGCAAATTAAAACAGTTGACAATTTCCTTAAACAATTAATGAATCCCTTGGATTCGTAAGATGAACCTGTAATGTTTATGAAATACACATAACTTGTGTAATGAAACAAGATTGAAATAGCGGTTTTGATCACGTGTTCCACCCCAAAACAGTTATAAAACAGTAAAGAGGGGCTAGAGTTCTCACCTGTCTGCAGTAGACTCTGAACTAAACAGTTAGCAAGTAGCAAACATGACTTCTAATGGTTCCTATAACATTGTAATCATACATAAGATATAGGATTTATAATTTGTATAACTTTGATTCATTGATTGACTTGTGTTCTCATGATTTGATCATGATTATGATTGTTGTGTAAACTTGAAAATCATGCTTTGAATCATTTGATTGATCATGGGTCCAAGAAATGAATGTGAAATGTTTCCTCTTGTGCATAAACCTTATGCATGAAATGATAATCGTTTGAGAATTTGATAACCATTGATAAACATGAAATGTATGAACAAGTTTAAGTGTTTTAGACTCCTATGTTTATGAATTGATCTCATTATTAGTTTAGGTTAATCTTAACCCAACTAATACAATTCATAGACATTTTGTATTATAGACCACATCATGGGTCATTTAAATACAATGGGCCAATTGGCTATAGTGTTGGCCCAATAACATGTATTTAAGCCTTGTAGCTTGTCAAATACGAATTTGAGCCAATTAGGATCATGGTGACCGAATGGGTTTGAATTGGGCCTAAAGGGTTTGAGTTGGGCCAACCATTGGGTATGTAGGCCATGTAAGCTTCTAAGGCAATATTGAACCACTTAAGATCAAAATGGTTCAAAGCTATTTCAATTGGGCTTAATTTAACCCATGGGCCAAGTACCAATAGAGTTGGGCCGGCTGAGATTGGGTTGGGCCGAAAAGGTTAGAGGCTGCCAACTTGGGCAGCGAACCTATCTAATTCTTGCTACTAAGGTTCGGCCCAAGATGAGACCACAGGTTCGGCTCCATGGGTGTGTATCCAAGGTTCGTCGATGGTTGCATCAGAAGGGTTCGGTTGATGGTGAGATGTCCAAGGGTTCGGCATGGTTGAATGGTTCGTGAGTCTTTCACTGGTTCGGTCACTGATCAACGAACCATGCAAGGTTCGTTTACATTCCCAGGGTTCGTTGATGGTTTCACACATGGTTCGGCCACAACCGCAGAAAGTTTGGTGATATCAAATGGTTCGCTAGGGTTCGGTAATACGGGGTTCGCGGCGTGCATGGGAGGCTGGTTGCAGGTTCGTAGGCTACTTTAGGGTTCGTGTGATCCATGGTGACTTGCTGCAGGTTCGTGAAGGCCCATCAGGGTTCGGCTGGATACCTGCGAACCATTAGGGTTCGTGGATCCCTCTAAGCTTCGCCAATTGAGAGTGAAGGTTCGTCCGACGAACCTTTTACCAGCATCATCACCATCTTCGAATCTTTGGATCCAGACCACGAGCTAAGTTATATCATCATCTAAAACTGTTGCTATATGTGCGAAATGGAGAAGGGGTGCTAGAGCCGGTCGTTAATCGGGTTTGAACACACACACACAACACAAAAACATGAAAACCCTCTTTTCCAGAATTTTCAATCGATTATACCTCGTCTTTGGCCGGCTGATCTCGCTGTTTTCTTGTACTTTCGTGTAGATAATGTTGAGGGCTACGCGTGGACACCAAGAACGACGAAATCCGTTGAGAAATAAGCGAGTTATGCGCGTTTAAAGCTCGGTTTTTAGAGAGAGAAAGGCTTGGCCGAAATTCTAGTGAGAGAAAGTGGTGTAGGTGAAATAAATGAGGTAAATGGTCTCATTCAAGGCTTTTATAGCCCGGGTGGTGTTCGGTTTCGTTTCGGTCGCTCGGTTCGCGTTTCCGGAACGTAGCGCGTATTTTACGCTATTTAAAATAAAAAGAGTTGTTAAACTCATTAAAATAATGAGTTTCAAAATTGTAAAAATATAAAATAATTAAAATAATTATTTTTACTCTTCGTGTGTTGTCGGATCGTTAACCATTCACAATTACGTGTATACCCGAAATCGCGTACGTTTTCCGATCGTATTAAAAATTTAAAGATGTTTAATCATAATTATAAGTTCAACATTCGTATCATTATGGATCGTCACCCATAACTATACTCAGTCTCGCTTACGTATTACGATTCTTGTTGAATTAATTGTCATAATATTCGTCTTAACACTACGCACTAACACTAACCTGTTACACCGAACTCAGTATATATATAGGGCTCACTCTCGCTGCCCACCACTGTTTCGATATAACTAGTTACTGTTCTTGCCTAGTGAAATCGACTGTAAATAAATAATACATACTTGTTAAATGATAAAGATTCTAACACACAAGCACATAATGACACATGATTCACATTGACTGACTGAACATGGATACACACTGTTCTAACACTGTTCACTACTATATGACTAAATGTATAAATGTTATAGTCTCCCCTAGTTAAGGGAATTTCGTCCCGAAATTAACTAGCCGAAGATACTGTAAAAAGATGAGGGTACTTAAGCTTCATCTGGTCTTCACGTTCCCAGGTGAACTCAGCACCGCGTTTGCCCTCCCATCGTACTTTCACGATCGGGATACGGCTGCGTTTAAGTTTCTTGACCCCATGATCCATGATCTCAACTGGACGTTCAATGAATTGCATGTTGTTCTGAATCTGTATGTCTTCCAGTGGAATCTGAACATCATGATCCGCTAAGCATTTCTTAAGATTTGATACATGAAAAGTATCATGAACATTGCTTAGCTCCACTGGAAGTTTGAGTTTGTAGGCTACGGGACCAATCCGTTCCAGGATCTCAAAAGGTCCAACGTACCTTGGTGCAAGTTTCCCTTTCTTCCCGAATCGGACAACGCCTTTCCAGGGAGAAACTTTGAGTAATACTCGGTCACCGACTTGAAACTCAAGCGGTTTCCGACGTCGATCAGCATAACTCTTCTGCCGATCTCGTGCGGCCTTAAGCCGTGACTGAATGATTGTGATCTTGTCTGATGTTTCCTGAATGAGTTCTGGTCCTACGACCTGTGAGTCACCAATCTCAGTCCAACAGACCGGTGATCGGCACTTTCTACCATATAGAGCCTCGAATGGTGCACATTGAATGCTCGTATGATAGCTATTGTTATATGAAAACTCAATGAGTGGGAGATGAGTGTCCCAACTTCCACCGAAGTCAATGACACAAGAACGAAGCATGTCCTCGAGTGTTTGGATAGTCCTTTCGCTTTGACCATCGGTTTGGGGATGATACGCCGTGCTAAGATTAACACGCGTTCCCAAAGCCTTTTGTAATGATTGCCAAAAGCGAGAAGTGAAACGATTATCACGATCAGATATGATTGATGTTGGAGTACCATGACGTGCAATGATTTCGTTGATGTACAAAGTGGATAGCTTCTCCATTTTGTAATCCTCTCGGATAGGGAGAAAATGAGCAGATTTGGTGAGTCGATCAACGATCACCCAAATCGAATCGAAACCTCGTGGAGTTCTCGGCAACTTAGTTATGAAATCCATGGAAATTTGCTCCCATTTCCATTGAGGAATTTCAGGTTGCTGCAGAAGTCCCGAAGGCTTTTGATGTTCTGCCTTGACCTTTGAACATGTAAGACACTTTCCAACGTACAGTGCTATGTCTTTCTTCATTCCCGGCCACCAGTAAGATGTCCTCAAGTCCTGATACATCTTATCGGCTCCAGGATGAACTGAGTATCGTGACTTATGAGCCTCATCACAGATGAGTGTGCGCAATTCTTCAGACTTTGGAACCCAAATGCGGCCGTTGAGATATAACACCCCATCAGATCGAGGTTCTAGTTTCTTCTCAATGCCACAATCCAAGTCTGTCTTGAGTTGATTGTCTGTTACTACTTGTTGTTGTGCAATACGAATCAAGTCTTTCAAGTTTGGCTGTGTGTTGATCTCCATGGCTCTTACACGAATTGGCTTGACTGGTTCCTTGCGACTAAGAGCATCCGCCACCACATTGGCTTTACCCGGATGGTAACGAATCTCACAGTCGTAATCAGTTAGAAGCTCAACCCAACGCCGTTGTCTCATGTTGAGTTCTTTCTGATTGAGAATGTGTTGCAGGCTCTTGTGGTCTGTATAGATGACACATTTAGTACCGTACAGGTAGTGTCTCCAAATCTTCAATGCAAAGACCACAGCCCCTAATTCAAGGTCATGAGTAGTGTAATTCTTCTCGTGAACCTTAAGTTGTCTTGAAGCATAAGCAATGACCTTGTCCCGTTGCATAAGTACACAACCGAGACCAAGGTTTGAAGCATCACAGTAGACAATGAAATCATCACTGCCTTCTGGAAGACTAAGGATAGGAGAGTTGCATAACTTTTGTTTAAGAAGTTGAAATGCATCTTCCTGTTTCTGTCCCCATATAAACGCTTGACTTTTCTGAGTCAAAGTGGTAAGTGGCAAGGCTATTTTAGAGAAGTTTGCAATGAATCTTCTGTAATAACCTGCCAAACCCAGAAATGAGCGAATCTCTGTTGGAGTAGATGGGGTAGTCCAGTTCTTAATCGCCTCAATCTTCGCCGGATCTACATGTATCCCATCCTTGTTTATGACATGTCCTAAGAAGTGAACCTCCTTTAGCCAAAATTCACACTTTGAGAATTTAGCATAAAGTTGTTCCTCTCTTAGTAGTTCCAAGACTTTCTTCAAATGATCCTCATGCTCTTGTTCCGACTTGGAATAAATCAGTATATCATCAATAAAGACAATAACAAACTGATCCAAGTAAGGCCTGCAGACTCGATTCATCAAGTCCATGAACACTGCGGGGGCATTGGTTAGCCCAAATGGCATAACCACAAACTCATAGTGTCCATATCGAGTCCTAAATGCAGTCTTTGGTATATCCTCATCATTTACTCTTAACTGATGATACCCGGATCGCAAGTCAATCTTAGAGAAACAAGTTGCTCCCTGTAATTGATCAAACAGATCATCGATCCTGGGCAGAGGATATCTATTCTTGATTGTCAACTTGTTCAACTCACGATAGTCGATGCACATACGAAATGAACCGTCCTTCTTTTTGACAAAGAGAACCGGAGCTCCCCATGGAGAGAAACTCGGCCTTATGAAACCTTTGTCTAAAAGTTCTTGAAGCTGACTAGACAGTTCTTGCATCTCAGACGGTGCTAATCGATACGGTGACTTCGCCACTGGGTTTGCTCCAGGGACGAGATCAATTCTAAACTCCACTTGTCGGACTGGTGGTAGTCCAGGCAAGTCTTCTGGAAATACGTCTGGATATTCTTTGATAACTGGAACATCTCCAACTGCTTTCTTTTCAGGTTTCTTTTCCACCACGTGAGCTAGGAAAGCATAATATTTCTTCTTCAAGTACTTCCTCGCCTTGATGCACGATACAATCTTCAATCCGCGGCATGGTTTCTCACCGTAGACTATCATCGTTTCGCCGGACGGTAAGGGGATTCGGATAAGTTTCTCAGAGCATACGATTTTAGCATTGTTTTTGGATAACCAATCCATTCCTATCACAGCTTCGAAGCTTCCGAGAGTCATAGGAATGAGATCGATGGAAAAGAGATGGTCATTTAATCTTAATTCACAACCATGGATAATAGAATCTACAACTATAGTCTTACCATTCGCTACTTCTACTGTATAGGGAGCAATAAGTATAGATAGTTGCATATTAAGCAAAGAAGCAGTATGAGCAGAGATAAAGCTTTTATCAGCACCAGTATCGAATATGATAGAAACATAGTGATCATTGATAAGAAATGTACCCGTGATAACTGCTGGATCCTCACGTGCTTCAGCAGTCCCAATGACAAAAGCACGAGCGGCAGCAGTATTGTTGTTGAGTTTTGGACACTGATTTCTGAAGTGTCCCCCTGCTCCACAATTATAACAGGCTCTTCCACCTGTAGCAGTAGTGGTAGCAGTTGTTGTAGCAGCAAGATTAGTAGATCGGCACGCCAAGTGTCCCATACGCCCACATTTGAGACACTTTCTGCATGGAGTGTTGGGTAGATGATGATACTGGCATTTGGTGCAAAGTGGAAGCGGGCCGGTGTAAGGCTTTCTGACATTAGCAGGTTGTGGCATAGCAGTAAGGGGTGTAGCATGAGTAGGTGCAACCGCAGTCAACGCTGCCAAGTTCTTGATTGTCTTTTGCTTCTTCTTCTTGGGATGATGCTGTTCAGGCTTCTTGCCTTCTTCAATCTGTGCTCTCTTAAATCCCTTTCGGGTGAGCACTCCAGACTTCACATATTCTTCAGTGAGTGAAGCACCAAGTTGAATTGCTGCTTCCAAAGTAGTAGGATTATTACCCATGACCGTCCCTCTAACAACCAGAGGTAAGCCTTCAATATATTTCTCTATCCTGCGGGATAGAGGAGTAACCAAATGGGGCACCAGAATGCACAACTCATGGAACCGAGTTGTATACTTTGCGTTCTCTCCACTGTCTTGCACCAGATTCCACATCTCCACCTCCAGTTTCTTCAGTTCATGACGTGGACAAAACTTTTCCACAAGTAAGTTCTTGAATCCGTCCCATGGTAAAGCTAGAGCAACTTCACGTCCTCTGGTGTTCTTCTCAGAATTCCGCCAGGTGAGTGCGCCCTTATGAAAAGCGCTTGAGGCCATCTTGACCTTCAGATTTTCAGGGCATCCAGTGAAGTCGAGAATGTCTTCGATACTTTCCAGCCATTGCAGTAGGCCGGTAGCTCCTTCAGTACCGGAGTACTTAGGAGGCTTAGCATCGTTGAACTGCTTGAATGTGAAGTTAGCAGTTCCAGTAGTTGTAGCATTGGAGTTATGTGCTGAATCACTAGTACTTCCCCGAAGATTCTGGGTAATATCAGTGACCATACCAGGGATTACTTCCCTCATATGAACAGCGATAGCTCGAGCAATCTTGTTGATCTCATCGTCGTTGCCACTTGTTGAACCCCCTCCGTTAGGATCACGTCGGGGAGGCATTCTACGAATAGAAGCCACAAGTGGGTTAGTAATGAGGAAGGATACAATTGAATTTTTATGATAAGGTCAGTAATATATCCATACTAGTATTATCATTCAATTGTATTATGATCTAGTACACGTATAAGTTATCAACTTATATGCATACTTATCATGTGAATATGTACGATGTCCCATGATCTCTCCACCAAACCTACACACTGACACTTTCCCGATATACCGAAAATAGTTTATATATAGGGCTCACTCTCGCTGCCCACCACCGTTTCGGTATACCACGATCATGCCCTTGCTAGCATTTGGCAACACGTTTGTATTGATTTCCAAGTGTGTTCCATTGATTAAGAATCCCATGAATCTTTGATCAACTTGAACTATGATTGATTCCATGATTGAACTATGATTATGTTATGCATGCACCTACTAGCAGTTGTTAACATGTAGAACTAAATCATACGGGTGTTCTACACTTTCCTGTTAACTTATGTCAGTAAGTACTAATGATGTAATCACTTAAGAATTTCACTTAAAGTTTACATTGAAAATGTTCACAACTTGATTGATTCGCCATAATGTTTGGTTCATCCAAGTTTGAATTGCACTATGATTTGATTTACCAATGATTGTTTCCCAAATGTTTGTATTCCATGTGTTTGACTAATGATCCATGTGCCCAGTTGATCCCGAATCCTCACTCCAAATACAAACGTCGGATTCCCCCTAACATACTGAAATAAGCTTATATATAGGGTAAGCTCTCACCGACCCACCACTTACCTCAACACGTCAGCGTTAATCCGTCGTCTATATTTGGGGCTAAGATTCCAACTGTTTATTGATTATGATTGTTTCATGATTGCCTCTTGTTCTGTGACTATGATAAGGATTATGTAAACCATGGTTCTTAATTTACTTAGAAATTAAAACCTTAGGTTTCAGTATGTGTGTCCTAGGTTAATTAACCTAGGTTCTCAATACCTACAGTATCGAGTATAATGATCCCTTGTGAGAACTTCAACTAAAGAATACTGTTACACAGATTCTAAGTTATAAATTTCCTATGATAATGAACACCTGATAATGATAACAATGATAACAATGACCAGGATTTCAAATCAAGATTCTAATTTAATAGTTCTTGACATTTGAATTCCTATAGTGAATATGACAAGGATTTCAAATCAAGCCTCTAAATTAATAGATCTTGACATTTGAATTCCTATAATGAATATAACAAGGACTTTAGATCAAAGATATCAATCTTTGTCTCTAAATCCTATAATGAATATGACAAGAAATCCATATCAAAGATACTGAAAATACATATCTTTGCCTCTGAATTTCTATAATGATCTCTGTGTGAGAATTTCAGATCAAGGATACTAAGAATACAGATCCTTGCCTCTGAAATCCTTAAATGCATATGTGTGAGAATTTAATCCGGTTTCTAAAATTATAGAATTCCGGTTCAAATTCTTTGACTCGATGTCTAATCTTAGAAAAATGTCCCTAAGATCTTTCAAGCTTATTGTAGACTTAATGCTCACTTAAGTTACTTAGATCCTAAGTATCCTCAAGTCTATAGCACTTAGTCCTATTGGGTAGCTTAGGTTATAGTCTAGGTCATTAAACATTGGGTTTTTCCTAGTTTTCTACAACCTTGGCTCTGATACCAACCTGTCACACCCATGCGCCGCGTGCGGAATCCACAGCGCGGTGACGTATGAACAGTTGAATCATGCACAAGTATTGAATAAGAACAACCACAATGGATTACTACATTTCATAATGTTTAGACATTTGATTAGTTACAGACAATCTATCTACCAAAAGTAAGACAACTACAGACCCAAAATATAGTTTACAAAATAAGACTTCAAACAAGACAAGTAAACAATTAGGATTTAGTGTGTTTCTAATCCATCCTAGCATGTTTCTTCATCTTGTTCTATCTTAGTATGGTCTCCTTAGTTGTCTCTGAGAATGTCTTAAACCTGATTACCTGAAACACGTGAAAAGTAACTGTCAACTACAGACGTAGTTGGTGAGAACAATAGGTTTAAGCATTTGTAAACATGAGTATATGATATAAGGCATAGGTAAGTTAAAGCATCATAAGATTCACACGGATGAGCTGCAACCCAAACTAACATCAAGTAAGAAAAATGAGTGTAAACAGTCCAATCACTGTTCGCACGAAAGCCAACATATAATATCAAGTCCCAAAACACGTTTGGAGTTAGATAATACATCAGCAGTTTTTTTGATAACCATATGACACCAGACCTGCAGTTGGCTTTTAAAAACAAATTTAAAAGCCAACTCCATCCTGGATAAGAAAGCAATGACACCAGACCTACAGTTAGCTTTTAAAACAAATTTAAAAGCTAACTCCATCCTGGATAAGAAACAATGAGTCCGCATTCCCTTGTTGTGATCACCCAGTACTAACGACAATGAAACTTGATGGGTTTATAAGTTTGTTTACAACAATTGACACCATGTTCTGAATCTTACTTTAACCGGATGTGTTAATGCCTTATTTGATAACATGAATTGAAAAGCCTGGATTTAATTCCACGAATTAAATCCTTTGTTTTGAATACCATGAAATGAACCACTTGATTTGAATACCATGATGTGAACAACTTGATTTGAATACCATGTTTTGAACAACTTGATTTGAATACCATGTTTTGAACAACTGGATTTGAATACCATGTTGTGAACCACTTGTTTTGAATACCATGATGTGATAACCTTGTGTAATAACAAGGTTTATAACAAAAGAGTTTGTAAAATCCTTTATCTAAAAGTGTTTATCCTTCATAAATACATTTGAGTAAATCAATTACAAAACAGTTCAAAGATCCCTTATAAAACCTTTTTAATGAAAAGAGTTTAATAATTGACAAGCAAATTAAAACAGTTGACAATTTCCTTAAACAATTAATGAATCCCTTGGATTCGTAAGATGAACCTGTAATGTTTATGAAATACACATAACTTGTGTAATGAAACAAGATTGAAATAGCGGTTTTGATCACGTGTTCCACCCCAAAACAGTTATAAAACAGTAAAAGAGGGGCTAGAGTTCTCACCTGTCTGCAGTAGACTCTGAACTAAACAGTTAGCAAGTAGCAAACATGACTTCTAATGGTTTCCTATAACATTGTAATCATACATAAGATATAGGATTTATAATTTGTATAACTTTGATTCATTGATTGACTTGTGTTCTCATGATTTGATCATGATTATGATTGTTGTGTAAACTTGAAAATCATGCTTTGAATCATTTGATTGATCATGGGTCCAAGAAATGAATGTGAAATGTTTCCTCTTGTGCATAAACCTTATGCATGAAATGATAATCGTTTGAGAATTTGATAACCATTGATAAACATGAAATGTATGAACAAGTTTAAGTGTTTTAGACTCCTATGTTTATGAATTGATCTCATTATTAGTTTAGGTTAATCTTAACCCAACTAATACAATTCATAGACATTTTGTATTATAGACCACATCATGGGTCATTTAAATACAATGGGCCAATTGGCTATAGTGTTGGCCCAATAACATGTATTTAAGCCTTGTAGCTTGTCAAATACGAATTTGAGCCAATTAGGATCATGGTGACCGAATGGGTTTGAATTGGGCCTAAAGGGTTTGAGTTGGGCCAACCATTGGGTATGTAGGCCATGTAAGCTTCTAAGGCAATATTGAACCACTTAAGATCAAAATGGTTCAAAGCTATTTCAATTGGGCTTAATTTAACCCATGGGCCAAGTACCAATAGAGTTGGGCCGGCTGAGATTGGGTTGGGCCGAAAAGGTTAGAGGCTGCCAACTTGGGCAGCGAACCTATCTAATTCTTGCTACTAAGGTTCGGCCCAAGATGAGACCACAGGTTCGGCTCCATGGGTGTGTATCCAAGGTTCGTCGATGGTTGCATCAGAAGGGTTCGGTTGATGGTGAGATGTCCAAGGGTTCGGCATGGTTGAATGGTTCGTGAGTCTTTCACTGGTTCGGTCACTGATCAACGAACCATGCAAGGTTCGTTTACATTCCCAGGGTTCGTTGATGGTTTCACACATGGTTCGGCCACAACCGCAGAAAGTTTGGTGATATCAAATGGTTCGCTAGGGTTCGGTAATACGGGGTTCGCGGCGTGCATGGGAGGCTGGTTGCAGGTTCGTAGGCTACTTTAGGGTTCGTGTGATCCATGGTGACTTGCTGCAGGTTCGTGAAGGCCCATCAGGGTTCGGCTGGATACCTGCGAACCATTAGGGTTCGTGGATCCCTCTAAGCTTCGCCAATTGAGAGTGAAGGTTCGTCCGACGAACCTGTTACCAGCATCATCACCATCTTCGAATCTTTGGATCCAGACCACGAGCTAAGTTATATCATCATCTAAAACTGTTGCTATATGTGCGAAATGGAGAAGGGGTGCTAGAGCCGGTCGTTAATCGGGTTTGAACACACACACACACAACACAAAAACATGAAAACCCTCTTTTCCAGAATTTTCAATCGATTATACCTCGTCTTTGGCCGGCTGATCTCGCTGTTTTCTTGTACTTTCGTGTAGATAATGTTGAGGGCTACGCGTGGACACCAAGAACGACGAAATCCGTTGAGAAATAAGCGAGTTATGCGCGTTTAAAGCTCGGTTTTTAGAGAGAGAAAGGCTTGGCCGAAATTCTAGTGAGAGAAAGTGGTGTAGGTGAAATAAATGAGGTAAATGGTCTCATTCAAGGCTTTTATAGCCCGGGTGGTGTTCGGTTTCGTTTCGGTCGCTCGGTTCGCGTTTCCGGAACGTAGCGCGTATTTTACGCGATTTAAAATAAAAAGAGTTGTTAAACTCATTAAAATAATGAGTTTCAAAATTGTAAAAATATAAAATAATTAAAATAATTATTTTTACTCTTCGTGTGTTGTCGGATCGTTAACCATTCACAATTACGTGTATACCCGAAATCGCGTACGTTTTCCGATCGTATTAAAATTTTAAAGATGTTTAATCATAATTATAAGTTCAACATTCGTATCATTATGGATCGTCACCCATAACTATACTCAGTCTCGCTTACGTATTACGATTCTTGTTGAATTAATTGTCATAATATTCGTCTTAACACTACGCACTAACACTAACCTGTTACACCGAACTCAGTATATATATAGGGCTCACTCTCGCTGCCCACCACTGTTTCAATATAACTAGTTACTGTTCTTGCCTAGTGAAATCGACTGTAAATAAATAATACATACTTGTTAAATGATAAAGATTCTAACACACAAGCACATAATGACACATGATTCACATTGACTGACTGAACATGGATACACACTGTTCTAACACTGTTCACTACTATATGACTAAATGTACAAATGTTACATTTTACGATATGAGTTTGTGACTTGTAAGCTCCCGATCACGATTTCTTTTATTTTTTTTATTGTTTTTTCTTTAACATAATTATAAATATGACACCAAAGTATAATAATTATTAAAAGTAACTCTATATTTTTACATTTTGGTATAACATGTTGTACAAACGAGCCGAGTCAGCCTTGGCTTGGACTCGCCTCGGTTACAAACGAGCTTTTGTTGATCGATTCCTTTGATTATAAACATGTGTATATACGAAAATCGGTAAAAGAAATATAGATTAGATGAAACCTGTGAATACAGTGAATGCGTTGTTGATTCCTGACATCGTTTCTTAGACGAATCTGACCAAGTTCCCGTTTAGGGTGTACGATTAAGATGGATTAGGAGAGCTCGGTGGAGAGGTTCACGAATTCAAGAGGTGAGGAATTCGTGATTATAATGTTCATTAACCTAATAATGAGCCTTTTATCTCTTATTTATATGTACACCCAAGGGAAGACCCTAATTAGGACATTAAGAGTAATTACGTCCATCAAGTAATCACCTATCTAAATGGGTATTTAAATAATTGATCAATTAGATAAATAATCATGAGGGTCATATTGTAATAATAGCAGAGAAATACACTCACTGAATCAGTTATTCAATTCAAGACCCCCATTAATCATACTACAATACAAATTTAAAACTTAAGGTAGGATAAATTAACAAGCAAGCCCTTCAACTAATAATTTGTGTTATTAGTGTCTATATTAGGCATGCATAAACATATACTTAGAGACAAATAAATCAAATAAGTGAGGAAATTTTATTAATCATAAGTAGGTACATTATGCAATATCTTTACATATACCCATCTTCGAAACATGTTCTTCGAATATCTTAGGAGGGAGACCTTTAGCCATTGGATCCGCAAGCATAACTTTAGTATTTATATAGTCAATACAAATGTTATTTTCCTCAACTCACTTCTGAACGAGCAAGTACTTTGTATCAAGATATAAACCAGCACCGGTCGAACTGTTACTGTTCGAGAATTTAACGGCTACTAAGTTATCACAGTAAAGCTTCAATGGTCTAGAGATAGAGTTAACGATTTTGAGACGAATTTGACCGGGTTCCCGTTTAGGGTGTACAATTAGAATGGATTAGGAGAGCTCGGTGGAGAGGTTCACGAATTCAAGAGGTGAGGAATTCGTGATTATGATGTTTATTAACCCAAGGGGAGACCCTAATTAGGACATTAAGGGTAATTACGTCCATCAAGTAATCACCTATCTAAATGGGTATTTAAATAATTGATGAATTAGATAAATAATCATGAGGGTCATATTGTAAATATTTAGTTTAACAGCTTTATCCAAGCTTTTTCTGAACGAGCTACAAGCTGAATCCGAGATTTGAGCTTTTTGAACAGCCCTAAACTAGAACATAGCTATTAATATTGCCAATCACACCTTTAACATCGTAACAAATAAAAACTCTTTGTGTCAAATGGTGTATGCTTACAAGCTTGGTGGCAATAATTTTTGAGATGTTAAGCCCAAGCATGACACTAACAATAATTTAGACGCTTGCTTCATCATATGGGTCGTGATGGATTTCCATGTTCCCCAAATTGTTTCTAACCTCTTGTCATATCACCCACAAAGTGAGGGATCGAGCGGTGTAAAGAACCAACGGGGACCGTAATGTTTCGTTTAGCATTGGCAATGTTAGGCGTGACACACAAGAGTTGGTGATATGGTCCCATGGGTCAAGTTAGTTTGGTTTACTCAAAACATTCCCTGGCATGCTTTTATCCTCTAGCTAGCTATTAAAGACAAGATGGGATTGGCACATGGGATACTAAAATTTATTTGAAATTGTTTGTTCTGTGATTCTATGAGAACAAAATGCATGTTTTGTGTAATCTGGTTCATGATGTGGTGGTTGGCCTTCATGTGTCTCTGTTGATGTTCGCTTTTCAAGTGGCCAAGGTTTGGTATCTTAATGGTTTGCAATAGAAAACAAATAGATAAAGCCTTAATGATTATGTGGAAAGGTTTAGTGGCTCGGAAGGTTATCAATCTGATTCATGATGCGGTTGAATGGTCCGGTGGTAAAAACTACCCGGCTATTTACCGGTTAATCGGTCCGATTAAATTATTTATGTATTTATTTTGCCATAGATTTTGTTCTAGACTTTAATCAAATATTTTTTACTAAATACTTATTTTTCAAATTTGCTACAGATATTGCTTCGATGTTATTAATTATTTTGTAAAAAAAAATATTTTCTTAATTTTGTTATTGATCTCAATATAATTTTAAAGTATTTATTTTTTCTATTAATTTGTTATAGGTTTAATTAAGATATTTTTAAGTAGTTACTTTTATCAATTTTGCTACGTAATTCGTTTGTGTAGTGGTTAACCAAGCCTGTTATTGAAAACCCAATCAAGATAGTCTTGGCTGGTTAGCCTATACGTAAGGATGTAAATGAACCAAACGAGACGTTGTTTGTGTTTGTTCGTTTAACTTTTAACTTGTTCACGAACGGTACATGAGCACTAGCCAAACAAAATTTCTTGTTCACTTCGTTCATTAAGAAATTGAACTTGTTTACCAATAGTTCACAAATGCAATATATTATTCCAAAAATAATAATCCAAAATTTTCAAGATCAATCATTAGAGATGATCATTTTACATAAATATAAAGTTAAAAACTTAATATAAAACTCGAACAATAATTATCATTATACAAGGCAAAAGTATAAAAATTAATCGTAACTGAAGTTACCTTGAACTAACATTTCAAATATCTTAGTTTCAAATTACTATGTTTTTAGTAAGATATTACTTTCAAATGATTAAATTTCTAGTTTAAATATTACAGTATTAAACTAAAAATAAAAAGTTAAGAATATAAACACATTTTATGAATAAAAATAATAAATGAACATAAACAAACATTAATGAACATACGCGGACACATTGCCGAACGTTCGCGAACACAAATGAACTGTTCATGTTCATTTATTTAACTAAACAAACGTAATTTCTTGTTTTTGTTCATTCATATATTTAACGAACAAAAATAAACGAACAGTTAACACTCAATTGTATTGATAAACGTTTGGAAATGCGTGCGTTTATGTTTGTTGATGTTCATTTATTGTGTTTACTCACCAAATGTGTTTTATATTCTTACTTTTTTTATTTTTTGTTTAATACTATAATATTTAAACTAGAAATCTAGTTAATTATGTGAAAGTTATATCTTCCTAAAAACATAATAATTCGAGACTAAGATATTTGAAACAATAGTTTAAGGTTACTTTAATTACGACTATTGTTATTATAACTTTTGTGTTGTTTATAATAATTATCTTTTGAGTTTTATGTTAACTTTTTAACTTTATATTTATGTAGAATGATTATTTCTAATGTTTGGAATTGAGAATGTTATTTTTTATTTTTATTAAATACATTATGCTCGTTTGCGTTCAACAAGTTCAATTCCTTAATGAAAATACACGAACAAGAATTTTCGTTCGGTTAATATTAATGAATGGCTTGTGAACAAGTTAAAAGTTAAACGAATGACAATGAACAAAAGGTTCGTTCGTGTTCATTCGGTTTGTTTGCTACACTAGATATAAATGAGTCAAGCCGCTCTCTCATGTAACTCGTGATCTGCTCTCTAAAAGTTTAAACAAGCCAAATTCAGGCTCAAACCTAAAATTAAGCTTGTTTTAATGACATGCACAACTCTAAACTTTATTTTTTGAGTTCGAGCATGTTAGCAAGCTTAAATGAACCTATTTTATACAAATTATTAAGTAGCAAATTAAAAAATATATACGCTTGTACAATAATTATTATTTGAAATTCATAAATAGTTCTAACATGTTCTTGATGAAATTCGGTTGAGATCGGTGGTTTGTGAGTCAATCTATTAACAAAAAAATTAATAAGCAAACAAAAATAAACAATGTTTCTTTTGAAAAATTTTAGTGAAAACTTTCTACTATCGTAAAAACTCTCTCAGTGCTGTTAGAACCGGATCGAACTTGTCGACCGGACCCGGAACCGGAGGGTCGGCGGCCCAAACTAGGCATGGGAACCGGATTCAAACTAACCGGCCGGTTGAGCTGCTTCACCGGTCGGACCGGGTTTCAGTTTTTTATATAACTAAAATCCAAAGAATAAAATATTAAAACCACATCCTATTTTTTTAACAAGATTATGCTTGTTCAAACATTAATTATGTTTGTTTAAATGTGTTTATAATTGTATAATTTTTTTGTTATATATTATATATTTATTATGTTATCCGGTTCTTAATTCCGGTCCAACCGGTCCAAACAGTAACCAGTAAGCCGTTCAGTTTGATGTCCGGTCTGGTTCTAAAAACATTCCTTTCTCTTGAACCAGAAAAACTTTCTCCTATTGGAGAAAAACTCTCTTGGTAAAAAACTTTCCCTTGAACCAGAAAAACATTCTCGGTTACTGAAAACCTTCTCCGGATTAAAATTACCACCAAACAAACAAGCTTATCTAGCATATTTTCATTTTTTATTAGAGTTTGGGAGGAGGATGAAAACAAACCTTAATTAGCTCTATCCCAGTTGGGATAGAGAGGCTGCCCCGAAGGAATCCTTGGCTCAAAGTTATCGTTTGAAGTTAATCATTTCAACACTTTTAACATTGTTTTCATAAAATAAGGTTAAAATTAATTAGTGCGATTTTACTTTGCTCCTTTGAAGGCTCACACATATCTATATCTATACTCTTAATAAAAAAATAACAAATATCCACTTGTCATCTTTTGGTTACATTACATGACACTTGGCATTAAATGATTGGACAAATAACAAATAATACCATATGTCATCACTAAATTAATCCTCAATTTAAAAATTAAATATCATTTAATAAATATAATCAAGTCAAACTTCCTAATTTAAAAAATAATATTTAATTTCTTTAAATATCAAGGAAACTCATTCATATTAAACTTTCCATTTTCGCTTAATTATTTTGAAATTCAAAAATTATTCAAATTAAATTATAGAGATACTTGTTTCAAAACTTTAAAATTTTATTTAAAAAAGCAATTAATGATAATAATTATATTTTATAAATGAATTTTATTTGTATAATTTTAAAGCCTATAAACATTCATACCTTTATTAATTATAATGACTAATATACTTGTTTTCAAAATTCAATTATTATTATTATATTTAGCATAATTGATCATCATTTATATTTTTGTTAATTATACTTTTTAACTAAAAATTTCAAACAATACACTTTTATCTTCCAATACTAATAATTGATTCCAAATAATGTCACATGACATTCTCTCTTTTTTTTTTTAAACATAAATGTTTATTTTTAAATTTAAATATAAAACTCACAATTAATGCTATTAATTATATATATATATATATATATATATATATTGTTTACATAAATATAGTAAATTAAAATTAATAATTAATAATATGATTATAAATAATGTTATATACACACACACACAAATTAATAACATTTTTTATAATTTTTTATTTTCAAATTTTTTTAATATTTAAAGTGCATAACTTATATAATTATTTTAATTATGTAAATTTATAAAGACATAATAAAAAATTTAAATAATTTTTATTTACAAACCCGTGTAATACACGGGTTTATAAGCTAGTATACATTATATGTGTGCACCGCAAATGAGACGTTAAAATTGGCACCAAAACGAGAGGAAATCTTTCAGTCTTCTTCAACTTTAACGTCTGTTGACGGATCTATGATGAAATGCACATAAAAATTTTTGAATCTAGCTGTTGAAGTGTTGATGCTTGGATACCAACCTTAGATCTTGAAATCAACGTTTTATAATCAATTATAAATTAGATGTAGTAACAAATGATCTTCTTACAAATGTCGATCACATTACATTGAAATTTAACAATCAAAGATCCAAAATCCACCGTTGGTGATATTATGGTGACTCACAAAATGGACATACACGCCAAGCTGAGGCTCACCCACTTAGTACAGACTTTGCTTCTTTTGATAAAAGGCTATGAGTTCAATCTCATCTAATGATGTAATTTAGTTGGGATAGTTTAAGAGTAAAATAGATAAACTTAGCCATTAATAAAACAAAAAAAAACAAAAACAAAATGGACATACATACATACATACATACATACATACACACACACCCGAAAGCCCCTTGTCCTCTTTATAACGATCCTTGTTCTTCAAAAAAGCCACCTTTGGCGAAGAACATATATCATCAGCCTAAAAACCTCTTTTTTTCCCTTTTCTGAAACTAAAGTTTCGCCTACTCTTACCATTGAAACGTTAGACATGACAATCTTGATTCAAAAAAATTTTAATGAGTTGGTTTGGATGAACAGTTATTGTATTTTGGGTTGCATCATAACGTAAAACGAGTTGGGATATATAACATCTTAACATAATGCAAGTCAAGATGTGTAACCAAAAAACTATGAGAATTAAATAAATTCAAACATGTAACACATATCAATAATATATATTTGATGATAAAATTATTATAGATTATACAAATAAACTATTTGTTTACCTACAACTCACTTTAAATTGAACTAAATTGATATTTTATTAAAATAACTCATTTAGACACAAACTAATTTTTTGCTTAAACTATTTGTTTACTTCGATGACTTATTGGTCGACAACGATCCATACTAGTAGTTTAGCTGATGATAATTCCAAAATTACATTCGTTGGACAATTTTGTTGGCATAGTCACTAAACATATACAATCATGTGCAAATATTTGATAATTATGTTAATATGATTGCTTGTAATTATTAAAGTGAAAATTATGTTTAACTTAACATATGTTTATTTTTCTTAGAATTTACGTATTACAATTTTTCATCCTAACCAAAAACGTATTTACATAAATGGCCATAATTGTTGTGTTTATGAGGGGAGTAATTAAATCAACAGACAAAGCAACTTAGATGATAAAACTGCTAGGTTTTAAACATAGTAGGGTTTAATCATTATAAATCACATCTTCGTATCATAAGAAAACGATTTTGGCCAGTAATAATTGCAAAATCTTCATTTTATCTTTGTTGGTTTTAGTTACATCAAAGTTAACAAGATACTATAACTTTCAGAAAATAAACTCATGCAACTTTTTTTATATTTATGACAAATAGGTTATTTTTTTTTTATCAAAAATAGGATATATTAGTTAGAGTTGTCTTAGATATAATTTAGCAATTTTGTTACATAAGAAAACTATTTTATACAAAAAAATTGGATCCTAGGCAAGCTTCACTTGAGAAGAATTGCTATGTAATATAACAAAAAGATGCATAAGCTTTAATACAATTTCAGCTAATACACATTTTTTATACCTAAAAAGGTTGTATTAGGCTTATTATGTTGTTGTAAGCAAATTTGGGCCACCGAATTATGAATAACTAGTTGGGTACCCGGCCTACACGCTGTGTCAACTAATAGCAGAACACAGACACGATACTGTATATCAAAACATTGATATAAAAACTTGTAATAACGGTTGTCACTCCAATGTAAAACTCTAAAGCGTAGTAAACGTGTTTAGCACAGCAAAACAAAAACATAAAAAGTTATGCTTAGTCGTAAAATTTAATATCAAAATATTGGAACATATGACCAACAAATAAAACGTTAGAAAGAAAATAATAAAAATAATAAAAATAATAATTATTTAAATATTAATATTCATTTGTAATCGTTGAATACGAAAAAATAAAAACAAACAACTTAAAACTCGCCTCACGCAATACCAGCTAATTAAAATTCTGACGAAAAAACAAACAAACTTAAGTCATATCGCTTTGTCGATATATGCATTCAATCATGACAGTGATGATAACAACACAATTATTAAAATGCAGACCAAAAAAATTGGCTGCAATGTTTGTCTATTCGTCCTAATATAATATTTTGACCTATCGCAAAGTATAAGCCACTCGGAATATAAACGTAAACATAAATACGCAATGTTAAAACTTATAGAATTAAAACAATAAAAAAGGCTTTTCTATTCGTAAAATTTAGCATAAAAAATACGATGTATGACTAACAAATAAAACACAAATATATTATTTATTTAACTAATATTAATATATAATATTAGAGTTATTGAATTATTATTATTATATTATTATTATTATTATTATTATTATTATTATTATTATTATTATTATTATTATTATTATTATTATTAAGCTTGATTCTTATTGGTCTGCCAATATGGGTACTTGATCACGACATCATGACAACTTCGTGAATATCAAAACACAAACCAAAACCCGATCGCAATGAGTGTTAATCCGTCCTAGAACCATAAAACAAACAATCACAAAAACAGACATCACACCCAAGGTATATGAATGCAAGCAAAAATGCTCAATGTTAAAAATCGTAGAACGAAAACAATAACAAAAAAACATTCTTATTTGTAAAATCTAACATCAAGAAATATGACAATAGAGCTAACAAATAAAACAGAAAAAAAACATTATTCTAATATATATATATTATTTAACTTATGTTATTTTTTTTAGTGGTTATTATTATTATTATTATTATTATTATTATTATTATTATTATTATTATTATTATTATTATTATTATGCTTGAGTCATACCGCTCTAACGAATGCTCGATCATGATGGCGGTGAAAGTTTTACGAATATCAAAATGCAAATAAACAAACTAACTGCCTAACACAATGATTTAAACTGTTGCGAAAGCATACTTCTTCCATAATGTATACGAACACAAGCATAAGCACATAATGCTAAGAGTAGTAAATAAAAAACAATAAAAAAGGCTTTCTTATTCGCAAAATCTAGCATTAAAAAATACGAACACAAAGTTAACAAATAAAATAAAACAAAAAATATGAAATTATTTATTTTATGTAACTAAAGGTATTATTAATTTTGATTATTATTGTTATTTAATAATAATAATAATAATAATAATAATATGAAATGATTGCCTCTGCCTTTTTGTCTTTTGTGAAAAAAATAGTAATTAGAGGTATTTTAGAGATTTATCTAGTGTTTTGAAAACCGGACCGGGAACCGGTGAGTGGACCGGTCCGATTAAGGGTCTTGAGCCATTTTTGGGTGGACCGGCCGGTCGGACCGGAAAAACCGGTGGTTGAACCGGTTTTTTTATTTTATATATATATATATATATATATACTAGGTAAAATCCCGTCTATTACACGGGTTAAAAAAATAATATATTATATATACATATCTTGTAACAAAAAGTTAAGAAACTAAAAAATATGTAAATTGTATAATTTAACTAAACTCATGTTTCACACAAGTTGAATAAAATATAATATAATTTGTAAAGACAAAAAACATCAAAATATGTTTAAAAAAATTTGATGTATAATCATAAATAACGTTTAAAATTTTATTTATTTTTAAGTATTTGTTATCATTTTTATGTAATGTAATTAATACATGTTAATTTCAATAGAGAAATTTTTTTCTTCTTTAACACACTAAAATTAAATTGACGTAAAATTTATATTAATACATGTAACTTAAATTTTTTAAAATTACTTGCTTTTTATGATTTCAATATAGTGTATTTTTATCATTCAAATTATCCTTTCATATTAAATGTTTAAAAATTTTAAAATCCCTTATAAAAAACAATTGTTATTATTAATGTTTTTATTTACATATTTAAGAAATATAATTTGAAATTCGATGATAGTTAGGGAATTAAATAAAAGTTGTTAAATAAATATACAAGTTTTTTAAAAAGCTTTATAAATATTTCATTTTAAATACAATCAATTAATAATATATTAATTTTTATTTCTAACTAAATAATAAATATAGAAAGTTAAAGAGGAGAGAGAAGCGGGAAAACCAAAATTTAGATGATCTAAAATAGTGACAAGTGTCCACAATTATTTTTATTTATTAGTATTAATAGATTTATAAAATGTTTATAAAATCATCTGGTTCTTAAATCCGGTTCGACCGGTCTGACCGGTCGGACCTCTGACCGGTAACGAGACCGGTTCGACGTACGGTCCGGTTATGAAAACATTGGATTTCTCTTGGTACATTTGTGTTTAATGATGGCCAAACAGAGTTTTTTTGGAACTGGAACCGGTTCCGGTCAACAAAGTCAAAAACCGGTTCCGGTTGCGGTTTTTGACCGGTTCCAACCGTTTTTGCCGGTTCCGGTTTTGGCCGATTCCGGTTCGGGTTTGACAGGTTTAAGGGTGGAAATGACACCGGTTTTTCCGGTTCCAATTTCTCTGAAAACCCGGAACCGTCCATACCCACCGGTTCTGGTTCCGGTTCTGGCATCAATTTTTGAAGACCGAGTAGCAGAGCTTGGCATCAATTTTTCTTTGTTCAGTAAGATTTTAAGAAGGCTTCCAATTCTTAGTTAAGTTACTACTCTGAAAACTTCTTAAGTTATTTCGAATTTTCGATGTCTGTCATTTTTTTGTCAAGTTACTCATGGACTTTGCAAAGCCCAATTTGTAGAGCCCAAGTCTAAGAATACCGAATATGTTTCTAGTCAGGTTCTTTTTAAATCGCATACCCAATCGCTTCATACCGTTTCAATAGTTTTAAAAAACCAAATGGGCTAACCAATTGAAGGACCAATTTGGACGTTACATGTAGAGTTGCACAAACAAACAGGTTCGTTTTCACGAACCGGTTTATAAACCGGTATTTTATCGATCTCAAACAGGTTCCATCCACACCGGTCCGAACGCCAATTTGACACCAGTCCCAGATTTTACCGTTAAAACCAGTTCCTAAACCGACCTGAACCGGTTTCAAACACCTCCAAACCGGTTCCAACCTCTCCAAACCGGTTTCAACCCCTTTAAACCGGTTCTTATAGGTTTGGCATCTCTTTCTCTCAAACCGGTTTTGGACCATCATTGACCAAACTGGTCCGGTCCCTAACCTGAACCGATTTGGCTAAAAAACAGGATTGTGTACCACTTACATGATTTTGGATCATAGGAAGAACACTCCTGTTCATTGGTATATAATATGGTTCGATATAAGGGTGTAAATCCTCACCCGTAAAAACCTATCAATATCAATCAAACTATATGTTGTTTTTGCGAATATTATTTGTTGGGTATAGAAAAGTCAAGACCAACGGTTGATTTGGATAGATGGAATGTGAATAAGAAGTATTATGTATTTGTTGATTAGGAAGCAACAAGTCACCGCACGAGCCGCTAAAGACTCAAGATTACGAAGACACTTGATGACCAAAAGACCCGAAGACCACAACAAATAATAGAGCTTAATTTATTATTTATTATCATTTTGTTGTATTTATTGTTTTTAGGGTTTTAGGTCATGTGACACTATAAATAGAGATTATTCTCATTTGTAGTGGGATAACACTGACAAGAGAGTGTGTGAGGGTGTGCTTCAATGTAGTCTTGAGAGCTCTCCCCCATGAACTCCATGGATACTTTATCCATGGAGTTTGAGAACATGTGAGGGGTAGGTAATGTAATCTTGTTTGCTAGTGAATCTTATTTCTTTACATTGTCAGTCGTTACATTACATCTCAGATTCGTTCTTGCTGTGTTCTTCAACATTTTCACCCATCTTCAAGACTTTCTCTGTTCTTCAACTGCTTAATCTTCACAAATCAGGTAGTTCGTATTCCGCAACCGTTTTTACAATTGGTATCAGAGCCAAGTTCCCGAGATTATCATTCTAACCATTGATTCTCTCAAACTTGTGCTCAATACCCTGATTTTGTGAATTTTTGTGAAAGTTCTTTGAAGATGTTCTTATTCTGGGTTCTACGTTATTCAATTTATTTGGGTTATATTTTTTTGTGTTTTGATATGGTAAACACAAGTGGGTTTTGACTCTCCTTATATATATCAAAACCCTACCCAAATCTAATCGTCATAAGATGAATAATCAAATTTTTGTTCGTTTGATAAAAATGGAGGCGGCTGAAAATTTTTATGGCAGCTGGGTTTGTTTCAGAAAAGAACATAATGATGACGACGGCGTTCTTGAATTTAGGGTTTTCAGAAGGTTTTATTTGATTGGTTTTCAGAAGCTCACGATGGATATTCTTTAAAATTATAAGCTTCTGATGGCTATTGCTTCTGATGGCTATTGCTTCCGATGGCTATTGCTTCCTATGGATATTGCTTCCTATGGCTACTGCTTCTGATTGGAAATTGCTTCCTGAGAATAAGTTGCTTCCGAAGCATAAAAAATTGCTTCCTAAGCATAAAAAATTGCTTCATAAGCACAAGTTGCTTCCGAAGCACAAGTTGCTTCCGAAGCATAAAAAATTGCTTCCTAAGCACAAGTTGCTTCCGAAGCATAAAAATTGCTTCCGAAGCATAATTTGCTTCCTAACCATAAAATGCTTCCTAAGCATAATTTGCTTCTGATTGGAAACTACTTCCGAAACATCTTCTGAAGACATCTCCTTCTGATGAGTGAAGCTTTTTCTGAAATTGAATAACTATTGCTTCCGAGAGTTACTTCCAAAGAGCAGAGGTATTATTGGTATGTAAGAAATTAGTTTCTTAAGTGTTAATTTGTGATGTCCAAGTTCTAATGCATCTGCAAATTAATACTTCTGATGTTAACTAAACTGTTCTAAGAACCAAAGTTTTTGGTATAAAAGGAGGTTAGCTTCTTAAGTGCTAATTTATGATGTCCAAGTGCTAATGCATCTATAAATCAGTACTTATGAAGTTAACCGAATATTTCTAAAGTAAAATCATCTCTTGATATGTAATGTTTTATTTCTAAGTGTTAATTTGGATGATGTCCAAGTGCTAATGCATCTTCAAATCAACACTTTAAAATTTGACAACATATAACTTTACTTCTGAAACACATTTGACTTTGGTTCCCTCATTTGGCATGACAAGATGTTAACTTTCTAAGTGCTCATTTATGATGTCCAAGTTCTAATGTATCTACAAATTAGCACTTTGAAATTAACAAAATGTTTCATAAGTGATGTCTTTTCTTGATATGCAATGTCCACTTCTTAAGTGTTTATTTCTGTGATGTCCAAGTGCTAATGCATCCTCAAATAAACACTTTAGAAATTGATAACATATGACATCACTTTTGAAACACATCAGCCTTTGGTTCGCTCGTTCGGTTTCATCATTGGAAGTACTTTACTCCTTGGCATGAGAAAGCTGAAACTTATACATCATCAGAAAATAAAAATAAGTTAATGATGTCTATTCTATAAGTCCAATTGGTGTTCCAGATCTGCTGCATGGAACATATTACTGGTTTGCAATGATTGCTTCCGAAGAACACTACTTGTTTTTGAAGACTTGATGGATCTTCACACGTCAGTTATCTATATTGTCACACCCCGACCCTCCCGTCCGGGACGGGGGCGCGACGGCTGACTGATCTTGCAGGATCGCAGTCTCCGGTCACACTGTGTTACGAGACCTACATGTCTGGTTTCATACGTACATCCATTTACTTGGATAAAATAGTTTTGAAAAATCAGAGTTGCGGAAGTTTAATAATATCAACATAGATAAAGTTCATAATTTGCGGAAGCGTTGCATAAAAGTTTTCAAAACAACATAGATTTAATGTTTGCGGAAGCGATTAAAGATGTTTAAACAATACATGGCATAACAAAATGATAACAAATGTTTAATGGACTAAGACACTTAAGCATATGCATGCGACTCCAGCCTAGCATCCTAATCCTTGTGCGCGTGCCTTAGTTACCTGAGAAAACATGTGAGTAAAGGGTCAACACAAAGGTTGGTGAGAGCACAGGTTTTATGTCAGCAATAAACACCAAATGTTAAAGTAAACGTTATGCAGGTCTACATTTCAATACAATGCAATATCCATTGATAACTAGTCAATATGAGTTATACCATATGCGGGTTCGCAACCGAAGCTAACATGCTGCCTCCCGCCATATCCATCCAAGATATGGCAATGTTGTTTGGTCAATTATGCACTGTTTCGACCTCCAGTCGGGGTGGCCATTACGGTGCGCAACAGTGGGGCTTGTCAGGCCCAAATAGTACTATTCAGAATTACCACGCTAAGCACAACGCGCTATTAACGGTTCGAGGTGTATTTAATGAGGACTTATCAGTTTGTGGATGAATGCCACACATATGCATATACGATATTAGCATGTACAAATGTAACCAAAAGTGTATGTTGTTCAAAAACAGTTGTATGCTATGTTTTCTCCCCCAAAGGTAGAAAATGTAAAAACGGGCCATGAACTCACTTGGTTAGCAGTTCCGGTATGTGTTTGTGTGTTCGCGTCTGCGAAAGCTAGCACCTGCTAGTATGCACCTATAACCATATAGGTGTGAGTATGTGTTTGTGGTGTGTTGTAATCCATACAACTCCAAGTGTCGGTGTGCTCAAACGAGTGCGTGTGTTGACTAGTGAGACTCAACGAATCGTTGGTGACACGATTGTTGTGTTATCACCATCCAATGTGTCACAAGCACACGCATCCTATGACTCTAATCATACAAGTTGCCATTTTTAGAAAGTTTCCAATTTAGTAAAGTGTGGTTATGAAATCCCGTTTCATAAAGTTAACACTTCTAATGTGTTTGTAAAATACGTTTAAACCCTTAAAACATATCGTTTGCGCATAAATAACCATTTATGCCGTTTTGCCCAAATAAAGTTTCCTTATTTGGAAAGTATCTGTTTGAAAACTCGTTTTCACAAATCAAAGTTTCCAATATGCTTAGAAATCATTCTTAAGCATATTCCAATACACAAAGTTCATCAAAACACTTTAAAACATCAAAAGCCCTCTTTTGATTTTTAAAAGTTTCCATAAATAGCAAGTTTATACAAAACCATGTTTTTGACAAAATCAATCATCCAAATGTGTTTCTAAGCACTCTAATGTACATTTAACAACATCTAGACATGTCTAACATGTCTAGATCATCACGAACCAAGACTTGCACATAAAAGTTTCCTTTTATGGCAAGTTTGCCCAAATCATCACCAAATCAACCAATAACCCAACAAAACTTAAATCTAACATTTCTATACTATAAAATCAGTAGATCTATGACAATAACACATCAAATCACCAACACATTCGTGCACAATAACCGTATGGAGTTGCATGTGGGTTTTTAACCCTTGCATGTACGATCTAACACTATGTAAACGTTTAAAACTACCTTAGAGCTACAAATCCCAGCTAAAACAGCTTCTGATGATGGCAAGCTACTGGCTTGATGGTCGTTTCGAGCTTCTTGACGGTTCTCGACACTCTCCTTGATCTCCAAAGGCTTCCAACACCAAGGAATAGCTTCCCAAGTGATTCCAGGGAGTTTAGATGTTGATTACAGAGGGTTTGGGTCGATTTACAGAGGAGAAGCTCGGTGAGGATGAGAGAAAACCGAACAAATGAGCCGCGTTGGCTTTTTATGGTATTTTCGATCTGCATGGCCTTCGCGTACCGCGAAGGCCGATCAAAATTTCATATCGCGTACCGCGATGGGATTCGGGGGTCTCGACTCCCGGTTTGCTTCGCGTATCGCGAAGCCTTTTGCCAAGGGATCCTCGCGTACCGCGACGGGTCCATTTTCATGTTTTTCGATTTCGATGATTCGATTTCGCTCGTACTTGATTCCTAATTTTTATCTTAAACATCTAATGCATGTTTAGCACATAATCATATAATAGCACATAGGTTTGATCACCAACGTTCGTGAGACTCGTGTGTGTGTTTCGATAATTCCTTGAATTATCTTTGATAGTTTGTGTTCGTGTTTTACGAAGTGTTTGCACGCTTGATTAATCCTAATCAATGATGCACAATTCAATAATTCCTCGAATCATTGTTTTGTGTTAGTGTTTGTGTTTGCCACACTTGGTTTCTAAAACCAATATGCAATGTACGATTCGATAGTTCCACGAACTATTGTTTCGTAGTAGTTTGTGTTCATCTCAACTAATTAAACATAATTAAATGAAATGCAACAAATATGAATGTGAAATGTAAAGAATGTAAGGGTTGCAATTTACCTGAAATTGCCGGGTATCACATATATCATCAGTTTAGGGGGAGATTGATGGATTAAACTGATGGCAAGTGTGTTACCAGTGGTTTATCAGTGAAAACTTATGTTTCATTGATGTGAAGATTTCTTGTTTATTTTATTTATTTTCAAAGTTAGTTTTTCAGTTTCTAAAGTACTGGGAGAAAGATCCTCGTCTGAGCATGATGAGTTACTTGGGTTTAGATCATAGAGATTATCAGTTTGGGCCACCTTGTGTATGTCCAATTCATCATCATACACAAGGTCAACTACTGGTTTACACCTAATCTCCACAATGGGAGTGTAGGCAGATGGAGGCTCTACTTTGTTGTAACCCAAACCAGCCCCCTTCTTATTTACCAGTTCAGTTGTGCTGCTCATTCTGAAAAACTTTTCATACTTTTCACCTTGACTCAGAAATTTGTCTCTATAAGACTTAGCCAATATAAGTTCAGTCTTGGCAGTGGTTAGTCTTTCTAAAAGATTGCTAATTTGACACTGTTTGTTAGTGTATTCATGTTTTAAGCTAGAAATGGTCTTTTCCATTTCTTCAATCTTTTCTTTGTAATTTCTTTCACATTCAAAAAAATTTGCCTTGACTACTTGTAATGACTCAAGTTCATTACAGAGTTGAGAATTTATTCTTTTAAAAACATTTTACTTCTCTAAACATTCAGGTGTGCACATATCCTCAGTTACCTTAAATGAAGAAGTTGAATCATTTGCCATCAGAGCACTGTTGGAGATAGAAGGATCTTCAGCTTGGAAGCTCCAATCTGCAAAGTCTTGCTCTGCAATGTTTGCACTATTTGAGCTTGATGATCTTTGAGGTGGTTACCCAGAAGTTGATGACTGAGTGCCTGTGGACTTGCATTCCCTAGCAAAATGCCCTAATTGTTGGCAATTGAAGCATTTGAGCTTGGACTTATCAAAACCAAACCCAATCTTCATATTGTGCTTTTTGAACTGCCTTCCAGTTCTTTGGTAGAACTTCTTTGCTCTATAGGAGATCATGGCCATCTGGTAGTTGATGTCCATCTCCTCAAGATCATTTGCAGGAATGCCATCTAAGTCTTCCTGACACAAGTGAAAGTAATTGGTTTCCTCAGCCATGAATGCTCCTTGCCCAGATGTTAAAAGTGGAGTTGGGTTGGAAAACGGGTTTGTGTGTGTGGTTGTTGGAGTTGGAGTTTCAGGAAAGCTGACAATGGGTGTGGAGGTAGGGTGGTAAATGGGTTGATAACTCTGGTAAGAAGGGTTGTTGATGGGTGGATAGAGTGCTGGTGAACCAGAAGTTACATGAGAGGACTTAGGTTCCTGGGCATCTATTTCCATCTGGTAAGCACTGAGTATACCAAATAGTTCACTCAGCTTTAGAGTCCTTAGATTTTCTATCCTCTGGATGGCCACAGAGTATATGTTCCAAGCATGAGGAAGTGATCTAAGAAACTTTCTGATCACATCCTTGTTCTCCATTTTGACACCTGCAGCTACTAACTCATCAACCAGTTGAACAAACCTGAGATATTGAGAAGTCATCTTCTCATTGTTCTGTTGACAGAAGTTCTCAAACTTCTGTTTCAGCATATCTTTCTTGCTCTCTTTGACATCTTCAGAACCTTCATACATCTGTTGTAGAGAATTCCACAGCTCTTGAGCAGATTTGCATTTCTTGAATGCATGTATGATTGAGTTAGGGATGGCCATCTGGATGAGCCACAAAGCCTTTGAGTCCACTTCCACTCTCTTGTAATATTCATCAGAATAGAGAGCTGGATCCTTTGGCACAGGAGCTCCACCAGCCCCAGCAGCAGGAACAGTAGGGATGAAAGGCCCTTCAAGAACTGACTTCCAGAGTTTGAGTCTTGGTTCTTGATGAATCCCTCCATCCTAACTTTCCAAGTGTCATAGTCTTCTGGAGTGAACATTGGTGGCTTGTTGAGAGTACCATTTTTTGTATCATGTTTGTTAAATGCAGCCATTTGAACAAACAAACAGAATATGAGTTTTGAAGTTTTGAGATTTTAGAAGAAAAAGAACTGGTAACTTAAGGATGGTTAATCACTTAAGTTCAAGAGCCAAAGCTCTGATACCACTTGTTGGATCGGGTTGTTTAATCTAAGCAACACTTCACAAGTATTTCTCTAAACTAACAGATGCGGAATGTCTGTTAGAAGGTTATCTCACACACTCAATGGTAGGTTAATAATCTTTGAATAACAGTAAGAACAAATTCAATCTCAAAGATATATTTCTCTCAAATTATTACAAGTGTTTTAAGCAGACCAGCACAAACACATACAAGCACACCTAAACAGGTTTACAATGAGAGGTTATATAGCTAAGGCTACAACCGTATACACGTAGGAATACAATTGGGTATACTAGACAATACATAAAGTAAAGCTTATTCTAGTATATGGAGTGTCTTAACATGCTAAGACACTTACTTACAATCATTACAAATATAGACATTGACTTTACTAAGACTAGCTAAATACAAAAGACATTTAATGTTGTTGATCTTCAAGGCTTCAGATAATCTTTTGCATTTAATGCAACTGTGGAGAAGTAAGGTGTTGTATCTGACTTTAGGTATGTTGATCTTTGTTGTTCTCAGACCAGCATGTTTGTTGTCAGTACCTTTTGTACTATAAAAGTGCTCAGCTACAGTCTTTGTCAGAGGATAAACCTCGGAAGTCTTTTGTCTTTGTCTTTGGTGCAGAAGAGAATCTTCGGAAGCTGTTAGTCTTCGGAAGCTTTATGTATTCATAAGCTTTGAAGCTTTAACTCTTAAGTGTTGGCCTTTCGAAGTGTGTGTCTTGTACAGCCTTCAGTAGGAGTGAGTTACTCTTCGGAAGCAATGTTGCTTCCGATAAGGAACTCCTTCCTTCCGAAGGCTGTTTGTCTTTGTAGACCTTTATACTTAGACAAAATCGATTGGTGAGCATCAGCCTTTATTAGTCTTTACAGTCTCCCCCTAGGCTGATGCTACCAAAACTTCCTTTTCAGATTCTCCTTGTCACCCTTGATGACCAAAAGACCCGAAGACCACAACAAATAATAGAGCTTAATTTATTATTTATTATCATTTTGTTGTATTTATTGTTTTTAGGGTTTTAGGTCATGTGACATTATAAATAGAGATTATTCTCATTTGTAGTGGGATAACACATACAAGAGAGTGTGTGAGGGTGTGCTTCAATGTAGTCTTGAGAGCTCTCCCCCATGAACTCCATGGATACTTTATCCATGGAGTTTGAGAGCATGTGATCCATGGAGTTTGAGAGCATGTGAGGGGTAGGTAATGTAATCTTGTTTGCAAGTGAATCTTATTTCTTTACATTGTCAGTCGTTACATTACATGTCAGATTCGTTCTTGCTGTGTTCTTCAACATTTTCACCCATCTTCAAGACTTTCTCTGTTCTTCAACTGTTTAATCTTCACAAATCAGGTAGTTCCTATTCCGCAACCGTTTTTTACATTATTATTTCACTTGTGAAAAAAATTTGTATCTTATGTATATGTGTAAATGTTAATGCGCTAAAAAGATAACACATATGAAATTGGTACTACAGGTGCTTTCAAATTGCATATGTGTTAGTTACAAAGATTACATGTTATTTTCTTAATATATGTGAATTTAAAAACGCACATAAAAGAGACTGTGTTTATGCACATAATGTTATAAAAAACAAAGACTTTGATTGTTTTTAACAATGTTATAAAAAAAACAAAGATTTTGATTGTTTTTAACAATGTTATAAAAAAAACAAAGATTTTGATTGTTTTTAACAAGTTTTCATGAGTGTGCACTCTAAATAAATGTTTACAAATTACACAAATCCTTTATTTATGTGTGTGTCTATGTGTGCGTATGGAGACACACATATGAACATATATACATATATACACAAAGAGATTTATAAATACATACATATATGCACACATATACTAGACTAGTACCATATGTATCTCATGATTTGAATGAAGAAATATTAGATAGTTAATACTAAAGTTTATAATTATAAATGGATTTAAAAATATGATAGAAATTACGTATAAATTAGTATTTTAAGATACGACGACGACGATTTTTTAACCTATGCTTTGAAAAAAGTTTGTCTTAAAAATATGTTTATTTGAAAAAATGTCATTATTTTTACAAGAACGCAAGCCAATATCGACGTATTACACGAGTTGTGTAACATTCCAACTGATGGCAGAATCATCGGGATGCAAAAATGTGTATATTGTTCAAAAGCTCATGCTATTAAAATATAACTAAATTAAATATAAAATCAAATTCAAACATTGCATTCAAACCATTATTCAATGACATAATAAATGAACAAAATGTCTTAAATTAAAATCTTTACAAATTGAATAAGTGTCATCAAGGTCCAAGGTCATATCATTTCTTAAGTTGCGTTTCCACCTAAAACATGTTTAAAACAAAAATCAACTGTAAATTGGTGAGCTTCAATGGTATAAACACACACCCAAAAATATAGTTTGATATCAGATAAATTGTCACATGTGATACGTAAGCACAATGATCAAAACAAAACGAACAAGAATTCAATTACAAGCAGATCAAAAAGTTCAAAGATAATTTTGACCAAGCTAGCATTCCTAACAATGCTAAAGATATAGCATATCACCACAGGCTTTCCTCATACGGTAAATCCATACTGGGTGAGATGATCAATCCCATAGATCTATCATAGTTTTCTAAAAGTTAAGTTGTGATCAATGCAATTTCATAACTATAAAGTTCACTAAAGCTAAGGCTCTTATGTTAAGTTCACATGTACTTAACTAAAAGCTAAACTCAAATTACATATTTCACCCCTAAAACTTTTAAATCACAAAATAGTTCATTCATTGGTCATGTAATATAAAGTGTTAGAAATTTCAAGATCTAGTAAAAAAGAAATTAAAAAAAATCAAGACCTCAATGTTTATTTCTCTTATATATTTACGAGAAACTTACGAAAATTTTATAAGCATGTTACTAAATTTTAATGATTTATGTTAAAAATGAATTTTATCCAAAGGTTAGATGATAAGATTATATTTGAATAGGTTATAGTTTTAAAGTTTTAAAAAAAAAGTTTAGATGGCTTAGTAATTTAATGATTGTTTATCACAGGATCTGTACATATAATGTATATAGTTTATAAAAGAGTAAATTGCACTTTTGGTCCTTTATGTTTACACAAAATTTCAGAGTTAGTCTTTTATGTTTCAAAATGTCAAAATCAGTCCTTTATGTTTTCAAATTTTGCAAACTCGGTCCTTTCTCCGTTAACGCCGTTAAGTACTAACAGAATAAAGGACCATATCTGAAAATTTATATAAACATAAAGGACTAAAAGTGATGATTTTTTTGACATTTATGCCCCTATTATGTTAATACTTAACGGCGTTAACCGAGAAAGGACCGAGTTTGCAACATTTGAAAACTTAAAGGACTGTTTTTGACATTATAAACATAAAGGATTATCTCTGAAATTTTGTGTAAACATAAAGGACCAAAAGTGCAATATAAAATTTAAGGGTTTAAAATAACTTTAACTTGCTTTTTAATTATAAGATTATCGAGAAAAAAAATGTTGGTATGCTATATCTTAATTTATTTTTATATCTGAGTTTTAATAAGGTTTTATAAAAATTTTATGTTGCATAAAATTTGGTAAAATGATTGTAGAAATGGACTAAAATTAAAAATGTGTCAGAATAGCAAAACCGGAATAACTCGCTACGAACACATACCAAACAGTAGCTGGTTTTTATATGGCACTCAGTTAACCACTGGGCTAGACCTCCTGATCCAGAGAAAGCTTACCCAAAAATTATAAAAATTATGTGTTTGATGTCCCCCCTCCCCAAATCAATAGTTTTCCACTATAAACCAGGCTTCATTCTTTTGTTAAATTTATCATCTAGGGATCTTGTTTCCTTACATAATCATACGTGTTTCCTTGCTATATAAATTAGGGATAAGATCAATGCTATACTGGTACTGAAATTCCAGAAAAGTGGGTATTTATACAAAGATAAAAACCATAGCTATGACACCGGTTCGGTACTGGTACCGGTATTTTCGATACGTTATCGGTTTTGTCTTTGTGACAATTTATTATCTTAGATTTACTTATCATAGATATAATGTCATGGAATTGAAATAAACATAACATAAATCATACGGTCTTTAATTAAAACATAAGGAATGATATTCAAAATTTAAATATCTTTGACATATCAGAATTATGTAGTTTGTAAAGTGTTTGGTATGACATGTTTTGGCCTATAAGTGATAATACTCACATTAGGAGTCCCCATGTAAGCTGGAAATGTCCCACAGTACATTGGGGATTTATGCAAATAGTTTTCCTAGACAGAATCCCAACTACCAGCATTACACACTTCCAATTAGTACATGTTCATTTACAAACTAAATCGTAACAGGATTATAACATCAAAACTTATAATACATTTAATCATATATGTATTCACAAACATCTGGAGTAGTCATGTGTTTGTTAAGATGAGATAAGAAGTCACTTAGATATTTTCTAAGATATTCTTAAGCTAGAGGATAACACATATTATGATTTCTTATGATAGTACAAGGCATCTCATTATGGTATACTTAAACTAAGGAAAAACATGTTTTGCTTATATAATCTATGTCATTCCTCTATGGAAATCCTAAGCTAAGTAAGGCATATGTTACTTACAACTAAGACATTCCTATATGGTAACAAAGTATACAACATGAAATGTAACACATGAAGCAAGATATAACATGTAGTACATAAGCAATCAATTGAACATATCAAAAGCAATATGAGATAACTTATATATTAGGGGTTAGCTTAGTCATAGCCTAGATCACCATTTTTAATAACCTAAATCTCTATAACCATGGCTCTGATATCACTTCTCAACCAACGGCGGAATATGTTTGGGCGCGACTTTGATTGTTTAAAAGCTCATGTACTACTATTAAAGTTTATATAATTAAGCATCCATTTTAAATATTCAACCAGTCCCCATTTGTGGTGCACGCATATAATGCATATATGTGTGGGCCCTTAAGGGGCAAAAATAAAAGCGCACTAATTTTAACGTTATTTCAATTATTTTGTGAAAATAACGTTAAAATCATTGGGATGATCAACTTCAAACGATAACTTTGAGCCGGGGACTCTTTCGGAGCAGTCTCTTTATACCAATTGGGATAGGGTTAAGGTTTGTATCTATCCTTTCCCCCCCAGACCCTACTGAAAAGTGGGAATATCCTGGGTAAAGTTGTTTTGTTTTTTATTTTTTTAAATATTCAACCAAACATTTATCATTTCAACATTTAAACATTCAAGCAACCAAACATTTATCATTTCAACATCTAAACATTCAAGCATCCAAACATAACATTTCAAAACCAACATTTCAATAACAATCCAACATATATAAATTGTTTGTTTTATTAACTAGGTCCTCTAGTCCTAGCTTATGTCGTTATCACCCTTTAATTTCCTGTCACACATGTAAAATACGTTTTGTCAACTATTTGAATAATTGGTGAGCGACTATACAAATTATAATACACACACACATATATAAACAAAGATATGCAATACAAAGTCTAAATAGTAATAACCCTAGGTCTATGTTCTTACAAGTATTCTATAAGCATGATAAACCTAAGAATTCATAACAAGTAATCTGAAGTATTTATCATTCAATCAAGTATAAATTGTCAAGTTCTCATATGGACTTAAAAGTCTATGTCTCTCCTAAAAGATCTTCCTAAATGTAAAAACACTAGTTTGGAATCCCTAACCCTCATTTATAATTTTAAATAATTATAAAGAAAGGTTTTATGAATGTATTTGGTGAGCTAAAATGCTATGTATATAATACTTTATTTGCTTATACCAAATAAAATATTACTATAAGTTATTGCAATCCAAATCTTTGAATTATATTATGTTTCATCGCCTTGATAATAATTTAGATAATATTTTATTTAAGATAATCAATAGAATATCATTCAATATTATTATATTATATTTCAAAATATTTAGTTAAAAATATTCAAAAAAAATGTATATGTATTTTCTTCAAATTTATAAGTTTAAAACAAAGTTGAAATGGTGCTTTATTTTAAACAAATAATTTGTTAAATAAAACTGATGATATTATTATAAAATGGTTTCAGAATATTAAAAATGATTTTTTTGAAATTTTAAATTATTTTTATTAGTAATCTTTACCTTTTAAAATTTATTGTAACAATTTCAATATCACTTTTATTCAACCCAAATTCGATTAATATGATGGTTGTGAGAGTCCGATTTATTAGGGCTTTTGTTCCCCACCCAAAACCGATTGAATTGCATATCATACTTACTTGAATTGGATGTAGTATGGACTGACTTAGAGTACCCTATGATTGCGGATGTTTCTTCAGTCAGATTTGAGAGTTCTAGTGAATTAGAGAGAAGGTTACGAGTATTGCTCGATTCGTAACGTCGAAATGAGTAAAAAGCCCTATGGTTTTGAGTATTAATTCATTCTAAACGTTCGATTTTAGTTTAGGAGTTTAAGCTACGGTTCGAATAATCAAAAGTCGAATTAAACGATGTTGTTATTGAGTGTTTATAAGTTAAAAACGTTTGGAATCATATTTGGGTCATGGAGCATTGAAAACTCGATCAAATGGTGAGCCGAGGGGTCAATTTCGGGGCTCCCCGGCGCTTGGCCGGACTCCGATGTCGGTCTTGGTTGGAAAAACAGTGAGAGAGAGAGAAAGGAATTTTGTTTCAAAATTTTGCATTTTTAATCCTCCATTGTTATGTGTTTGTCATTTTATGTTACTACTTTCATACAAAAAGTTTTTTTTATTTATAAAACTTTACATAATTTTCCTCAAACATTTATAAATTTAATTTATATACAAGTTTTATAAATTGTAACTAAATTAATTATTTGAAATTATTAAAATATCTATTTGTGACAGTCGCATACGAGAATTACGTCATCAATGATGTGAGCACATTTGATCGTTCTAGAAATCCACGTTGATTTAATGATTGTAATTGTTACAGATCGATAGATATGGGTCCCATGGTTATCTGGAACTGAACATTTTGAGAACTTATAATTACATATCATATTGTGAATCTTGAATTGTTTGATCTCACCAGCTTTGTGCTGACGTTTTCAAATTTAAATATTTTTGCAGGAAGACAGTGACCACCCAGTGAGGCAGCACTTTAAGCACTTGTAATTAAATAAATGTAATAAACTTAGATTATGTAGTGTAATATTGGTTGTGATTACGACATCCTTGTAATGTATTTCTTTTAAGTTAACCTGTGTGCTTGCGATATCGGATCAAGTAAGTCACCCCTCATCTCGGAGACATCACCACTATGCTTCTGCAACCATTTCAGTGACATCATGATCAGGTGACGAGAGGTGGGGGTGTGACAGGGTGGTATCAGAGCCACAGGTTATAGAGAATTAGGTTGACTTAGAGACCTAGACTATAACCATAGGCTCGTATAGTGACACAGAGAGCACCGAACATAAATAACGAACAACACTTGTTTTGAATTAAGCCAAAATAATCAGGTGGTACGAATTCTAGTTATGAGTGGCCAGCATAACTGAATTCGCAACACGTGTGCGTTCTAGTTTAATTTAATTCAAGCAGAACATTAACAACTATAAGGACGAATAGTTGTTCTGAGATAGGAAGAAGCATCATATCATGTTCATATTAAATATTGTTATTTAATATTTACTTCATGATACTGATTAGAAATTTTGATTGTACAGCTATGGCCGACCGAGGTGAACAGTATATTTATCAGAGATTTCCTCATGTTATTGTGGATGGTACTCCGAGCTCTAGTTCGGGATCCGACTCGGATCCTTTTGAGGCATCGACTGCAGCCTCACAGGCGCCACCCGCAGTGCCACAGGCGCCACCAGCATCACCACCACCATCACCATTACCACCACCACCAGCACAGGTAGCATCACCTGGACGCTCTCAGCCTCGTGCTGAGAATGTAGCAGCAGAGGAGCGACACAACCCTTCACCACAGAGAGTCCCGGCTTGGGATGGACTCAGGAGAATGCGGGGTCAAGCCCGCAAGACCACGGGATTACCTCCACGGAGGCAGCTGGCTCCCAGGGACGAGCCTCATGCTATACACGAGGTGGGAGAATCCTCCCATCAGGCAGAGCTGAGGGCACAGTTGCAACAAGTTACTCAGAACTTGCAGGGGACACAGCAGAGCATGCAGCAATGTCAGGCTACGGTTGAGGATACTCGTATGACCATATTGGAGATCCTTACTTCCCACTTGACCCTAATGGATCAAGTGAAGGCTTTGGATACTGATACTCGAGCGTGGAGAACCGCGATTGATGATAGATTGAGGATGACCTGGGGACAGATTATGCTTGCTGCATTTTGGCGGCAAATGGCACTGGTGACCGAAGGATGGATGTGGGTGAGAGAGAGAGTGACAGAGTTCTTAGCATGGTTTGGAGTGGTGAGTACTGAGACCAGGATGATAGTCCTGGCAGTGATCATGGCAGTTGTGGCCATGATATTTTCCTTCTTATCGTATTTTATGCGATAAGTATGTTCAGGAGATCATTCTGGGATATTCATATCACCTGTATGCAGACAGTGAAGGATTAGATGTCTGGGGGAGTTTTCTTTTCTTTTTCTGGTTGTAATGTTGTGTGTTGTCTTGGTAGTCTTTTCAAACTGATGATAGTAATATAATAAAATGGGTGTTTTTATGTATCGGTCTGTGTAATGTACTATTTGGGTGTTGTGTGAACTATAAACAATTCTGTGTGAGAACAATTCTGTGTGAGAACAATTCTGTGTAAGAACATATCTATCGCTAAAATACAGTACGGGAGCAATACTGTATGCGAACATATCTAAATAAGAACATATCTATCGCTAAAATACAGTACCGTTGTATGCAAAACATATCTAAATAAGAACATATATATCGCTAAAATACAGTACGAGAGCAATACTGTATGCGAACATATCTAAATAAGAACATATATATCGCTAAAATACAGTACGGGAGCAATACTGTACGCGAACATATCTAAATAAGAACATATCTATCGCTAAAAGTACAGTACGGGAGCCATACTGTACGAGAACATATCTATTGTCTGTGTGAGAACAAATTTAGTGCATGAACTGAGAACATATCATAGAACATGTGCGAGAACATATATCTGTATGGGAACATATCACTGTGAGAACTTATCAATGTGAGAACATATCAATGTGAGAACTTATCAATGTCCTGAATCTTAATTTATCAAAAACATGGGTAATAATATATTTATATCACAGTACTGTGAGCTGTGAAATATTTTTACATGTTTTTGAATTAACAGGACTAAGTATAACTACGAACATCTGTGTGATCTGTGTGTATGAAGAACATGTCTGGACTAAATTCGTGTAGTTATACTGTATTCTTTATAATCACATTTCAATATAAATTTTCAGTGTAACTGAATATGATTGAATTTATGTGATAGAACGGGTTATATCTTTAATGTTCTTGAACTGACCTGAGTTTGTCTGCTTATGAGCAGAATAATGGCTCCTAAAAGAGGTCAACCAGCTAAGAGAGCTGCCCAGAACATTACAAACCCTGAACAAAATCAAATTCCACCTTTTAATGTTGAATCAAATCCAGATCCACGTGTTAATCCGGAAGCGAACATGGTTCCACCTGGGAATTTGGAAACAAATACTGCTCCACCGGTGAACCCTGGAGCGAACACTGTTCCACCTGCAGGTACAAGTGGATCTGAAACAAACGAAGCCATGATAGCACGAATTGTACGAGAACAGCTATCTGCTTGTGGTGTTCTGACACAATACCAACCACATATCACTGCAGGTTCTGGTGGAAACCACGATCATACTGAACATAATGCTACAGGTGGTCACGTAGAAACTCATACTACCACCGGTACAACAACCACAAAAGCAACTGTTCCTGATCCACCACAGCAAGGGTGTACATATAAGTACTTTGCTTCTTGCAGCCCTCCTACTTTTACAGGCAAGGAAGGAGCGGCTGGTCTTTTAAGGTGGATTGAGGAGATGGAAACCAAACTCAAAATCAGCCATTGTCTGGAGGAGCATAAGGTGTCTTATGATGCCTATTCTCTGAAAGAATCAGCTTTAACCTGGTGGAATACCCAGGCTAAAACCTTGGGCACAGCTACAGTCGACTCGATGGGCTGGAACGATTTTAAAACTTTGATTAGATCAGAGTACTGCCCAATCACTGAAATTCAAAAACTCCAGGAGGAATTCTGGAATCACTCTATGATCGGTGCTGATTGTCTGGCTTACACCGATCGGTTTCACGAACTTACTTTTTTACTTCCCGATATGTTTCCTACGGAAACAACATTGATCGAGAAGTACATTAAGGGTTTGATTCCCCAGATTCGGGGAATGGTGACTTCAGCTGAACCCACAACTCTGAAACATACAATTCTTTTGACCACCGAGCTTACCAATGAGGCGGTAAGGAGTGGTACCTTATTTTTGAAAACTCAGACGGCGGTGAGCCGTAGTGATGTCGGTACCTCTAATGTGTCAAAAAGTACCAAACGAAAGTGGTTTGGCAAAACCAAGGCGAAAGCTCCGGCTGAGATCACCCAGAGCAAACCAACTGTGAAAAACTATGGTGCTGCTATTCCTGAAAGGAGAGCTTATACTGGGCAGGCGCCCAAATGCAATAAGTGTCCATTCCATCACACAGAACCGTGTCCTGTTTGTCTGAACTGTAACAGTGTCCATTCCATCACAACACCAATCAAGGGTACGTTTCTACTCAATAATCTTTACGCGTCAGTTTTATTTGATACAGGGGCAGATAAGAGTTTTAACTCTCCTGAATTTGCATCATTAATTTCATTGCCTACGGTAGATCTAGAAACTCCTTATGTCATTGAACTTGCTAATGGCAAGTTGATCAAAACTAACAGTGTTATTCAAGGATGTTCCTTGAATTTGAATGATCATCTTTTTAATATCAATTTACTTCCTATTGAGCTTGGGAGCTTTGATGTTGTGGTCGGTATGGATTGGCTTTCTGATAACCAAGCGGAAGTTGTCTGTCAAAACAAGATGATCCGTATTCCATTACCTAACGGTAATACACTGGTAGTTCAAGGAGAACGAGCTGGTATAAAACTTGGTATCATATCTTGTATGCGAGCTTAGAAATTCTTAAGGAAAGACTGTTATGCTTTCCTGGCACATGTAACTGAGCACAATTCTCCACCCAAACAAATCACAGACATCCCAGTAGTCAAAGATTTTCCTGAAGTATTTCCTGAGGACATATCAGGATTACCCCCAGTGAGACAATTTGAATTTCGGATTGACTTGATTCCAGGTGCAGCACCAGTTGCTAAAGCCCCGTATCGGCTTGCGCCATCAGAAATGCAAGAACTTTCAGGTCAATTACAGGAACTTTTAGACAAAGGTTTTATTAGACCTAGTTTCTCACCCTGGGGAGCACCAATTCTATTTGTGAAAAAGAAGGATGGTTCGTTCAGGATGTGTATTGACTACCGGGAACTCAATAAACTGACAATCAAGAACCGTTATCCACTACCTCGTATCGATGATCTGTTTGATCAATTGCAAGGTGCTACATATTTTTCAAAAATCGATTTAAGATCTGGATATCATCAGTTACGTGTTCATGATAATGATATTCCTAAAACTGCTTTTAGAACTCGATACGGACATTACGAATATTTAGTAATGCCGTTTGGTTTAACCAATGCACCAGCAGTTTTCATGGATCTGATGAATCGGGTATGTAGACCTTATCTGGATAAATTTGTGATTGTGTTTATTGATGATATTCTTATTTATTCTCGGAACCAACAAGAACAGGCTCAGCACTTGAAACTAATTTTAGAACTTTTGGCACATGAGAAATTATATGCCAAATTCTCCAAGTGTGAATTTTGGTTGCGAGAAGTTCAATTTCTTGGGTACGTAGTAAACGAGAGCGGTATTTAAGTGGATCCCAGTAAGATTAAAGCGGTGAAACAATGGGAAACACCACAAACCCCGACTGAAATACGTCAATTCCTGGGGTTGGCAGGTTATTATCGTCGATTCATCAAGAAATTTTCAAAGATAGCCTTGCCATTAACCACATTGACACAGAAAAATCAACCGTTCATATGGGATTCTCAACAGGAGGAGGCGTTCCAACTGTTGAAACACAAACTCTGCAACGCACCTATCTTGGCATTACCGGAAGGTACTGATAATTTCACAGTGTACTGTGATGCTTCTCGTCAAGGTCTTGGTGTGTTCTAATGCAGAATGATAAGGTAATTGCTTACGCTTCTCGACAGCTGAAAGTACATGAGAAGAACTATACCACACATGATCTAGAACTTGGTGTAGTGGTGTTTGCACTCAAGATTTGGAGACATTATCTATACGGAACCAAGTGTATTATATACACTGATCACAAAAGTCTCCAGCACATTCTAGATCAGAAAATGGTGAACATGCGACAGATGCGATGGGTTGAACTCTTAAATGACTATAACTATGAAATTCGTTATCATCCAGGTAAAGCGAATGTCGTAGCCGATGCCTTAAGGCGCAAGGAACGAGTCAAACCTTTACGTGTGAAAGCGTTAGGTATGACTATTCAAACCAGTCTAATTCCTCAAATTAAAGAAGCTCAGCAACAAGCTTTACAAGCAACGAACTATTCTACTGAGGGACTGAGGGGATTAGACAAGAAACTCGATACCAAAGCTGATGGAGTTTTGTATTTCAAAAGCCGAATTTGGGTTCCTTTATTTGGTAACTCTCGAACAATTATCTTGGATAAGGCGCACAAATCCAGGTATTCTATTCATCCAGGTGATGATAAAATGTATAAAGATCTTAAAGACTTTTACTGGTGGCCTGGAATGAAGAAACACATAGCCGAATACGTGGATCGATGTTCAACATGTCTCAAAGTTAAGGCTGAACATCAACGACCTTTTGGGTTATTACAACAACCTGAGATTCCTATGTGGAAATGGGATCAGATCTCTATGGATTTCATCACTAAATTACCCAGAACATCACGTAATCATGACTCTATATGGGTTATCGTTGATCGCCTTACAAAGTCTGCACATTTCTTACCCATCCGAGAAGATTTCTCTATGGATCGACTCGCTAAACTCTATGTTAATGAAATTGTATCTCGACATGGAGTACCCATCTCTATCATTTCTGACAGAGACAGTTGATTTATGTCACGATTTTGGCAAACTCTTCAGAATGCTCTGGGCACGCAAATCAATATGAGCACAACTTATCATCCACAAACCGACGGGCAGATTGAACGAACGAATCAAACTCTTGAAGATATGCTCAGAAGCTGTGTGATTGATTTTGGAGGTAGCTGGGACATTCATCTTCCACTTGTTGAATTTTCGTACAATAACAGCTATCATACTAGTATTCAATGCGCTCCATTCGAAGCTCTTTATGGACGCAAGTGTAGATCGCCTATCTGTTGGTCAGAGGTAGGTGAGAGTCAAATCATAGGCCTAGAATTCATTCAGGAAACCACTGATAAGATCGCACTCATTCAAGAACGAATTAAAGCTGCTCGCGATCGTCAAAAGAGTTATGCTGATAATCGTCGTAGACCATTAGAATTCCAAATAGGTGATCGAGTAATGTTAAAAGTGTCACCTTGGAAAGGCATTTTCAGATTCGGGAAGAGAGGTAAACTTTCACCAAGATTTGTAGGTCCATTCAAAATTCTTGAACGAATTGGATCAGTAGCCTACAGACTTGAGTTACCTCCTAAACTTAGTAACATTTACGATGTTTTTCATGTATCCAATCTGAAGAAGTGCCTGACTGATGAATCGTTGATCGTACCTCTAGAAGAAATTCATATTGATGAAAAACTTCAGTTCAGTGAAGAACCAGTAGAGGTAATGGATCGAGAAATGAAAGTGCTGAAACGTAGTCGCTTACCAATCGTTAAAGTGCGATGGAGCTCGCAACGTGGACCCGAATATACGTGGGAACGTGAAGATCAAATGAAATCAAAATACCCACATCTATTCTCATAAACGATTGTCATAATGTAAGTCTTCACTAAATTTCGGGACGAAATTTCTCTAACAGGAGGAGACTGTGACAGTCGCATACGAGAATTACGTCATCAATGATGTGAGCACATTTGATCGTTCTAGAAATCCACGTTGATTTAATGATTGTAATTGTTACAGATCGATAGTATGCGAGAAATGAGGAATGTGGGCGAAAACCGTGTGCAAAACGGAGTCCTGGATTGCCCGAAATCGAAAAACGAAGAAAAATTTCTAAGTGTTGGACGATTGGACTCATCGCGGTACGCGATGGAGGGGTTGAGAGTCCTCCGTGGTACGCGATGCATGCAAAATATCTAAGATTCCTCCGGAAATCATCGCGGTACGCGAAGCCCCTATTGGCTTCCCGCCGCGGTACGCGACGGGTGAGGCGGTGCAATAATCTGATCTACTTCATCAGATTTTCATGCAGAAGATTTTATTCTTCTTTCTCTCGCAAAAACTCGACCCACCAGACGAAAACTCGACCAAACCACCATCAAATCACCATTCTAAAGCCATCAGAAACCATAGATCGCACCCGGGATCATCTCTACAAGCTCTGATTGTTGTTTTAACCGCAGATATCCGTCAGACTAGGTAATGATCTGTTTAAACCTTCTAGTTTGATAATGATTGATTAGATCTTGATTTTGAACGTAATGACATAGTTAGGATTGTTGATTATTGCCTAGATGATGGCTAGGATTGATTATAAACATAGAACACGAAGTTGTAACGGTTAAATCCTTGTTTTAATCCGTTGTAATGCCCGGTTTGCATGAAACCATACCCATGATTATAATGGTTTAACCCATTTGATTATAACAATATAGGTGATTAGTTGGATTAATCCTTGAAATGCAAGGTTAAATCCAAGTGTTTCAAACTAATCACAATCATTAACATACTCATTGGAATGATTATCTGATGTTTATGATAACAGTCAGATTAGTATGTTAAGCATGGTTACTACACCTATTCTGATGCTACATTGTGATATTTCATGATATTCGGGTAATCAATAACAAGGATTGATCATTCATAAGCCATTAAATTATCTAGAAATTGTTATAGTATCATAATCAACAACACTAACTATTTGGTTAATCCGAGAGTATTCTAATTAATCAAAAGCATCATCAACCTTATATTGGGAATCTAATGCAATGTAGGTTCCTACATTATCATACATTGTATGATATGATAATAAAATAACTAATTAAATACTTAATATCGGTTTGATGACTTTCTAGGCAATGTCTTTGACATTGGACGTTCAGAAAGATCTAATCAGCAAGTTAAAACCATAAATAACTCATTAAATATAAATAAATGCAGAATCACCCCTTTATTACCAGTTGTGAGGTATTCAGCTACATCTGTATTATCAGGTGAGTTTCGTACAACCCCTTTTCTTTTTAATCTTTTATAAACATCGGGGAACACTGTTGAACTTTTTGGAACTATATGATATGTATCACTGTTATCTGAGTGATTTCATGTGATTGTTGAGAACTTGTGAATTTCATGGGGTTTTGCCTGAGAACAGAACACTATCACAGAACTTAAAAGTCCTCATTTTTGAACTGTATCTAGTGAACCCATGTGGGGCCGAACGGGGAAACATTGATAGTATTATCAGCTGACCACTCATTTGCTGGGAGCTGCAACTCCCCTTGTGTGAATGTTTGTTTCCTGTTTTCAGAACTTCTTAATGTTGTGATAGACATTAAGATAATGAGGCATTAAGATGTTACCGACGGGTAGTATCTTGTAGAACAATATCGTCAGAAAGGAACTAGATACGGGTCCCATGGTTATCTGGAACTGAACATTTTGAGAACTTATAATTACATATCATATTGTGAATCTTGAACTGTATGATCTTACCAGCTTTGTGCTGACGTTTTCAAATTTAAATATTTTTACAGGAAGACAGTGACCACCCGGTGAGGCAGCACTTTAAGCACTTGTAATTAAATAAATGTAATAAACTTAGATTATGTAATGTAATATTGGTTGGGATTACGACATCCTTGTAATGTATTTCTTTTAAGTTAATATGTGTGCTTGTGATATCGGATCAAGTAAGTCACCCCTCTTTTCGGAGACATCACCACTATGCTTCCGCAACCATTTCAGTGACATCATGATCAGGTGACGAGAGGTGGGGGTGTGACACTATTTAAGCAAACTTATGATTTATATAATTATTGATCCATTTTTGTTTATTTATATTTACACATGCACACACATATTTGTTATATAATTTATATTATAAATTTTAATATATTTTGGTTATATACATATATATATCAAACACATTATATATATATATATATATATATTTGTTTTATTAATTCTTTAACTATTTATGTCTTAAAACTTATATACACATATATGCATCTCACATGTATTTGTAATTAATATGAATTTGAAGAAAATACTCAGGAAAGTTTATTAGAAATTTGACATGGTTACATTTCAAACAACCCAAAATGTTACAACATCGTCCATTTAATTTCTATAGAAATATTATTTTTAATAATTAAAATAATAATTAGATATACAAAAAACAATTAGAAATGTCATAGTTAAAAACAAAAATCACTCCATAAAATGCCTAGGGGCGTGGAAATAAATGGGTCTTTCAAGGACCTAAAAATTAAATAATTTAAAATATAGGGAGCACAAATTCAACTCTCTTTTATGCCGTCACCCGTTCCAATGTTTTTAAATATCCTTAGATATCACCCGTCGTCCAAAATTGTTTGTTTTTTTTTTCTTTTATTTTTTCTCAAAAAATAAATTCAAAACAACAAACCTCGTCAATAAATCCTAAATCAATTGATTTAAGAGGATGCAATCTTATTGTTTTTTTTAATATAAACGTTATATGTTCGAGTTATGCTTGAAATAATATATCCTAGGTATCCCACATGTTTTATTGCAATGGGTTTTCGGACTGTAGGTTTCCTTTGAATGGTGGGCGGGTCGGGTCACCAACGCCAACGTTGTCTACATGTCGCGGGCGTTGTGGCCTTTCACTATTAAATTTAGCCAGATGACCAGACTTAAAATGTATTCATTGATCATAACAAATAACAACCAAGCCTCAATCACATGATTTCCCGGCATCATACGACCAATATGACACTAAAAAGCCTACCTTTAAAACCAATTTATTTGTATATTATTTGTATATATTAGTTTTAAGAATAACATCACCATATTTTTTCACACACATTTAAAATACCACCTGCAATCATATAGGATCATAAATCATTATACAACCAATTATTAATTATACATAAAAAATTCACTTTGAAAATCAATTCTGTTGGAAAAACATGTTTTAAGTTTACATGTCACCCCGAAACTACTAAAGGAGTGTCCTAAAACTCAACTTAGAATGTAGAAAACCTAGTTTCTTCAACCCATAAAATTTTGATGTACAAACCTTAAACCATAAATTCTAAACAATTAATTTCCTTTGATGATCCTAGCTAGATCATCCAATTTTTTGTTAAACACTAAAACGATGATGAAACAATCATAAAAAAATCGAGACTAAACTTCTGACATTTAGTTTCATGAACTATCCAAACAAATAGATTTTCTTTCTGAGTGTTTCCACACTCCTTTGAGACCCCAAAAAAATGGACAAATTCCTTTTCTTAGGATTGGATTTCACTTGACTGTCTACGGTACCATTGCGTGTACTCGGGATAGAAGTTTTGTATATAATAAATCCAAACACTTGCCCCGGATCGACTTCCAGATCATAATTGCTCTAGTGAATAACTAAAGAAAATAGATAGATGGGAGATACAAAACTAGAAGAGAAATAAACTAATTATATTAATAGAAATATCTCTCAAGATTCACTAATTATTTACTGTTGGCGGGTCTCTTTGTATGTGTTGTTCAGAAAGAGGAGGACTCAATGATTATTCGTTCCTAATCGTTGAAAACAAAAGAAGATGAACGTGTAATTTAATTGTGGTCTCTTATTTCAATGGCTCCTTAAGTTTCATCCTACATTTTTAAGTCAGCACAAACTCTATTAGAACTCAAGTTTTGTTTACTAAGATTTGCTCCCAAAGTTATTTGACCCAGTTTTTCGAATGTTATACACGATAATGCAATCCATGCGACAAGTGAGATTCAGGTTTAGTGTGCGAAACCATATGCAATGGAAGAACAACAAAGACCGTTCGAAATAGTGATTATCAAACGGTCATTACACTTAATCAAGCCTTTGTATTGTCAAAAAAAAAACTATCTATGATGCACGATTTATATAAACTAAGCTTAATGCATCAAGTTCACATAATAATCAAAGCCAACAATCCAATCATATACACATGTGAATTAATCAAACTAAGTGTGCATGTTAGTGTTAATTAATCACAAAACCAGGCTCAACCCAACCCAACCCAACCTGCGACTGAATTCAACAATATCAAGACACATTGTTGTTACTGATTTTAATTTGATGTGCATTTTGAGATGATTTGGTAAAACCCAGTGGGTTCAAGCTTCGAACATGTTACCTGTTTGGAGAAGAAAGAAGACACACGTGTTGGCAAGAAACCCCCTTGCAGTTTTACGTTTTTGCATTTAATGTTTTTAAATTCATACACTCACGAACCTCTTTATGATAATTATATTATTTTATGTGAGAGTTGATTGCATAAATGGTCCATGTGGTTTGATCAGATTGCAGATTTGGTTCCCAAACTTTAAAAATTGCAAATTTAATCCAAACATTTAAAGTTAATTGCATAAATGGTCCCTATGGTATAATCAGATTGCAGATTTGGTCCCCAAATTTTAAAAATTGCAAATTTAGTCCAAATATTTAAAGTTAATTGCAGAAATGATCTATGTGGTATGAGCAGATTGCAGATTTAGTCCCCAAACTTTATAAATTGCAAATATAGAATATAAATAATTCACAAATCCAAATTAAATATTTAAACTTTATTAAAATACTTTAAACATTTTTAAAATAATATAAACATTATTTAAATAATTTGTTTAACATATGGAAGTTATATAAACTAGTTGCATTCATATTCATTGATTCAAAAACTAGCAAGAACTATTGAATAATAAACATTAAATATACAAGATTTTGAATTTGCAAGTTATTTAAACAATATTATCTTGTATAGTTGTATATTTAATGTTTATTATTCAATTTGCAATTTTTAAAGTTTGGGGACCAAATATGTAATCTGATAAAACCATAGGAACCATTTATGCAATTAACTTTAAATGTTTGGACTAAATTTGCAATTTTTAAAGTTTGGAGACCAAATCTGTAATCTGCTCAAACCACAGGGACCATTTTTGCAATTAACTCTTTATGTAATATATCTATGTTATAACAAGATTTTAAAACTAAATCGTCTAGGTTATAAAATATAACTTTATAATTAGAAATTATATATATATATAGGGCATGAAATTTTTGATAACTAATCAAATATGAGATAACTCATTAACTCAATCTCATTCAATCTAAATTTGAATCCAATGGTTGATATCACTTAAGAATAAAAAAATAGAATATATTACTTTTCAAGTACAAAAGGGTAGTATTGTCAAATTGTATCTCTCTCTCTTTCAAAAGATTCCTAATATATTTTAATTTTTTATATAAAGTTACCCCCTATTTTTTAAAACATTTATAACTACTTTATACTATATTTTTTTAAAAAAAATTGCACCCTTATACTCGTCTCATTTTTCTCTTTAATTCCGTTATAATCTCGACTATTATTTTATTTTTTAGATGTCTTGTGCTTACATCATTGTAACAAGCTTAAAATTAACAAATTTATTTGAAATCTTTTCTAACAATGTTAATTACAGTAATGCAATTTGCATTGATGTAATTTACAGTAATGTAACACATTTTTTATTCAATTTAATGTGATGTAACACATTTAATTATGTTACAGTCTCAACTATTTTTTTTTTATTTATTTGGATGCCATGTATTTAAATCGTTGTAACGAGTTTAAAGATAACAAATTTATTTGAAAATTTTTTTTCTAACGATGGTAAATTACAGTGATGTAATTTACATTGATATATTTTACAGTGAAGTAATATATATTTTTTTCCAGAAATGTAACTTATTATTTGCAGTGATGTAATTTTTATATTTAATTCCGTTTTAATCTAAACTAATTTTTTAGTTCTTTTTCCAAATATCCTGCTTTACATTGTTGTAACGAACATAAACGTAACACATTATTTTAATTTTATAGTATAAAAAAGTTATGAGGAAAAACCAAGTTCAAACAAGAAGAGGCGAAGAGCAAAACCAACAATGGTACTATTCATAATCTTGTTACTATATTATTTATAAAAATATAAAGTTTTGATTAAGTTTGCAGTGTTGTAACATATTTATTTAAGTTCTTACTTTTTTTTTTACTTTTAACTTACAATGGTGTAACCAATTTATTAAAGTTGTTCAATTTATACGTTCGTACATACAAACTTACATTATTGTAATATAAATATTAGGATACCAACAATAGTATTATCAATAACATTGCTACTATTTTAATTTTACTTACATTATTGTAATTATAATACAATATTAACATCTTAAAAGTTCACTACAATTATAATTAATACATTTAAAATCATGAACTAAAAAAGGAAAAAAATTTGCAAGAAAAATATCGTTCAAAAAAGCATTTTACATGAATGTAAAGGAACAAATAAAAAATTATTTACATAAAAAATAAAAAAATACATTATTTAGGTTATTGTAACCCTCCTAAAAAGAAGAAACAACAAATTTTGAAATTAAAAAAATACCTTATTTATATCACTAACCCTCATAGAAAAATAAAAAATACATTATTAAAAATACATTAAGTTCATTGATTGTAAAAAAATACAATATTAAAAATACTCAGTTCTAAAATACGTCTTCTACATAGATGTAGTGATTTTAGAGAGAGAAATATGAAAACTTAATTATTTTTTAAATCTAATTTTTTAAATAAAGTTTACCTCCTCTTTTTTTAAACATTCATAACTTTTTTATACTATATTATTTTTAAAAAAATTGCACCATTATAGTCGTCTCATATTTCTCTTTGATTTCGTTATAGTCTCAACTAGTTTTTTTATTTTTTTTGAGGTCATATATTTACATCATTGTAACGAACTTAAAGATAACAAATTAATTTGAAATTTATTCTAACAATGGTAAATTGCAGTAATGTAATTAACGTTGATGTAATTTACATTGATGTAACACATTATTTACCGAGATGTAACTTATTATTTTTAGTAATGTAATTTTTCTCTTTAATTTCGTTTTAATCTAAATTAGTTTTTTTAATATTTTTTTCAATTATTCCATTTTACATCGATGTAACAAACATAAACATAATACATTATTTCAATTTTTTTCCTAACAACAGTAAATTAAAGTAATGTAATACAAAATGAAGTAATATACGATGACATAATTAACAGTGATGTAACGAATATAAACATAATACATTATATTTAGGCTCGTTATAATTAGAGGTGAGCAAAAAGCCAACAAAACTGAACCGAAACCAAATTAACAGAAAAGACTGAACCGGAACCGAATTAACCGAAAAAACCCGAACCGAACCGATTTTAATCTTGTTTAAAAATTTATATATGTAGTTGGTGTTTGATAAATTAATTTATGAATTATCCATTGTCAAACATGTTTGTATTTTCAATATTGGGTGTGAGAGAGAACAAAAAACAACAAAACAAAAAAAAATAAAAACCAAAAACCGAACTGAAACCGAAAAAACCGAAACCAAATGGTTCATAATAACTAAAAACCGACTATGTCGGTTTCGATTTCGGTATTTGCCAAAAATTGAACCGAACCGAGCACACCATAGTTACAATGATGTAAATTCGGAACATCTAAAAAAATTAAAAAAAGAAACTAGACGAGACTATAACGGAATTAAAGAGAAAAATGAGACGAGTATAATGGTGCAATTTTTTTTAAAAAAATAATATAGTATAAATAAGTTATTAATGTTTAAAAAAGGAGGGGGTAAACTTTATTTAAAAAATTATATTTATTAAAATATATTAGATGGTGACACTTGTCACCACCATATTAAATCTAGCTTTTTAAGTGGTTACAAAATGACTATCATACCCTTTTTAATTATTTAATAAAATGCTTATATGTAAAGAACTTATTGGTTTAAATGGGTTATTTGGTTGTAGCAAAAGATAACGGTTATTTTTTTTAACCTCTTCCTATATATATAGGGTAAAGATCCTATAATAACCCTCTCTTATTGCATAACCTGAAATAACCCTGCAAGATGATCCCGAATCTTTGATTTTTTTTTTCAAAATCTTAGTTTTACATGTACAAGAATATGTTCTTTTATGTGTTTGAGCAAATTCTTTTTCGTTTGTGATCCTACATCAATGTAATTTGCCTTACAGCACTGTAATATTTCGGGTTATGCAATAAGAGAGGGTTATTATAGGATGCGGATCCTATATATATAGTAGGGATAATTTGAAAACCACTTTTTATTGTGAAAACCCAGCAAACCGTTGGGTAAAACATACGTAAGACAACTAAAAAAACGAAAATTTGTAAAACATACGTAAAAAGTACAGCGTTTACATCAGATGTGACTCAGTGTTACGTATGTTTTACAACGTAAAAAAACTTATAAAATATTTTTTTAAAAAATATTTCTTCGGCGCTTTTTTGATTTTTTTTTATAAAAATGTGTCAAATAATGTTACAAACTTGTAAAAAAATTTTTTAAAAAAAATACGTTCGTTTTACATGAGTTTTCATGGTTTTCTCACCAAAACAAGGTTTTCATTTTATTAATCCCCTATATATATACACACACACACACATAGGGCAAGGTATAAAAAATAACCCTTAGTCATTTTACCCCTTATAAGTTCCCCCCTCTTTTTTAAACATTAATAACTTTTTTATAATATATTATTTTTTTAAAAAAATTGCACCATTATATTCGTCTCATTTTTCTCTTTAATTCTGTTATAGTCTCGACTAATTTTTTTTTTACTTTTTTTAAGTGCCCTATATATACATCATTGTAACGAGCTTAAATATAACAAATTTATTTAAATTTTTTTTAAAAATGATAAATTACAGTGATGTAATTTACATCGACTTAATTTATCGTGATGTAATTTACATTGACGTAAAATTCGGTTTCGGGTTTTTTCGGTGAATTTGGTTTAAATTACAGTGATGTAATTTACATTGACAACAAATTAGTTTAAATTTTTTTCGAACAATGATAAATTACATCACTATAATTATCATTGTGAGAGAAAAAAATCAAAATAATGTGTTCTATTACATCACTGTAATTTATCATTGTAATTATCATTGTTAGAGAAAAAATAAAATAATGTGTTACGTCACCATTAATTATGTCATTGTAAATTATTTCATTTTGTGTTACATTACTTCATTTTTTGTTACATTACTGTAATTTACCATTGTTAGAAAAAATTTCTAATTAATTTGATGTCTTTAAGATCGTTACAATGATGTAATATACATGACATCAAAAAAATAAAAAAAACTAGTCGAGACTATAACGAAATTAAAGAGAAAAATGAGACGAGTATAATGGTGCAATTTTTTTTAAAAAATAATATAGTATAAAAAAGTTATGAATGTTTAAAAAAAAGGAGGTAAACTTTACTTAAATAACAAATATTTTAAATGCCCTTTATATTAAAAAAAAGAAAAAAAAAAGAATCTGACACGTGTCACGATCCTATACACTTACCTTTTTAAAGTAACCATTGGATGATGGTTATGTAGTTGTAGCAAAAGATGAGGGTTATCAAAAATGCCATCCCCTATATACATATATACATATATATATATATATATATATATATAACATCTTTGCATTTATATTAAAAATCTCTCTTACAACACTTTATTAGTTTATTGTTATAAAAACTTACTTGATAAATAACTTTAGTATTTATATATTGTTATATAAGTACACACATATACATATACATATACATATACACACACATGTTTATTTATTTATATAATCAAATCTAGTGTGTTCATACTCTTTTGTTTTTATATAACTGATATATAAAATTTATATATAACTTATATATTGCAATTTAAAAATGGCCTAACATTTGCATATATTAAGTTCTAGAATTTCCTTAATCGGTAAATCTTTATGTGTATGGTTAAGTATATACACTCACATATGTATGTATGTATGTATGTATGTATGTATGTATGTATGTATGTATGTATGTATGTATGTATGTATGTATGTATGTATGTATGTATGTATGTATGTATGTATGTATGTATGTATGTATGTATGTATGTATGTATGTATGTATGTATGTATGTATGTATGTATGTATGTATGTATGTTTGTTTGTTTGTTTGTTTGTTTGTCATTTTATGCATATGTTTATGAACTAAATATTTAAAATAGTCCCCAACTTTTGTTTATAAAAATTTTGACACGATTTTATTATAAATTTATTTACCGAAAAACCCTAAAGGTTACAATTTATATTTAAAAACACACATGCATGCCTGAATACACACATGCAACTCCAAATCCATCACATGCACGGAATTTTTGTGATTCATAGTTGGCTTTTGATGTCTTGTTACTGATTAGAAATATAGAAATGATTTGGATTGAGTCTTGGTCACATAATGTCATAATGTGAAGATTTATGCTAGTTGGGATATATGAAGACTTTGTTTTTTCAAACTGATGTCTATGTTGTATTCTAGAAGTGACAATTGCAGTTGAGAATTACGTCATCAATGACATGAGCACATGTGATCGTTCTAGAAATCCACGTTGATTTGACGATTGTAATTATTACAGGTTGATAGTATGCGAGAAATGATGAACGTAGACGAAAACCGTGCGTGAAACGGAGTTACGGATTGTCCGGAATCGCGAAACGAAGAAAATCCAAGAATTTGAGAAAACAGGCCCTAGGCGGTACGCCTAGAGTCAGACTTCGACTCTAGGCGGTACGCGCGGAGCCCACAAAATATCTGAAATTGATCCTCCCACGCGGTACGCCTCAGACTGGGGTTCTAATTGGGGCAGTACGCCTAGTCTGGTAAGTCGGCAAAAATGGATTTAAACGATCAGATTGCATCCAGAAGATTTCTTTCTCTTCTATTTCGAGTTTCCTTCACTTACAGACGAAAGTTTAGCATCCTAAACCATAAAATCACCATTTCAAAGCCTTTCGATCGCGTGGATCGCACCAAGGATCGTGTTTTCAAGTCCCGATAGTTGTTTTAACCGCAAAACTCCGTCTGATTAGGTAATGATTCGTGTTAACCTTCTAGTTTGATAATGGTTGATTAGATCTTGCTTTTGAACGTAATGGTATAGTTAGGGTTGTTGATTATTGCCTAGATGATGGCTAGTATTGATTATAAACGAAGAACACGATGTTTTAACGGGTAAATCCTTGTTTTGAGCCGTTGTAATGCCCGGTTTGCATGGAATCATAACAATGGTTATAATGGTTTAAACCATTTGATTATGACAATGTAGGTGATTAGTTTGATTAATCTTTGACATGCAACATGAAATCCAAGGGTTTCAAACTAATCACAATCATTAACATACTCATTAGAACGATTATCTGATGTTTATGATAATAGTCAGATTAGCATGTTAAACATGGTTGTTAAACCTATTCTAATGCTACATTGTGATATTTCATGATATTTGGGTAATCAATAACAAGGATTGATCATTCCTAAGCCATTAATCTGTCTAGAACCTGTTTTAGCATTATAATCAACAACATTAACTATTTGGTTAATCCGAGACTATTCTGATTAATCAAGTGTGTCATCAACCTAGTATTAGGAACCTGAACCAATATAGGTTCCTACATTATCATACATTGTATGATATAACACTAAAGTAACCAATTAAACACTTAATATCGGTTTGATGACTTGAAAAGCAATGTCTTTGACATTGAATGTTCAGAAAGATCTAATCAGTAAGTTAAAATATAAATAATTTATTAAATATAAACTAATGCAGAATTACACCATTAGCACCAGTCTGCGAGTGATCTTGCTATCTTGAGACTTCAGGTGAGTTTCGTACAACCCCTTTTCATTTTAGTGTTTTACAAATATCGGGGAATCTTTGTAAATCGATTTCTGAACATATGATATGTATCACTGCTATCTTTGTGATTGCATTTTACTTTTGTGTGATTTCCTGGGATTTTGTCGTTAGTATCTCTATCACAGTATCAAAAGCCCTCATTCTTTGAAACTGTATCTAGTAAACCCATGTGGGGCCGAACAGGAAGCATTGATAGTACTATTGGCTGACAACCCATTTGCTGGGAGGATTGCATCTCCCCTGGTGTGAATTTTTGTTATCTGTTTCCGAAACACTTTCTTAATGTTAGTGATAGACATTAAGATAATGAGGCATTAAGATATCTACCGACGGGTAGTATCTTCGTAAAACGTAAAACTGTCCGAAAGGAACTAGATACGGGTCCCATGGTTATCTAAACTGTATATCTTGAAATTTTGCATATCATATTGTTAATTACTAAATTTTACAAACTCTCCAGCTTTGTGCTGACGTTCTAAACTTAAAACTTTTGCAGGTAGACAGTGATTCCGGTGAGACTGCACTTCACAAACTTGTAACTGAATAAGTTAATTTTGTAATGAGAATTGTAATAACGATCCATGTAATGTAATTATCCTAAGTTAATCTGTGTGCTTGCGATATCGGATCAAGTAAGTCACCCCTCATCTCTGAGACATCACCACTATGCTTCCGCGACCGTTTCAGTGACATCATTAACAGGTGGCGAGAGGTGGGGTGTGACAGGGTGGTATCAGAGCCACAGGTTATAGAGAATTAGGTTGACTTAGAGGCCTAGACTATAACCATAGGCTCGTATAGTGACACAGAGAGCACCGAACATAACTAATGAACAAAACTTGTTTTGAATGAAGCCAGAATAATCAGGTGGTATGAATTTCAGTTATGAGTGACCAGCATAACTGAAATTTGCAACACGTGTGCGTTCTAGTTGAATTTAATTCAAGGAGAGCAATAACAATCTTAAGGACGAGTAGTTGCTCTAAGATAGGAAGATATATCATATCATGTTTGTGTTGAATATTATTATTCAATATTTATCTCATGATACTGATCTAGAAATTTTGTTTGTACAGCGATGGTGAACCCAGGAGAGCATTATTTATCAGAGATTTCCCTACTTTATTTTGGACGACACTCCTAGCGATAGTTCTGGTTCGAGTTCGGATGCCGCCCCATCACAGGCATCATCAGAGGCATCCCAGGCTGGTCCACAAGTGCCAGCCACACCACCACCACCACCACCATCACCATCACCATTACCACCACCACCAGCATCCCCCATTGTACCTAGTCCTCCCCACTCACCCCTGGTTGATGCTTTTGCTGAGAGGAGGCAAGGCTCCTCTCCACAGAGAGTTCCCGTATGGGACGGGATGCGACGGATGTGGGGACAAGCCCGCAAGACCACTGGGCTACCCCCACGACACCATATGGCTCCGTGGGATGAGCCTCAGGTTGTTCATGAGGTGGGAGAATCCTCCCACCAAGCAGAGCTACGGGCTCAGATGCAGCAGGTCTCCCAAGAACTGCAGGGCTTGAGACAGGACCTACACCAGCACCATACTACCCTTGAGGATACTCGTACCACCGTACTGGAGATCCTCACCTCACACCTGACTCTTATGGATCAGGTGAATGTTATGGGTACTGACACCCAGGCTTGGAGGACGACCGTGGAGGAGCGACTTAGGAGGACCTGGAGGCAGGTGCTAGTTGCTACATTTTAGCAGCAAGTTGCAGTTTTGAGAGAGAGACTGTAGGGATGGATCTGGATGCTCGGTATGATGAGCATGGAGGATAGACTTCTATGTTTAGCTATAGTATTAGCTACTATAGCTATTGTGCTAGCCTGCTTACCGTATTTCTTGCAGGTAGACAGTGATTCCGGTGAGACTGCACTTCACAAACTTGTAACTGAATAAGTTAATTTTGTAATGAGAATTGTAATAACGAACCATGTAATGTAATTATCCTAAGTTAATCTGTGTGCTTGCGATATCGGATCAAGTAAGTCACCCCTCATCTCTGAGACATCACCACTATGCTTCCGCGACCGTTTCAGTGACATCATTAACAGGTGGCGAGAGGTGGGGTGTGACAGGGTGGTATCAGAGCCACAGGTTATAGAGAATTAGGTTGACTTAGAGGCCTAGACTATAACCATAGGCTCGTATAGTGACACAGAGAGCACCGAACATAACTAATGAACAAAACTTGTTTAGAATGAAGCCAGAATAATCAGGTGGTATGAATTTCAGTTATGAGTGACCAGCATAACTGAAATTTGCAACACGTGTGCGTTCTAGTTTAATTTAATTCAAGTAGAGCAATAACAATCTTAAGGACGAGTAGTTGCTCTAAGATAGGAAGATATATCATATCATGTTTGTGTTGAATATAATTATTCAATATTTATCTCATGATACTGATCTAGAAATTTTGTTTGTACAGCGATGGTGAACCCAGGAGAGCATTATTTATCAGAGATTTCCCTACTTTATTTTGGACGACACTCCTAGCGATAGTTCTGGTTCGAGTTCGGATGCCGCCCCATCACAGGCATCATCAGAGGCATCCCAGGCTGGTCCACAAGTGCCAGCCACACCACCACCACCACCACCATCACCATCACCATTACCACCACCACCAGCATCCCCCATTGTACCTAGTCCTCCCCACTCACCCCTGGTTGATGCTTTTGCTGAGAGGAGGCAAGGCTCCTCTCCACAGAGAGTTCCCGTATGGGACGGGATGCGACGGATGTGGGGACAAGCCCGCAAGACCACTGGGCTACCCCACGACACCATATGGCTCCGTGGGATGAGCCTCAGGTTGTTCATGAGGTGGGAGAATCCTCCCACCAAGCAGAGCTACGGGCTCAGATGCAGCAGGTCTCCCAAGACCTGCAGGGCTTGAGACAGGACCTACACCAGCACCATACTACCCTTGAGGATACTCGTACCACCGTACTGGAGATCCTCACCTCACACCTGACTCTTATGGATCAGGTGAATGTTATGGGTACTGACACCCAGGCTTGGAGGACGACCGTGGAGGAGCGACTTAGGAGGACCTGGAGGCAGGTGCTAGTTGCTACATTTTAGCAGCAAATTGCAGTTTTGAGAGAGAGACTGTAGGGATGGATCTGGATGCTCGGTATGATGAGCATCGAGGATAGACTTCTATGTTTAGCTATAGTATTAGCTACTATAGCTATTGTGCTAGCCTGCTTACCGTATTTCTTGCAGGTAGACAGTGATTCCGGTGAGACTGCACTTCACAAACTTGTAACTGAATAAGTTAATTTTGTAATGAGAATTGTAATAACGAACCATGTAATGTAATTATCCTAAGTTAATCTGTGTGCTTGCGATATCGGATCAAGTAAGTCACCCCTCATCTCTGAGACATCACCACTATGCTTCCGCGACCGTTTCAGTGACATCATTAACAGGTGGCGAGAGGTGGGGTGTGACAGGGTGGTATCAGAGCCACAGGGTATAGAGAATTAGGTTGACTTAGAGTCCTAGACTATAACCATAGGCTCGTATAGTGACACAGAGAGCACCGAACATAACTAATGAACAAAACTTGTTTTGAATGAAGCCAGAATAATCAGGTGGTATGAATTTCAGTTATGAGTGACCAGCATAACTGAAATTTGCAACACGTGTGCGTTCTAGTTGAATTTAATTCAAGGAGAGCAATAACAATCTTAAGGACGAGTAGTTGCTCTAAGATAGGAAGATATATCATATCATGTTTGTGTTGAATATTATTATTCAATATTTATCTCATGATACTGATCTAGAAATTTTGTTTGTACAGCGATGGTGAACCCAGGAGAGCATTATTTATCAGAGATTTCCCTACTTTATTTTGGACGACACTCCTAGCGATAGTTCTGGTTCGAGTTCGGATGCCGCCCCATCACAGGCATCATCAGAGGCATCCCAGGCTGGTCCACAAGTGCCAGCCACACCACCACCACCACCACCATCACCATCACCATTACCACCACCACCAGCATCCCCCATTGTACCTAGTCCTCCCCACTCACCCCTGGTTGATGCTTTTGCTGAAGGAGGCAAGGCTCCTCTCCACAGAGAGTTCCCGTATGGGACGGGATGCGACGGATGTGGGGACAAGCCCGCAAGACCACTGGGCTACCCCCACGACACCATATGGCTCCGTGGGATGAGCCTCAGGTTGTTCATGAGGTGGGAGAATCCTCCCACCAAGCAGAGCTACGGGCTCAGATGCAGCAGGTCTCCCAAGAACTGCAGGGCTTGAGACAGGACCTACACCAGCACCATACTACCCTTGAGGATACTCGTACCACCGTACTGGAGATCCTCACCTCACACCTGACTCTTATGGATCAGGTGAATGTTATGGGTACTGACACCCAGGCTTGGAGGACGACCGTGGAGGAGCGACTTAGGAGGACCTGGAGGCAGGTGCTAGTTGCTACATTTTAGCAGCAAGTTGCAGTTTTGAGAGAGAGACTGTAGGGATGGATCTGGATGCTCGGTATGATGAGCATGGAGGATAGACTTCTATGTTTAGCTATAGTATTAGCTACTATAGCTATTGTGCTAGCCTGCTTACCGTATTTCTTGCAGGTAGACAGTGATTCCGGTGAGACTGCACTTCACAAACTTGTAACTGAATAAGTTAATTTTGTAATGAGAATTGTAATAACGAACCATGTAATGTAATTATCCTAAGTTAATCTGTGTGCTTGCGATATCGGATCAAGTAAGTCACCCCTCATCTCTGAGACATCACCACTATGCTTCCACGACCGTTTCAGTGACATCATTAACAGGTGGCGAGAGGTGGGGTGTGACAGGGTGGTATCAGAGCCACAGGTTATAGAGAATTAGGTTGACTTAGAGGCCTAGACTATAACCATAGGCTCGTATAGTGACACAGAGAGCACCGAACATAACTAATGAACAAAACTTGTTTTGAATGAAGCCAGAATAATCAGGTGGTATGAATTTCAGTTATGAGTGACCAGCATAACTGAAATTTGCAACACGTGTGCGTTCTAGTTTAATTTAATTCAAGTAGAGCAATAACAATCTTAAGGACGAGTAGTTGCTCTAAGATAGGAAGATATATCATATCATGTTTGTGTTGAATATTATTATTCAATATTTATCTCATGATACTGATCTAGAAATTTTGTTTGTACAGCGATGGTGAACCCAGGAGAGCATTATTTATCAGAGATTTCCCTACTTTATTTTGGACGACACTCCTAGCGATAGTTCTGGTTCGAGTTCGGATGCCGCCCCATCACAGGCATCATCAGAGGCATCCCAGGCTGGTCCACAAGTGCCAGCCACACCACCACCACCACCACCATCACCATCACCATTACCACCACCACCAGCATCCCCCATTGTACCTAGTCCTCCCACTCACCCCTGGTTGATGCTTTTGCTGAGAGGAGGCAAGGCTCCTCTCCACAGAGAGTTCCCGTATGGGACGGGATGCGACGGATGTGGGACAAGCCCGCAAGACCACTGGGCTACCCCCACGACACCATATGGCTCCGTGGGATGAGCCTCAGGTTGTTCATGAGGTGGGAGAATCCTCCCACCAAGCAGAGCTACGGGCTCAGATGCAGCAGGTCTCCCAAGACCTGCAGGGCTTGAGACAGGACCTACACCAGCACCATACTACCCTTGAGGATACTCGTACCACCGTACTGGAGATCCTCACCTCACACCTGACTCTTATGGATCAGGTGAATGTTATGGGTACTGACACCCAGGCTTGGAGGACGACCGTGGAGGAGCGACTTAGGAGGACCTGGAGGCAGGTGCTAGTTGCTACATTTTAGCAGCAAGTTGCAGTTTTGAGAGAGAGACTGTAGGGATGGATCTGGATGCTCGGTATGATGAGCATCGAGGATAGACTTCTATGTTTAGCTATAGTATTAGCTACTATAGCTATTGTGCTAGCCTGCTTACCGTATTTCTTACGGTAAGTCTGATCACGCATCATACATTTTTGGGACTTTTCATTGTATATACCGCTGACGAATAGGTTGTTATCAGTATGGATGTTATTGTAACACTCTTTTGTATCGAAACTCTATGATTGTACAAAACAATGATGTAATAATAGTGACGTGTTTTATATGTGATATCGCATCGTAAAATATCTAGTGAGGTATTCTGTCATCGTAAAATACCTAGTGAGGTATTCTGTCCTTGTAAAATATCTAGTGAGGTATTCTGTCCTTGTAAAATACCTAGTGAGGTATTCTGTCATCGTAAAATACCTAGTGAGGTATTCTGTCCTTGTAAAATACCTAGTGAGGTATTCTGTCCTCGTGAAATACCTAGTGAGGTATTCTGTCATCGTAAAATACCTAGTGAGGTATTATGTCCTTGTAACATACCTAGTGAGGTATTCTGTCCTTGTAACATACCTAGTGAGGTATTCTGTCCTCGTAAAATACCTAGTAAGGTATCCTGTCCTTGTAAAATACCTAGTGAGGTATTCTGTCCTCGTAAAATACCTAGTGAGGTATCTGTCCTCGTGAAATACCTAGTGAGGTATTCTGTCATCGTAAAATACCTAGTGAGGTATTCTGTCATCGTAAAATACCGGGTGAGGTATTCTGTCATCGTAAAATACCTAGTGAGGTATTCTGTCATCGTAAAATACCTAGTGAGGTATTCTATCCTTGTAAAATATCTAGTGAGGTATTCTGTCCTTGTAAAATACCTAGTGAGGTATTCTGTCATCGTAAAATACCTAGTGAGGTATTCTGTCCTTGTAAAATACCTAGTGAGGTATTCTGTCCTCGTGAAATACCTAGTGAGGTATTCTGTCATCGTAAAATACCTAGTGAGGTATTCTGTCCTCGTAAAATACCTAGTGAGGTATCCTGTCCTTGTAAAATACCTAGTGAGGTATTCTGTCCTTGTAAAATACCTAGTGAGGTATTCTGTCCTCGTGAAATACCTAGTGAGGTATTCTGTCATCGTAAAATACCTAGTGAGGTATTATGTCCTTGTAACATACCTAGTGAGGTATTCTGTCCTTGTAACATACCTAGTGAGGTATTCTGTCCTCGTAAAATACCTAGTAAGGTATCCTGTCCTTGTAAAATACCTAGTGAGGTATTCTGTCCTCGTAAAATACCTAGTGAGGTATCTGTCCTCGTGAAATACCTAGTGAGGTATTCTGTCATCGTAAAATACCTAGTGAGGTATTCTGTCATCGTAAAATACCGGGTGAGGTATTCTGTCATCGTAAAATACCTAGTGAGGTATTCTGTCATCGTAAAATACCTAGTGAGGTATTCTATCCTTGTAAAATATCTAGTGAGGTATTCTGTCCTTGTAAAATACCTAGTGAGGTATTCTGTCATCGTAAAATACCTAGTGAGGTATTCTGTCCTTGTAAAATACCTAGTGAGGTATTCTGTCCTCGTGAAATACCTAGTGAGGTATTCTGTCATCGTAAAATACCTAGTGAGGTATTATGTCCTTGTAACATACCTAGTGAGGTATTATGTCCTTGTAACATACCTAGTGAGGTATTCTGTCCTCGTAAAATACCTAGTGAGGTATCCTGTCCTTGTAAAATACCTAGTGAGGTATTCTGTCCTCGTAAAATACCTAGTGAGGTATCTGTCCTCGTGAAATACCTAGTGAGGTATTCTGTCATCGTAAAATACCTAGTGAGGTATTCTGTCATCGTAAAATACCGGGTGAGGTATTCTGTCATCGTAAAATAGCTTGGTGCTATCTCGTAAAATAGCTTGGTGCTATCTCGTAAAATAGCTTGGTGCTATCTCATAAAATAGCTTGTGTGCTGTCTCGTAAAATAGCTTGTGTGCTATCTCGTAAAATAGCTTGTGTGCTATCTCGTAAAATAGCTTGGTGCTATCTCTTAAAATAGCTTGTGTGCTATCTCGTAAAATAGCTTGGTACTATCTCGTAAAATAGCTTGGTGCTATCTCGTAAAATAGCTTGTGTGCTATCTCGTAAAATAGCTTGGTGCTATCTCGTAAAATAGCTTGCTGTGCTATCTCGTAAAATAGCTTGTGTGCTATCTCGTAAAATAGCTTGGTGCTATCTCATAAAATAGCTTGGTGCTATCTCCTAAAATAGCTTGTGTGCTATCTCGTAAAATAGCTTGGTGCTATCTCGTAAAATAGCTTGGTGCTATCTCGTAAAATAGCTTGTGTGCTGTCTCGTAAAATAGCTTGTGTGCTATCTCGTAAAATACCTTGTGTGGTATATCGTATATACCATGTGTGGTAACTTACCTATTGATTGTGTAACACATATCAAAGTCCTGTATAATAATATCTCAAAAACATATGTGATCATGAATCGTAAAACGAAAGTTGTGTATTTCCTGTGAACAGTGACATATCGGTATTGGTATCATAACGCCGTGTGCTATGTGATACTATAACACATTTTGAGATAACAGGACTAAGTATGACTACAAATATCTGTATGATTATCGTATGTTGAGCACATATCTAAACTATATCAATGTAGTTATACTATATCATCTTATAATCACATTTCAATATAAAATTTCAGTGTAACTGAACATGATTGAACTAATGTGATTGAACAAGGGTTGTATTTTTTTTATTATTATTCTTGAACTGACCTGAGTTTGCCTGCATGTGAGCAGAACGATGGCTCCGAAACGAGGTTGACCAGCCAAGAAAGATGGCAGGAATAATGTTAACCCTGAACCGGAACAAGTTCCGCCTATGAACGTAGAATCGAATCCGAATACATGTGTTAATCCGGAAGTGAACATGGTTCCACCTGGAAATCTGGAGACGAATATTGTTCCACCAGTGAACCCAGAAGTGAACACTATTCCACCTGTTGGTGCAAGTGGATCTGAATCAAATGAAGCAATGATAGCACGAATTGTTCGAGAACAGCTATCAGCCTGTGGTGTATTAACACAACACCAACCTCATAACACTGCGGGTTCTGGTGGGAATCATGATCATGTGGAACATAACGCTACTGGTGGGCACGTAGAAACTCATAATACCACCGGTGCAACAACTAAAACAACTGCTCCTGATCCACCACAACAAGGATGTACTTACAAGTACTTTGCTTCCTGCAACCCTCCTACTTTCACAGGCAAGGAAGGAGTGGCTGGTCTTTTGAGGTGGATTGAGGAGATGAAAACCAAACTTAAAATCAGCCAGTGTTTGGAGGAGCATAAGGTGTCTTATGCTGCCTGTTCTCTGAAAGAATCAGCTTTAACCTGGTGGAATACCCAGGCTAAAACTTTGGGCTGAGCTACAGTTGACTCTATGGGCTGGAACGAATTTAAAACTCTGATTAGATCAGAGTACTGCCTAATCACTGAAATTCAAAAGCTCCAGGAGGAATTCTGGAATCATTCTATGATCGTGCTGATTGTTTAGCTTATACTGATCGGTTTCATGAACTTACTTGCTTACTTCCCGATATGTTTCCTACGGAAGCAGCGTTGATTGAGAAGTACATCAAGGGTTTGATTCCCCAGAATCGGGGAATGGTGAATGCAGCTGAACCTACAACTCTGAAACATACAATTCTTTTGACCACTAAGCTTACCAATGAGGCGGTAAGGAGTGGTACTTTGTCCACAAAAACTCAGACGGCGGTGAGCCGTAGTGATGTTAGTACCTCTAGTGCTGTGAGAGATACCAAACGAAAGTGGTTTGGCAAAACCAAGACGAAAGCTCCAGCTGAGATCAACCAGAGCAAGCCAACTGTGAAAAACTATGGTACTGCTATTCCTGAGAGGAAAACTTATATTGGGCAGGCGCCCAAACGCAACAAGTGTCCATATCATCATACATGACCGTGTCCTGTTTGTGCCAACTGTAATAGGGTTGGACACTACACCAGATACTGTACTTTGCCTGCTCGTCAACCAAATCAAGCACCACGACAAACCACTCAAACCAACCGGTCATGCTTCAAGTGTGGAAGTCTTGACCATCTTATGAGAAACTGTCTGAACAACAACACCAATCAAGGGAATGAAGCTAGGGGAGAGCTTTTTAGATTGGTGCAACCGAGGCTAGGTATGATGCGAACATTGTCACTGGTACGTTTCCTCTTAATAATCTATACGCATCAGTTCTGTTTGATACAGGGGCAGATAAGAGTTTTATCTGTCCTGAATTTGCATCATTACTTTCATTGCCTACGGTATATCTAGAAACTCCTTATGTTATTGAACTTGCTAATGGCAAGTTAATCAAAACTAACAGTGTTATTCAAGGATGTTCCTTGAATTTGAATGATCATCTTTTCAATATCAATTTACTTCCTATTGAGCTTGGGAGCTTTAATGTTGTGGTCGGTATGGACTGGCTTTCTGATAACCAAGCGGAAGTTGTATGTCAAAACAAGATGATCCGTATTCCATTACCTAACGGTAATACACTGATAGTTCAAGGAGAACGAGCCGGTAGAAAACTTGGTATCATTTCTTGTATGCAAACTCAGAAACTCTTACGAAAAGGTTGTCAGGTCTTTTTGGCATATGTGATCGAAAGTTGTTCTGTACAGAAACGTATCACAGATATTCCGGTAGTTAAAGATTTTCCTGAAGTTTTTCCTGAGGATATATCAGGATTACCCCAATGAGACAAGTCGAATTTCGTATTGACTTGATTCCAGGTGCAGCACTTGTAGCTAAAGCTCCTTATCGTTTAGCACCCTCAGAGATGCAAGAGCTTTTAGGTCAATTGCAAGAACTGTTAGACAAAAGTTTTATCAGACCTAGTTTCTCACCCTGGGAGCACCAGTTCTTTTTGTGAAAAAGAAGGATGGTTCATTCAGGATGTGCATTGACTACAGGGAACTCAATAAACTGACAATCAATAATCGTTATCCTTTACCACGAATCGATGATCTATTTGATCAGTTACAAGGTGCTACTTACTTTTCAAAAATCGATTTAAGATCTGGATATCATCAGTTACGAATTCATGATGATGATGTTCCTAAAACTGCTTTTAGAACTCGATACGGGCATTATGAATTCTTAGTAATGCCGTTTGGATTAACAAATGCACTTGCAGTTTTCATGGATATGATGAATCGAGTATGTAGACCTTATCTGGATAAATTTGTGATTGTATTTATTGATGATATTCTCATTTATTCTCTGAACCAACAAGAACATGCTCAACACTTGAAACTAATCTTAGAACTTTTGGCACATGAGAAATTATATGCCAAATTCTCCAAGTGTGAATTTTGGTTATGAGAAGTTCAATTTCTTGGGCACGTAGTAAACGAAAACGGTATTCAAGTAGATCCCAGTAAGATCGAAGCTGTGAAACAATGGGAAACACCACGAACCCCAACTAAAATACGTCAATTCTTAGGGCTGGCAGGTTATTATCGTCGACTTATTAAGAACTTTTCAAAGATAGCCTTGCCACTGACTACATTGACACAGAAAAATCAACCGTTTATATGTGGTTTCCAACAGGAGGAGGCATTCCAACTGTTGAAACACAAACTCTGCAACGCACCTATCTTGGCATTACCGAAAGGTACTCATAATTTCACAGTATACTATGATGCTTCTCGTCAAGGTCTTGGGTGTGTTTTAATGCAGAACGACAAGGTAATTGCTTACACTTCTCGACAGCTGAAAGTACACGAGAAGAACTATAGCACTCATGATCTAGAACTTGGTGCAGTGGTGTTTGCACTAAAGATTTGGAGACACTATCTATGTGGAACCAAGTGTATTATATACACTGATCACAAAAGTCTTCAACACATTCTAGATCAGGAAATGTTGAACATGCGACAAAGGCGGTGGGTAGAACTCTTAAACAACTATGACTGTGAAATCTGTTATCACCCAGGCAAAGCGAATGTCGTAGCCGATGCCTTGAGTCGCAAGGAACGAGTCAAACCTCTACGTGTGAAAGCGTTAGGGATGACTATTCAAACTAGTCTAATTTCTCAGATTAAGGAAGCTCAGCAACAAGCTTTACAAGCAACGAACTATTCTGCTGAGGAACTAAGAGGATTAGACAAGAAACTCGAAACGAAAGCTGACGAAGTGTTGTATTTCAAAAGCCGAATTAGGGTTCCTTTATTCGGTAACTCTAGAACAATTATCTTGGATGAGGCGCACAAATCCAGGTATTCTATTCATCCAGGTGCTGATAAAATGTGTAACATCAGTGCCGGAAACGTCACCGGAACAGTGATCGTAAACAGTACGCGAACAGTAATCAGGAACAAATCTTATGTAATTCAGTGTATTTCATATTCATGTCGAGTTTCAGTATCATTTCATGCTATCAAAACAGAGAGTTCATAATCATTTCGGAGAAATCAGTTCAGAACAATGGTTCTTGAGTCAGATAATTATCTGGCAACACAGAACCATCATGTAATTTATTTGTTAGGATCTTATTACGTATAAACGTATGTGAGACTTACAGAACAAAACAGCACGAATATCGTTAAGTGAATGCTAAACCGACGGATTTTTCGTATAGGTGACGATCTGTACGAATAAATCTGAAAGTTTGACGTTCTGAATGATATTCAATAATTAGAAAACAATATTGAAAAGTGTAGTTATCGCCGTGTTTGATCGGGTGACGATTCGAACAAATACGCGCGATGACCGCGCGATTCGATTTAAACGTTAAATAAATATTTTGAGATTTAATTTATTAAAAGATATTTAGTTAATTTATTAGGAATCACAACCTAAAATAACTTTATAAATTCTATTTTATAACCGTGTCGTTCGTAACGAAAACGACGAGAAACCGATGTTTTAAGCGAAACCGAGCAACCGAAACGAACCCGAACTCACCCGGAGTATAAATACCCGGAATGAGTCTTCTTCCTCATTGACCCACTTCACTCTCTCTCTCTAAAATCAAAAACCCGGAACTTTCTCTCTCTAGAAAGTTCCAACTTCTCTCATCTAGATCTCACTCGTTTCTTTATGAAATCTTGAGTTCTTGGTGTCTAAACGACCATCACGCTTCGTAGAACCTGAAAGTACAAAGGATCTGAACTTTTTTCCAGCCAAAACGAGGTAAAATTCGTGTTTTTAGTTCGAATTTTAGGGTTTTGGAACCCTTTTTGATCGGCCCCATATCAACCGGGTTTAACCCATTTCGAACCATAGGAAACACACTACAACACCTTAGAACGAAGTAGGGACAAGCCTCACCTTAAAACTCGGTTGTTAGTTCGATAATCTGTGACCACGTATGAGAGAAGTCGGCATAGCCGAATGAGAGACACTCAGGCCGCCGAATGACAGCAACAAGCTCACTCGGCCGAATGGCCACCCCCATTCGCCGAATGGGAAAGCCACGAAGCAGCTCATTCGATCGGCCACAGCCATTCGACCCTATCCTCATTCGATCGGCAACCCACATTCGGACAAGCCCATTCGCCGGACTTCCATTCGCTGGACCTCCATTCGCCGGACTTCCATTCGCTGGACCTCCATTCGCCGGACCAGCTTTAGTCGGCCCAGGATACCCTTGGCACAACGCCCCATTCGATTGGTCAGTCATCCTCTAGAGCTCTCGCATTCGGTCAATGTTCATTCGAGCCAAACCCTTCACCCGAATCAAGCTCTTCGGATCTTGCTCATTCGGTTTGGCTCTCACTCGTGAGTATTCATTCGGCCGAACCCACACCCATTCGATCTAACTTAGTTCAGTCCGTCGTTCCAGGAGGGTACTCGATCGGCCCATTAATAACATACATGGAATGGGTGTGTATGCATGGGAAACCATGTGAGTGCATGGGATTTATGAGTTTCATGCATGGGTGTATGTGTGTGTAAGATATTAATATTAGGGTTTTCTTCATATACACTCAACATAGGATCCATTAAGACAAAGCATGGGTTGTATAAATGTTATGGGTGATTAAAAATCTGTTAAAGTAGCTTGACACACTTGGGAATTTATTATTAGATCATGTGGATCAAAACTACTATTGAGAATCTCGAGGGTTAAGTTAATCATTAACCCTTGAACCCTAGGAAATCAATAAAGACATGTGATTACATAGATGGTTTATTTAAACTATCAAGGCTTAGTAAATCAACATATTGATCAAGTATCGTTGAACACACAAAGTCTAGATAATGGGCCAAGGGTGGCCCAATGGGTTTAATATAAGCCCATCATATGTTAAACAGTTTTCCATTTAAATTAATTATGTTTTAATAAAAGAAAATGATTTATGAACTTTATGAGATTATACTAAATAATGTTTTCTAAATAATTAACCTAAAATGAAATAATTTAAATCTATCCTAATTAAAGACTTATAATTAACACTGTGGGATAAAGGGGTTCTATTAAGGGTAATACAATTAGATTAGTTAGGTGAAATTCTAGAAACACATTAGTAAAGTAGGACACTTAGTTGCACACCGAGACCAAACCCTAGACCTAACGTCTACTATAGATACTCATCGTATGTGGATTCTCTTAAAACAATTCAGGTGCTAAAGATACATAGGCAACAATCAAAGAGTGCGCATATCTTTTGTGGTAATTCAATTCAGAGCAGCACAGGTGAGTTCATTGCCCCTTTTCTAAACATTTTTGTTTTAAAACGCGGGGCTGAGAAGCATGCGTAAACTGTTTTTATTTAAACTGTTTATTTAAATGCTTTAATTTAGTATATGTCTTTACATATATATGTTGTTGATACTCCTAGACTCCTGTCTAGGAGATTATTAAACAGATCAAGTTATCAAATAAATTTAAGTACTCTTACGAGTAATACCTTTAATTTAAACTTTAAATCGACCCTTAGTCCATAAATCTCCAAATTCGAGAATCTAAACTCAAAGTGGAATCCAATGAACAAAATCAAAAGATCACATTCAAAGAAATCATAGCTCAGTGTGAGATCTGAGATCCAAGAATCAATATCAAATCAATTATCATTGTGAATCATGGGAATTCTAAAGATCAAGATCAAGAGACTCAAGAAATCAGATATCATAAATGTGTGTGAATCATGTTAATAATGAAATCATTATGATCTAATGAAATCATTAATCTTCAACCTAAGGTGGATGTCAGTTGTATAAGGAATCAAGACCACGTGTAACACACATATAAAGTCCCACTCAGATGCAGAAGACCTTCGGGTCAGGCTGTAACGGGCAATAACATGAACGATCAAATGAAATCAATATCAAAGTCAAAATCATGAGAATCAAGAGATCAAGAATCACAGGATATCCTTAAAGTCCCACTCAGATGCAGAAGACCATTGGGTCAGGCTGTAACGGGCAAAACATTAAAGTCCCACTCAGATGCAGAAGACCATTGGGTCAAGCTGTAACGGGCAAATCATTAAAATCCCGCTCAGTTCAGGTGTACTCCTTGTGAGTTATGCCTGACATGGGTCACGTGTGAGAGGTTACAACTTGGACAACCACCAACAACTAGGTCTAACTGATTGAGTAAAATCATACTCAACCATCATGTCTTAGTTGTATTTAAATGTTTTATTTAATTATTAAATTAAATATTTGACATTTTACTATTATCACTGACTTTTTGGAAATCCTATATCTATGAGGAATTCAAGAGGATCAAAGGTAAATCAGGTTTCAAAATCAAAATCAATTTCAGAGGTGTTCGGTAAAAATGCTTAATTATCATTAACAACAGTGTCATGTGCATATTAGTATGTGGTGGGATAGCGTCTGGGCTTGACCCTTTCGTGATTCCCTATATATAAGCATACCGATGTGGATATTACATGTGGAGTTAATGAGGTTAGGGTCTTTACCGAAAGAGGTTTTCAAATCATTTTCAAATCATATAGTTTATCTAAATCAGAGGGTGTTAGGTAAAAACGCTTAATTATCATTAATATCAATGTCCTATGCGGATTAGTATGTGGTGGGACGTCGTCTGGGCGGGTTGTAGCCTTGACCCGGGGTATGCCCTATATATAAGCATACCGATCTGGATGATACAGTTGATGTTAATGAGGTTAGGGTCTTTACCAAAGAGGTTTTCAAATCATTTTCAGATCATAAAACTATATGAACTCACCAACCATGTGTTGACTTTATTTTTGCATGACTTCTCAGGTGACGAACAGGTCAACTAAGGAGTTATTCCTTTGGACTAGGACTTTCAATAGAAGGCTTAGCATTTTGGACCTGCATACTTTTGAAGACATCATTATACAAATTATTTTGTATATCTTGTGTGAATACAAGATCGAAATTTCATGATGTTGATGGTAGATTTACATTGTTAAATTATAAACAATACTGATGTAATTTAACTTTGTAATTCTATTATATTTAGCATTTCTTAATTGTATCATGTGCAATGTAAACAATCTGATCATCACGATTATCACTCACGATATCGCGCCCCGGGAACCTTCCGCCCGACGGGACAACCGATCCTATCCCGCCGGCTCGGGGTGTGACAAATTGGTATCAGAGCCATGGTTATAGAGAAATATAGGTCATTTATTTAAATGGTTTGGCCTAGACTATAACCTAGGGACCCTACATGTAGAGAACATAGGAATTAGGAATTTACTTGCATTGTGTATTCTGCATTCGATCATTGCACTAACCAGTGTTCCATTGGTTATGATTAGAATGTCACCAAGAAGACAACCATCACCGCCTCTACCTTCGCAAAAGACGGACCCAGCATTCGAGGCATTTGCAACCCTAATCACTGATCAGTTGGTGGCGATTCTTCCAGGAATCATCACCCAGATTAGGAACAGTGAGGAGTTTGCTAAAATCTTCCCACTACTTTCTACAGAGCAGAAGGAATCGGAAACAGGAGAGTCAAGCAAGAAGCGAAAAAGGTGTCATCCTGAAAAATCAAGAGACCTTGTAATCTACACTGAGGCCATTCCCCTTCGCCAGATAGCTGTTGCTCCAGAGTCAGAGGGTCATAAGTGTTATGCCGGCAAATTTCCTTCATGTGCCACGTGCGGTCTTCACCATTCTAAGGATAAACTGTGCAAACATTGTCTGAACTGTGGGGAAAAGGGACACTGGAGTCGTGACTGTAATAATCCCCCGACTCATAACCAGAATCCTGGAAACACTACATATCCTCTTCCTCGATACAGAAAGGATTGCTATGTGTGCGGATTATCCGAACACATTTCCCGAGACTGCCCCGTGAGGATATCTTCCACAAGTTCTACACTTTCTAAGGGAAAAGCTCCCCTTCATCAAGCTGAACCTTCATGTGTACAATGCACGCGTTGTGGAAAGACGGGACACGGAATTCAGCAGTGTAAGTCACCAATGACCTTTGCTCCCCGTCAATACGTTGGTGCATATCCTAAATGTGCCAGATGTGGTTTTCACCATTGTGAGAAGAAACCTTGTCGACACTGTCTAAATTGTGGAAGATACGGACATTGGATCCAACAATGTCGATTTATTTCCACTAGGAAACAGAAACAAAAAGTGAACCCCTCTACATCCTCTCCTAATAACAACTGATACGCATGTGGAATGCTTGGACATTTCAAAAGGGACTGCCCTAGGCGAAGACCTTCCGCAGATCCAGCAGTCACTGAGGAAATACTCGCGTTACCAGCTCCTGGGGAACACTCGGAGTCTGATGACCCCATAGGTATGCAAATCTCAGCTTGATACATTAAATTATTTATTAGTGTATTAATCAAAACTGCATAGTCTGTTGTAATTCTAGAAACAATAAATTTAAGATAGTTGTAGACAAATTCAGTGCCAGAAAGATAATCGAAATCATGACTTAAGAAATTTCTAGGTTAAGTAAATGTTAAATGAGTAAATTAAGTTAGAGTAAATTTTAATTACAGCCTAAATAATGTAGTTAGAAATAGAACCTTAATTGAATTGAACACTAGAATTTTATAGAAATTCAAGATGTTCAAAACTGGTGTGTAAATTTTTATTTTCTACTCAGACCTCCTAGAATTTGAGTTACTGAAATTAGAGGAATCCGGCCCTGGGATGTTAGGAAAGGTTGATGTGAAAACTGTGCTAGGTTCTTATCTAGATCAAATAAGTAGATCAAGGGAAATCAGTTGTGAATGCAAGATGAAGATACGCCAGAGAAAATATTCCGAATGAAAAATGGGCATTCCAAGTTACGGTAATGCCTTTCGGATAGAAGAGTGCACCTATGGTTTTCGTGGACCTCATGAACCGAGTGTGCAAACCCTATCTAGATTAGTTTGTCATTACCATTAAGGGATGACATGCTGATTTATTCTAATACCAAGAAAGCATACGAACGACATCTCAGGAATATTCTGGAGTTGTTAAAGGAAGAACAGCTCTGTCTTAGTTTCTTCATTTTGAAACTAGGATGAGAATAAGTCATAGTTGGAACAACATTTATAATGAGTTCCGACAGTCACATGACTTTCGGGTAGAAGTAAGATAAACATACAACATCTCGCAGACGGGTATAGGATTACTTAGAAGGTAAATCATTACCTTGATCCTAATAGTACTACCATATCTTAGGTAGACCTCCCTGAGGTATAATGTACACTTTCAAGCTGAGAATAGATTAAACAAATGGTGGAGTACGTATACGGTTATATCAAATAACCTAAGGATTTACCATGTGCGACTTAGGGATTCGATCCGACGATCAACACCTATAGTTGTGAGAGTCACCTACTGAAGTTTTAAGGAGTGTGTCAAATTGTAGAATTGAAAGACAGTTTGAGATAAATCGGATGAAATACCTACTACCAAAATGGTGGGTGGATTCCGGTGATAGGTAAATCCAGAAGACTCACTCTTGAGAAGGCACACGTGCCAGATAATCAGTGCATCCGAGCGCCGATAAAATGTATCGAGACTTACAGAGATTTTATTGGTGACCGGGAATGAAGAAGGACATAGCCGAATATGTCGGCAGATGTCTTACGTGTGCAAGAGTAAAGGCGGAACACCAGAAACCGTCTGGTTTACTGGAACAGCCTGAGATTCCGCTCTGGAAGTGGGAACAAATAGCTATGGATTTCATTACCAAGCTACCCCGCACTTCCAGTGGTCATGATACTATCCGGGTTATCATTGATCGTTTGACGAAATCTGCTCACTTCTTGCCGATGCGTGAGACCTTCACGATGGATAGACTGGCGAGATTGTACATCAATGAGATAGTGGTACGTCATGGTGTACCATTGTCAATTATTTCTGATAGAGACAGCAGATTTACTTCAAGGTTCTGGCAATCACTGCAGAAATCTCTAGGGACACAGTTAAATCTGAGCACAGCTTACCATCCACAAACGGACGGCCAAAGCGAACGTACGATTCAGACCCTAGAGGATATGTTAAGGACCTGTATTTTGGATTTCGGTGGGAATTGGGATTCTCATTTGCCACTGATTAAGTTCTCCTACAATAACAGTTATCACAGCAGTATCAGATGTGCACCATTCGAGGCTCTCTATGGCCGGAAATGTCGATCACCGATCTGTTGGACTGAAGTGGGAGATAATCGTATAACTGGACCAGGACTTATTCAGGAAACCATTGATAAGATTGCCCAGATTTAGCAAAGATTGCAAGCTACAAGAAGCGAACAGAAAAGCTACGCCGATAAACGACAAGAGTCGTTGGAATTTTAGAGGTTTCCCATGGAAAGGTGTAGTACGTTTTGGTAAGAAAGGCAAGTTAGCACCATGATACGTAGGACCGTTCGAAATTATTGAACGTATTGGTCCGGTAGCGTATAGACTGAGATTACCAGATGAACTCAGTAGTGTGCATGACATGTTTCATGTCTCGAAGGTAAAGAAATGCCTTGCTGATGAGTCACTCGTCATTCCAGTCGAAGAAATTCAAGCTGATGATCAGTTACACTTTATGGGAGAACCTTTAGTGATTATGGATCGCAAGGTTAAACAGCTGAGGCGAAGCCGTATTCAAATTGTAAAGGTTCAATGGAACTCAAAGCGCAGACTCAAGTTACTTGGGAAATGCGAAGATCACATGAAGTTCAGGTAATCCCCAACCGTTTACAGAGAAAGCCGTACCCGATAACAATTCTTAAATTTCGGGACGGAATTTCTCTAACAATGGGAGACTGTAACATCAGTGCCGGAAACGTCACCGGAACAGTGATCGTAAACAGTACGCGAACAGTAATCAGGAACAAATCTTATGTAATTCAGTGTATTTCATATTCATGTCGAGTTTCAGTATCATTTCATGCTATCAAAACAGAGAGTTCATAATCATTTCGGAGAAATCAGTTCAGAACAATGGTTCTTGAGTCAGATAATTATCTGGCAACACAGAACCATCATGTAATTTATTTGTTAGGATCTTATTACGTATAAACGTATGTGAGACTTACAGAACAAAACAGCACGAATATCGTTAAGTGAATGCTAAACCGACGGATTTTTCGTATAGGTGACGATCTGTACGAATAAATCTGAAAGTTTGACGTTCTGAATGATATTCAATAATTAGAAAACAATATTGAAAAGTGTAGTTATCGCCGTGTTTGATCGGGTGACGATTCGAACAAATACGCGCGATGACCGCGCGATTCGATTTAAACGTTAAATAAATATTTTGAGATTTAATTTATTAAAAGATATTTAGTTAATTTATTAGGAATCACAACCTAAAATAATTTTATAAATTCTATTTTATAACCGTGTCGTTCGTAACGAAAACGACGAGAACCCGATGTTTTAAGCGAAACCGAGCAACCGAAACGAACCCGAACTCACCCGGAGTATAAATACCCGGAATGAGTCTTCTTCCTCATTGACCCACTTCACTCTCTCTCTCTAAAATCAAAAACCCGGAACTTTCTCTCTCTAGAAAGTTCCAACTTCTCTCATCTAGATCTCACTCGTTTCTTCATGAAATCTTGAGTTCTTGGTGTCTAAACGACCATCACGCTTCGTAGAACCTGAAAGTACAAAGGATCTGAACTTTTGTCCAGCCAAAACGAGGTAAAATTCGTGTTTTTAGTTCGAATTTTAGGGTTTTGGAACCCTTTTTGATCGGCCCCATATCAACCGGGTTTAACCCATTTCGAACCATAGGAAACACACTACAACACCTTAGAACGAAGTAGGGACAAGCCACACCTTAAAACTCGGTTGTTAGTTCGATAATCTGTGACCACGTATGAGAGAAGTCGGCATAGCCGAATGAGAGACACTCAGGCCGCCGAATGACAGCAACAAGCTCACTCGGCCGAATGGCCACCCCCATTCGCCGAATGGGATAGCCACGAAGCAGCTCATTCGATCGGCCACAGCCATTCGACCCTATCCTCATTCGATCGGCAACCCACATTCGGACAAGCCCATTCGCCGGACTTCCATTCGCTGGACCTCCATTCGCCGGACTTCCATTCGCTGGACCTCCATTCGCCGGACCAGCTTTAGTCGGCCCAGGATACCCTTGGCACAACGCCCCATTCGATTGGTCAGTCATCCTCTAGAGCTCTCGCATTCGGTCAATGTTCATTCGAGCCAAACCCTTCACCCGAATCAAGCTCTTCGGATCTTGCTCATTCGGTTTGGCTCTCACTCGTGAGTATTCATTCGGCCGAACCCACACCCATTCGATCTAACTTAGTTCAGTCCGTCGTTCCAGGAGGGTACTCGATCGGCCCATTAATAACATACATGGAATGGGTGTGTATGCATGGGAAACCATGTGAGTGCATGGGATTTATGAGTTTCATGCATGGGTGTATGTGTGTGTAAGATATTAATATTAGGGTTTTCTTCATATACACTCAACATAGGATCCATTAAGACAAAGCATGGGTTGTATAAATGTTATGGGTGATTAAAAATCTGTTAAAGTAGCTTAACACACTTGGGAATTTATTATTAGATCATGTGGATCAAAACTACTATTGAGAATCTCGAGGGTTAAGTTAATCATTAACCCTTGAACCCTAGGAAATCAATAAAGACATGTGATTACATAGATGGTTTATTTAAACTATCAAGGCTTAGTAAATCAACATATTGATCAAGTATCGTTGAACACACAAAGTCTAGATAATGGGCCAAGGGTGGCCCAATGGGTTTAATATAAGCCCATCATATGTTAAACAGTTTTCCATTTAAATTAATTATGTTTTAATAAAAGAAAATGATTTATGAACTTTATGAGATTATACTAAATAATGTTTTCTAAATAATTAACCTAAAATGAAATAATTTAAATCTATCCTAATTAAAGACTTATAATTAACACTGTGGGATAAAGGGGTTCTATTAAGGGTAATACAATTAGATTAGTTAGGTGAAATTCTAGAAACACATTAGTAAAGTAGGACACTTAGTTGCACACCGAGACCAAACCCTAGACCTAACGTCTACTATAGATACTCATCGTATGTGGATTCTCTTAAAACAATTCAGGTGCTAAAGATACATAGGCAACAATCAAAGAGTGCGCATATCTTTTGTGGTAATTCAATTCAGAGCAGCACAGGTGAGTTCATTGCCCCTTTTCTAAACATTTTTGTTTTAAAACGCGGGGCTGAGAAGCATGCGTAAACTGTTTTTATTTAAACTGTTTATTTAAATGCTTTAATTTAGTATATGTCTTTACATATATATGTTGTTGATACTCCTAGACTCCTGTCTAGGAGATTATTAAACAGATCAAGTTATCAAATAAATTTAAGTACTCTTACGAGTAATACCTTTAATTTAAACTTTAAATCGACCCTTAGTCCATAAATCTCCAAATTCGAGAATCTAAACTCAAAGTGGAATCCAATGAACAAAATCAAAAGATCACATTCAAAGAAATCATAGCTCAGTGTGAGATCTGAGATCCAAGAATCAATATCAAATCAATTATCATTGTGAATCATGGGAATTCTAAAGATCAAGATCAAGAGACTCAAGAAATCAGATATCATAAATGTGTGTGAATCATGTTAATAATGAAATCATTATGATCTAATGAAATCATTAATCTTCAACCTAAGGTGGATGTCAGTTGTATAAGGAATCAAGACCACGTGTAACACACATATAAAGTCCCACTCAGATGCAGAAGACCTTCGGGTCAGGCTGTAACGGGCAATAACATGAACGATCAAATGAAATCAATATCAAAGTCAAAATCATGAGAATCAAGAGATCAAGAATCACAGGATATCCTTAAAGTCCCACTCAGATGCAGAAGACCATTGGGTCAGGCTGTAACGGGCAAAACATTAAAGTCCCACTCAGATGCAGAAGACCATTGGGTCAAGCTGTAACGGGCAAATCATTAAAATCCCGCTCAGTTCAGGTGTACTCCTTGTGAGTTATGCCTGACATGGGTCACGTGTGAGAGGTTACAACTTGGACAACCACCAACAACTAGGTCTAACTGATTGAGTAAAATCATACTCAACCATCATGTCTTAGTTGTATTTAAATGTTTTATTTAATTATTAAATTAAATATTTGACATTTTACTATTATCACTGACTTTTTGGAAATCCTATATCTATGAGGAATTCAAGAGGATCAAAGGTAAATCAGGTTTCAAAATCAAAATCAATTTCAGAGGTGTTCGGTAAAAATGCTTAATTATCATTAACAACAGTGTCATGTGCATATTAGTATGTGGTGGGATAGCGTCTGGGCTTGACCCTTTCGTGATTCCCTATATATAAGCATACCGATGTGGATATTACATGTGGAGTTAATGAGGTTAGGGTCTTTACCGAAAGAGGTTTTCAAATCATTTTCAAATCATATAGTTTATCTAAATCAGAGGGTGTTAGGTAAAAACGCTTAATTATCATTAATATCAATGTCCTATGCGGATTAGTATGTGGTGGGACGTCGTCTGGGCGGGGTTGTAGCCTTGACCCAGGGGTATGCCCTATATATAAGCATACCGATCTGGATGATACAGTTGATGTTAATGAGGTTAGGGTCTTTACCAAAGGAGGTTTTCAAATCATTTTCAGATCATAAAACTATATGAACTCACCAACCATGTGTTGACTTTATTTTTGCATGACTTCTCAGGTGACGAACAGGTCAACTAAGGAGTTATTCCTTTGGACTAGGACTTTCAATAGAAGGCTTAGCATTTTGGACCTGCATACTTTTAAAGACATCATTATACAAATTATTTTGTATATCTTGTGTGAATACAAGATCGAAATTTCATGATGTTGATGGTAGATTTACATTGTTAAATTATAAACAATACTGATGTAATTTAACTTTGTAATTCTATTATATTTAGCATTTCTCAATTGTATCATGTGCAATGTAAACAATCTGATCATCACGATTATCACTCACGATATCGCGCCCCGGGAACCTTCCGCCCGACGGGACAACCGATCCTATCCCGCCGGCTCGGGGTGTGACAAAATGTATAAAGATCTTAGAGATTTTTAACGGTGGCCTGGAATGAAGAAACACATAGCTGAATACGCGGATCGATGCTTAACATGTCTCAAAGTTAAGGCTGAACATCAACGACCTTCTGGTTATTACAACAACCTGAGATTCCTGTGTGGAAATGGGATCAGATCTCTATGGATTTTATTACTAAATTACCCAGAACATCACGTAATCATGACTCTATATGGGTTATCGTTGATCGCCTTACTAAATCTGCGCATTTCTTACCCATCCGAGAAGATTATTCGATGGATCGACTTGCTAAACTCTATGTTAATGAGTTTATATCTCGACATGGAGTACCAATCTCTATCATTTCTGACAGAGATAGTCGATTTATGTCGCGATTTTGGCAAACTCTTCAGAATGCGCTGGGCACACAAATCAATATGAGCACAGCTTATCATCCACAAACGGACAGGCAGACTGAACGAACAAATCAAACTCTTGAAGACATGCTCAGAAGCTGTGTGATTGATTTTGGACGTAGCTGGGATATTCATCTTCCACTTGTTGAATTCTCGTATAACAACAGCTACCATACCAGTATTCAATGCGCTCCATGCGAAGCACTTTATGGACGCAAGTGTAGATCTCCTATTTGTTGGTCTGAAGTAGGTGAGAGTCAGATCATAGGCCCAGAATTCATTCAAGAAACAACTGATAAGATCGCACTTATTCAAGAACGAATTAAAGCTGCTCGCGATCGACAAAAGAGTTATGCTGATAATCGTCAAAGGCCTCTGGAATTCCAAATAGGTGGCCGAGTAATGTTGAAAGTTTCACCTTGGAAGGGCATTTTCAGATTTGGAAAGAGAGGTAAACTTTCACCAAGATTTGTAGGACCATTCAAAATCCTTGAACGAATCGGATTAGTAGTCTACAGACTTGAATTACCTCCTGAACTCAGTAATATTCATGATGTTTTTCATGTATCAAATCTTAAAAAATGCCTAGCCGATGAATCATTAATCGTGCCTCTTGAAGAAATCCAAATTGATGAAAAACTTCAGTTCAGTGAAGAACCAACAGAAGTGATGGATCGAGAAGTGAAAGTGTTGAAACGTAGTCGCATACCAATTGTTAAAGTTCGTTGGAATTCACAACGTGGACCTGAGTACACGTGGGAACGAGAAGATCGAATGAAAGAAAAATACCCACATCTATTCTCACAAACGATTGTCATCATGTAATTCTTCATTAAATTTCGGGATGAAATTTCTCTAACAGGAGGAGACTCTGACAATTGCAGTTGAGAATTACGTCATCAATGACATGAGCACATGTGATCGTTCTAGAAATCCATGTTGATTTGACGATTGTAATTATTACAGGCTGATAGTATGCGAGAAATGATGAACGTAAACGAAAACTGTGCGTGAAACGGAGTTATGGATGGTCCGGAATCGTGAAACGAAGAAAATCCAAGAATTTGAGAAAACAGGCCCTAGGCGGTACGCCTAGAGTCAGACTTTGACTCTAGGCGGTACACGCGGAGCACACAAAATATCTGAAATTGATCCCCCCGCGCGATACGCCTCAGACTGGGGTTCTAATTGGCGCGGTACGCCTGGTCTGGTAAGTCGGCAAAAATAGATTTAAACGATCAGATTGCATCCAGAAGATTTCTTTCTCTTCTATTTCGAGTTTCCTTCACTTACAGACGGAAGTTTAGCATCCTAAACCATAAAATCACCATTTCAAAGCCTTTCGATCGCGTGGATCGCACCAAGGATCGTGTTTTCATGTCCCGATCGTTGTTTTCACCGCAGAACTCCGTCTGATTAGGTAATGATTCGTGTTAACCTTCTAGTTTGATATAGGTTGATTAGATCTTGTTTTTGAACGTAATGGTATAGTTAGGGTTGTTTATTATTGCCTAGATGATGGCTAGGATTGTTGATTATACCCTAGATGATGGCTAGGATTGATTATAAACGAAGAACACAATGTTTTAATGGGTAAATCCTTGTTTTGAGCCGTTGTAATGCCCGGTTTGCATGGAATCATAACAATGGTTATAATAGTTTAAACCATTTGATTATGACAATGTAGGTGATTAGTTTGATTAATCTTTGACATGCAACGTGAAATCCAAGGGTTTCAAACTAATCACAATCATTAACATACTCATTGGAACGATTATCTGATGGTTATGATAATAGTCAGATTAGGATGTTAAACATGGTTGTTAAACCTATTCTAATGCTACATTGTGATATATTATGATATTTGGGTAATCAATAACAAGAATTGATCATTTCTAAGCCATTAAGCTGTCTAGAAACTGTTTTAGCATTATAATCAACAACATTAACTATTTGGTTAATCCGAGACTATTCTGATTAATCAAGTGTGTCATCAACCTAGTATTAGGAACCTGAACCAGTATAGGTTCCTACATTATCATACATTGTATGATATAACACTAAAGTAACCAATTAAACACTTAATATCGGTTTGATGACTTGAAAAGCAATGTCTTTGACATTGAACATTCAGAAAGATCTAATCAGTAAGTTAAAACATAAATAATTTATTAAATATAAACTAATGCAGAATTACACCATTAGCACCAGTCTGCGAGTGATCTTGCTATCTTGAGACTTCAGGTGAGTTTCGTACAACCCCTTTTCATTTTAGTGTTTTACAAATACCGGCGAATCTCTGTAAATCGATTTCTGAACATATGATATGTATCACTGCTATCTTTGTGATTGCATGTGACTTTTGTGTGATTTCCTAGGATTTTTCCGTTAGTATCTCTATCACAGTATCAAAAGCCCTCATTCTTTGAAACTGTATATAGTAAACCCATGTGGGGCCGAACAGGAAGCATTGATAGTACTATTGGCTGACAACCCATTTGCTGGGAGGATTGCATCTCCCCTGGTGTGAATGTTTGTTACCCGTTTCCGAAACACTTTCTTAATGTTAGTGATAGACATTAAGATAATGAGGCATTAAGATATCTACCGACGGGTAGTATCTTCGTAAAACGTAAAACTGTCCGAAAGGAACTAGATACGGATCCCATGGTTATCTGAACTGTATATCTTGAAATTTTGCATATCATATTGTTTAATTACTAAACTTTACGAACTCACCAGCTTTGTGCTGACGTTTTAAACTTAAAAATTTTGCAGGTAGACAGTGATTCCGGTGAGACTGCATTTCACAAACTTGTAACTGAATAAGTTAATTTTGTAATGAGAAATGTAATAACGAACCATGTAATGTAATTATCCTAAGTTAATCTGTGTGCTTGTGATATCGGATCAAGTAAGTCACCCCTCATCTCTGAGACATCACCACTATGCTTCCGCGACCGTTTCAGTGACATCATTAACAGGTGACGAGAGGTGGGGGTGTGACACTAGACATGCTAGATGCTTTCAAACAATGATTTTTGTTTATTAATATGTATATCTACATGTTTGGATAGTTAGTTTTGGGAAAACACAACTTATGTTCATACATTACTATATATAGTAACTTTGTAAGCTTGGAATGATTGTACAAGTTAATTTAATAGGATTTGATGGTATTTTAATATTGGAATATGTATAGAAATGATGTAGAAACATATTTAGAATATTTAGTTTTGTTAAAAATTGATTTTGGCTATAATTTCTAAATAAGGAAACTTTAATTTGGTAAAATGCTATGCATTGTGATTTATGCATGAATGACAATTTATGATGTTTTAATATGTGTTTAATGTGTTCTACGAACATGTTCAAATTATTAATTTGATGAAATCAAATTTCATGGTTATACAGTTATACTTACCAAAAATGGAAACTTTCTAAAAGAGGAAACTCTTCTAATTGCCATACGTGATTTATGTGAATGCTTGTTATGATTAGAAACATAAGAAGTACAATAATGTGCTACTTGAGTATTATGCTCAACATTCTGCACAAAGAAACTTTAATAAACTAAACGTATCACAAACGGGTCGTCAGGTTAACACGAGTCCAAACAAGTCAACAGAAGGATACTCTGTTGAACACACAAACACTTGAAGTTGTATGTGACAACAAAACACAAGATCAACACAAATCTAAACTCATAAACCAATATGATTATAGGTGGTAACCAGCAGACACTAGCGAACGCAAGCTAATGCAAAAACAGGAACTGCACTAACATGTAACATCTGCCCCGTCTTCCATCAATATTGTCCTCTTTTCCCACTTGGAGCTCACGGTTTTGCCTTCGGTTTCCCGGGTGAAAACTTCCCAGGGAGGTTACCCATTCTTGGATTTCTGCAACCCGAGCACGCTTAACTGTGTAGTTTTCATGTGCTTCACAGCCAGCTAAGCCGAAAACGCGTTGGGGATGTAAGATGCAGATCGTTACTTATGAGACAGGAGTCTCTCTTGTTCACGGCCGATGTGAGATTACCTAGGGTGTTACACACACCCCTAGGGACTCATCGTCCTCGATAAGGTTTGCCCCACCATACCGTGTAGAACAGGAGTGTCTCTGATACCATTATGTAACATCCGGCCCCGTCTGCCACCAATATTGTCCGCTTTGCCCACTCGAAGCTCATGGTTTTTCCTTCGACTGCCTAGGTGAAAACTTCTCAGGGAGGTCACCCATCCCTAGATTGCTGAAACCCGAGCATGCTTAACTGTGGAGTTTTCATGTGCTCCACAGCCAGCTAAGCTGAAATGCGTTGGTAATGAAAGAGGCGGATCATTACTTATGTGACAAGATGTAACATTTGTGCATATAGTCATGTAGTTGTAAACAGTGTTAGAACAGTGTCTATTCATGGTTCAGTTCATCAATGTGATTCGTATGTTCAAAATGTGTGCTTGTGTGTTACAGGATCTTAGTAATCAGAAAACAAGTAGGTATTATTATTTACAGTCGATTTCACTAGGCAAGAACAGTAACTTGTTATATCGAAACAGTGGTGGGCAGCGAGAGTGAGCCCTATACATATACTGCGTTCGGTGTAACAGGTTAGTGTTAGTGCGTAGTGTCGAGACGAATACTATGACATTTAATTAATTCAACAAAGATCGTAATCTGTAAGCGAGACTGAGTATAGTTGTGGGTGACGATCCATAATAATACGAATGTTGAACTTATAATTTCGATTAAACGACTTTAAATATTTTAATACGATCGAAAAACGTACGCGATTGCGGGTATACACGTAAATTGTGAATGTTTAACGATCCGACAACACACGAAGAGTAAAAATAATTAAATAATTATTTTATATTTTTACAATTTTGAAACTCATCATTTTAATGAGTTTAACACTTAATTTTAATTAAAACCGCGTAAAATACGCGTTACGTTCCGGAAACGCGAACCGAGCGACCGAAACGGACCCGAACACTACCCGGACTATAAAAGCCCTAAAGAAGGCCACTTCCTTCATTTATTATCAGCCAAACCCTCTCTCTCTCTAGAAATTTCGCAAACCCTCTCTCTCTCTAGAAATTTCGCAAACCCTCTCTCTCTAAAAAAAAAACCGATCTTTAAACGTTCGTAACTCGCTTATTTCTCGACGGATTTCGACATTCTTGGTGTCCACGCGAAGCTCTCGACAAACTCTACACGAAAGTACAAGAATATCTCAGATCCATCCAGCCAAAAACGAGGTATGAGCCTTGGAAAGATTCGGGAAATAGGGTTTTCATAAGTTGTTGTGAGTTTTGTTTAAAAACCGATAATCGGCCGGATGTTTCATCACCATTCTTAGTTTCGCACACCTAGCAACCTCCCTCGAAGTTGTACAGGCTTAGATCGTGGTCTAGAATCAAGTAGCTTGATGATGAAGACGATCCAGGTTGCAGGTTCGGGAGGCTCGTTTCCAACAGCATGGAGCCGAACCCTCATGAACACAGCTAGCCTTTACGAACCCTGCATGGTTCGTGGGGTTATCAGCCGAACCTTATGGACCCTCACGAGCCTTCATGCCTTCGTCGAACCCTCCTAAGGCCACGAACCCTCCTGGATTGAACGAACCCTGCATGTGCCGAAGTTACTAGGGTTTCCTAGTCGAACCTTTGCTATCACGAACCTGTATCAACATGCAGCGAACCTTAGTACCCTCACGAACCTAGTGTTGCATGTGGCGAACCCTAGCTGGTCCCCGAGCATTGTACTAATCCACGAACCTGTTTGATTTCTTGTTAGACGAACCGTGGATGCACATCAGAGGGCCGAACCATGTGGAATATTTTGGCCGAACCCTCGAACCTACTATCACGACCGAACCCTTTGGTTGTAGTGGCGAACCCTAGGCTGGAACCCAAGAGGGTTCGCTGCCCAAATGGCAGCCCACCTTCCTATCGGCCCAACCCAAAGTATATCCGGCCCAATTGCAATGGTATTCGACCCCATAGGTTAAAACAAGTCCAATGGGATTAGGTTGATCCATTATGATCCTAATTGGTCCAAATTTTATCCTTGATGATATACTTGGGCCAATAACTCACTCGTTTGGTTTACAAGACCCATTTCGGCCCAACACTACATCCTATTGATCAATATCACGTTCAATTGGGCCTTAGTAACCTAATTGGCCCATGGACTCGGTTTAAGGACCATCATGGTTTCATGGGCTTAAGGCCCAATGTGAGACTCTCGACTTATAATACTTGTGAATTGATCATGAATTGGTTAAGTTATAACTTAATAACAATCATGAAGATAAATTCACAATCACAAGACTTGAAAACATTGAACATCTTTTCACAACAAATGGTAATCAATGGCTATCAAAATTCTTAAACAAATATCATTTATGCATAAGAATTATGCATCAAAGAACATTTCATAAGTTTCTTGGACCCATGATCAATCAAAGGATTCAAAACATAACATTCAAGATTTCACAACAATCTTAAACATGAGAACGCAAGTCAATCAATGAATCAAAGTCTATACAATTATAAATCCTATATCTTATGTATGATTACAATGTTATAGGAGACAGTTAGAAGTCCTGTTTGCTATTTGCTATCTGTTTAAGTTCAGAGTCTACTGCAGACAGGTGAGAACTCTAGCCCCTCTTTTACTGTTTTACAACTGTTTTGGGGTGGAACACGTGATCAAAACCGCTATTTCAATCTTGTTTCATTGCACAGTTTATGTGCATTCATAAATATTACAGGTTTATCTTATGAATCCAAGTGATTCTTCAACTGTTTAAGGAAATTGTCAACTGTTTCAAAGGAATTATTTACTATTAAACCCTTATTACTAAAAGGATTTTATAATGTTTTTTTGAAATGTTTTATAACAGTTTTACTCAAATGTTCTTTTAAAGGATTTTACAAACCCTTTTGTTATAAACCTTGTTATTACACAAGGTCATCACATTATGGTATTCAAAACAAGTGGTTCACAACATGGTATCCAAATCAAGAGGTTCAAAACATGGTATTCAAATTCATTGGTTCAAAACAGGGTATTCAAATTCATTGGTTCAAAACATGGTATTCAAGTCAAGTTGTTCACATCATGGTATTCAAATCAAGAGATTCATTTCATGTTACATAAACAAAGGATTTAACTCGTGGAGTTAAATCCAGGTTTTCAATAAGACATTAACACATCCGGTTAAAGTAAGATTCAGAAAACATGGTGTCCATTGTTGTAAACAAACTTATAAACCCATCAAGTATCATATTCATTAGCGTTAGTACTGGGTGATCACAACAAGGGAAAGCGGACACATACATTGGGGCAGGCCGATTGCTGCAGTTAGTTTTTAAATCTGTTTTATAAACTAACTGCAGATTTCGGTTACATATGGTTTATTCAAAACTGTTGACATATTATCTAACTCCAAACGTGGTTTGGGACTTGATATTATATGTTGACTCATGTGCAAACAGTGATTGGACTGTTTACACTCATTTTCTTACTTGATGTTAGTTTGGGTTGCAGCTCATCCGTGTGAATCTTATGATGCTTTAACTTACCTATGTCTTATATCATATACTCATGTTTACAAATGTTTAAACCTATTGTTCTCACCAACTACGTCTGTAGTTGACAGTTACTTTTCACGTGTTTCAGGTAATCAGGTTTAAGACATTCTCAGAGACAACTAAGGAGACCATACTAAGATAGAACAAGATGAAGAAACATGCTAGGATGGATTAGAAACACACTAAATCCTAAATGTTTAATTGTCTTGTTTGGAGTCTTATTTTGTAAACTATATTTTGGGTCTGTAGTTGTCTTCCTTTTGATAGTTAGATTGTCTGTAACTAAACAACTGTCTAAACATTATGAAATGTAGTAATCCATTGTGGTTGTTCTTATTCAATACTTGTGCATGATTCAACTGTTCATACGTCACCGCGCCGTGGATTCCGCACGCGGCGCAGGGGTGTGACAGGTTGGTATCAGAGCCAAGGTTGTAGAGAACTAGGAAAAACCCAATGTTTAATGACCTAGACTATAACCTAAGCTACCCAATAGGACTAAGTGCTATAGACTTGAGGATACTTAGGATCTAAGTAACTTAAGTGAGCATTAAGTCTACAATAAGCTTGAAAGATCTTAGGGACATTTTACTAAGATTAAATATCGAGTCAAAGAATTTGAATCGGACTTCTATAATTTTAGAAACCGAATTAAATTCTCACGCATATGCATTTAAGGATTTCAGAGGCAAGGATCTATATTCTTAGTATCCTTGATCTGAAATTCTCACACAGAGATCATTATAGAAATTCAGAGGCAAAGATCTGTATTATCAGTATCTTTGATATGAATTTCTTGTCATATTCAGTATAGGAGTTAGAGGCAAAGATTGATATCTTTGATCTAAGATCCTTGTCATATTCATTATAGGATTCAAAGGTCAAGATCTATTAATTTAGAACTTGGATTTGAGATCCTTGTCATATTCATTATAGGATTCAAAGGTCAAGATCTATTAACTTAGAACTTGGATTTGAGATCCTTGTCATATCACTATAGGAATTCAAAGGTTGAGGTCTATTAATTTAGAACTTAGATTTGAAATCCTTGTCATTGTTATCATTATCATGGATTCATTATCATAGGAACTTTATAACTTAGAATCTGTGTAACAGTATTCTTTAGTTGAAGTTCTCACAGGAAATCATTATGCTCAGTACTGTAAGTATTGGGAAACTAGGTTGATTAACCTAGGACACATATACATAAACCTAAGGTCTTAGTTTCTAGTAAATTAAGGACCATGGTTTACACAATCATAAACAGAATCAAGGAACAAGAGAAAAAATGAATCAATCATAATCAATCAATAGTTGGAATCTTAGCTTCAAATACAAACGGCGGATTGACGCTGACGTGTTGAGGTAAGTGGTGGGTCGGTGAGAGCTTACCCTATATATAAGCTTATTTCAGTACGTCAGGGGGAATCCGGCATTTGCATTTGAAGTGAAGGTTCGGGAACAACTGGAATCATTGAACATCAGTCAAAACACATGGAGTACCCACATTGGGATACAATCATTGGTGAATCAAACATAGTACAATTCAAACTTGAATGAACCAGACATTATGGTGAATCAATCAAGTTGTGAACATATCATAAATGTAAACCTTAAGTGAAATTCTTAAGTGATTACATCATTAGTACTTGCTAACATAGGTTAACGGGAAAGTGTAGAGCACACGTATGATTTAGTTCTACATGTTAACGATTGTTAGAAGGTGCACGCATAACATAATCATAGTTCAATCATGGAATCAATCATAGTTCAAGTTGATCAAAGATCATGGGATTCTTAATCAATGGAAAACACATGGAAATCAGTACAAACGTGTTGCCAAATGCTAGCAAGGGCATGATCGTGGTATACCGAAACGGTGGTGGGCAGCGAGAGTGAGCCCTATATATAAGCTATTTTCGGTATATCGGGAAAGTGTCAGTGTGTAGGTTTGGTGGAGAGATCATGAGACATCGTACATATTCACATGATAAGTATACAAATAAGTTGATAACTTATACGTGTACTGGATCATATTACAATTGAATGATAATACTAGTAGTATGGATATATTACTGACCTTATCATGAAAATTCAATTGTATCCATTCTCATTACTGACCCGCTTGTGGCTTCTATTCGTAGAATGCCTCCTCGACGAGACCCAAATGCTGGGGGTTCGACAAGCGGTAATGATGATGAAATTAACAAGATTGCTCGAGCTATCGCTGTTCACATGAGGGATGTGATCCCGGGTATGGTCACTGATATTACCCAGAATCTTCGGGGAAGTACCGGTGATTCTGCACACAACTCCAATGCCACTAACGTTGGAACTGCTAACTTTACTTTAAGCAGTTCAACGATGCTAAACCTCCCAAGTACTCTGGTACTGAGGGAGCAACCGGCCTACTGCAGTGGCTGGAAAGCATCGAAGACATTCTCGACTTCACTGGATGCCCTGAAAATCTAAAGGTCAAGATGGCCTCGAGTGCATTTCACAAGGGCGCACTCACCTGGTGGAATTCTGAGAAGAACACCAGAGGACGTGAAGTCGCTCTAGCCTTACCATGGAATGGATTCAAGAACTTACTGGTGGAAAAGTTTTGTCCACGTCACGAGCTAAAGAAACTGGAGGTGGAGATGTGGAATCTGGTGCAAGACAGTGGCGAAAATGCCAAGTATACAACTCGTTTTCATGAGTTGTGCATTTTGGTACCACATCTGGTTACTCCTCTATCCCGCAGGATAGAGAAATACATCGAAGGCTTGCCTCTAGTGGTTAGAGGAACTGTTATGGGGAACAACCCCACTACTTTGGAAGCTGCGATACAACTGGGTGCTACTCTTACTGAAGAGTATGTGAAATCTGGAGTGCTCACCCGAAAGGGATTCAAAAGGGCACAGATTGAGGAAGGCAAGAAGCCTGAACAGCACCATCATAAGAAGAAGAAACAGAAAACAATCAAGAACTTTGCAGCGTTGACTGCGGCTGCACCTACTCATGCTACTCCCCTCACTGCTATGCCACAACCTGCTAATGTCAGAAAGCAGTACACTGGCTCGTTTCCACTCTGCACCAAATGCCAGTATCATCACCTGCCCAATACTCCATGCAAGAAGTGTCTCAAGTGTGGGCGTATGGGACACTTTGCAGCGACTTGTCGATCTGCTCATCTTATTGCTGCAACAACTGCTGCCACAACTTCTGCTGCTACAGGTGGAAGAGCTTGTTACAATTGTGGGGCAGAGGGACACTTCAGAAATCAGTGTCCGAAACTCAACAACAATACTGCTGCTGCTCGTGCTTTTGTGATTGGAACTGCTGAAGCACGTGAAGAGCCGGCAGTCATCACGGGTACATTTCTTATCAATGATCACTATGTTCCTATCATATTTGATACTGGTGCTGATAAAAGCTTTATCTCTGCTCATACTGCTTCTTTGCTTAATATGCAACTATCCACACTTACTGCTCCCTATACTGTAGAAGTAGCGAATGGTAAGACTATAGTTGTAGATTCCATTATCCATGCTTGTGAATAAGATTAAATGACCATCTTTTCTCTATCGATCTCATTCCTATGACTCTCGGAAGCTTCGAAGTTGTGATAGGAATGGATTGGTTATCTAAAAACAATGCTGAAATCGTATGCTCGGAGAAACTTATTCGAATTCCCCTACCGTCCGGCGAAACGATGATAGTCTACGGTGAGAAACCCTGCCGCGAATTGAAGATTGTATCGTGCATCAAGGCGAGGAAGTATCTGAAGAAGAAATATTATGCATTCTTAGCTCACGTGGTGGAAAAGAAACCTGACAAGAAAGCAGTTGGAGACGTACCGGTTATCAAAGACTATCCAGACGTATTTCCAGAAGACTTGCCTGGACTACCACCAGTCCGACAAGTGGAGTTTAGAATTGATCTCGTCCCTGGAGCAAACCCAGTGGCGAAGTCACCGTATCGGTTAGCACCGTCTGAGATGCAAGAACTGTCTAGTCAGCTTCAAGAACTTTTAGACAAAGGTTTTATAAGACCGAGTTTCTCTCCATGGGGAGCTCCGGTTCTCTTTGTCAAAAAGAAAGACGGTTCATTTCGCATGTGCATAGATTATCGTGAGTTGAACAAGTTGACAATCAAGAATAGATATCCTCTGCCCAGGATCGATGATCTGTTTGATCAATTACAGGGAGCAACTTGCTTCTCTAAGATTGATCTGCGATCCGGGTATCATCAGTTAAGAGTAAATGATGAGGATATACCAAAGACGGCATTTAGGACTCGATATGGACACTATGAGTTTGTGGTTATGCCATTTGGGCTGACCAATGCACCCGCAGTGTTCATGGACCTGATGAATCGAGTCTGTAGGCCTTACTTGGATCAGTTTGTTATCGTCTTTATTGATGATATACTGATTTATTCCAAGTCAGAACGAGAACATGAGGATCATTTGAAGAAAGTCTTGGAACTACTAAGAGAGGAACAACTTTATGCTAAATTCTCAAAGTGTGAATTTTGGCTGAAGGAGGTTCACTTCTTAGGACATGTCATAAACAAAGATGGAATTCATGTAGATCCAGCCAAGATTGAGGCGATTAAGAACTGGACTACTCCATCTACTCCAACAGAGATTCGTTCATTTCTGGGTCTGGCAGGTTATTATAGAAGATTCATTGCAAACTTCTCTAAGATAGCCTTGCCACTCACTACATTGACTCAGAAAAGTCAAGCTTTTATATGGGGACAGAAACAAGAAGATGCATTTCAACTTCTTAAACAGAAGTTATGCAATTCCCCTATCCTTAGTCTTCCAGAAGGCAGTGATGATTTCATTGTCTACTGTGATGCTTCAAACCTTGGTCTCGGTTGTGTACTTATGCAACGGGACAAGGTCATTGCTTATGCTTCAAGACAACTTAAGGTTCACGAGAGGAATTATACTACTCATGACCTTGAGTTAGGGGCTGTGGTCTTTGCACTGAAGATTTGGAGACACTACCTGTACGGTACTAAATGTGTCATCTATACAGACCACAAGAGCCTGCAACACATTCTCAATCAGAAAGAACTCAACATGAGACAACGACGTTGGGTTGAGCTTCTAACTGATTACGACTGCGAGATTCGTTACCATCCGGGTAAAGCCAATGTGGTGGCGGATGCTCTTAGTCGCAAGGAACCAGTCAAACCGATTCGTGTAAGAGCCATGGAGATCAACACACAGCCAAACTTGAAAGACTTGATTCGTATTACACAACAACAAGTAGTAACAGATAATCAACTCAAAACAGACTTGGATTGTGGCATTGAGAAGAAACTAGAACCTCGATCAGATGGGTTGTTATATCTCAATGGCCGCATTTGGATTCCAAAGTCTGATGAATTGCGCACGCTCATCTGTGATGAGGCACATAAGTCGCGATACTCAGTTCATCCTGGAGCCGACAAGATGTATCAAGACTTGAGGACATCTTACTGGTGGCCGGGGATGAAGAAAGACATAGCACTGTACGTGGGAAAATGTCTTACATGTTCAAAGGTCAAAGCAGAACATCAAAAGCCTTCGGGACTTCTGCAGCAACCTGAAATTCCTCAATGGAAATGGGAGCAAATTTCCATGGATTTCATAACAAAGTTGCCGAGAACTCCGAGAGGTTTCGATTCGATTTGGGTGATCGTTGATCGACTCACCAAATCTGCTCATTTTCTCCCAATCCGAGAGGATTACAAGATGGAGAAGCTATCCACATTGTACATCAACGAAATCATTGCACGTCATGGTACTCCAACATCAATCATATCTGATCGTGATAGTCGTTTCACTTCTCGCTTTTGGCAATCATTGCAAAAGGCTTTGGGAACGCGTGTTAATCTTAGCACGGCGTATCATCCCCAAACCGACGGCCAAAGCGAGAGGACTATCCAAACACTTGAAGACATGCTTCGTTCTTGTGTCATTGACTTCGGTGGAAGTTGGGACACTCATCTCCCACTCATTGAGTTTTCATATAACAATAGCTATCATACGAGCATTCAATGTGCACCATTCGAAGCTCTATATGGTAGAAAGTGCCGATCACCGGTCTGTTGGACCGAGATTGGTGACTCACAGGTCGTAGGACCAGAACTCATTCAGGAAACATCAGACAAAATCACAATCATTCAGTCACGGCTTAAGGCCGCACGAGATCGGCAGAAGAGTTATGCTGATCGACGTCGGAAACCGCTTGAGTTCCAAGTCGGTGACCGAGTCTTACTCAAAGTTTCTCCCTGGAAAGGCGTTGTCCGATTCGGGAAGAAAGGGAAACTTGCACCAAGGTACGTTGGACCTTTTGAGATCCTGGAACGGATTGGTCCCGTAGCCTACAAACTCAAACTTCCAGTGGAGCTAAGCAATGTTCATGATACTTTTCATGTATCAAATCTTAAGAAATGCTTGGCGGATCATGATGTTCAGATTCCACTGGAAGACATACAGATTCAGAACAACATGCAATTCATTGAACGTCCAGTTGAGATCATGGATCATGGGGTCAAGAAACTTAAACGCAGCCGTATCCCGATCGTGAAAGTGCGATGGGAGGGCAAACGCGGTGCTGAGTTCACCTGGGAACGTGAAGACCAGATGAAGCTTAAGTACCCTCATCTTTTTACAGTATCTTCGGCTAGTTAATTTCGGGACGAAATTCCCTTAACTAGGGGAGACTGTAACATTTGTGCATATAGTCATGTAGTTGTAAACAGTGTTAGAACAGTGTCTATTCATGGTTCAGTTCATCAATGTGATTCGTATGTTCAAAATGTGTGCTTGTGTGTTACAGGATCTTAGTAATCAGAAAACAAGTAGGTATTATTATTTACAGTCGATTTCACTAGGCAAGAACAGTAACTTGTTATATCGAAACAGTGGTGGGCAGCGAGAGTGAGCCCTATACATATACTGCGTTCGGTGTAACAGGTTAGTGTTAGTGCGTAGTGTCGAGACGAATACTATGACATTTAATTAATTCAACAAAGATCGTAATCTGTAAGCGAGACTGAGTATAGTTGTGGGTGACGATCCATAATAATACGAATGTTGAACTTATAATTTCGATTAAACGACTTTAAATATTTTAATACGATCGAAAAACGTACGCGATTGCGGGTATACACGTAAATTGTGAATGTTTAACGATCCGACAACACACGAAGAGTAAAAATAATTAAATAATTATTTTATATTTTTACAATTTTGAAACTCATCATTTTAATGAGTTTAACACTTAATTTTAATTAAAACCGCGTAAAATACGCGTTACGTTCCGGAAACGCGAACCGAGCGACCGAAACGGACCCGAACACTACCCGGACTATAAAAGCCCTAAAGAAGGCCACTTCCTTCATTTATTATCAGCCAAACCCTCTCTCTCTCTAGAAATTTCGCAAACCCTCTCTCTCTCTAGAAATTTCGCAAACCCTCTCTCTCTCTAAAAAAAAAACCGATCTTTAAACGTTCGTAACTCGCTTATTTCTCGACGGATTTCGACATTCTTGGTGTCCACGCGAAGCTCTCGACAAACTCTACACGAAAGTACAAGAATATCTCAGATCCATCCAGCCAAAAACGAGGTATGAGCCTTGGAAAGATTCGGGAAATAGGGTTTTCATAAGTTGTTGTGAGTTTTGTTTAAAAACCGATAATCGGCCGGATGTTTCATCACCATTCTTAGTTTCGCACACCTAGCAACCTCCCTCGAAGTTGTACAGGCTTAGATCGTGGTCTAGAATCAAGTAGCTTGATGATGAAGACGATCCAGGTTGCAGGTTCGGGAGGCTCGTTTCCAACAGCATGGAGCCGAACCCTCATGAACACAGCTAGCCTTTACGAACCCTGCATGGTTCGTGGGGTTATCAGCCGAACCTTATGGACCCTCACGAGCCTTCATGCCTTCGTCGAACCCTCCTAAGGCCACGAACCCTCCTGGATTGAACGAACCCTGCATGTGCCGAAGTTACTAGGGTTTCCTAGTCGAACCTTTGCTATCACGAACCTGTATCAACATGCAGCGAACCTTAGTACCCTCACGAACCTAGTGTTGCATGTGGCGAACCCTAGCTGGTCCCCGAGCATTGTACTAATCCACGAACCTGTTTGATTTCTTGTTAGACGAACCGTGGATGCACATCAGAGGGCCGAACCATGTGGAATATTTTGGCCGAACCCTCGAACCTACTATCACGACCGAACCCTTTGGTTGTAGTGGCGAACCCTAGGCTGGAACCCAAGAGGGTTCGCTGCCCAAATGGCAGCCCACCTTCCTATCGGCCCAACCCAAAGTATATCCGGCCCAATTGCAATGGTATTCGACCCCATAGGTTAAAACAAGTCCAATGGGATTAGGTTGATCCATTATGATCCTAATTGGTCCAAATTTTATCCTTGATGATATACTTGGGCCAATAACTCACTCGTTTGGTTTACAAGACCCATTTCGGCCCAACACTACATCCTATTGATCAATATCACGTTCAATTGGGCCTTAGTAACCTAATTGGCCCATGGACTCGGTTTAAGGACCATCATGGTTTCATGGGCTTAAGGCCCAATGTGAGACTCTCGACTTATAATACTTGTGAATTGATCATGAATTGGTTAAGTTATAACTTAATAACAATCATGAAGATAAATTCACAATCACAAGACTTGAAAACATTGAACATCTTTTCACAACAAATGGTAATCAATGGCTATCAAAATTCTTAAACAAATATCATTTATGCATAAGAATTATGCATCAAAGAACATTTCATAAGTTTCTTGGACCCATGATCAATCAAAGGATTCAAAACATAACATTCAAGATTTCACAACAATCTTAAACATGAGAACGCAAGTCAATCAATGAATCAAAGTCTATACAATTATAAATCCTATATCTTATGTATGATTACAATGTTATAGGAGACAGTTAGAAGTCCTGTTTGCTATTTGCTATCTGTTTAAGTTCAGAGTCTACTGCAGACAGGTGAGAACTCTAGCCCCTCTTTTACTGTTTTACAACTGTTTTGGGGTGGAACACGTGATCAAAACCGCTATTTCAATCTTGTTTCATTGCACAGTTTATGTGCATTCATAAATATTACAGGTTTATCTTATGAATCCAAGTGATTCTTCAACTGTTTAAGGAAATTGTCAACTGTTTCAAAGGAATTATTTACTATTAAACCCTTATTACTAAAAGGATTTTATAATGTTTTTTTGAAATGTTTTATAACAGTTTTACTCAAATGTTCTTTTAAAGGATTTTACAAACCCTTTTGTTATAAACCTTGTTATTACACAAGGTCATCACATTATGGTATTCAAAACAAGTGGTTCACAACATGGTATCCAAATCAAGAGGTTCAAAACATGGTATTCAAATTCATTGGTTCAAAACAGGGTATTCAAATTCATTGGTTCAAAACATGGTATTCAAGTCAAGTTGTTCACATCATGGTATTCAAATCAAGAGATTCATTTCATGTTACATAAACAAAGGATTTAACTCGTGGAGTTAAATCCAGGTTTTCAATAAGACATTAACACATCCGGTTAAAGTAAGATTCAGAAAACATGGTGTCCATTGTTGTAAACAAACTTATAAACCCATCAAGTATCATATTCATTAGCGTTAGTACTGGGTGATCACAACAAGGGAAAGCGGACACATACATTGGGGCAGGCCGATTGCTGCAGTTAGTTTTTAAATCTGTTTTATAAACTAACTGCAGATTTCGGTTACATATGGTTTATTCAAAACTGTTGACATATTATCTAACTCCAAACGTGGTTTGGGACTTGATATTATATGTTGACTCATGTGCAAACAGTGATTGGACTGTTTACACTCATTTTCTTACTTGATGTTAGTTTGGGTTACAGCTCATCCGTGTGAATCTTATGATGCTTTAACTTACCTATGTCTTATATCATATACTCATGTTTACAAATGTTTAAACCTATTGTTCTCACCAACTACGTCTGTAGTTGACAGTTACTTTTCACGTGTTTCAGGTAATCAGGTTTAAGACATTCTCAGAGACAACTAAGGAGACCATACTAAGATAGAACAAGATGAAGAAACATGCTAGGATGGATTAGAAACACACTAAATCCTAAATGTTTAATTGTCTTGTTTGGAGTCTTATTTTGTAAACTATATTTTGGGTCTGTAGTTGTCTTCCTTTTGATAGTTAGATTGTCTGTAACTAAACAACTGTCTAAACATTATGAAATGTAGTAATCCATTGTGGTTGTTCTTATTCAATACTTGTGCATGATTCAACTGTTCATACGTCACCGCGCCGTGGATTCCGCACGCGGCGCAGGGGTGTGACACAAGAATCTCTCCTGTTCACGGCAAATGTGAGATTGCCTAGGATGTTACATAACAAGTGAGTTCACGCCCCCTTTTACTCTTTTCGACCCTTGGGGGAGAAAGCATGCATAAAAACGCTTTTGAAACAACAAAAATTTTTGCATACATATTTACATAATTTTATCATTTATACATATGCGCCACACATCACACCAAAGTCCTTACAAGCACATCGAACCGTTAATAGCACATGGCGCTCAGTGTGGTAATTCTTAAAAGAACTATTTGGGCCTGACGAGCCCCGTCCGTCGCGTCGGACGGCCAACCCGATTGGAGGTTGGAACGGATGCAAATTTGACCAAACACATTGTCGTTGTCTTGTGATGGACAAGGTGAAAGGCTCACAGTCAGCTTCGGTTGCGAACCACATGTGGTATAAAGACACATTGACTAGTTGTCAATAGATATTGCATAGTAACCATATGTAGTCCTACAAGATTTACGGAAAACACTTATTATTAAACATTGATATAAAATTTGTGGTCTCACCAACCATTGTGTTGACGTTGCTCGCATGTTTTTGTCATGCCACTAAGGCACATTCTCAAGATAGGATGCTAGGATGGAGTCTCTTGCATCTATGTTGTGTCTTGAAACATTTGAACAATTTATCTATTTTTAATTTTAATGTGTAATGCTTAATCAATTGACACGCTTCCACACTTTCACTTTGTATTTGTCAAATGTAAGTTTTAAACTCAGGCTTCTGCAACTCTGATTTAACAAAGATATTTTACCCAATTTATTGGACGTACGTATGTAACAGGCATGTAGGTCTCGCAAGTGTAACCGAAGAGTACGATCCTGCATGATCAACCAATCCAATATGCGTCACGCCCTCGGAGGGACGGGAATCTGGGGGTGTGACGAAGAAGCTTACTATGAAGCTGGGTTAGAGGAAAAGATCCAAAGTTAGGAGAAGACCTCATAACTATCGGATATGTTTCCAATTTATCAGGAAGTGATCTAAGAAATCTGTTCATAACAGAAATGGTAGGAATCTCTTGATTAGAAAGTTTCAATTCAGATAATAGAAAGGTGAGTCGCTCAAATTGTAGAGTCATAGATTCACCATTTAATTGACAAAATGTTTCATATTTTCGTGCAAGAATTTCTCTGGTATTTGCAACAACATCAGGTGTTCCACCAAACTGTTCGTTCAGGGCATACCAAAGCCCTTTGCAAATTCATGATGCAACAAGCAAGAGTAGATCTCATTTTCCAAGGCCATGGAAATCTGAGCATGGGCCTTAGCTTTTAGTTCGAGCTTTTGAAAATCCTCCTTTGTATCGTTCTTAGGATCCTTGGGTTTGGTTGTACCAGTTTCAGTGTCAATCCTCATTAGTTGAATAGGACCATACATAATTGAACATCAACACCAAGTATGATTATTTTGAAAAAAATGAATCATTCGGCGTTACTAGATATCATACTGATGACGAACCAATATTGGTGGTTTAGTCGAAGATCCAATATTATGAAGATCCAAGAAAAATTAGAAAACAAAAGGTAAAACAAATATATAACTAAGTGCGTATTGCGATGTAAATGTAACATACTTGTTTTATCTTGAAAGTGTATCCAAAAGTAAACAAGAAACACATAAATGAGAATCTAAGATTAGTCTTTTTAGAATAAGAAAAAATACAAAAATAAAACAAAAAATAATATGTGAACAATGAACTGGTAATGTGACACCGTGTAAATTTCAGGTCAGCAACCTCTTTAAATTAATAATAATTTATATTATTAGTTCACACGTGGCACTAGAATTGGTTTAATTTAGTGTGACACGTGGCACGATAGTGCAAACACTAACAATCGCACTGTAATTCGAGGAATTACCGAAAACGCGCACACATGTCTAATGCTCACGAACGCTAGTGAATAATCGAACAATTAAAATAATCGAAAAATATTACATGATATGTGAACATAGGAAAAATAAACTCAAAAACAAGCCCGAACAAGTCTTGAATTGATAAACGAAGCATGAACGTCGAACCGGAACGCGAAAACGATCGGATTAAAGACGAAAGTTCAACTGAGCATTCCGGGAGGAGCCTCTAGGGCCAGAAGTTGGCACCAGAGGGTGCACCCAAGAATTTCGGGCAAGGCGCCTTAGACCAGACGTTGGCACCAGGCGATGCGCCACAGAATTTCCAGGCAGGGCGCCTGAGACCAGATGTTGACACCAGGAGGTGCGCCCCAGACCATCAGATCGCAAAAAACTTGTAAAACTCACCCAACTCGTTCAGAAACGTTTTTACCCCATTTCTCCGACTGACACACACCCACACGAATACTTTTCCTCTGTTGCAACTGGTCATCATCACCAGAAGCTAGCTGGAAGCCATTCTTGAGCCACCATTGAGGATCTTGGAAGGTTTGGAGATTAAAATACCATTTGGGGGAGCACACCACCATGACCAACACTTCCTTGCTGTTGATTTCATATTACCAGCCACTTTCAAGAGCAACCTAACACTATACAAGCCCCGTCTTAGAGTTTCAAGCCCTTGTGAGGTAGTCTCTATAGTTAATTTGCACATCTAACACATTAAATCACACATGCAAGGGCAATCCATCACATGCAACACCACATTGGTCACATGCATGAAATTTGGAGACTTGATGATTTGATTTTGATGCTTTGATGACTGATTTGTGAGTATTATATTGATATATGATGATTAAAGATGAGATTTGATGAGGGTCATGTTTCTATGAAATAGTAACTAAATGTGACATGCATGTACGATCTATGATGGTTTTGATTGATATTGGTTACGGATTCATGTTATTTGGGATATGGTGATTTATTACAATAGGTTTGATGATGAGATATGCTCATTTGATGTTTATTTGGGCATTATTGCCATAAATAGTAACTTTTGTTACAATATTTGTGTTAGATGATGATGTTAGTAAAATAAACATGTTTAGATGATGACTTGTGGTAAAGAATGATGATATTTGGATAAAGGATGGATTAGAATTGTTAATATGGTCATTTGATATGGATTTGGGCATAGTTACTATATTTAGTACCTTTATTTGTGCATAATTATGTTAAATGAGGATTTTGGTGAAATAAATAAGTTAGAATAATGGTTTGTAGTTGAGGATGAAATTATTAACTAAAGATACGGTTTAGTTTGATTAAGATGGTGATTTATATGCAAACTTTCTATTTATATAAACTTTATTTGGGGATTTCACAAACTAGAAATATTGGTTTAGTTTTAAAAGTGGTAAATGACTTGAAGTGTTATAACATGATGTTATGTGAAAGTGTTATATGAATTTCTATGCAAAACTTGACAAATATAGAAACTTGCCATAATTAGTAACTTTATTTATGCAAAACAGACTTATGTGCCTATTTGACAACATGTAACAACGTGCTAAGTGTTAACATGATCACTTAGGTTCAATGAGCTTGCTAGAACCATTAAAATGTAAATTGTTGCAAAGTTACTAAAAATAGAAACTTACTATAAATAGTAAGTTTTCCATTAACGTGACTTATGTGCTTACTGTGAATGATAACGAACATTACACGAACTATAACAAACACACGGTTCACCAACGGGTCGTTGAGTTGACACGGTCAAACACAGACAAGCATGGTCGAACATGGACAAACATAACAACCTTGGATTGTTGAGCACGAACACGGACACGAACATGCGCACAAACCCGAATATGAACTTACGTACACTATGTAATATAGGCAACTAGTAACCAACTCGCCCTAAAATTTAGGAGCTTACGCATTCTTTACTCAGGTGAGTTCACGGCCCCCTTTTCTCTTAACTGTTTACAAACTCAAACCGAGGGGAGAAGTACATGCAAATACTATTGACAAACAACTAAACAAGTCTTTTAACAAACGCATATGACAAACACTTTTGGATAAAATGTTTCTAACAAACATTTTGTACAAACCATTTGAGAAACATATTTGACGAAGTATCGTTCAAACACTTGACAAACATTTTTGACCAAACAATGGGGTCAACAGGCTGGACAAACACTCTTGACCAACATCCGGGTCAACACAACTGGGCAAACATTATGACAAACACATTTTATTTATTACTGTTATGATGTACAAACATTTGAGTGTGACAATATCGTAAACAAAGTCCTCACACAGTCATACCGTTAGTTACTTGTAAGCGAGGTGTTATCAAATAGTACTGTGGGTCTGACAAGCCCCGCTCGGCGCCAACTGTGACTGGAGGTCACGAAGGGCGTGATATTGACCTATGCCATTGTTTTTACGATAGACATGGCAGAGGCAAGAGCAAACAATCTAGTTTCGGTAGTGGCGCAACACTTACACTCGAGGTCTCGGACCTGAAAAACTTTTAGCATTTCAGTATACATCCGAATCAGACATTTCGGGACATGGGCCTGAAGAACATTGGTAAAACATTTTTACACATGGATCATACACATGAGGCCTTGTGCCTGGAAAATTTTTGATAAAACAGACCATGTATAATTTAACTGCTCACTTACTTTTGAACTAAACTTGTGAACTCACCAACTTTATGTTGACACACTTTAGCATGTATTTCTTATGTACTAATCACAGTTAAGAGCTTAGGATGCACCTAAGGGGACTCACAAAAAAAGATGCATGCGTTTAGATAGTGTGAACATTTCATGTTGTTTTGATGTTAATCTTGTACTAGCTTCCACATATAATAATTGTTTCTGCTGTCAAAACATGTTTTATTTAATTGGGATATTTTAAGTAATATTCACGTGTTTTCGAACTCATATAAAGTCGTTTTATATGACTAGAGCTTTGAGCCTTGCCACGTCACACCCGACGGCTTGACGTCATTAGTGGGAATTTGGAGGTGTGACAGGTAACATCATATCACTATTCATAGCGTTTTGGTACTCTTTGTGATTTTGTTTAGATGGTAATTTCATGTGATTATTAAGTATTTGTTTGTTAGTAGGATCTCATGAGTAATGATTACGTCTTTGGCATGCTTTTCCAAGTTTTTACCGAACTGACACATACGTTAAACTTAGAACAAGATATAGAAGTGGAGTATAATTATCTATTGTCTGTCCTGTTAAAACGATTCTTTCATGGGTTGAATAGTTCTTGATTCTTATTGGTACATGTGACTTGATTTGGGTTTTTATTTTGTTTTTTTGTTGTTTTAATTTTTTTTCCATGTTATTTAACTTTTTGGTTTTCCTTTTCATTCTGTTGTTAGTGTTTTTAATTATTGCAGGGTTTATTTAATTTATTAGTTTTAAAACTCTCATTAGAAATAAACGATTATGATAATTGTTTCTAAAACTTTTCACCTTATTAACCAATTCGGTACAAGTCACATTTTACATACCCAAAAGCAGACACGATGCAACACAATTTCAACTCGTTGTAAACAAGTGTAAACCGAGAGAATATAAGATATAATAGCCTAATTCCTTCGTTTGAATTTTGTGATACCAAAATGAAATGTTATGGCCGCTTGAATGTGTTGTTAATCTCATTGGTTTCTTCTTTAAGGATAATAATTAATGCACTAAATGATATTTAATTGGAACCTTTAAACATCTCCATCCGTTACTATCAAGTGTAAGAATTGAGACCTTTAATATATATATCTATCTACTCTAATAAAGGAGTATATTTAGGAGACACGTGTCACATCCTGGTGAGTTCTGAAATTTGTTTTCCCTCCTCTCTCTTAATTATTTTAACAATTTTTAATAATTATATATTGAAAAACTACATATATTCTAATAAAGGAGTATATTTAAGAGACAAGTGTCACATCCTAGTGAGTTCTGGAATTTGTTTTCCCGTCTCTCTCCTAATTATTTTAACAATTTTTAATTATATATTGAAAAATATATACATATTATAATAATTTACTATTTTACTAAAATTTGGTAAACTATAATAAGATTTAAATTATATATTATTTTAAAATACAATTATATAATTATTGAATTTATTTATTATTTTTTTCTAATTTTTAGATATTCACATTTCTTATTTCACCAATAGTTGATAAATCTAACATACAATTTTTTATAAAAATTATTATTTATAATAAGTTATAATTATTCAACCCATGTAATACATGTGTTTATAATGCTAGTATATATATATATATATATATATATATATATTAAATTTTCAAATCAAGTTCCTCTCATAGTATATATTATATACTAGGTTATAAACCCGTGTATTACACGGGTTGCGAATAAAAAATATGTGATTCTTAATTATTTCTTCATAATTTTACATAATTAGAATAATTTTATTACATTTTTTTGATTTTACATGATTATATTAAAACTAATAATTTTATACAATTTTTCAAAGACATTTTTATAAAAATTAAAAAATTGATTTTCAATTTAATCATATTATTTGCTAAGTTGAATAAAATCATTAATATTTAATATGAGAGAGAGAAAAAAATCAAAATTTAAAAAAAAATGGCAAATAAATATTTATTATGAGAGAGAGGCAGGAAAACAATATGTAAATACTCTAGAAAGTTGACAAGTGAAATATGAAAACCTTTATTTATTATATAGTATAGATATAGACATTTGGCTTTTGTTATACGAAAAATGCAATTTGTTAACAATAACTTCTAAAACACATGTTAGAAGGTATGGAGGTTTCAAATTGATATATTTTTACTAAAATAATAAACTTCTAACATGTTGGTTAAAAAGTGTGAGGCTTCAAAAATAAATGTTATTCCAAAAAAACTGTTTTTTTTCTAATACACTCATTACAAGAAAATCAAACATACGCAGACATTTATATATGGATTTACAAAATATTAATCTCTAACGTGCTCATTAGAGAATATAATATTTCAAAACCATTTTAATTATATTATTTTGATCAAATTAACCAAACATGATCAAATCCATATACTTGAAATGGTTGAATCAAACTTTTGTTTTGCAACATGGTATTCGGATTGAAAATGTAATTCAATAAAATCCGACCCAATGTAATAGTTAAATATTTCCCAAAATATTTACAAGATTTACCATCAAATTTAAAATATTATGTATTTCAACATTTTGGAAATGAAAATCTGTTTTAAGATTGTAGGAGGTGGGTTACGTTTTATTACAATAATAATAAAATATATTAACAATACTCTCGTTATATTTGGGAAACAAATTAGTACAAAGTCATGTATACTAAACAAAAGATAATAGAAAAATAAAATCCAAATTATATAAAATATTATATATATAATTCAAACCAATTTCGCATCAAATTCTTCATGACTCTTTCTTGTAGTATTTTTGACTTTCCACTTTATCCTCACAGCAACATAGATTAAATGTGTTGATGATTGTGGTTGATGCACGTATTATATATGCTTCCCTTAAAGCAGATTTCGCGCCTCTTCTCTAGACGAATGCGTCTGTCTCTTAGGGTACAACAACCAGAACAGTATGTGTACTGCCGAATATGGCTCTCGCATTCAAGACAGCACCAGGTACAAATGTGTCTAATACATGTAAAAAAAATAAGTTGTTGATAGAAATTGTGAGTAATACTCTAAATAGTTGTCATGTGAATTTGTGTATTATTCAATTTTTCACCATACAAAATAAACTACTAAAGTTCACGTATATATACACATAAAGATGGAACTTATTCAACTCAATTTATTATTATCATAAACATGATAATAATTTGTCATAAACACGACTTAATCAACCTATTTATTTTGTCATAAACATGATAATAATATGTCATAAACATGACAATTAACTTGTCATAATTCTCACATTCCGACCATACAATTTTAAGCAACGATATCTCATTCATCTTAGCTACATTTTGGACATGATTTGGCTCGTTGTGAAGCCCTTATATGAACACAAACCCATTGTTTACACAACACATACTGTAGGAAAACTTTTCATTACTATGATATTGTTTTTATACATCAGTAGAGTTAGATACAAAAGAGTTCCATGATACTAACACACTAGTAAACAACCTAATTGTATGGGATCTATTCTACATGTCAAAACTATCCCGTAACATCACAACCCAACCTATTCGCATTCGTTCAATGATATCTACAATGAAGTGTACCAAAAGTCTCAGCACCAAGATCATACTTACCGTAGAAACTGCGGTAAGCAGACTATCACCATGGCTATAGCAGCCATCACTATAGCCATCACCATCATCCTTACCTCCACATCTAAACTCCTAAATCTCTCAACCTGCACTCTCCCCCTCTCCACGTACTGCCAGAATAGGATAATCACCGTCCATCTCATCCTCTCCTCAATCACCATCCTCCAAGATCTCGTCCCTGCCTCTAAAGCAACTACCTGCTCTACCAAGAGCTGGTGAGCAGCACGAGCCACAATCAATGAATCATGGGTCTCCTGAAGAGATCCCCACGACTGCATCAGCTCCAGTCGAGTGCCTTCTAGGATCAATGTGACCTGCTGAAGCTGGGCTCGCAACTCATCCTGTCTGGAGGACTCCTCCTAGAACTTGACCCTTCACCATATTCATTGTTCTAGACATGCTGTCAGCAACAACCTTAATGCCAAGTTTCTGAGGCAAACCATCTATGATAACTTGCTTACATCTTCTTCGTCATTGGAGTCTTCAATTCTTGAACACTAATCAGAAGAATAATCATCATTTACATTCTGAGAAAACCCAAAATTTCCAGTCAGAAACGAAATACATCGCGAACACATTAACCGGCTGTGACACCCCAATCACTTTCATGTCCCTCCCGAACATTTTCACCAATATTTAATAATTTAAGTTTAGGTCCCAGTAAAAACAAACTTTTGTGTTTTACAAAACTTTAAACATACTATTACCAACACCTGTTAAACAAGTTTAAGTATGTTTACAAACTTCACAAAACATTTATTACACAAAAGCTTCACCCAAGTTCGATTATTTAAAGACTAAACCACCATACGAGCCTTCATGTTCGATTCCTGATCACCATCACCGCTCACCCTACTCTTTTGTACCTGTAAGCACCACATTTAAATTCACCATTAGTTCGTTAGAACTAAGTAAGATTACCTCACTATTCCACCCAGTGTATTCCATAACACCATATGGATACACTAATGAGGTTTCAAATAAAATGTTGATGACAACATTTAACCACATACAAAACGATTTACTAACGGTTCGTTTTCAACCAAAACCTCAATACCTCCCATTCATACACAATCATTATAATTTAACATAACACATATATGCGCACACAAAACTCCAGTTGTGCGTCATATATCTCAAAAATCAAAATTAAACGGTTTGACTCTTAAATTTTGAATGCCCATACTCTTGTAGGTCATCTTTTGTTCACACACCTTGTGAATCAATTACATTGGAATTGCAAGTTTTATGTTCACACGCCCTGTGAATCATAGCATGCATATTTCCAATCCACCATTTGTTCAAACACCTTGTGAATTAATTATATTGGAATTGCAAGTCTTATGTTCACACACCTTGTGAATCATAGCATGCACATTTCCAATCCACCATTTGTTCACACACCTTGTAAATCAATTACATTGGAATAGCAAGTCTTATGTTCACACTTTGTGAATCAAAACATGCATATTACCAATTTAACATCTACACATTCGTAGATCACCACATGTTCGCACACCTTGTGAATCATGCAACTACAATGACCACAATCATTTATATTCATATCAACCAAATCAACGAATCATATATATATGCTAAATGCATAATTACTTGTAGTGTGGACTCACCCAGTCCTTTAACTACAAGTTCAATCAATTAGGTAACTTACCTTAATTTGAAGAGTTATCAACAGTTTCCAACTCTTTCCCAGGCCTTCTAGAATTAGATTCACCTCCTCTTCCTATTATATATTTACATATAACAGGATTTAACAACATGAACACACAACTTGTGTTATTTATATAATCTAATTCATTTGACCTGTTTCATTCTTTGTTGTCAGTTAAAACCTCGTTGAGGTTTTTACCAACACCCCATGTGTAGAAATTAATCTACACATGTTCTTAATCATATTCAAATTATCACAACATCGTTTTACACTGAAATCATTAACTTTCAACTTTACACGTTAATTTATCATTCTAAAGAATGATCCAAGACCATCACAACCACTCTTTAATAACCCCATTAGAAATCATACTCAGTAATATGAGTTTCATAACAAACGGGCATTATAACGGACCAAAATCAAGATTCCACCGTTAAAACACCTAGTCCTTCGTTCCTAATCATCCGAGATCATTATACAATACTCAAAACTATATTTAATCCGTATATTATCAAAATAAATGAGATAAGACGAATCGTTACCCTTCAAACGGATTTCTGATTGAAAAACAACGATCTGGACGCGTAGAAACTATCCACGGCTCAACCCGAACGTTCTGGTGGCTTCAAAATTGATGTTGGGAGCTTAAAATTCGTTTGTGTGTGTGTTTATGGTGCAAGAGATCGAGAAAAAGAAAAAAAATAAGTTTTCTGGTGCAAATCTTCAAAAATAAGCAATCTGCAGCCGCCATAGCCGCCAGGCGCATCACCCTGCGTGGAGGGCTGGTACCAGGTGTACCGCGAGAGACCTAAGTCTCAGATATTTTCCACCACCTTCCGCGCGTATCGCCTAGCGTGGCCGTGTGGCTCGGGGCGTACCGCCCCAGGTCATATTCATCCATTTTTCGACTTTATCTTCGTTTCGCAATTCCGGACAATCCGGAACTCCGTTTTGCGCTCGGTTTTCTCCCACGTTCATCATTTCTCACATATTTCCAATTTGTAATACTCACAATCATTTTATTAATGATTATCTCAAGCGTATGATTATTTCAAACATTTTCATTTTATTAAAAACGGGTCGTTACACCGGCAAGGTGTAGAGAGGAAACGATAAAGATAAAACTAGATGTATCGTTGGAGAGAAACCGAAGGAAGGCGGCTAAGGTTGACGACGGAGGTACCACTGCGGTGGCGATGGCGGTGGCGGAGTGTAAGGTTGGCGAAGAGAACGATGAGATGCAAGGGTAGAGAGAGAAAGAGGAAGACGTAGGGACGTAGAGGACGGTGGAGGGCAGCGGCGGAGAGAGGCGGAGCTGCCGTGCCTGAATAAAAAACCACCATCACGTTTAGAAGACGAAGCCACCGGTGAACTGACGGAGTATAGACCCATCACGTGGATGGGGTGGAGATGGTTGTTAAACGTTAATGGCTTCAATTTCAAATCTGAAAACCCTAGGTGGGGAAGGAGAAGATGAGGATTTGACCATTTTACCCCTCATGTGACTGGACCATGGGAGTTTTAACGAAATAATATAACCGTGTTAGTGACAAAAGACATAACCAATTCAAAATTTTCAAAATAGGGACACCCCTAGTAATTTTTGAATTTAAAGGACGCAACCAGCAAATTGCTACATTTTTAAAAGACACAATCAGTAATTTACTCCTTTTATTAAGAGTAGTAGATTCTTTATCACTAAGATAAGCGAATTTTTATGTGAAGTTTTTCTAAAATTGATTATTTTACCCTTAACTAAATAATAAAATATGAAAGCATACATATAAATAAATTAAATCAAGAACATTTTTTGTTATTTACTTTTGTTTGTTTTTTTTCTCATCTATTTTCTTTTTCTTATGTTTATTTTACTGTTCTTTTTTTTTCTATTACTTATTCAAGCAATTTTATTTCATAATGTTTTTTGGTCAATTTGAAAAGAGTACATTACGGTTTTGGCCATCGTGGTTTAAGTGTTTTAAATATTCGGTCCAAAATAAAATATTCTATGAATTCAGCCCTTGTAAGTTGCCAAATTTTTGTAACAACTTGGAGATGGTCTTCAACGTGTCTTTGTAGTCAGTTGAAGACGGGGCTTGCGGTCGTTTTCCCTTATTGTTTCGACCGGGCATACGTTGAGGAGAGGGTGGGGGCATGTTCATCTCGACTTCCTCATCCGACTCGTTTAAGTTAAGGAAATATTGATCGTTGGAGTCTGATTGACTGGTCATGTATTTTCCGGACCATGATGTCTTCGTCCGTTTCAAAGTTTTGAACTTTGGGACTGGATGCCATTTTGTTGATTTTCTCATAACCTTCCACGCTGCGATATGATAAAATGACCCGTTTTCTTTAGCATAGGTCCTCAATGACTCGTTCATGACCATTTCGTCATTCTCACCATTTTTTCGGTTATTGTGGTGTTGAATCCATATTTAATTAAATTTCGCGACCTTACGTTGTAAGTCGCGCCATTTTCCGGAAATCATGTCGTTCGTACGGTAGGACTCACGACCCATTGCTGAAAAAATCTGGGCTCTAATACGTTTCCAAACTTCCGTACTCGTTTGGTTATTACCAACAAATATATCTTCAGAAACATCAATGTCGGCATGAGCTAGTGCCACCTCCTCAAGTTCCGGTCATCGAGTGATAGTTGGTGGTTTTGTTGTTTTTTCAGACACATCCTTTCGCCTGTGCCTTCGTGTCACACCCCCAAATTCCCACTCGTGGTGTCAGTCCACGTGGGTGTGACGTGGCCAGAATCACAGCTCAAGGTCATATAAAACACCTTTATATGCGTTTACAAATCTCATGTTTGACACATACACTCAATAAAATAGTTTGCAGCGGAAAAGTAATTCATAGCAGCGGAAATCAATAAGTCATAACATGCAGCGGAAAAATTATAAGTTTAATATAACATTGTCTTAAACAGAATGAAAGTTAAATTGTTTTTGAAAAGTAATGACAGAATGCATGTAAGTCTCTAATGCTCGTCCTTAAGATGTGCATTCATGTCCTCATGCTAGCCTTGCTAGTTACCTGAGAATACAAGTTAGAAAAAGTGTCAACACAATGGTTGGTGAGTTCACAGGTTTTGATATACATATAAAGTAAGAAAGCGTGTCATGCTGTTTATCAAATGTTAGTACCGAGCCCTAGGCCCAAAGTGTCAGTGCGTCACTACCGAACTAGACTTGTTTGTCCTTGCCTCCGCTATGCCTCGTATGCATAGCAAGTTAGGTCAGAGTTTGCACGGGTTATGACATCCAGTCAACATTGTGCCCCGTGGGGTTAGTCATTCCCTAATGGATCCATCCAAATCTACCACGTTGTTCGTACATTAATTGTAAGACTTTGTGAGGGCTTAATACGAGTTCAACACTTAATGTTTGTCCAATAAACCAGCATACATAATAAAATGTTTGTAATAGCAATAATGTTTGACTCGATGCAACTAGTATTCTCCCCCTATTTAAAAGCGTTTGAAAAAGAGTAAAGAGGGGCCGTAAACTCACCTTAGTGATCGTGTGTTAAGCAAGCGTAAGCTCCTCGAATCGTAAGCGCGTCGGTCACCGGCAACCTATATTGTACACCGTACGTGAGTTCGTGTATGTGACCGTGCTAGTGTTCGTGTTTGTGTCCAACAACCCTTGGTTGTTCATGTTTGCCCGTGTCGGTTCACAATGACCATGTTTGCTCGTGTTGGTCCACATTGACCGTGTTTGACCATGTTTGACCGTGTTTGACCAGAGTTGACCGTGTCAATGTCAACAACCCGTTGGCGAACCGTGTGACGGTTGTGAATCGTGTAGCAAATGTGTAAGTGCTCGTCGTGTGCAAAACGCGTAAGTCGCGTCTATGGGCAACTTACTATTTATAGTAAGTTTCCATTTTTGGAAAGTTCACAAAGCGTATCGGTTTTTATAGTTCTAGCATGCTCATTAATCCTACATGATCATGTTAACACATAACACATCATCATGCGGAGTCACATACGTCATTTTCATCATGTTGGTACACAAAGTTACCTAAAATGGAAAATTTCCATTTATAGCATACGTGACATCGGAAACCATCTAACTTAGCATCTAATCATCATATTACAACATAATAAGTCATCTAGCATGCTCGAATCACACAACATGTTTACAAATCGGTTTTTGTAAAAATAAAGTTACTATAAATAGTAACCTTGTTGTTTTTGCATCAAAATGACCATTTAAACATTTCTAAACCAATTTTCTCGTCATCAATCATCATATTATGCTACTTATCATCATGTAAACATGTTAACATAGCCAAATTTATCACTTATCATCATTTCAATAACAAAAGTTACTAAAAATAGTAACTTACCACTTATGACCATATTTATCACTAAGAATCATTACCTAAGTATTCAAATCATCATAATATACATCAATCAACATACTAGTGTTCATGCATGTTCATCATTTTCACCAAATGTTCAACTAGTGACTAAGAAGTTACTAAAAATAGTAAGTTTGCCTCCAAATCACATTTTGACCATCATAATCACAATCTAATCTTGCAAGAACACATATACATTATCAATAATCATCCCAACATTAACAAAATCATTTAGAATGCCCTAGATCATACATGCATGGCAATGTTTCAACGTTTTTCATACAAATCATAAGTTCTATCCATCCCCATCATCATGGATCATCAAGAAACATTGTGAAATCAACAAACCCAGAAAATAAATTCATGCATGCGCTTCAAAGGTGTTTGCATGTGTGATTTTACACTTGCATGTGTGCTTGTGAGTGTCAAGAGGGTGTTTTAGCCATAGAAACTACCTTAGGAAGCTCAAGAAGTTCGAGATAGATCCTTGACAGCTCTTAGATGCTCCTGGAAGGTTAGAAAGCAGTTCCACAACAGGTGCAAGTGAGTGGTGGTGCTTGGAGGTCCTCCTTGGCCTTCTTGTGTCTTCAAAGGTTCAAGTCTTGAGCTTCAAGAGGCTCAACAATGGTGGAAAATGGTGGTAACAGGAGGTTGAAGACGAATTTGGTCGAGTAATAACGTGTGAAGCCGGAGATAATGAGTGAAAAGTGTAGAATAGGCATCATTGTCTTGGTTTTATAAAGATTTTGTCGACTGGGCGTTGTCGCGTACCGCGATGAGGCTTTCAAATTATCTCCGCGTACCGCGGCGGATTCCGGAGGTCAAACCCCCGCGATGTTTGTCGCGTATCGCGGCACTGCTTCTTGTTGGGCCATCGCGTACCGCGATGGGCCCCAGAAGAGCCCAATAAGCCTTTTTTAATGGATTTGATCCGTTCGTCGTCGTTTTCACGCTTCCGAATCATCGTTTGGCCTCGATTGAACTTCCAATTTCAATGTGTGAGTGTTTTGTGTAGTTTCGAGTGTTGTGCTACACAATGTGCTTGACGTTCACCAACGTTCGTGTGTTTTGACACGTGTGTGCTGTTTGCCGATAATTCATCGAATTATCCTGTCGTATCTCAATGTTCGTACAGTCGTGCCACGCGTCACACTAAATTAATATAATTCTAGTGCCACGTGTACATAAAGCATTTAAATAAACATTTAAATAAATAATATGCTGACCTGGAAATTACGGGGTGTCACACTTCGTTGCGACGTAACCGGTTGGGTCGGCTTGTGTTTCCTGAACCACCTCAACGTCGGGTTCGGGTTGGGTTTCGGAAACGTTTTCGAAAGCAGGTGAATGTTGGTTGAAAAACGGTTGTTATGGGTACCAATTTGTAAATGTTAGAAATGGGTTCGGGTTGTCCGGGTTGTTTGTATCTCCTTGAGGACGATAACAATTCATAAACGGGTTGCTTGGACCCATAGTTTGTAGAAAATTTTTTGAAGATACAAGAGTTGAAATTTTTGAAAATTATTTGAGAGATTATTTGATGTTTTCTGTTGTGAGTTGAAAGAGCTTATATAGGGTTTAAATTTATTTTTTTTTGTTTCAACGGTTATATAGTCATTGCATGTGTATGTGTGTATTTCCTTCACACGGTCATCACCGCGTGAGAACCATCACACCAAGCCCCACCATGGCCCGGTCACGTCCCTCTCACCCACCATAACACATAATCTTAGGCCCTGTTTGGGATTTGTTATTTAACTTCAAAAGTACTTTTTGTTAAAAATATTTATTAACTTATGACTTTTTGAAATAAAGTTTTTTAAAATGTGTTTAAATTAGATTTTCTGAAAGTACCTTTTCAAATTGACCAAAAAACATTCTTATATTGACAATCATTTTAAGATTATGGACAATGATGGTGGGTGGTGGCGGAGGTGCGTGAGGGCCATGGCGGTGGGCAGTGGTGGGTGATAGTGGCGGTGTCTGGCGGCATTCACAGTGGAGTGGTGGCGTTCTTGTTGGGTGGCAGCGTTAGTGGTGGGTGGTGGTGGCTGGCTATGGCGAGTGGCGATGGGTGGTGACGGTGGCGGGTGGGGTGCCAGTGGGTGGTAGATTGGGTGTAAAAGGTAAAGTGTGGGTGGTAGATTACGTAAAGGGTAAAGAGTGGTAGTATATTTGTAATTTTATGATAATAGGTCATAAGTCATTTTAAAAATCCAAAATGTTTATCTTTTAAAAAACAATTTATTATCCTTTTATAAAAAGTTATTTTAGACTAGTCAAACAACTTATTAACTTATTGCTTTTTTTAAAAAAAAAAACTAATAAATTAATAAGTCGTTTTAAAATGAAATGCCAAACAGGTCCTTAGTAGAAAAAAATTTATGGTTACAAAACATGAATATAAAGAATGTCTAATATAATTATAAAAGTAAAAGAATAAAATCAGTGAATAGACATATAACAAATAAATGAAGTTTTAGGTAATTATTAGAGCAAAATTTATTCATAATAAACATTAATAGAATGTAATATTCCTCTATGGATTGGTAATTTATTTTATCGATGTTTGAATTAGATTTTACGATAGTTAATTTATGCCATTTAAATTATGAAGATTGTAAGTTGTAAATATTACTTTGTGTAATTCGTAGTTTGAATGCTTTAACAAATCTTAGATTTGGAGGCACGTGCCCGATTTCTTGTTGTCGTGTTTTACATTTTATTTTAGCTACTTGGGTATTGGAAGGGACCCCAAGTTTATCACGTAAGTGAGTTCCCGTGGTTTTAAAAAAACCAAAGAAAGAATTCAATAACCATAAAAAACACATATACAAATTCTTCTTGTGAGATTAGACTAAACTTCATCCAATCTAGTTATATAAAAAGATTAATAATCATTTTTGGCACATCTAAGACGCAACTGATTATCTCAATTTGATTATTTAATTGCCAATATGAGAATTAAATTAATAAAAATCATATATCCAAAAACAAGTTGATATAGTCACATCCTTCTACAGCATTTTGAAATACCTAGTCATGCATATATGTTCTACATTAGATCAAGGCTAACCATACTTTCCTCTTACATGATTATAACTTTTATGTCATATTCAATTGATTATTATACAAAAGCTATAAGATAATGTCATCGTTTCAAATGCTCCACAATAAATAAGATAGATGATAATGTGCACACCATTTTTAATTGTATATGATAACACGACTCTCTACCGTATAAATGTTTGATGTATATATATATTTTATAATTCAATTTGATTTTCTTATTTATTTTTTATGTCTAAATCAAGCTTTTTCTTTATCAAGCTATTTGATATTCTTTTTCAACATTTTGTGACAAGTTGAATAATTATGTGATGTACCGATTGTGATTCTTTTAATAATGCATCCTTTTTTGTATTGGTTTGATGATTTTTCCCATTGACGACCCTTTCATTTCAAGTCATTGTCTTTTTTCAATGTTAACCTGTAATTAATTTTTATTCATTATAGAAACAAAAAGTAATAATGGTAATGGCCCTTGGAAGATAAAAAAGAAAAAAATGATAATATCGTGCTAGATTTATAATTATTTTTAAAAGTGTATTTGTAGTTCTTTCTTTTTCTATGTCCATTGATGTTATTGTAAATTTTAAAATAAATAAAACAGGATCATTAATTGAAACGGTTTAATTCCAGTTCGGTTTAACGATTTGAACTCATCGGGCTTTTAAACAAGTTGTTCAATATAAGATGTGAAATATATGACAAAAAAAACTATTCAAAATAAAGCATAAAAAAATAATAAGATCTAGAATTTGGAAATAAGAAAATAATTAACTATTCAAATAATTAACACAAAATAAAGGACCGGGGCTCTATATTTTATCTCATGCTATCACTAAATTTTGTCTCACCTACGTTTTCTTTAGTTTTGACATTAAAACTATTAATTATAAAGTTGATTTCTTGATAAGAAACTGCAAACGGCAATTTAAGGAGATTAAATACATCATTTAAACCTATTGTTAAACTAATATAAATAATAAATATATTAAATAAAAATAATTATTGTTGTTGTTTCTGTGTTGTTTCAGCTGCTGTTGTTATTATTGTTTCTGTGTTGTTGTTTTTGTTGTAGTTGATGTTGTTCTTGCTGCTGGTGGCGGTGTTGTTGTTGAATGTTTATAAAAGAGTTGACATGAAATAATCCTTAAGAATTAGAGTAAATTACTGATTATGTCCTTTAAAAATATAGCAATTTGCTAGTTTCGTCCTTTGACTTCGAAAATTACTAGGGGTGTCCTTATTTTGAAAATTTAGCACTGGTTTTGTCCTTTGTCCCTAACCCCGTTAACTTATTCTGTTAAAACCCCCATGTGCCAGTCATATGAGGGGTAAAACGGTCAAATCACACCCTTCTTCTTCCTGACCTCAGGGTTTCCACCCCAGTCCCCCACCGTCACCACCATCTCCGTCACCACCGTCGATTTCAAACCAGATCTCAACAAATTCAGTCATAAAGCTTTCAAAGTTACAGATTCTTCATATGTTACAAAGAGAGAGAAGATTTGAATCTGATTACTTACTCCATGGAAACAAGCATCAAACACGACTTAATTTAGGGTTTGAAAGTGAGTTTTCTTGATGTTGATTGCTCATTCTGGAGTTTTAAACCGACTTTCGTGGTTTTTTTGGCTGAATTGCGTGATCCCATCCATGTGTGAGGAGTTGATGAGTGTGAAACCAGATGGGTTTCCGTTCTTGAATTTTGATTTCTTCCAGGTAAATCTCCTCCACCATCGACTTTCCATAGCCCACTATTTGTAGCAGAACCCAAGCATTTATGAACCAAATTGAAACATGAATGTACTAATCACCAAATTAATCTTCAATTTCACAAATCATTACGGCTGCAAAGCCCACTGTTGCCGGAGCTTATCAAAACCTTCAGCCATGAACACCACTGTCAATCTTTCCACTACCGCCAACGCTGCCGTCTTCACCCAAGCTCCGGCTAGCAGTCTTGATATGTCCCATAATCGTGTCGTTTAAGCAACGAACCATGAGATTACGATTTGCCTTTGGTTATGATTCCATCGGTACCAGGAGCCCTGCCTTCATCGCCTGCGTTGGGTGAAGCTGTGGAAACTCCGACAGACAGAGAGCCGAATCCGGACTATTGAGATGAGAGGGTGAACGTTGGTTCCAATAACCTAGATGATTCTATTCATCTGAGCATCCCCAATTCTCTGTTCTCTGTTTGGGGATTTTACGGTTTGGTTGTGGAAGGAGGAGGGGATGAATTGACCATTTTACCCCTCATGTGACTGGCACATGGGGGTTTTAACGGAATAAGTTAACGGGATTGGTGACAAAGGACATAACGAGTGCAAAATTTTCAAAATAAGGACACCCCTAGTAATTTTCGAAGTCAAAGGACGAAACCAACAAATTGCTATATTTTTAAAGTACATAATCAGTAATTTACTCTAAGAATTATAGGGGACCAATTGGGTAACATTTTAAAGAGTAAATTACAAGATTCATCATTTATGTATATAACTAATTATGAATTATGTCATTTATCTTTGTTAATTACAAACAACATCCTTTATTTCATTAGTTGATAACAATTTCATCCTTTAACTTAACTATTGTTAATTTGATGGGTTAATTAAAGGGAAAAGTAAAATAAACCCCTTTAATTATTTTTATTTAATCTTTATAATTAAAGGGATATTATCATATATCCCTTATTAAACATTCAAATTACATATATCCCCAATGTTAAACTAAAATTACAAATATCCCCATGTTTCAAAATTGTCCAGAAATAGGGTAAAATAGGAAATACATACTTATTTTTTTTAATGAAATGGATATATATGTAATATGTTTGGTTTAAAAGAGGAAATATGTAATTTAATTTTATGATAGGGCAAATATGTTTTAAAGGGTTTTAGCGAGAGAAAATATATAGCTGACCCTTAATTAAGCTACATAATCCAAAACTAATCTAACTTTTGGTTGATGAATTGGTTCTTTTCACAAAAATTACTTTTTATATCGTAGCGAGGTAGTTTTTGTGGAAAAAACCAATTCATCAACCCAAAGTTTGATTAGTTTGGATTATGTAGTTTAATTAAAAAGATTAAATAAAAATAATTAAAGGAGTGTATTTTACTTTCTTGCCCTTTTAATAAACCCATCAAATTAACAATAGTTAAGTTAAAGGATGAAATTGTTACCAATTAATGAAATAAAGGATGATATTTGTAATTAATAAAGATAAAGGACCTAATACATAATTACTTATATACATAAAGGATGAATCTTATAATTTACTCTATTTTAAACCATAATCATATTTTTGAAAAGATCCAAGCGGGTAGGGGTGTTCAGTTTTCTAATCTTACTCGAAAAAATCAAAATTCGATTCAATTTTGCTTCGAAAAACACCAAGCCAAAATTCGATTCGAATATTCATAATCGAATTCGATTCGATTCAATATTCAGACTTAATTATTTATATATTTTTATTTTATACATACAAGTAGTTTAATATGCTAAAAATTAGGCTTTTTAGTTAGGTGATTTAGTTTATAAAAACTGAAAGCCTATCGTGTAGCTCGAACTTTTGTAACTGTGAAGCTCGAAAAATTGATCATTTTGATTGTTAATTTATAATATTTTGATTACTTGCTGCTTTATGTTTGTATATTATCACTCGCATCATATATTTATATATTGAACTTTTATCATTTATTAATTTGAATGATATTTCTAATATTACAACTTAGATATTGGTTATTAATATTTAGATGTTTAAGGTTTTGAATACTTGATATTTTGAATATATAAAGATAAAAAGTATAAACAATTTTATAATTAAATTCAAATCAATACAATTCGAATTCTAATTTTGAATAGAATCGAATTTCGAATTTGACATCGAATTCGAATTCGAATCGAATTCAAATTCTGTTAAAAAATTCAAAATTCAAAATAAATCGATTCGCAATATTCTAGTTATTCGAAATTGGATTCGATGAACACCCTATAAGCAGGAGTGTATATACACTAAATCTATAAGGCCCTTTTTTGAAAATTTCAAATCCTCTTATTCCCTTCCAAAACAGATCGCAGATGCGAGCTCCCATACGCCCGATTCATTCATAAAATCTATCAAGACATGTTAATAAATTCACATTTTGAGTGAAATGCGTTCATACTTCAATATCGAATCAATTTAACATATTAATTCCAAAAATAATGAGCCAATCTCACTCGAATCACAATTGTATAACAACCGGACTATATCGAACTCCATAATGGGTGCTTTAGACATTTGCTTTAAGAAAATCAATTTCAAATTCACGTACGCGCAAACAAGCTTTAGATTTTCGGTATTCAAACTCATGAGGTTTAATGCCTAATAATTATTCCTTAGACAATATAAGAATTCCAATATTGATTTTAAAATCTTATTAAAATTAAGTTTGTGAGTTGGATATGTAGTATGTACTAACTAGAAGTGTGTAGTACCGGTAGTGAGAGATCACGTTTAATAAAGCTATTTGTATAAAACCTCGGGGTACTTTAGGACATGTCTAGTTTTCGTGAGGACTTATGAGTTATGATGATGGTATAACCATTTATAAGCAAAAACATATTACACCAAACACTTTACAAACTAAAATTTTCTAATTAAAGATGGGCATTTAGGGTTTTTTTGGGCACTGGAACCAGTTTCAAGGCCTAACTGGGTACATCGGAACCGAATTTCAAGTGGAACTGGAACAGGTTCTTAAATTTGAAATGTTAAACCAGTAGAACCGGTCCGGGTAAACCGGTTCCAACCGGTTCTTATTTAAAAAAAATTTAAATACAAAAAAAAATTATGTATACATAAATACTAACAGCAAATACTTAGTAACAAAATAAACACAAAAATAATATTATTTAAAAATGCACTATTATTTATAATAGTTTTACAATAAATTCCATAAATAACATAAAAGTAAAAAAAAAAAATAAATAAATACTAAAAAAATAACATAGATGCATTTATTTTTATTATAATTATTTCAAAAATAATTAAATACAAAAGAAATAAAAATATCCAAAAAAAAGTCGGTAGAAATCCTATTGTGCTTGCGTACGATTACGAATACGAGCATCTTGTGCAAGTTCTTCGCGAGTCGAGAGAATCATTCCTCCGTCTCCTCTTCATGTACCCTTGTTTTAAGTTCGATTTCATCTTCGAGATTTGTTATGTTTTAAATTCGATCGATCGCGTCCAGGTGATCCTATAAGCAAATACACATCTCTACTGATTCCGGAGTAAGTCTTGTTCTTCGTAAAGATAATTCCCTGCCACTTAGAGAAAATGCAGATTCTAAAGCTGCCGTAGAAGTTTGGATGGTTAGTAACTCGTGGGCCATGGTGGCTTGAATCAGATAATCATATTCTTTCCTTTCTATTATGACAAAAGATCTAAATTGAGATAATCATTGGATTAAAAACTGGACACAAAATTTGTTCCACTATACCTTCCGAGCTCACTTGAAAGGGTGTTACCTCTTTGTCATTTTGTCGTTTCATTACGAACGGGTGTTACCTCTTTGTCATTTTGTCGTTTCATTACGAACATTATTAAATAAACTAAGAAGCGGATGTTGTGGTTTGCTACTACTCGAACTTGATGTGCTTGGGAAAAGTTTAAACAAATATTCAGCCGTATATGGATACGAGAAAAGTTCAAAAGCAATCGTACGTTTTATCATTTACCACGAATTGGGATCTACCCATGGGCGGTGACGCAAAGGTACGATTCGGGTAAACCATGTGGAGCAGACCAAACGTTTGTGGTGAACTTTACACCATTGTTAAGATTTTCAAAAAATAAGACCAAATCTTTTTTTGCTTTATTCCACACTTTTAAACAATGACGCCTTAGCGTCCTTCGACTTACATGATTGTAACGAGGGTGAAGTGTTTCCCGAATTATATTTGTTAAGCAAGGATTGTCGAAATGTCCGAACGGCAACACCTCTTGAATCACGAACTTCGCCGTATGATCACCAACCTCATCTACGTCGTAATGAAAAATTCCACCATCGCTACCAATTTGAGTATGTTGGCTCTCCGGGTCATTCTTTAATGCCTTACAAAAATGGTTTGGTAACATGTTTCTTCAAACTCAAGTTTGATTTTTTGCAAGAAGCATGTGACAATACTTGCAATAAGCCTTTTGAGACACATCACTCATCTCAACTAAATCTCAGTTACACCATATTTCCATGTTCCTACTATGCATAGGAACACGAATAACGGTGACGTCGATGTTAGAACCGTGATCAAAAAAAGATGCAGAATGAGCCTATGTGTAATATAAGAGTAGACTTGTAATGATATTGAGCGTAATGAAAAGGTATCGCGAAACAAAGAGAGTAAAGCTATCGGAAATACGTAACAAGAACATTTTTGGCTTATAATGTTCGTTTTCAAGTGTGGTAGCAAACTAAATCAAACCACAACCATTTACACTAAGTTTAAGACCAAAAAACATAAAAAAAAGGGGCTAGAAAACGGTTAGAATTGGGCCTATCCAGCTAGAACAACGCCTAGATCTCGAAAAATGAGTTCAAACGGTTTGAACCGATTTGGAACTGGGTTTTTTGGGTCGGGTTGGAACCAGTGAAAATTTTGAAATACGGAATCGGTTAGGAACCGCCGATTTTATACCGGTAAGGACCGGTTCTTGTCAAAGCTGGGTCCGAATCGGTTCTGGTCTCGAACCCGATTTTTTTGCTCATCTCTAATTCTAATATGTCATAAGGTATTCAATTTTGAATATCATTCCTTGTGTTTTCAAACAAATTCAAATTATTTGCTTTTGTGTGCTTTTACTATATGTTCAATTTTGGTTTAAAGCTTCGTCTGAATAATTTTTTTAAGATGGACATGTACTAAGTGGAAGGGTAAATACGGGTAGTTGAAACTCCTATCTAGGAAAGTGATTCGTATAATCTCCGACAAGGGGCCAGTCTAGCTTTCCTGGGGATTATTAATGAGAGTATTTTACCTATAGGCCAAAGCATGTTACATTTTGCAAACAACATTAATTCTAATAAACCAAATGGTGTCCAACTTGGATATTACTCCCTAAGATTTTTAACAAAATTCAAAATGATTTCCATACATTGCTTATACAATCCCAAATCTTATGATATCATACTTAAGATTAGTGATGGTGATTCATCACTACATCTCACAAGACATGATGCCATTTTTTTTGTTGAATAATATATATGTTATGATTTACGAAAGTCAATAATAGCATACCTAAGATTGTGATGGTGATATATCACTATATCTAAAGGTTATGGTGTTACTTTTCTGAGATTGATAGTGTATATGTCACGATACAGGAACTCCATAAAATCATACTTCATATTAGTGATGATGATTCCTTACAACATCTAAAAGAATATAATGTCATCTTCCTTTAATTTATGATACAAATATTATGATTCAAGAATCCCATAACATTATACCTAAAATCTACGATGGTGATACATCACTACATCTAAAAGTTTATGATGTTAATGATGACGATTTATCACTAAATCTAAAATGTTATAATACTACATAATTTATTTGGCAATATTCATACACATGATAGAAAACTTAATGATATTGTACTTATTATGAGTGACTTGTCATCTAAGAAGTTATGATATCACATATTTTATGTAATCCATAATGTCTATGTTATAATTCTATGAACTCATGTGACACCCCGTAAAATCCAGGTCAGCTTACTATTTATTTAAATGATTATTGTACACGTGGCACTAGAATTAGTGTAATTTAGTGTGACACGTGGCATAACGGTACGAACACTGACACACGACAAGATAATTCGAGGAATTATCAGAAACCGCACACACGTGTCAGAAGTCACGAACGTTGGTGAACGTCACAGCAGTTAGGCACATAAACACTTCACAAGTCAATTATGGTTAATAATTGGCAATTAGAGTCCAAACGACGCTCAAACAATGTTTTACAGTGGAGAAACGGGCGGAAATGGGCCTAAAACAACAAAGTAAGCTTATTGGGCTTGACAAATGGGCCAGGCGGTACGCCTAACCCGAAACCTTGGCCTTAAGCGTTACGCGTGGAAGGCCCAAGGGGCACCTCATCCGACTGCCTCGCGTGGTACGCCAGGATCCAACCCCTCCCGCGGGGCGTTACGCCTGGGAGTCGGATTCGCAGATTTCTTTTAAACTTCCAAGATTCATCATCACACCTACACACACTTATTTTATCTAAACCCACACGCCATAGCTCGGCCACTTCTCTTCCCAAACAACTGGTCCACCTGATTCTACCCTTTGGAAGCCATTAGAGACCCATCCTTGAAGCTTTGAAGCTTGGTTGTTGTCAAGAACTTGAAAGAGAAGGACATTGTAGCTTGAAGATCACCACCACCACCTCAAGGCTGCTCGAACCTGCTGTCCAGAGAGTTACCAGAGCTGTTCCAACCTCATCTTGGTGTTCTTGAAGCTTGGAAAAGGTAGTCACACGAATCTCGTAACTTAAAAACACCACCACACTCACATGCATGTCTTTAATCTCACATGCAAGCACATATAGTGCACATGCACGAAATTTGGTTTTGGGTTTGTTGATATTTCTATAATTAATGATGATCTATGATGTTTAGATTAAGTTTTACGAAGATCTATGATGATGTGTTTGTGTAAATATCATGATTTGGTCATAACATGATGAAATAATGCCATACATGTATGATCTAAAGCATTCTAGATGATTTTGTTGATGTTGGGATGATTATTGATGATGTATAAGTATTCTTGCAAGGTTTAATCATGATATTAATGGTAAAAATGTGGTTATTTGCTAAACTTGCTATTTTTTAGTAACTTTCTAGTTACAAGATGATGATTTGGAGATAGGAATGAGCATGCATGTATATAGATATGTTGTTGAAGGATAATATGATGGTAATGATGTTTAGGATGTGATTTGGATGTTGAAAATGGTCATTTTTAGCAAAGTTACTAAATATAGTAACTTTTGTGGACCAAACATTGTTAAATGATAAGTTTGGCTATTTGAATATATTTAAATGATGTTAAATGGATTATCATGATGATTTATTGTATAAATATGGATTAGAATGATTTAGGATAATCATTTGTATGTAAATTGCCATAGTTACTAGTTATAGTAACTTTACTTTGCAAGCTATCGATTTATGAACATTTTGTACGATTTGAAAATGTTAAGTGATTTATTATGTTATAATATGTTGAATGAATGCTAAGTTAGATGGTTTCCGATATCATGCATACTATAAATGGAAACTTTCCATTTTAGGAAACTTTTATGTGCAAACATGATATAAATGACTTATGTGATTTCGTATGATAATGTACTATGTGTTAACATGATCACGTAGGACTAACAAGCATGCTAGAACTCTAAAATCGTTATGCTTTGTGAACTTTCCATAAATGGAAACTTACTATAAATAGTAAGTTGTCCATAGACGTGACTTGCGTGTTTTGCACACGACGAGCACTTACAGGTTTGCTACACGATTCACAACCGTCACGCGGTTCACAAACGGGTCGTTGACTTGACACGGTCAACTTTGGTCAAACACGGTCAATGTGGACCAACACGAGCAAACACGGTCATTGTGGACCAACACGGACAAACATGAACAACCGAGGGTTGTTGAGCACAAACACAAGCACTAACACGAACACGAGCAACGTCACTTACACAAACTCACATATGGTATACGATATAGGTAGCCGGTGACCGACTACACGACGACACAGGAGCTTACGCTTGATTACCACTCTCTTCACTAAGGTGAGTTTACGGCCCCTCTTTACTCTTTTCAAACGTTTTAAATAGGGGGAGAATACTAGCTGCATCGAGTCAAACATATATTACTGTACAAACATCTTTATGTGTATGCTGGTTTATTGGACAAACATTAAGTGTTGAACTCGTAACAAATCCTCACAAAGTTTTACCGTTAATATACGAACAACGTGGTAGATTTGAATGGATTCGTTTGGGTGTGACTAACCCCAAGGGGCACAATATTGACTGAGTGTCATAACCCGTGAAACTCTGACCTAACTTGCTGTGTGCACGAGATACAACGGAGGTAAGGACAAACACGTCTAGTTCGGTAGTGACGCACTGACACTTGGAGCCTAGGGCTCGGTACTAACATTATGATAAACAGCATGACACACGTTTTTTACTGTATATATATATATATCAAAACTGTGAACTCACCAACCATTGCGTTGACACTTTTTAAACCTGTATTCTCAGGTAACTAGCCGACAGGATCATGGAATCCAGGAATGCACGTAGGGAACCGAGCATAGGACCCCGCATGCATTTATATTTGTTTATGAAAACAATAGTTTTAATTATGCTTTGTATCAAACATCGTTGTGTCTGATGATTTACTTTTCCGCTTCTTGATAAACATTTTGTATTTCTGCTGTTTAATGATTATATTTCCGCTGCTTATTTATATAAAATCTTTTGGTTGTGACAAACTTGTAATTTGAAAACACATATAGAGATGTTCTATATGACCTTGAGCTGTGATTCTGGTCACGTCACACCCACGTGGACTGACACCACGAGTGGGAATTTGGGGGTGTGACAACTCACTAGGATATTATGCCTAGGATCGGTGATAAATAATTCTAACTTGTTATTAGTTATTGAATCCTGAATTTCATTTCCTATATTTTAAACAAGTCAATGATTTTTGATTTTATTATTTTAACCAAGACACATTGATTTCTTATTATATTTCATACTTTGTTTAGATTTCAATAAGGTCACATGACATAGACTTATTGGATGTTAGTATGAGTGATTTCATATTAAATTTCAAATAACACATGAATCATATTATTGATTTTTAGACGGATCGATTTATATTCATATATTTGGACAACGACTCAAATATTAAATGATATTATAGCTAATATTAATGATAATTAGTTATCACAACTATCAAAGGTTATATAATACCAAACACTTGTGTATTCTACATCATTTGTTTATCCAAAAATCACGGATCTACCAATTCCTACGTTACAACTGTGTGACATGTTAAGTGCAGCTCATGAAGACATAGGATATAACTTAGTAGATCTAGTTAACTTATTAAAAACAATGTTTTAGTATTCAATTGTAATTTGTGTATTAACAATGTGTGTCGGTTAAACCGTACTTTTCAACTAGTAATACAATTCCTTATTTTTACCATCATTTCTTTGTCTACTAATTAAACACTATCAAATGTTGATTTTAACTTACCAAAAACATGTCTAAAGTGCTTAATAATAGTTGAAGTTAACTTGTCATGTCTTGTTGAAAGTCCAAGTCAAGGGTAAAAGTTAATTGTCAAAGGTTAAGTCAAACCTAAAATTACGACGAATTTCATATCTCTTTCCATAGATCGAGAAGCATAACATCGTAAGTTGTACCTTGGTTCTTTGCTCATAGACCTACAATCACAACATCAATTGTTGCCCATGTGGTTCTGTGCCCATAAACCAACAACCATATATACCTTACAAGGTCACGTTCTCCCATCGAGCATTTGTTACCGCTCTATATAAATAGTCGTGATGACTGTCAATTGGCAAGCCACAAGCGCATTTCCCTTGTTTTTGTATGGCAACCATGGCTCCTTATCCACAATCTACTGTAACGATTTAACAGTTCCTGTTTGCTAGAACTCTTAATATTCGTCAAATCCATTCATGCCACTTGGATAATACAAGCCTCTAACCTTGAACTCTTTTTTCTTCTCTAATGCACATTAACACATTCACACTATCATATACTATTACTATGAACTCTATCACGCATAAAATAAATGGAAGTTCCCTTTATTGTTGAATTTGTATGAATACAAGGCTTCTTTAAAGATTGCTTGCAAAAGAGACAAAACTCTTTTAGCATTTATAATCATATTAAGCACACATTTCACAACATGTACTTTAAATTCTATACGTACTCTATGCATAGTCGTGTATATCATCTCGTGAAGACAAGATAGTTCAATAGACATTTTCATACTATACTTCTCCCTTTTTTGCTTCAATGTCAAACAAAAACCAAGATCTATGTATTAGTGTTTTGTTAATTGTAAATCAAGTGCTACAATAGTTGCACATTAATTATGCATTTGTGAATCAAATTCAACATGATAAACATTTTAACACATTGATATGCATTTGTGCACAACTCTATATTTTTAAAGAGCAACAACATTTAGCAAGGAGGGACAAAAAAATTGAAAGAAGATAACATGGTTTTTAACCTATCCATCCGTGTAATGTGAATCTTAACTTACCCAACAACAACAACCTTACACGGCCAATATATTCCCACTTTTCAGTAGGGTCTGGGGGGAAGGATAGATACAAACCTTACTCCTATCCCAATTGGGATAGAGAGGCTGTTCCGAAAGAGTCCCCGGCTCAAAGTTATCGTTTGAAGTTGATCATCCCAATGATTTTAACGTCATTTTCACAAAATAATTAAAATAACGTTAAAATTAGTGCACTTTTACTTTTGTCCCTTAAGGACCCACACATATATACATTATATATACATTATATGTGTGCACCCTTAACTTGCCCACTAAAGCCATAAGTAACTGAAGAATCAAATAAGATTTCCTTCGGTTCCTTCTTTTACGGAGAAAACAAATTGTTATGATATCACCAAAAACCAAGCAATCATCAAAACTTTTTAACTACTCCTCTCCACAATAAAAATAATAATTTTAATTTTGAATATGTATAAATTAATATAAGTTACTAAAAATAATACATAATTGCAACTAAAAATATTAAAAAACTAATCAAACATTACCAAAAAATTAATTAACACAAGTAGAAACCATATTATATTGCGAATTTGCGATTTTATTCTTCCAACATTTTGTTTTTAGTTTGGTAAGTCTACGAGGTTGTCGGTATTTATAGTTTGGTAGGCCAAGACTTCTTCCTCTTAAACATCGTTGTTGTTTTTATATTTTCATTTTTATTTTTTCTTTCTTTCTTTCTTTCTATCTAATTGATTTTAAAATGGGTTGTGATTATGGTTGTGAATAGGAAGTAGTTGTAATTTATAAACCATGGGAGTAGCTGTAATTTGTAAACCATGATTGGTTTAGTTGAAGTTGTTGGATCTATTGATGAAGCTGTTGGACTTGAACCTAAATCTAATTCCCTAGGATAGAGATTAGCTTTAGGATTGGTTTTGTCTATGATTGTAAACAAATTAAACGAACACTAACAACCCTTGTTTGTGTATGTTTGTTTAACTTTTAACTTATTTGCGAATGATTCACAAACACTTATCAAGCGAATTTTTTTGTTCGTGACTGTTCATTAAAGAAAATTCTAATAAAAAAATCAAATTGCATAAAAAAAGATACTGTAGACAAAAGAAAACATGGGTATACTCCCATCAAGCTCATGAATTGTGTTTTGAATTTTCTTTTTATGCGATTATATATATATATATATATATATATATATATATATATATATATATAGTATAGCGTTAGGCTAAAAAGGGTTAAAACCTTAAAAAGTGTAGGAAGAAATCTTAGCAATTGATTTTTAAGATGAATGATTGTAAGGGTGCCACCTCATTTGAGAGAATTAAGAGGGAATTTAAGTGGTTGGAGGGGTATAATGTGTATTGTAGCCATTGTTGACTTTTTAACAACTTCCCCCTACTTTTTTAAACGTTTATAAGTTTTTTGTACGTAATTATTTTTTAAAAAAAATTACACCATAAAATAAAGCGTTTTATGGTGTTTTTGGGATGTTCATATCACTGAACACAAAAAACATCATAAAATGTTTAGCTTCGATCTCATGAATATTCGAACAACATAAACACCACAAAATGTTAACGCCATAAACATTATAAAATAGCTCGAAAAAACACCATTAAAAGTAAACATTATAAAACTAAGTTAAAAAACACCATAAAATATCCTGTTTTATTTTCTTTAACACCTGGAAATCATTAACACATAAAATGCTAACACAATAAAATAATTCAAAAAACACCATAAAATGTATATATACGTTACAAAAAAAAACACCATAAAGATGTTTATGGTGTTTTTGGTGTTCAAAAAAACTATAAGACGCCTTGTTTTAGTTCGTTAACTTCTGAACATCATAAACACCATAAATAAGTTGAAAAACACCATAAAATATTAACACCATAAAATATAGACATGCGTTACAAAAAAACGCAATATAATTTTGTTTAACTAACATTTGAAAAACACCATAAAATGAACAGTTAGTATGACTCGGTATAAGTCATTATTTTTATTTTTAAAAAAATATATTAATATTATACTCTTTAGAAAAGTCAAAAAAACGCTTGATTTTATGGTGTAATTTTTTTAAAAAAATATTAATGTACAAAAAAGTTACGAGCGTTTAAAAAAATGAGAGAAATTTGCATGTGACTTGCATGTGTAATTTATTTTTTGTTTTGACATTTTTACCCTTATGCTTCTAATCCACATGCCATTCTTTTGTGGCTTCTTAGACTTTTTAAGGTTTCAAGCCTTTTTAGAATATCCTTACCCTATATATATATATATATATATATATATATATATATGGAGAGGTTCAAATGTTAACCCTCCCTTATAGCGTTAACCGCTTAACCCTAGCGTTTTTTGCCCGAATCTTAAATTTTTTTTTTCATGGTTTTTATTATGTAAAAATAGGGGGGGTTTCTTTTTTGTGTTTTTGCTAATTCATCACCGTTTAGAAGTTATTGTAAGTGTAAGTTACTTACACTTACTTACATTTACTGCATCAGATACGGATTGTAAGTAAGTGTAAGTAACTTACACTTACAATAACTTCTAAACGGTGATGAATAAAACACAAAAAAGAAACCCCCCTATTTTTGCAAAATAAAAACCATGAAAAAAAATTTAAGATTCGGGCAAAAAACGCTAGGGTTAAGCGGTTAACGCTATAAGGGAGGGTTAACAATGGAACCTTCCCCTATATATATATATAGAGAGAGAGAGAGATAGAGAGAGAGTAAGGTTTCAATACTAACCCACTTCTATTGCCATAAACTGAAATAACTCCAACAATATCTACCACAGATCTTCGAGGTTTTTTCACAACCTTTATTATATATGTATAAGGGAATGTTTATTTCTGTGTAATGGCTAATTAACAAGCGTTTAGAATTTACAACAAGTGTAACTTTACATTGTAATCCCAACATTTATTTAATATGATGGCAATTTACACTGATGTAAAATCTTAAACGAAAAAGAATTTGTGCAAACACATGAAATAACAGAGTCATGCACATATATAATAAAGATAATGAGAAAAAAACCAAAGATTTGGGTTGATCTTGTCAGATTTATTTAGGCTTTCGCAATATAATATATATTGTTCACGAATGTTGCTGAACGAACAAATAAGCAATTCCAAACGTATGACTATAACTAATATGTGAACATGTGACGAACTAAATTGAAACATATGTTGAGAAACGATAACAAAAAGAACACAAACCAAATGCGGAACAAACATAAAAACAAAATTTATGCACTTGGTTCTACCCAAGACTCATCGCGGTATGCGATGGGTTGAGCGGGAGAATTCAAACTCAGCCAAAAGACTTCGCGTTACGCGATGACCGATCATCTTCCTCTTGGTGGCACGCGACGAAGGCCGGAACTAGGTCGACTATTTTGTCCTTGGCGGTAAGCAAAGGCCCCCAGACTTCAAAACTTTGTAAATACCACCCCATTACCACCCATGCCATCCTTTACCACATAACTCGAATCTCTACACTCTCTCTCGACCAGAACCCACTGTGAAAGCCTCTCCGCCCCCTAAAGCTTCGTTGCAAGCTTAGTATTGATCCACATTGAAGTTTTGAAGCTTGGAAAGCTAGAAGGATATGACAAAGGAGCTCAAATCATCCAACAAATCCTTGCATCAACTGGATAGCCACCATCAGCTATCTTTCTAGCCATCTAATCCATGTTCTAGCTTCATTTCAACACCTAAGAGCTTGTTAAGGTAGTTTTAATGACAAAATATAATTACAAACATGCATGCAAACACATATATACACACATGAAACTCCAATTTTTACACATGCATGAAATTTGTACATTTAAGAACTTGCATTTTTGATAACTAATTTGTAGTATTATTGTGTCTAGAAATGAGATTTGATGTCATATTGTGCATATTAACACTAGTTACTATAAAAGGAAACTTTGACGTGCAAAATAGTTGCTAGCTTGTATTTCAAGCATGACAAATAGGTTCAAAGGAGGATTCATGGCTATCAAAAGATATATTAACATTTTGAGACATTTTGAATATCATAAGAATGTGTTTTGTTTATAACTTTCCATTTAAGGAAACTTTAATCGGGCATTTTCTGAAAAAAGGATAGGTGAGCATGTTAACTGGTAAGAAATGATAGAATAAGTAATAATAACACAATATAAAAGTTTTGGCATAATTATTTTGGTAAAAACACATATATTTGGCATATTTACTATAAATAGTAACTTAGTCCGCTAGGGCATAATATTTGGAAATGATGAATGAATTAGGAGCTAACATGAACATGTAATTGAAACTAATATGCTTTTTGACAAAGTTAAAATTTCAGATTCAAACTTAATGAATAGTAAGTTACGTGATGAACATGCATGATATGCCTATGTACACAACTTGCTAATTAAGGACACTCAATAAACGTTAAACAAATGTCAAGAAACTAAACATGTCACCAACAGGTCGTTGAGTCAACACGGTTAAACACAGTCAAACATAGTCAAACTTGATCAAACACGACAACTTTGAATTGTTTGGACACGCACACAATCTCATGGACAGCACAAACACGAACTCATACCACCTATGTGATATAGGTAATAGATAAAGGGACAAACATTCCACAACGCAACTAACTCAAGCACATGTGAGTTTAAGGCCTCATTTGATCTTAAACTGTTTTAACTCCAGAATTAGGAGAGAGTACATGCAAACTTACTTTGTTAAACTTACTTTCAATATATTACTAGTTATGTTGTGCAAACATTTTGAGTATTCCATATCGTAAAAAAGTCCTCACAATTCATACCGTTAATTAACACAAACGAGACATTATTGGATAGTACTATTGGGTCTGACAAGCCCTGCTTGACGACAACTCTGGCGGTCAGGACAAGCATAATTACAACCTATTTTCCATTGTTTTTATGATAGACATGGCGGATGTCACACCCCAAGCCGGCGGGCTGGATCGACTTTCCCGTCGGGCGGAAGGTTCTCGGGGCGTGATATCGTTTGATAATCAAAATGATCAGATTGTTTACATAGCACATGATATATAAATGAGAAATGTTAACATGACATTGATACAAAATTACAAAGTTAAATTACAATGTTACGTTCATAATTTAACTAAGTAAATCTATCCAAAAGAATCATTGAGTTTCTATCTTGTATCTGTACAAGATCTACAAAAGATGATTCACTGTTTTGTCATTCAAAAGTATGCTCAACACAAAATGAAGCTAGGTCTTCTAAAAGTCTGCTAGCTTAACCTCTGAATGCTGGTGACTAAACATGTTCGTCACCTGAGAAAAACATGCATTTAAACAAAGTCAACACTTGGTTGGTGAGTTCATAAGTTTAGTAACTGAAAACATTGATTTGTTATCATACACAGTCACAATGTTATACACGAGTCTTGTTAATGTTTGATTCATCCGTATCACATAATGGCCTCTCCATAGTTATATTTTCAAGTAGTATTTCCCCCTATCAGTTATGCTTATATATAGGGCATACGTAGGGGAATAAGCCCCAGCCGACATCCCACCACATAACTTAACAGAATTTAACACCACTTGCAATACAACCATAGATACCCATTTCCATCTCACATGTGATCAACCCGTTTGATATTCACCCATAAGTTTGTGTTCATCACCCAATGTGTTATATGTAGAATAATAGAATGTGAGGGATTTTAGTTATCAAAAACAAAGTGTTGATAAACCCTCAATGTTTTAAGGAAAATAGATTATTTCAATCTTATCCATGTTATTATTCTCTCGTCATGTGGTTATCTATAATTCACTTCTAATAATAGTAGTGAGAGTTAACCTGTTGATATTGTTCTCATCTTGAAGTACATAGAGCCTAAAAGGAATCCATTGTGGTCCTCACGTAATCAGATCACAATGCATCCGATTTACCTCTATCACATTTGTGTTCTCATAGCCTTCAACGAAACTACTACCAGTAATATGACATGAGAGAAAATCAATTCCTTAGTCTACTAGTCAATAGAATCGAAAGATTAATTGCAATTAGTTACTGTAGATTAATATCACCATGTGTCGTTTACCAAACCTGACTGATGTCGTCCTGTCACCGGTCATACGATACCGGCCAATGATAAATACGATCAACATACCGACCTCAACCGCCGGAGGCTTGTCAAACCTATGGTACCACTACATTATCGTCGGTTTAGTCCCACTAAATTAACTGGTAAACAATTCGCTGATGAGGGACTTACAATTTGAACTTGAATACATGGCACATGATTGTTGTGATATAATACAGATAGTTTAATAGTAATCAATTGTTGTTGTGTTCACCATAGTCATCATCTCAGTGTTGTTTGTTCTCAGTGTTATGTGTTCTCGTAGTCTTTAACAAAGTGTTATAAGAACTTGTCTTAATACACGATGTTAGTAAATGTGTGAATGATGTTGTTATATATCATGAAATTACGTTATCATGGTTATCATTTTTGTTATCCCGTAGCCTTCACCCAGTTGTAACTACCGTGTTGTAAGAGCTAGTCTTACTACACCTAGTCAGCTCGGGTGGTGAATGATGTCATGAAGTCATGTGGACATGATCATCATTCTTGTTCTCATTAGTATTTGTATCATCACATAGTCTTCACCGAGTTGTAAGCGTAGTGTTACAAAAACTTGTCTTATTACATTTAGCTAACTCCTGTGGTGAATGATATTGTGAAGTTATATTAACATCACATCATTCTTGTTAGTTGTTCGTGTTATCTCTGGATTATCCCATTGTTCATTCAAGTAAGAATAATACGGTGCTGTAAGATATAATCTACAACTTGTATTATTCTATTGTGTTGATGATTCATGAAGCTACATTATCATGTTTCATCCTACATATCTCAGTTATGTTATGATCACACAAGCATGCATACAATGATAAGCGATAATAAAGATAAACAATATTATCTAAATCAAAGTATAGTCAATATGTTGTACTAAAACTTTTAAGTAAATAAAATATTTAGCATGCTTCTCAGCCCCGAGATTTGAAATCAGTTAAGATTAGAAAAGGGGCGTATGAACTCACCTTGTAGTTGATGTGGTTGACTAAGTATCTAAATCGCGTCACCTTCACGCGTATTCGTTCAAATCGTCACCCGAACGAACACGATGAGGGTTTCACTTTCTAATTTTTGTTTTCTACTTTTCAGTCATCATTTCAGAATGTTAAACTCACATATATGTTTGTGTGAATCGTCACCCACGCAAACACACTGTCAGTTTGTTATTCTGAAACGACACTAAACTTATGTTTTGAATTGTGTTTCCTCACTGACGGACTCAACTAAACTTGCCTGTTTTCACATTGCTCTTGTTGAATTCACATTGTTTTCTCATTGAGTTTTCGGCCATCTGATTCCTGTCATCTATGGCTATCAGATCTCAACCGATGTGTTTTTTTCATTTGTTTACACCTTGTTGTTTCTCATAAGCTGTTGTATTAACTGTATTTAAGTTTTCACTTAAATACATACAACTGTTGTTTGTCGTGAGTTGTTGTATTTACTTGTGACAATCCGACTTTTCACACTAACTTTGTTAACGGGAGTTGGTGCTATCACAGGCCCAATAAGGCCAATCAAGGCCCAATAAGACCAATGAAGGTCCAACAGGCCCAACAAGGCCAATGAAGGCCCAACAAGACCAATGAAGGCCCAGTAGAGCCAAAGAAAGTCCAGTAAGGTCAAGGAAGACTCAACAAGATCAATTAGGCCCAACGAAGTCTATGTAGGCCCAACAGAGCTAATGTAGGCCCAATAAGTCAAGAGAGGCCCAGTAAGGCCCAATAAGTTCAAGAAAAGGCCCAATGTAAACAAGGTAGGCCCAGGGAAGGCCAAGGTAGGCCCAAGAAGGCCCAGTGAGGCCCAATTGTATTTGAGAAGCCCAATTTGGTTAAATTAGCCCAACAAGGAGTTAAAGGACTCAATTAGTGAAAATTAGAGACTTTTGGCTCAATTTTATTAACCGAATTATTGTGTTATTGAACTAAATAGAACCTAAGGGATTAGAAATAGTAGGAATCAGTCTCAATACACTTTAAGTACAAAGTTAAGACTTGTAATTGAATTGAAAGTTCAATTTTGACTTTAGAAGTCAAAATTCATGGATGTTAGTCGTGATTCAATAAGAAATACACATGTAACGGTTGGGGTTAATCAAATTAAATCTCCCAATTATGTGTACTGATGAGTATTAACATCAATCAGGCGTTATAGAATCCAATAACGTTCAAATTAATGATGAGGTTATCTCTAAGGTCGAAACCGTTTCAAATCGCAAGCAATCTATATAAATCGATCATAGTTCATGCAATTGAAGGTTTCTGATAACTATTCGGCATTATTAGAAACTATTGCACATCACAATTTCACACAGAAGCTACGGGAATTGGAGCAGTCGATCGTGAGTCAACCGAACGTGAGCCCTAGGTGGAACTACTGCAATTCGAAGTCAATCGGGGTAAGAATTCGTTCCTACACTTTCTAAACATGCCGATTAAGTAAACCCATATGTTAATCGCGGCTTATAACATCAAATGGTATGAATCCGAGTTCTAGGGTTTATCATAGAACACGTTTTGGGGATTTCGTATTAAATGGATTTCATATTCAAATTAAACTATATGGTTAGTTTCAGAAAAGGCCGAACAAGGTTATTCTTATAACAATTTCGATTGATGATAGCAAATTGATGGGGCTCTAGTAACTAGGGTTCTTACTAAAACGGTTTTGGGGGTTTTGATTGTTAAGTGGTTAATAATCGAATTGAACTACATAGAAAGTTTCAGAATGGTCCGATTGAACTAACGCCTAAGTTAATTTGATGTTATAATCGGGAATTAGAAGATTTTGTGTTGAAAGTTAGTTCGGTTCAAAACCGAACCTATTTGGGATCAATTGGAACTTATTGATTTTGTTTTGATCGAATTAAAACCACCATTAGGAACGCATAAGTGAGTAGAATAATAATCTGGGGTTGATGGGTGCAATCGGATTCGAATTCGTGATCAAATAGGGGGATTTTTGCTTCGGCTATGATAGGGTGTATGAACTAGGCTGGATGAAGGTTTAAAAGATTTAATTTTCAGATAGTTAACGCGAAACCCTAGCGGGCGAGATGGTTAGATGCTGTGTGTTTGGAGTTGAGGGTCGCGGGTTCGAGTCCCGGCCCAACCGATTTTTGATGTTTTGATCATTTTTGGTATTTTTAACATAACTTTCTCATACGAACTCCGATTAAGTCCGTTCAAGTTGCGTTGGAACCGTAACGAGAATACGAACGTGTTAGGATGATAAAATTTATATTTTAGTCCGAACACGAAATCGCGTATAATTACGGTTAATTGAATAAAATCAAATATGATTTTATTTAATCGATTTCAGTGACACGCGTACTTCCGTATGCCTAATTCTCACACTTTAACATACGTATGTTGATACGTATGTGATTTCAATCACAAAACGACATTCCGAATAACTGTAGGTTATTGTTTAAACACAGATTCTTCGTAGAAGGATTTCCTTTCACGAGCTTTTAGTGTGTGATCATTCTGCGATTATCAAAGGTGCGTACACGGCCCCTTTCTTATTTTAAACTGTTTTGGGGGAGAAAACATGTGCAACAAACTGATTTTTAGATACATATCACTTGCATGAGTTATCTGTTTACATTATGTGAAAACATATCAACTTGAAAGTCCTTACACACCTCGAACCGTTTAGTTTGCTGTAATGCAAAGCGTGGTAGTTGGAAATAGATCTATTAGGTTTGACAAACCTCACCTGGTAGATGGGATCTACGCAGGTGTTTGACTGACCAAACACAATTTTACTATTGTTGTGATAGACAATAGTGGCAAGGCGAAAACATGCTATAGCATGGCAACTAGTCAGCTTCGGTGTCGAACACGTATGTAAATAGTTATATGACTAGCTATCATGACTGTGCAATTGTGATTATGTTATCTACAAACTTGTTATTCAAACTGATGTTTTGAACACTATGATTATTTAAAACCTGTGTTATGCACCAACCTTTGTGTTGACTTGATTTGCATGTTTTCTCAGGACGCTAAGGCGCGCGTAACAGCTGGCATGGACTAGGAAGATAGAGTCTCATGCATTATAAACTTTGAACAATTTGAATTTGAATATTTCAGTATTTTGATTTGTAATGTTTTACTTATCAACAGTTTATGGGTTTTGATTTGAAACGCTTCCGCAACTTTTTGTAAACTCTGGTTATTATGTTTGTTTTAAAGACCAACATATGTTTTTGAAATTCATATAGAGGTCTTCGCTATGTCTAATGATCTGAGATCCTGGTTTGTCACGTTCCCAAACGGTATGATTCCGTTAGTTGAAATTGGGGGTGTGACATGATTGGTATCAGAGACATTGGTTATAGCGAACTAGGTTTGCATTTGTAGGCCTAGACTATGACTGTTAGACATTAGACACACATGTCTACACATACTGCTTAGAAATTACATATGACATTATGTAATTGACTTGCTTACGTATTCCATGGCACTGCACTTACATATGATATTATGTAACAGGCATGGCTTCATCATCAGTTCCTTATGTTATCATTGATGATTCCGAGGACGAGGAGCCGATGGTTCCGGCACCACCATCATCACCACCACCACCCATTCCATCACCTCCACCATATGAGATGGAGGACTCCGATCCAGAGGAGGATCCGGAGGAAGACCCGGAGGAGGATCCGGAGGAGGATCCAGACGAGGATCCTGATGAGGATCCAGAGGAGGATCCAGATGAGGATCCAGTTGAGGACCCGGATGAGGATCCGGTGGAGGCACCATGGGTGAATACCCAGGGACTCTATGCTGCAGGACCATCTACACATCCACCACCAGCACTAGATGCTCCTGAGCCTAAGAGGCGAAGGACGGACGCGGAGGAGATCGCCAAGTTGCGCGAGGACTTGGATGAGACAGAAGACAAGCTTATACAGAGATCTCAGGAGTTATGGGATGCCATTGAGAGGCAAGATGAACTTGCCCATCTAGTTCATGACATGCGGGATGAGATGGTGAACATGATTGGTCGTCTAGAGGAGTCAGAGAACCGAGCCGAGATCTTGGAAGGCAGGATTGAAGCTTTGGAGGACTTAGTGGTAGTTGAGAATGAGGAACAGGATGAGGATGAGGATGAGGAGGAGGAACCAGCACCAGTTGCTGAGTCCGATCCTGAATCCACTGTTGAGGACGATTGATTTTCTTTCTTTTATTTCTGTTTTGTTTAAACTTATTAGGAACGGGTTGTGTTCCTACATTAGTAGTTTGAAATTTTGTATTTCATTTCAAAAGTATTGTACTCAAAGAAAGTTTCTATTTATGGAAGAATTATTGTTTGTTTCCAACAACTGTGTTGATTATATTACATGTTGTGTTTGTTGTTTTACTTACACATGTTACATTGGATTTTGACTTCGTGCTAACACTTCTTATAAATAGGAAACTGATGGCTGAGGGAAACGTACATATGACTGTTGCTGAGCTCAATGAGCTAATCAACAACAGAGTCGCAGAGGCTATTGCACAGTATGCTCAGACACACAACACAGGGCCACAGGGTCCAGCTGGGGGATTGGTTAACCCACAAGTCTGCACGTTCAAGATGTTCTTGGACTGCAAACCACACAACTTCAAGGGGTCGGAGGGGGCCATAGGACTTCTCCGATGGATTGAAAAGGCTGAGTCTGTATTTGAAATGTGCAACTGCCCTGATGACAGCAAGGTGAAATTTGCTACTGGAACGTTGGAGGGTCCAGCACTGACTTGGTGGAACTCCAATGTTCAGACTCTGGGGTTGGGAGAAGCAAATGCATTGACCTGGAACAACTTCAAAACCTTACTACAAGAGGAGTATTGTCCTCGTAGTGAAATGCAGAAGTTGGAAGAAGAGTATTGGCACCTCAAGATGGAGGGGTCAAACATTGAGGAATATACGACCAAATCGCATGAACTGGCCAGACTGCTACCACATATGGCTACTCCAGTCAGTAAGTGGATTGAACGGTATATTGGAGGACTAGTGCCTCAGATTCAGGGGATGGTCACTTCAGCAAATCCCACCACCATCCAACAAGCTGTTCGTCTAGCACATCAGCTTACTGATCAGGCAGTGTTACAGGGAACCCTGCCTAAGCGGACATCTGCTACTAAGGTAGGAGATCACAAGAGGAAGTGGGAAAGCAACAACTACAAGGGTAATAACCAACAGCAGAACAGGAAGCAGGACTCGAACAAGTCCTATCATAATTCAAACAGTGGTCAGCAATCATCATCGTCAGGGGGCTATATTGGTAAGCACCCCAAGTGCAACAGGTGTGGTTACCATCATGCGGGTAACCAATGTGATAGAGCTAAGTGCCAGAGGTGTGGCAAGGTTGGACATGCGGCTAAGGATTGTCGCGGAGAGCTGCAGAACAACAATAACAACCATAATAACAATCAAAACAACGCGCAGAAAGGTTGTTTTGAGTGCGGCAAGATGGGCCATTTCAAGAAAGATTGCCCACAACTTAAGAAAGGCGGGGACAACAATGGTAATGGTAATGGTAATGGAGGTGGCAACGGTAATGGCAATGGCACCAACAACAACAACAACAACAATAATAACAACAACAACGGTGCTAGAGGCAGGGCGTTCGTGATTGGAGGACGTCAAGCGCGGGAGGATCCCAACATCGTTACGGGTACGTTCCTCTTAAATAATCACTATGCCTCTATGTTATTTGACACTGGTGCCGACAGGAGTTTTGTATCTAGTTCACTTGCTAAGTCACTAGATGTTAGTCCCACTGCCTTAGATAGTCCCTATACTGTGGAGTTAGCGGATGGTAAGTTGATTGTAGTAGAAAACATTTATAAGGGATGTATTCTTGATTTGATGGGTCAGACATTAGAGATTGATTTGATGCCTATTGCCTTAGGCAGTTTTGATGTAGTTATTGGCATGGACTGGTTGTCTAAGAACCAGGCTGAAATTGTATGCCATGAAAAGATTGTTCGTATACCTCTTCCGCAGGGAGAGACATTATATGTACAAGGAGAGAAGAGCAGTACGCCACTGCGTCTCATATCTTGTATGAAAGCACACAAATGTCTGCGGAAAGGTCATACGGCAGTTATAGCACTTATAACTGAAAAGCCGGTAGCTGAGAAGAAACTTGAAGATATACCTATAGTTTGTGAATTTCCGGAGGTGTTTCCAGAAGACTTGCCGGGATTACCGCCTGTCAGACAGGTGGAATTCCGAATCGACCTTACACCAGACGCAGCACCGATAGCTAGGGCGCCTTATCGACTTGCACCGTCAGAAATGCAAGAGTTATCCACACAATTGCAAGAATTGTTGGATAAGGGTTTTATACGACCTAGTTTTTCACCGTGGGGAGCTCCAGTATTGTTTGTCAAGAAGAAGGACGGAACTTTTCGTATGTGTATCGATTACCGGGAATTGAACAAGGTTACTATCAAGAACCGGTATCCGTTACCCAGGATTGACGATCTGTTCGATCAGTTGCAAGGTTCGAGTTATTACTCGAAGATTGATCTCAGGTCGGGTTATCATCAACTAAGAGTTCAGGAGGAGGATATTCCAAAGACATCATTTAGGACGCGCTATGGCCATTATGAGTTCTTGGTCATGCCATTTGGGTTGACAAACGCTCCAGCCGTATTCATGGATCTCATGAATCGTGTTTGTAAACCTTATCTTGATAAGTTTGTCATTGTTTTCATCGATGACATTCTCATCTATTCAAAGTCTGAGGAGGAACATGCTGAACATCTTCGATTACTACTAGAGCTATTGAAACAGGAACAACTGTACGCTAAGTTCTCGAAATGTGATTTTTGGATGCGAGAAGTACAGTTTTTGGGGCATATTGTTAATGAAAAGGGCATACATGTTGATCCAGCGAAGATTGAAGCGATTAAGAATTGGGAAGCGCCAAAGACCCCTACCGAGGTACGACAATTCCTTGGTTTGGCGGGTTATTATCGACGATTCATTGAGGGTTTCTCAAAGATCGCTCAACCACTTACAGCTCTTACGCACAAAGGAACAAAGTATAACTGGACGGATAAACAGGAAGCTGCATTCCAGTTATTGAAACAGAAGCTCTGTAGTGCACCGATACTGTCCCTACCAGAAGGAACAGAAGACTTTGCGGTGTATTGTGACGCATCTGGACAGGGTTTGGGATGTGTGTTGATGCAACGGGATAAAGTGATGCTTATGCTTCCAGACAACTACGAACACATGAAAAGAATTACACTACTCATGACTTGGAGTTAGGAGCAGTGGTTTTTGCTTTGAAGATTTGGAGGCATTATTTGTATGGAACTAAGTGTACTATTTATACTGATCATAAGAGTTTGCAACATATCTTTGATCAGAAGGAGCTTAATATGAGGCAACGACGATGGGTTGAGTTGTTGAATGATTATGAGTGTGCGATTAAGTATCACCCGGGAAAGGCTAATGTGGTAGCCGATGCTTTAAGCAGAAAGGATACTTCAACAAGACGGGTTCGTGCACTTATGATGACAATACACACTGACTTACCTGACAAGGTACGCAGTGCTCAGATCGAGGCCCTGAAAAAGGAAAACTTGGTACAGGAATCCTTACGAGGAATGGAAGAACGGTTGGATACGAATGATGATGGAATTCGTTATTTCACTAACCGAATGTGGATACCTTTATATGGAGGTTTAAGAGAACTCGTGATGGACGAAGCGCACAAGTCCAGATATTCAGTCCATCCGGGATCAGACAAGATGTACCATGACTTGAAGGCACTGTATTGGTGGCCTCACATGAAAGCTGATATTGCTAAGTACGTTAGCAAATGTTTGACTTGTTCGAAAGTCAAAGTTGAATATCAGAAGCCATCTGGTTTACTGCAACAACCAGAGATACCGATGTGGAAATGGGAACAGATTTCGATGGATTTCATCACTAAGTTACCCCGTACACCGAGCGGTTGTGATACGATATGGGTAATTGTCGATCGCTTAACGAAATCTGCACATTTCTTAGCAATCAAAGAAACTGACAAGATGGAGAAGTTGACTCGTATTTACATTAAGGAAGTAGTAGCACGGCATGGCGTGCCAATCTCTATCATATCAGATCGGGATGCCCGGTTTACTTCTAATTTTTGGAAATCTCTTCATAAGTCATTGGGGACTCGCTTGGATATGAGTACCGCCTATCATCCACAGACCGATGGTCAAAGTGAACGAACGATTCAAACGCTCGAGGATATGTTACGAGCCTGTGTAATTGACTTCGGTGACAGTTGGGAGAATCATTTACCGTTGGTGGAATTCTCTTACAACAACAGTTATCATACGAGTATTCAAGCAGCACCGTTTGAAGCTTTGTATGGTCGTAAATGTCGTTCACCAGTTTGCTGGGCTGAAGTTGGTGACAGTCAGTTAACAGGTCCTGAACTGGTGCACGAAACAACAGAGAAGATAGTTCAAATTCGGAACCGTATGGCAGCGGCTCGGGATCGACAGAAGAGTTATGCAGACAAACGTCGTAAACCGTTGGAATTTCAAGTAGGAGATCGAGTTCTTCTAAAGGTATCACCTTGGAAAGGTGTGATACGATTTGGCAAGCGCGGGAAGCTTAGTCCACGTTACGTAGGACCTTTTGAGATTCTGAAAAGAATTGGTCCGGTTGCGTACCAACTCAAATTACCGGATGAACTCAGTGGAGTTCATGATGTTTTTCATGTGTCAAACTTAAAGAAATGTCTTTCTGATGAGACATTGATTGTACCATTGGAAGAAATACAAGTAGATGAACAGTTACGATTCATTGAAGAACCAGCGGAAATCATGGACCGAGAGGTCAAACAATTGAAGCAAAGCAAAATTCCGATAGTCAAAGTCCGATGGAATTCAAGACGGGGTCCTGAATTCACATGGGAACGGGAAGACCAGATGATGAAGAAATATCCTCATCTATTCAAGACAGCTACTGCTAACACTGAGAGCGCACGTTAAATTTCGGGACGAAATTTCCTTCAACAAGGGGATGACGTGATGCTTCACACATCAACACTGCAAATTTTAAACTGTAAGCACAAACGTTTTATTTATTCAATTGATTTTGTTACAAATATTTGTGCTACATTACATTCTATATGTTTTATGTGCTACATTTCATATGTTACATGTTATGGTAGTACATACATGATTGGTTACACTCATTCTACTATGTGCGGGGTTGCATAGTACATACATTTTGCTATGTGCGGGGTTACATAGTACAAACAGTTTCAGACACTCACTATGTGTGAGGTTACACAACACAGTATGATCAAACACAAACAGTCACAGTTAGGTGAACTAACTAGTGTACACGCAAAACAGTTACATTGAACGATCACAATTGAGTTGTGATGTTGCAAGCATTAGACTTGCATTAGACTTTGTGTGTGAGTACACACAAGCACACAGAATGATCAAATCACACTAACACGTACGATTTAAACTCGTAAGTAGTTTCCTAACTACTCTTAACACTTGCTAATTTTCGGGACGAAAATTCCTTCAACAAGGGGATGATGTGACAATCCGACTTTTCACACTAACTTTGTTAACGGGAGTTGGTGCTATCACAGGCCCAATAAGGCCAATCAAGGCCCAATAAGACCAATGAAGGTCCAACAGGCCCAACAAGGCCAATGAAGGCCCAACAAGACCAATGAAGGCCCAGTAGAGCCAAAGAAAGTCCAGTAAGGTCAAGGAAGACTCAACAAGATCAATTAGGCCCAACGAAGTCTATGTAGGCCCAACAGAGCTAATGTAGGCCCAATAAGTCAAGAGAGGCCCAGTAAGGCCCAATAAGTTCAAGAAAAGGCCCAATGTAAACAAGGTAGGCCCAGGGAAGGCCAAGGTAGGCCCAAGAAGGCCCAGTGAGGCCCAATTGTATTTGAGAAGCCCAATTTGGTTAAATTAGCCCAACAAGGAGTTAAAGGACTCAATTAGTGAAAATTAGAGACTTTTGGCTCAATTTTATTAACCGAATTATTGTGTTATTGAACTAAATAGAACCTAAGGGATTAGAAATAGTAGGAATCAGTCTCAATACACTTTAAGTACAAAGTTAAGACTTGTAATTGAATTGAAAGTTCAATTTTGACTTTAGAAGTCAAAATTCATGGATGTTAGTCGTGATTCAATAAGAAATACACATGTAACGGTTGGGGTTAATCAAATTAAATCTCCCAATTATGTGTACTGATGAGTATTAACATCAATCAGGCGTTATAGAATCCAATAACGTTCAAATTAATGATGAGGTTATCTCTAAGGTCGAAACCGTTTCAAATCGCAAGCAATCTATATAAATCGATCATAGTTCATGCAATTGAAGGTTTCTGATAACTATTCGGCATTATTAGAAACTATTGCACATCACAATTTCACACAGAAGCTACGGGAATTGGAGCAGTCGATCGTGAGTCAACCGAACGTGAGCCCTAGGTGGAACTACTGCAATTCGAAGTCAATCGGGGTAAGAATTCGTTCCTACACTTTCTAAACATGCCGATTAAGTAAACCCATATGTTAATCGCGGCTTATAACATCAAATGGTATGAATCCGAGTTCTAGGGTTTATCATAGAACACGTTTTGGGGATTTCGTATTAAATGGATTTCATATTCAAATTAAACTATATGGTTAGTTTCAGAAAAGGCCGAACAAGGTTATTCTTATAACAATTTCGATTGATGATAGCAAATTGATGGGGCTCTAGTAACTAGGGTTCTTACTAAAACGGTTTTGGGGTTTTGATTGTTAAGTGGTTAATAATCGAATTGAACTACATAGAAAGTTTCAGAATGGTCCGATTGAACTAACGCCTAAGTTAATTTGATGTTATAATCGGGAATTAGAAGATTTTGTGTTGAAAGTTAGTTCGGTTCAAAACCGAACCTATTTGGGATCAATTGGAACTTATTGATTTTGTTTTGATCGAATTAAAACCACCATTAGGAACGCATAAGTGAGTAGAATAATAATCTGGGGTTGATGGGTGCAATCGGATTCGAATTCGTGATCAAATAGGGGGATTTTTGCTTCGGCTATGATAGGGTGTATGAACTAGGCTGGATGAAGGTTTAAAAGATTTAATTTTCAGATAGTTAACGCGAAACCCTAGCGGGCGAGATGGTTAGATGCTGTGTGTTTGGAGTTGAGGGTCGCGGGTTCGAGTCCCGGCCCAACCGATTTTTGATGTTTTGATCATTTTGGTATTTTTAACATAACTTTCTCATACGAACTCCGATTAAGTCCGTTCAAGTTGCGTTGGAACCGTAACGAGAATACGAACGTGTTAGGATGATAAAATTTATATTTTAGTCCGAACACGAAATCGCGTATAATTACGGTTAATTGAATAAAATCAAATATGATTTTATTTAATCGATTTCAGTGACACGCGTACTTCCGTATGCCTAATTCTCACACTTTAACATACGTATGTTGATACGTATGTGATTTCAATCACAAAACGACATTCCGAATAACTGTAGGTTATTGTTTAAACACAGATTCTTCGTAGAAGGATTTCCTTTCACGAGCTTTTAGTGTGTGATCATTCTGCGATTATCAAAGGTGCGTACACGGCCCCTTTCTTATTTTAAACTGTTTTGGGGGAGAAAACATGTGCAACAAACTGATTTTTAGATACATATCACTTGCATGAGTTATCTGTTTACATTATGTGAAAACATATCAACTTGAAAGTCCTTACACACCTCGAACCGTTTAGTTTGATGTAATGCAAAGCGTGGTAGTTGGAAATAGATCTATTAGGTTTGACAAACCTCACCTGGTAGATGGGATCTACGCAGGTGTTTGACTGACCAAACACAATTTTACTATTGTTGTGATAGACAATAGTGGCAAGGCGAAAACATGCTATAGCATGGCAACTAGTCAGCTTCGGTGTCGAACACGTATGTAAATAGTTATATGACTAGCTATCATGACTGTGCAATTGTGATTATGTTATCTACAAACTTGTTATTCAAACTGATGTTTTGAACACTATGATTATTTAAAACCTGTGTTATGCACCAACCTTTGTGTTGACTTGATTTGCATGTTTTCTCAGGACGCTAAGGCGCGCGTAACAGCTGGCATGGACTAGGAAGATAGAGTCTCATGCATTATAAACTTTGAACAATTTGAATTTGAATATTTCAGTATTTTGATTTGTAATGTTTTACTTATCAACAGTTTATGGGTTTTGATTTGAAACGCTTCCGCAACTTTTTGTAAACTCTGGTTATTATGTTTGTTTTAAAGACCAACATATGTTTTTGAAATTCATATAGAGGTCTTCGCTATGTCTAATGATCTGAGATCCTGGTTTGTCACGTTCCCAAACGGTATGATTCCGTTAGTTGAAATTGGGGGTGTGACATTACTGTATTTAAGTTTTCACTTAAACACATACAACAATTGTTTGTTTTCTGAGTTTTGTTATCACACAACTGTCTACACATTGTATTTACACATAGTAAATAGTAAAAGTACACGTACCGTATGGACTTGCCGGACGATCAGGTACTGGTTGTCACAGCGAAAGCCTCACGGCCTAGTTCGGTAGTGACTCAACACAGCTTTAAGCCTAAACAACTTTATCATTCTAGCATATATACCGTACAAAGTATAAACTGCTTACTCATATCAAACATGTGAACTCACCAACTTTATGTTGACACACTTTAACATATATTTCTTAGGTAATCAGCGCACCTAAGGATTTAGGATGCACCTAAGGAGTCTTTCAATGAAGGAAGCATGCATAATTTTGTCCAAAATTTTCAAAGATGTATTTGTTATATATTATGTGATGTTTTTAAACAATTTACTTCTGCAACTTTAATCTTTATTTCCACTGTAGGAACTCGTTATAATTTTACTTGGGATATTTTAAGCAATATTCATGTGTTTCCAAAATCATATAGAGTCATTTAATATGACCAAGATATCTGATCCTGCCACGTCACACCCAGCGGTAAGACCCCGCAAGTGGTAAATTTAAGGGTTTGACAATGTATGTATAGGGGAGGGTTCTTAAGAAAACCCTCTTTTTAAAAAAACCAAGAAAACTTGGATCTCATCATTGATTTAAATGATCAATGGTTAAAATTGATCATTGACATTTTGGTAAATATTTATTAAATATATGCCTTAAATAAATAATAAAAGGATATTTTTGTCAAAAACAACTTAATTAATATTTGGAAAGCCATTATTTTAGGTAATGTAATTAGACTTTCATATGGTACACAAAATGTCATATTTTATTTCTTCATTCTATGTGTCTAAACGAACGAACCAAACTTAACATGTTGAGAACAAATCATCATTAATCAATAAGAAAAAAAAGAACTCAGTATACATATTTGAGGAAAACATATTCATCGTATAAGTAAACTTGCTTACATTTATTTAAATATTCAAGTAAACATGTTTACGTGTATATAAACATCCTAATTACATATATGGAATCATATATCCAGTTACATATATATGATACTATATATGTAATCAATCAAATAAAAATGAATTTTATATATGTATATCAAAAATAATAGGATAATTCAAAAAACAACCCAGATCATCGAATTACATATATATAATACCAACAGCTACATATATGTAACAAAGAAGCTAATGGAAAAATTACACAAAAGACATGCATAATAATACCACAGTCGTATTCTTCTTTGTAAGTAATACCACAGTTGTATTCATCAATGCAACTACTGTATCTAAAATGTAGCAAGCTAGTAGTCAAAGGTTAGACACAAAAACCCTTTCTTCGACCTTGCGTGAATACAAATCAGGTATAATATTCACAAATTCTTCATCTTTATCAACATTACAAGAAACCCTACTTATGGGTCCAAGATCTTCCTTCACGTTGAAGATTAAATCTGTTGACATTAGGGAACAATTGGCTAAATATATGTGATAGATCAATTTAGGTTTAGAATCGTTGATTTGATGTGGCAATTTGTTGACAATGTGGAGTGGATTAGCGGCAGTGGCGATGGAGGTGATGACAAAAAAGGCGACAAGGGGAGTAAGGGTCGATTAGGGCTGCTGAATAATTGATGAAGGAAGTCATCAGGACGGTGGGAGGTGTCACACCCCGACTAATGGCAGAATACATCGGGGAGCGAGTTTGATTTTTCATAACTCATGGAACTACTTTGTAAGTTTCAATATTTAGACATTTATTTATTCAAAACACAATATTAATTCAAACATAACATATGATCACAAAACAAAGCCAAACATTTCATCTTGAATTGAACACATAAACTCCTTTAATGTTTAACGACTAGGTCAAAAGTTCCTAAATGAATCTTTATCCAAGCTTCTAACCTGTTACACATGTAAAATAAGATTTGATCAATTATTTGAATAGTTGGTGAGATCTCATACAATTTGATATATATGAATTGTACAATGTTTGATGGTATGATTCTGGCAATTTCACCTTTTCTAACATAATGATATAAAATCACTAAAAAAAGGCTACTAGTAATACTATATGTTTTTGGCAATTTTACCTTCAATATAAACAATGACATAAGTCATGTTAATTAAAGGCTAATAGTACTAACATACTGTGTATGATTATCCCAAGAATAATAACACATAGATATACAAACAAGTAGGCAACACATATCATTCAAATCTAATTCTATCTTAAATTAAAGTATTGCATTCTTGTATTTGTTTATGACTCAAGAATAACATGTTTAATAAGACATATGTAACGTTCCAAAAATTACAAAAAATGTAAAGAGATAGTATAAAAACTCACATGAAGTATGCTCCTTTTGTTGGATTTATATGTACGGACCCGATAAATTAACGTAACTAACCGAGCTGTGACCCGTAAAAGTTACACCTTGGTCAACAAACATTAAACACACTTAATTTAATTAACTGGTATTCACGAACGGATTTATAATTTATAATTGTTATAAATTATATATATATAAGTTTAATTATTAATTTAATTAAACTAATGGTGTTTGGCTTGATGTTACGTATTGGACCTAAACTAACTAGATTAGACTACAAGGCCCGAAAGTGATTATTATAAGATTAATAGAGATTAATCTTAAAATACACTAGCCCTAATTGTTTTGGGATACGCTGCCGTAAAAAAAACAACAAAGTTGTTTTTTGTTTTGGGAACTGCCGTCGCACATCAAAAGGAAAAAGGAGGCATAATTTGTTTTTTGTTCTTTTTGGTTCATGCGGCCGTAGCACACAGCATATCAAATGGTTTTGGATCAATCACCACAAACAACCTCATGCTTCCACGGTGAACCAGGAACCCGTTCGTGCTCGTGTTCTAGCATTATTTCATTGAACCTCGGTGTTTCAAACGGTTAATCATTAACCGAAAGGGAATAATCTTTTCTCATCGGTAGATTAGATTGGTTAATATTATATCCGTGTTTGTGTGACAATCCGACTTTTCGAATTAACCTTGTTAACTGAAAATGGTTAGATCACAGGACCAATAAGTTATGTAAGGCCCAGTAAGGCCAAGGAGGGCACAATAAGGCCAAGGTAGGCCAATGAGGCCCAATAGTAGTTATGAGGCCCAATTGTATAGGAAGTAAGCCCAATCACAAACCTAAGGCCCAAAGGAGGCCCAATTTCAAATTCAAGGCCCAAGATAGGCCCAATTATATTTTGTGAGACCCAAGTAGACAGATGGTAGGCCCAATGGTACTTTAAGAAGCTATATGGGTTAACCTAGCCCAATAGCAATTTAATTGACTCAAATTGGGACTATTTGATATCTTCGGACTAAATCCGTTAACAGGAATTAGCAGAAATAATTTTAATTCAAGAATCAAATTAGAAGGTTTAAGTTTGAACATAATGGAGTATAGTACATTTAGATTATAAGAAATTGACTTATGATTAGATAAATTATACAATTTTGACTAGGAAAGTCAAAATTTGTCCACAAAAATTGGGGAAAATTGAAATTCAGGTTGTTTAAGTAGTAATGACCGAATTAATCAAGCTTGGGCGTGACATTGATGATCATTATCATCACCCAACAGTTATTAGTCGGTTTATTATCTGAATTAACTCCAATGGAAGTTTTAAAAACGAAACCGTCGCTATATCATTAGAGCTCTTATAATTCGACAATAACATCACAAATTGAGGTTCTCAGAACATCAATCGGCACCCTCAGGAACTATTTCACAAGCCAATTCGATACTAGAAGCCACGTGAAGAAGAACTCGATCAAGGGACGGCCGAACTCAAGCTTAGATTTGATCTTCATCAATTCTACATCCATACCGGTAAACATTCATTCCTAGACAACCTAAAAACTCCGACTAAAGGAATCCCTAACTCAATTTCATCCTACAAACTCGAATTGCACGAAATTGAGTTCTAGGGTTCATCATCTTTAACGTTTTGGGGGTCTCTGTTTAGATGAATTTGAAACATAAATTAAACTTTACAGAGAGTTTCGTGACTCTCTGTATATGGATAAACCTCATTCAATTTCTGAAAACCATAACCAATTCTATGAAAACGGTTTTTAGGGTTCTTAACATAAACCATTTTGGGGATTTCGATTGAGATTTGCTCGAAAATCAAATTAAACAGTACTATGAGCTTCAGAAAACCCCGATTGAAAGTAACCCTATGTTAGTTTTAAGAAATATTAACGAATTTAATGAGTTCGAATTCTTATGTTCTTTGATTAAAACGAATTGGAGATTTTGATCTAATCAGATGTGATAATCAAATTGTCATATACAGAGAGAGTCGAAATCATTTGTGGAATGAAAACCCTATGGATCTAGGAACGATTGATCATTACTTCGATCGATTTGGATTGGGTTTCCTCTAGTCGGTTTGGTTAACATAGGGGAACTCGATCAAGTAAGGTTAAAAGAATAAATTTGGAGTTTCTATTGCAAATGGGTAGTGGGCTAGACTGGTAGAGTGGGTGTGCTTAGAGGCAGAGGTCGCGGGTTCGAACCCGGCCTCTGCTTGTTTTTGAATTTTAAAACTAATTTTGTTTTTATCATAACTTCTTCATTTCAAACCCGATTTAATTCGTTCAAATTGCGTTGGAACCGTAACGAGAATACGAACGTGTTGAAATGATAAAATCCATATTTTAATCCGAACACGAAATCGCGTATAATTACGTTTAATTAAATAAAATCAAATGTGATTTTATTTAAACGATTTCAAAAGCACGCGTACTTTCGTATGCCTAAATTCTCACACTCTAACATACGTATGTTGATACGTATGTGATTTCAAGCACAAAACGGCAATCCGAATAACTTTAGGTTCTTATTTAAATCACAGATTCTTCGTAGAGGATTTCTACGCAAGTTCACACGTATTTGATCATTCCACTATTATCAAAGGTGCGTACACGGCCCCTTTCTTATTTTAAACTGTTTTGGGGGAGAAAACATGTGCAACAAACTATTTTAGATACATATCACTTGCATGAGTTATCTGTTTACATTATGTGACAACATATCAACTTGAAAGTTCTTACACACCTCGAACCGTTTAGTTTGCTGTAATGCAAAGCGTGGTAGTTGGAAATAGATCTATTAGGTTTGACAAACCTCACCTGGTAGATGGGATCTACGCAGGTGTTTGACTGACCAAACACAATTTTTACTATTGTTGTGATAGACAATAGTGGCAAGGCGAAAACATGCTATAGCATGGCAACTAGTCAGCTTCGGTGTCGAACACGTATGTAAATAGTTTATATGACTAGCTATCATGACTGTGCAATTGTGATTATGTTATCTACAAACTTGTTATTCAAACTGATGTTTTGAACACTATGATTACTTAAAACCTGCGTTATGCACCAACCTTTGTGTTGACTTGATTTGCATGTTTTCTCAGGACTCTAAGGCGCGCGTAACAGCTGGCATGGACTAGGAAGATAGAGTCTCATGCATTATAAACACTTTGAACATTTGAATTTGAATATTTCAGTATTTTGATTTGTAATGTTTTACTTATCAACAGTTTATTGTTATTTGGTTTTAAAACGCTTCCGCAACTTTTTGTAAACTCTGAATGTTATGTTTTAAAGGCCAACGTATGTTTTGAAATTCATATAGAGGTCTTCGCTATGTCTAATGATCTGAGATCCTGGTTTGTCATGCTCCCAAACGGTGTGATTCCGTTAGTTGGAAATTGGGGGTGTGACAGATTGGTATCAGAGACACTCCTGTGCCGTTCGGGATGTGGGGCAAACCTCATCCAGGGCGATGAGTCCCGGGGGGTGTCTGGAGGACACCTTAGGCAGATCCTACACGCCAGAGAGGCTAGCGGGGCAAACCTCATCGAGGACGATGAGTCCCAAGGGGGGGTGTATGTGACACCTTAGGCAAATCCCACATCGGCCGTGGACAGGAGAGATCCTTGGTTCATATGTAATAACCCGCCTCTTATACCAACAACGCGTTTTCGGGCTTAATGGTAGTGGATGAGAGGAGAACTCCACAGTTAAGCGTGCTCAGGTGACAGCAATCCAGGATGGGTGACCCCCTGGGAAGTTTTCACCCGGGCGACCAAAAGCAAAGCCGTGAGCTATAATTTGGCAAAGCGGACAATATTGCTGGTAAAACGAGGCGGGGTGTTACACACATGTTTACACATACTGTTTAGAATTACATATGACATTATGTAATTGATTTGCTTACGCATTGCACTTACATATAATATTATGTAACAGGCATGGCATCATCATCGGTACCTTATATTGTCATTGATGATTCCGAGGATGAGGAGCCGATAGTTCCGGCACCACCATCATCACCACCACCACCTATTCCATCACCTCCACCGTATGGGATGGATGACTCAGACCCAGACGAGTATCCAGAGGAGGATCCAGACGAGGATCCAGAGGAGGATCCAGATGAGGATCCAGTTGAGGACCCGGATGAGGATCCGGAGGAGGCACCATGGGTGAATACTCAGGGACTCTATGCTGCAGGACCATCTACACATCCACCACCCGCACTAGATGCTCCTGAGCCTAAGAGGCAAAGGACGGACGCGGAGGAGATTGCCAAGTTGCGCGAGGACTTGGATGAGACAGAAGATAAGCTCATACAGAGATCTCAGGAGTTATGGGATGCCATTGAGAGGCAAGATGAACTTGCCCATCTAGTTCATGACATGCGGGATGAGATGATCAATTTGATTGGTCGTCTAGAAGAGTCAGAGAACCGAGAGGAGATTTTGGCGGGCAGGATTGAAGCTTTGGAGGACTTAGTGGTAGTTGAGAATGAGGAACAGGATGAGGATGAGGAGGAGGAACCAGCACCAGTTGCTGAGTCCAATCCTGAATCCACCGTCGAGGACGATTGATTATCTTTCATTTTTTTTCCTTGTTTTATTTAAACTTATTAGGAACGGGTTGTGTTCCTACATTAGTAGTTTGAAATTTTGTATTTCATTTCAAAAGTATTGTACTCAAAGAAAGTTTATATCTATTAAAGAGTTATCTTTTATTTCCAACAGCTGTGTTGATTTATATTACATGATGTGTTTGTTGTTTTACTTACACATGTTACATTGGATTTTGACTTCGTGCTAACACTTCTTATAAATAGGAAACTAATGGCTGAAGGAAACGTACATATGACTGTTGCTGAGCTCAATGAGCTAATCAACAACAGAGTTGCAGAGGCAATCGCACAGTATGCTCAGACTCACAACACGGGACCACAGGGTCCAGCTGGGGGATTGGTTAATCCCCAAGTTTGCACATTCAAGATGTTCTTGGACTGCAAACCTCACAACTTCAAAGGGTCGGAGGGGGCCATAGGACTTCTCCGATGGATTGAAAAGGCGGAGTCTGTGTTCGAAATGTGCAACTGCCCTGATGACAGCAAGGTGAAATTTGCTACTGGAACCTTGGAGGGTCCAGCACTGACTTGGTGGAACTCCAATGTTCAGACTCTGGGGTTGGGAGAAGCAAATGCATTGACATGGGACAACTTCAAAACTTTACTGCAAGAGGAGTACTGTCCTCGCAGTGAAATGCAGAAGTTGGAGGAGGAATACTGGCACCTCAAGATGGAGGGGTCAAACATTGAAGAGTACACAACCAGGTCACACGAGTTGGCCAGACTGCTACCACATATGGCTACTCCAGTTAGCAAGTGGATTGAGAGGTACATTGGGGGACTAGTGCCTCTGATCCAAGGGTTGGTTACTTCAACAAATCCCACCACTATCCAACAAGCTGTTCGTCTAGCGCATCAGCTTACTGATCAGGCAGTGTTACAGGGAACTCTGCCTAAGCGGACATCTGCTACCAAGGTAGGAGATCACAAGAGAAAGTGGGAAAGTAATAACTTCAAGGGTAACAACCAACAGCAGAACAGGAAGCAGGACTCAAACAAGTCCTATCATAATTCCAACAGTGGCCAGCAATCATCATCATCGGGGGGCTATATTGGTAAGCACCCCAAGTGCAACAGGTGTGGTTACCATCATGCGGGTAACCAATGTGACAGAGCGAAGTGCCAGAGGTGTGGCAAGATTGGGCATGCGGCTAAAGACTGTCGCGGAGAGCTGCAGAACAACCAAAACAACCAGAATAACAATCAAAACAACGCGCAGAAAGGTTGTTTTGAGTGCGGCAAGATGGGACATTTCAAGAAAGATTGCCCACAACTTAAGAAAGGCGGGGACAACAATGGTAATGGTAATGGAAATGGAAATGGTAATGGCAATGGCAACAACAACAACAACAATAACAACAACAACAACGGTGCTAGAGGAAGGGCGTTTGTGATTGGAGGACGTCAAGCGCGGGAGGATCCCAACATTGTTACGGGTACGTTCCTCTTAAATAATCACTATGCCTCTATGTTATTTGACACCGGTGCCGACCGGAGTTTTGTATCTAGTTCACTTGCTAAGTTGCTAAATGTTAGTCCCACTGCCTTAGATAGTCCCTATACTGTGGAATTAGCTGATGGTAAGTTGATTGTAGTAGAAAACATTTATAAGGGATGTATTCTTGATTTGATGGGTCAGACATTAGAGATTGATCTGATGCCTATTGCTTTAGGCAGTTTTGATGTAGTCATTGGCATGGACTGGTTGTCCAAGAACCAGGCTGAAATTGTATGCCATGAAAAGATTGTTCGCATACCCCTTCCGCAGGGAGAGACATTATATGTACAAGGCGAGAAGAGCAGTACGCCACTGCGTCTCATATCTTGTATGAAAGCACACAAGTGTCTACGTAAGGGTCATACAGCAGTTATAGCCCTTATAACTGAAAAGCCAGTGGCTGAGAAGAAGCTTGAAGATATACCAATAGTTTGTGAATATCCGGAGGTATTTCCAGAAGACTTGCCGGGATTACCGCCTATCAGACAGGTGGAGTTCCGAATCGATCTTACACCAGATGCAGCACCGATAGCTAGGGCGCCTTATCGACTTGCACCGTCAGAGATGCAAGAGTTATCCACACAATTGCAAGAATTGTTGGATAAGGTTTTTATACGACCTAGTTTTTCACCATGGGGAGCTCCAGTCTTGTTTGTAAAGAAGAAAGACGGGACTTTCCGTATGTGTATCGATTACCGGGAATTGAATAAGGTTACTATCAAGAACCGGTATCCGTTACCCAGGATTGACGATCTGTTCGATCAATTGCAAGGTTCGAGTTACTACTCGAAGATTGATCTCAGGTCGGGTTATCATCAACTAAGAGTCCAGGAGGAGGATATTCCGAAGACGGCATTCAGAACGCGCTATGGCCATTATGAGTTCTTGGTCATGCCATTTGGGTTGACAAACGCTCCAGCTGTATTCATGGATCTCATGAATCGTGTTTGTAAACCTTATCTGGATAAGTTTGTCATTGTTTTCATTGATGACATTCTCATCTATTCAAAGTCTGAGGAGGAACATGCTGAACATCTTCGATTACTGCTAGAGTTATTGAAACAGGATGCTAGAGTTCTCGAAATGTGATTTCTGGATGCGAGAAGTACAGTTCTTGGGGCATATAGTTAATGAAAAGGGTATACATGTTGATCCAGCGAAGATTGAAGCGATTAAGAATTGGGAAGCGCCAAAGACCCCTACTGAAGTACGACAGTTCCTTGGTTTGGCGGGTTATTATCGACGATTCATTGAAGGTTTCTCAAAGATCGCTCAACCACTTACAGCTCTTACGCACAAGGGAACAAAGTATAACTGGACTGATAAACAGGAAGCTGCATTCCAGTTATTGAAACAGAAACTCTGCAGTGCACCGATTCTGTCCTTACCGGAAGGAACGGAAGACTTTGCGGTGTATTGTGACGCATCTGGACAGGGTTTGGGATGTGTGTTGATGCAACGGGATAAAGTGATCGCTTATGCTTCCAGACAACTACGAACACACGAAAAGAATTACACTACTCATGACTTGGAGTTAGGAGCAGTGGTTTTTGCTTTGAAGATTTGGAGGCATTACTTGTATGGAACTAAGTGTACTATTTATACTGATCATAAGAGTTTGCAACATATCTTTGATCAGAAGGAGCTTAATATGAGGCAACGACGATGGGTTGAGTTGTTGAACGATTATGAGTGTGCGATTAAGTATCATCCGGGAAAGGCTAATGTAGTAGCTGATGCTCTAAGCAGAAAGGATACTTCAACAAGACGGGTTCGTGCACTTATGATGACGATACATACTGATTTACCTGACAAGGTACACAGTGCTCAGATTGAGGCTTTGAAAACGGAAAACTTAATACCGGAATCTTTACGAGGAATGGAAGAACAATTGAATATTAAACCTGATGGAATTCGTTATTTCATTGATCGAATGTGGATACCTTTGTATGGAGGTTTAAGGGAACTCGTGATGGACGAAGCGCACAAGTCCAGATATTCAGTCCATCCGGGATCAGACAAGATGTACCATGATTTGAAGGCACTGTATTGGTGGCCTCACATGAAAGCTGATATTGCTAAGTACGTTAGCAAATGTTTGACTTGTTCGAAAGTCAAAGTTGAATATCAGAAACCATCTGGTTTATTGCAACAACCAGAGATACCGATGTGGAAATGGGAACAGATTTCGATGGATTTCATTACTAAGTTACCCCGTACACCGAGTGGTTGTGATACGATATGGGTAATTGTCGATCGATTAACGAAATCTGCACACTTCTTAGCAATCAAGGAAACTGATAAGATGGAGAAACTGACTCGCATTTACATCAAGGAAGTAGTAGCACGGCATGGTGTGCCAATCTCTATCATATCAGATCGGGATGCCCGGTTTACTTCTAACTTTTGGAAATCTCTTCATAAGTCATTGGGGACTCGCTTGGATATGAGTACCGCCTATCATCCACAGACCGACGGTCAAAGTGAACGTACGATTCAAACGATCGAGGATATGTTACGAGCTTGTGTAATTGACTTTGGTGACAGCTGGGAGAATCATTTACCGTTGGTGGAATTCTCTTACAATAATAGTTATCATACAAGTATTCAAGCAGCACCGTTTGAAGCTTTGTATGGCCGCAAATGTCGTTCACCAGTGTGCTGGGCTGAGATTGGAGACAGTCAGCTTACAGGTCCTGAACTGGTGCACGAGACGACAGAGAAGATAGTTCAGATTCGGAACCGTATGGCAGCGGCTCGAGATCGTCAGAAGAGTTATGCAGACAAACGTCGCAAGCCGTTGGAATTTCAAGTAGGAGACCGAGTTCTTCTAAAGGTGTCACCTTGGAAAGGTGTGATACGATTCGGCAAGCGCGGCAAGCTTAGTCCACGTTACGTAGGACCTTTTGAGATCCTGAAAAGGATTGGTCCGGTTGCGTATCAACTCAAACTACCGGATGAACTCAGTGGAGTTCATGATGTCTTTCATGTATCAACTTAAAGAAATGTCTTTCTGACGAGACATTGATTGTACCGTTGGAAGAAATACAAGTAGATGAACAGTTACGATTCATTGAAGAACCGGCAGAAATCATGGACCGAGAGGTCAAACAACTGAAGCAAAGCAAGATTCCAATAGTCAAAGTCCGATGGAATTCAAGACGGGGTCCTGAATTCACATGGGAACGGGAAGACCAAATGATGAAGAAATATCCTCATCTATTCAAAACAGCTACTGCTAACACTGAGAGCGCACGTTAAATTTCGGGACGAAATTTCCTTCAACAAGGGGATGACGTAATGCTTTCACACATCAACACTGCAAATCTCAAACTGTAAGCACTAACATTTTATTCAATTGATTTGTTACAAACATTTGTGCTACATTGCATACTATATGTTTTATGTGCTACATTTCATATGTTACATGTTATGGTAGTACATACATGATTGGTTACACACATTTTGCTATGTGCGGGGTTGCATAGTACATACATTTTGCTATGTGCAGGGTTACATAGTACAAACAGTTTCAGACACTCACTATGTGTGAGGTTACACAACACAGTATGATCAAACACAAATAGTCACAGTTAGGTGAACTAACTAGTGTACACGCAAACAGTCACATTGAATGATCACAATTGAGTTGTGATGTTACAAGCATTAGACTTTGTGTGTGAGTACACACAAGCACACAGAATGATCAAATCACACTAACACGTACGATTTAAACTCGTAAGTAGTTTCCTGACTACTCTTAACACTTGCTAATTTTCGGGACGAAAATTCTTTCAACAAGGGGATGATGTGACAATCCGACTTTTCGAATTAACCTTGTTAACTGAAAATGGTTAGATCACAGGACCAATAAGTTATGTAAGGCCCAGTAAGGCCAAGGAGGGCCCAATAAGGCCAAGGTAGGCCAATGTGGCCCAATAGTAGTTATGAGGCCCAATTGTATAGGAAGTAAGCCCAATCACAAACCTAAGGCCCAAAGGAGGCCCAATTTCAAATTCAAGGCCCAAGATAGGCCCAATTATATTTTGTGAGACCCAAGTAGACAGATGGTAGGCCCAATGGTACTTTAAGAAGCTATATGGGTTAACCTAGCCCAATAACAATTTAATTGACTCAAATTGGGACTATTTGATATCTTCGGACTAAATCCGTTAACAGGAATTAGCAGAAATAATTTTAATTCAAGAATCAAATTAGAAGGTTTAAGTTTGAACATAATGGAGTATAGTACATTTAGATTATAAGAAATTGACTTATGATTAGATAAATTATACAATTTTGACTAGGAAAGTCAAAATTTGTCCACAAAAATTGGGGAAAATTGAAATTCAGGTTGTTTAAGTAGTAATGACCGAATTAATCAAGCTTGGGCGTGACATTGATGATCATTATCATCACCCAACAGTTATTAGTCGGTTTATTATCTGAATTAACTCCAATGGAAGTTTTAAAAACGAAACCGTCGCTATATCATTAGAGCTCTTATAATTCGACAATAACATCACAAATTGAGGTTCTCAGAACATCAATCGGCACCCTCAGGAACTATTTCACAAGCCAATTCGATACTAGAAGCCACGTGAAGAAGAACTCGATCAAGGGACGGCCGAACTCAAGCTTAGATTTGATCTTCATCAATTCTACATCCATACCGGTAAACATTCATTCCTAGACAACCTAAAAACTCCGACTAAAGGAATCCCTAACTCAATTTCATCCTACAAACTCGAATTGCACGAAATTGAGTTCTAGGGTTCATCATCTTTAACGTTTTGGGGGTCTCTGTTTAGATGAATTTGAAACATAAATTAAACTTTACAGAGAGTTTCGTGACTCTCTGTATATGGATAAACCTCATTCAATTTCTGAAAACCATAACCAATTCTATGAAAACGGTTTTAGGGTTCTTAACATAAACCATTTTGGGGATTTCGATTGAGATTTGCTCGAAAATCAAATTAAACAGTACTATGAGCTTCAGAAAACCCCGATTGAAAGTAACCCTATGTTAGTTTTAAGAAATATTAACGAATTTAATGAGTTCGAATTCTTATGTTCTTTGATTAAAACGAATTGGAGATTTTGATCTAATCAGATGTGATAATCAAATTGTCATATACAGAGAGAGTCGAAATCATTTGTGGAATGAAAACCCTATGGATCTAGGAACGATTGATCATTACTTCGATCGATTTGGATTGGGTTTCCTCTAGTCGGTTTGGTTAACATAGGGGAACTCGATCAAGTAAGGTTAAAAGAATAAATTTGGAGTTTCTATTGCAAATGGGTAGTGGGCTAGACTGGTAGAGTGGGTGTGCTTAGAGGCAGAGGTCGCGGGTTCGAACCCGGCCTCTGCTTGTTTTTGAATTTTAAAACTAATTTTGTTTTTATCATAACTTCTTTATTTCAAACCCGATTTAATTCGTTCAAATTGCGTTGGAACCGTAACGAGAATACGAACGTGTTGAAATGATAAAATCCATATTTTAATCCGAACACGAAATCGCGTATAATTACGTTTAATTAAATAAAATCAAATGTGATTTTATTTAAACGATTTCAAAAGCACGCGTACTTTCGTATGCCTAAATTCTCACACTCTAACATACGTATGTTGATACGTATGTGATTTCAAGCACAAAACGGCAATCTGAATAACTTTAGGTTATTATTTAAATCACAGATTCTTCGTAGAGGATTTCTACGCAAGTTCACACGTATTTGATCATTCCACTATTATCAAAGGTGCGTACACGGCCCCTTTCTTATTTTAAACTGTTTTGGGGGAGAAAACATGTGCAACAAACTATTTTAGATACATATCACTTGCATGAGTTATCTGTTTACATTATGTGACAACATATCAACTTGAAAGTCCTTACACACCTCGAACCGTTTAGTTTGCTGTAATGCAAAGCGTGGTAGTTGGAAATAGATCTATTAGGTTTGACAAACCTCACCTGGTAGATGGGATCTACGCAGGTGTTTGACTGACCAAACACAATTTTTACTATTGTTGTGATAGACAATAGTGGCAAGGCGAAAACATGCTATAGCATGGCAACTAGTCAGCTTCGGTGTCGAACACGTATGTAAATAGTTTATATGACTAGCTATCATGACTGTGCAATTGTGATTATGTTATCTACAAACTTGTTATTCAAACTGATGTTTTGAACACTATGATTACTTAAAACCTGCGTTATGCACCAACCTTTGTGTTGACTTGATTTGCATGTTTTCTCAGGACGCTAAGGCGCGCGTAACAGCTGGCATGGACTAGGAAGATAGAGTCTCATGCATTATAAACACTTTGAACATTTGAATTTGAATATTTCAGTATTTTGATTTGTAATGTTTTACTTATCAACAGTTTATTGTTATTTGGTTTTAAAACGCTTCCGCAACTTTTTGTAAACTCTGAATGTTATGTTTTAAAGGCCAACGTATGTTTTGAAATTCATATAGAGGTCTTCGCTATGTCTAATGATCTGAGATCCTGGTTTGTCATACTCCAAACGGTGTGATTCCGTTAGTTGGAAATTGGGGGTGTGACAGATTGGTATCAGAGACACTCCTGTGCCGTTCGGGATGTGGGCAAACCTCATCCAGGGCGATGAGTCCCGGGGGGTGTCTGGAGGACACCTTAGCAGATCCTACACGCCAGAGAGGCTAGCGGGGCAAACCTCATCGAGGACGATGAGTCCCAAGGGGGGGTGTATGTGACACCTTAGGCAAATCCCACATCGGCCGTGGACAGGAGAGATCCTTGGTTCATATGTAATAACCCGCCTCTTATACCAACAACGCGTTTTCGGGCTTAATGGTAGTGGATGAGAGGAGAACTCCACAGTTAAGCGTGCTCAGGTGACAGCAATCCAGGATGGGTGACCCCCTGGGAAGTTTTCACCGGGCGACCAAAAGCAAAGCCGTGAGCTATAATTTGGCAAAGCGGACAATATTGCTGGTAAAACGAGGCGGGGTGTTACACACATGTTTACACATACTGTTTAGAATTACATATGACATTATGTAATTGATTTGCTTACGCATTGCACTTACATATAATTATGTAACAGGCATGGCATCATCATCGGTACCTTATATTGTCATTGATGATTCCGAGGATGAGGAGCCGATAGTTCCGGCACCACCATCATCACCACCACCACCTATTCCATCACCTCCACCGTATGGGATGGATGACTCAGACCCAGACGAGTATCCAGAGGAGGATCCAGACGAGGATCCAGAGGAGGATCCAGATGAGGATCCAGTTGAGGACCCGGATGAGGATCCGGAGGAGGCACCATGGGTGAATACTCAGGGACTCTATGCTGCAGGACCATCTACACATCCACCACCCGCACTAGATGCTCCTGAGCCTAAGAGGCAAAGGACGGACGCGGAGGAGATTGCCAAGTTGCGCGAGGACTTGGATGAGACAGAAGATAAGCTCATACAGAGATCTCAGGAGTTATGGGATGCCATTGAGAGGCAAGATGAACTTGCCCATCTAGTTCATGACATGCGGGATGAGATGATCAATTGATTGGTCGTCTAGAAGAGTCAGAGAACCGAGAGGAGATTTTGGCGGGCAGGATTGAAGCTTTGGAGGACTTAGTGGTAGTTGAGAATGAGGAACAGGATGAGGATGAGGAGGAGGAACCAGCACCAGTTGTTGAGTCCAATCCTGAATCCACCGTCGAGGACGATTGATTATCTTTCATTTTTTTCCTTGTTTTATTTAAACTTATTAGGAACGGGTTGTGTTCCTACATTAGTAGTTTGAAATTTTGTATTTCATTTCAAAAGTATTGTACTCAAAGAAAGTTTATATCTATTAAAGAGTTATCTTTTATTTCCAACAGCTGTGTTGATTTATATTACATGATGTGTTTGTTGTTTTACTTACACATGTTACATTGGATTTTGACTTCGTGCTAACACTTCTTATAAATAGGAAACTAATGGCTGAAGGAAACGTACATATGACTGTTGCTGAGCTCAATGAGCTAATCAACAACAGAGTTGCAGAGGCAATCGCACAGTATGCTCAGACTCACAACACGGGACCACAGGGTCCAGCTGGGGGATTGGTTAATCCCAAGTTTGCACATTCAAGATGTTCTTGGACTGCAAACCTCACAACTTCAAAGGGTCGGAGGGGGCCACAGGACTTCTCCGATGGATTGAAAAGGCGGAGTCTGTGTTCGAAATGTGCAACTGCCCTGATGACAGCAAGGTGAAATTTGCTACTGGAACCTTGGAGGGTCCAGCACTGACTTGGTGGAACTCCAATGTTCAGACTCTGGGGTTGGGAGAAGCAAATGCATTGACATGGGACAACTTCAAAACTTTACTGCAAGAGGAGTACTGTCCTCGTAGTGAAATGCAGAAGTTGGAGGAGGAATACTGGCACCTCAAGATGGAGGGGTCAAACATTGAAGAGTACACAACCAGGTCACACGAGTTGGCCAGACTGCTACCACATATGGCTACTCCAGTTAGCAAGTGGATTGAGAGGTACATTGGGGGACTAGTGCCTCAGATCCAAGGGTTGGTTACTTCAGCAAATCCCACCACTATCCAACAAGCTGTTCGTCTAGCGCATCAGCTTACTGATCAGGCAGTGTTACAGGGAACTCTGCCTAAGCGGACATCTGCTACCAAGGTAGGAGATCACAAGAGAAAGTGGGAAAGTAATAACTTCAAGGGTAACAACCAACAGCAGAACAGGAAGCAGGACTCAAACAAGTCCTATCATAATTCCAACAGTGGCCAGCAATCATCATCATCGGGGGGCTATATTGGTAAGCACCCCAAGTGCAACAGGTGTGGTTACCATCATGCGGGTAACCAATGTGACAGAGCGAAGTGCCAGAGGTGTGGCAAGATTGGGCATGCGGCTAAAGACTGTCGCGGAGAGCTGCAGAACAACCAAAACAACCAGAATAACAATCAAAACAACGCGCAGAAAGGTTGTTTTGAGTGCGGCAAGATGGGACATTTCAAGAAAGATTGCCCACAACTTAAGAAAGGCGGAGACAACAATGGTAATGGTAATGGAAATGGAAATGGTAATGGCAATGGCAACAACAACAACAACAACAACAATAACAACAACAACAACGGTGCTAGAGGAAGGGCGTTTGTGATTGGAGGACGTCAAGCGCGGGAGGATCCCAACATTGTTACGGGTACGTTCCTCTTAAATAATCACTATGCCTCTATGTTATTTGACACCGGTGCCGACCGGAGTTTTGTATCTAGTTCACTTGCTAAGTTGCTAAATGTTAGTCCCACTGCCTTAGATAGTCCCTATACTGTGGAATTAGCTGATGGTAAGTTGATTGTAGTAGAAAACATTTATAAGGGATGTATTCTTGATTTGATGGGTCAGACATTAGAGATTGATCTGATGCCTATTGCTTTAGGCAGTTTTGATGTAGTCATTGGCATGGACTGGTTGTCCAAGAACCAGGCTGAAATTGTATGCCATGAAAAGATTGTTCGCATACCCCTTCCGCAGGGAGAGACATTATATGTACAAGGCGAGAAGAGCAGTACGCCACTGCGTCTCATATCTTGTATGAAAGCACACAAGTGTCTACGTAAGGGTCATACAGCAGTTATAGCCCTTATAACTGAAAAGCCAGTGGCTGAGAAGAAGCTTGAAGATATACCAATAGTTTGTGAATATCCGGAGGTATTTCCAGAAGACTTGCCGGGATTACCGCCTATCAGACAGGTGGAGTTCCGAATCGATCTTACACCAGATGCAGCACCGATAGCTAGGGCGCCTTATCGACTTGCACCGTCAGAGATGCAAGAGTTATCCACACAATTGCAAGAATTGTTGGATAAGGGTTTTATACGACCTAGTTTTTCACCATGGGGAGCTCCAGTCTTGTTTGTAAAGAAGAAAGACGGGACTTTCCGTATGTGTATCGATTACCGGGAATTGAATAAGGTTACTATCAAGAACCGGTATCCGTTACCCAGGATTGACGATCTGTTCGATCAATTGCAAGGTTCGAGTTACTACTCGAAGATTGATCTCAGGTCGGGTTATCATCAACTAAGAGTCCAGGAGGAGGATATTCCGAAGACGGCATTCAGAACGCGCTATGGCCATTATGAGTTCTTGGTCATGCCATTTGGGTTGACAAACGCTCCAGCTGTATTCATGGATCTCATGAATCGTGTTTGTAAACCTTATCTGGATAAGTTTGTCATTGTTTTCATTGATGACATTCTCATCTATTCAAAGTCTGAGGAGGAACATGCTGAACATCTTCGATTACTGCTAGAGTTATTGAAACAGGATGCTAGAGTTCTCGAAATGTGATTTCTGGATGCGAGAAGTACAGTTCTTGGGGCATATAGTTAATGAAAAGGGTATACATGTTGATCCAGCGAAGATTGAAGCGATTAAGAATTGGGAAGCGCCAAAGACCCCTACTGAAGTACGACAGTTCCTTGGTTTGGCGGGTTATTATCGACGATTCATTGAAGGTTTCTCAAAGATCGCTCAACCACTTACAGCTCTTACGCACAAGGGAACAAAGTATAACTGGACTGATAAACAGGAAGCTGCATTCCAGTTATTGAAACAGAAACTCTGCAGTGCACCGATTCTGTCCTTACCGGAAGGAACGGAAGACTTTGCGGTGTATTGTGACGCATCTGGACAGGGTTTGGGATGTGTGTTGATGCAACGGGATAAAGTGATCGCTTATGCTTCCAGACAACTACGAACACACGAAAAGAATTACACTACTCATGACTTGGAGTTAGGAGCAGTGGTTTTTGCTTTGAAGATTTGGAGGCATTACTTGTATGGAACTAAGTGTACTATTTATACTGATCATAAGAGTTTGCAACATATCTTTGATCAGAAGGAGCTTAATATGAGGCAACGACGATGGGTTGAGTTGTTGAACGATTATGAGTGTGCGATTAAGTATCATCCGGGAAAGGCTAATGTAGTAGCTGATGCTCTAAGCAGAAAGGATACTTCAACAAGACGGGTTCGTGCACTTATGATGACGATACATACTGATTTACCTGACAAGGTACACAGTGCTCAGATTGAGGCTTTGAAAACGGAAAACTTAATACCGGAATCTTTACGAGGAATGGAAGAACAATTGAATATTAAACCTGATGGAATTCGTTATTTCATTGATCGAATGTGGATACCTTTGTATGGAGGTTTAAGGGAACTCGTGATGGACGAAGCGCACAAGTCCAGATATTCAGTCCATCCGGGATCAGACAAGATGTACCATGATTTGAAGGCACTGTATTGGTGGCCTCACATGAAAGCTGATATTGCTAAGTACGTTAGCAAATGTTTGACTTGTTCGAAAGTCAAAGTTGAATATCAGAAACCATCTGGTTTATTGCAACAACCAGAGATACCGATGTGGAAATGGGAACAGATTTCGATGGATTTCATTACTAAGTTACCCCGTACACCGAGTGGTTGTGATACGATATGGGTAATTGTCGATCGATTAACGAAATCTGCACACTTCTTAGCAATCAAGGAAACTGATAAGATGGAGAAACTGACTCGCATTTACATCAAGGAAGTAGTAGCACGGCATGGTGTGCCAATCTCTATCATATCAGATCGGGATGCCCGGTTTACTTCTAACTTTTGGAAATCTCTTCATAAGTCATTGGGGACTCGCTTGGATATGAGTACCGCCTATCATCCACAGACCGACGGTCAAAGTGAACGTACGATTCAAACGATCGAGGATATGTTACGAGCTTGTGTAATTGACTTTGGTGACAGCTGGGAGAATCATTTACCGTTGGTGGAATTCTCTTACAATAATAGTTATCATACAAGTATTCAAGCAGCACCGTTTGAAGCTTTGTATGGCCGCAAATGTCGTTCACCAGTGTGCTGGGCTGAGATTGGAGACAGTCAGCTTACAGGTCCTGAACTGGTGCACGAGACGACAGAGAAGATAGTTCAGATTCGGAACCGTATGGCAGCGGCTCGAGATCGTCAGAAGAGTTATGCAGACAAACGTCGCAAGCCGTTGGAATTTCAAGTAGGAGACCGAGTTCTTCTAAAGGTGTCACCTTGGAAAGGTGTGATACGATTCGGCAAGCGCGGCAAGCTTAGTCCACGTTACGTAGGACCTTTTGAGATCCTGAAAAGGATTGGTCCGGTTGCGTATCAACTCAAACTACCGGATGAACTCAGTGGAGTTCATGATGTCTTTCATGTATCAAACTTAAAGAAATGTCTTTCTGACGAGACATTGATTGTACCGTTGGAAGAAATACAAGTAGATGAACAGTTACGATTCATTGAAGAACCGGCAGAAATCATGGACCGAGAGGTCAAACAACTGAAGCAAAGCAAGATTCCAATAGTCAAAGTCCGATGGAATTCAAGACGGGGTCCTGAATTCACATGGGAACGGGAAGACCAAATGATGAAGAAATATCCTCATCTATTCAAAACAGCTACTGCTAACACTGAGAGCGCACGTTAAATTTCGGGACGAAATTTCCTTCAACAAGGGGATGACGTAATGCTTTCACACATCAACACTGCAAATCTCAAACTGTAAGCACTAACATTTTATTCAATTGATTTTGTTACAAACATTTGTGCTACATTGCATACTATATGTTTTATGTGCTACATTTCATATGTTACATGTTATGGTAGTACATACATGATTGGTTACACACATTTTGCTATGTGCGGGGTTGCATAGTACATACATTTTGCTATGTGCAGGGTTACATAGTACAAACAGTTTCAGACACTCACTATGTGTGAGGTTACACAACACAGTATGATCAAACACAAATAGTCACAGTTAGGTGAACTAACTAGTGTACACGCAAACAGTCACATTGAATGATCACAATTGAGTTGTGATGTTACAAGCATTAGACTTTGTGTGTGAGTACACACAAGCACACAGAATGATCAAATCACACTAACACGTACGATTTAAACTCGTAAGTAGTTTCCTGACTACTCTTAACACTTGCTAATTTTCGGGACGAAAATTCTTTCAACAAGGGGATGATGTGACAATCCGACTTTTCGAATTAACCTTGTTAACTGAAAATGGTTAGATCACAGGACCAATAAGTTATGTAAGGCCCAGTAAGGCCAAGGAGGGCCCAATAAGGCCAAGGTAGGCCAATGAGGCCCAATAGTAGTTATGAGGCCCAATTGTATAGGAAGTAAGCCCAATCACAAACCTAAGGCCCAAAGGAGGCCCAATTTCAAATTCAAGGCCCAAGATAGGCCCAATTATATTTTGTGAGACCCAAGTAGACAGATGGTAGGCCCAATGGTACTTTAAGAAGCTATATGGGTTAACCTAGCCCAATAACAATTTAATTGACTCAAATTGGGACTATTTGATATCTTCGGACTAAATCCGTTAACAGGAATTAGCAGAAATAATTTTAATTCAAGAATCAAATTAGAAGGTTTAAGTTTGAACATAATGGAGTATAGTACATTTAGATTATAAGAAATTGACTTATGATTAGATAAATTATACAATTTTGACTAGGAAAGTCAAAATTTGTCCACAAAAATTGGGGAAAATTGAAATTCAGGTTGTTTAAGTAGTAATGACCGAATTAATCAAGCTTGGGCGTGACATTGATGATCATTATCATCACCCAACAGTTATTAGTCGGTTTATTATCTGAATTAACTCCAATGGAAGTTTTAAAAACGAAACCGTCGCTATATCATTAGAGCTCTTATAATTCGACAATAACATCACAAATTGAGGTTCTCAGAACATCAATCGGCACCCTCAGGAACTATTTCACAAGCCAATTCGATACTAGAAGCCACGTGAAGAAGAACTCGATCAAGGGACGGCCGAACTCAAGCTTAGATTTGATCTTCATCAATTCTACATCCATACCGGTAAACATTCATTCCTAGACAACCTAAAAACTCCGACTAAAGGAATCCCTAACTCAATTTCATCCTACAAACTCGAATTGCACGAAATTGAGTTCTAGGGTTCATCATCTTTAACGTTTTGGGGGTCTCTGTTTAGATGAATTTGAAACATAAATTAAACTTTACAGAGAGTTTCGTGACTCTCTGTATATGGATAAACCTCATTCAATTTCTGAAAACCATAACCAATTCTATGAAAACGGTTTTTAGGGTTCTTAACATAAACCATTTTGGGGATTTCGATTGAGATTTGCTCGAAAATCAAATTAAACAGTACTATGAGCTTCAGAAAACCCCGATTGAAAGTAACCCTATGTTAGTTTTAAGAAATATTAACGAATTTAATGAGTTCGAATTCTTATGTTCTTTGATTAAAACGAATTGGAGATTTTGATCTAATCAGATGTGATAATCAAATTGTCATATACAGAGAGAGTCGAAATCATTTGTGGAATGAAAACCCTATGGATCTAGGAACGATTGATCATTACTTCGATCGATTTGGATTGGGTTTCCTCTAGTCGGTTTGGTTAACATAGGGGAACTCGATCAAGTAAGGTTAAAAGAATAAATTTGGAGTTTCTATTGCAAATGGGTAGTGGGCTAGACTGGTAGAGTGGGTGTGCTTAGAGGCAGAGGTCGCGGGTTCGAACCCGGCCTCTGCTTGTTTTTGAATTTTAAAACTAATTTTGTTTTTATCATAACTTCTTCATTTCAAACCCGATTTAATTCGTTCAAATTGCGTTGGAACCGTAACGAGAATACGAACGTGTTGAAATGATAAAATCCATATTTTAATCCGAACACGAAATCGCGTATAATTACGTTTAATTAAATAAAATCAAATGTGATTTTATTTAAACGATTTCAAAAGCACGCGTACTTTCGTATGCCTAAATTCTCACACTCTAACATACGTATGTTGATACGTATGTGATTTCAAGCACAAAACGGCAATCCGAATAACTTTAGGTTATTATTTAAATCACAGATTCTTCGTAGAGGATTTCTACGCAAGTTCACACGTATTTGATCATTCCACTATTATCAAAGGTGCGTACACGGCCCCTTTCTTATTTTAAACTGTTTTGGGGGAGAAAACATGTGCAACAAACTATTTTAGATACATATCACTTGCATGAGTTATCTGTTTACATTATGTGACAACATATCAACTTGAAAGTCCTTACACACCTCGAACCGTTTAGTTTGCTGTAATGCAAAGCGTGGTAGTTGGAAATAGATCTATTAGGTTTGACAAACCTCACCTGGTAGATGGGATCTACGCAGGTGTTTGACTGACCAAACACAATTTTTACTATTGTTGTGATAGACAATAGTGGCAAGGCGAAAACATGCTATAGCATGGCAACTAGTCAGCTTCGGTGTCGAACACGTATGTAAATAGTTTATATGACTAGCTATCATGACTGTGCAATTGTGATTATGTTATCTACAAACTTGTTATTCAAACTGATGTTTGAACACTATGATTACTTAAAACCTGCGTTATGCACCAACCTTTGTGTTGACTTGATTTGCATGTTTTCTCAGGACGCTAAGCCGCGCGTAACAGCTGGCATGGACTAGGAAGATAGAGTCTCATGCATTATAAACACTTTGAACATTTGAATTTGAATATTTCAGTATTTTGATTTGTAATGTTTTACTTATCAACAGTTTATTGTTATTTGGTTTTAAAACGCTTCCACAACTTTTTGTAAACTCTGAATGTTATGTTTTAAAGGCCAACGTATGTTTTGAAATTCATATAGAGGTCTTCGCTATGTCTAATGATCTGAGATCCTGGTTTGTCATGCTCCCAAACGGTGTGATTCCGTTAGTTGGAAATTGGGGGTGTGACAGTTTGTATGTTTGTAACCATGATCCTGATTGGGAACTTTAAAAGTGTTAAAGTTTGAAACCCTAATTCCGCTGCGTTATATTAAATATGGATTTAATATAGTAATTGGTCAAACTTGTTTTTACCTAAAAGTCAAACCGAATAACACCAATATTCCCAACAGTGGTATCAGAGCCACGCTTACAACATGCAAATCGGATCCGGTCAGTTTAACCGGTTATATATCACATACTCTAAATTGTCTGATATTTTGAGTTTCTGATCCAGATATAGATCTGAATAATTATTTGGGTAAAATTATTTATTTGGTCAAAGTTATAATTGACCAAAAGAATTACCCAGCTTAATTATAAAATTATGATTGAATATATAAATCAGGCCCGACCTTGTGTTTGTTTGGTTGTTTAATTTTTCAGTTTTGGTTTATTATGGTTTGGCCCATTTTGATGGCTCAAAGTTGTAATAGAATATGGTTTGTATTTTCCCGTTATGTATTTCAATTTCTTGTAAATATTGTAATGACAAAAGACCTGAAGACAAAACTGAAGAATCAAGATCAAGAAGCACGGATCTGGAGGTTAGTGGGAGCAGCTCAAGATCACAAGATGCACTGGATTCATCATTGTGGTTAATTTTGTGTTTTGACCCCATGACCTAGTTTGTTTTGCTACTTGGCTCTAGCAAAATCAAACACAATTTGGCCTTACGATTTACATATTTATTTCATTTGATATTGTGGTTGCTTTATCTTATAAATGTTATAACATACCAACCAAATACCAAAAAGGTTTTAAAAGGAGTTTTAAAACATAATCGCAATAAAATGTAACAAGTTCAAAAACTAATCAATTTTGTAACTTGTAAAAGTTTTATAAAACAAATGGTTTGTTTTGAAAAATATAACCAATGAGTTTCTACAATCTAAAATTGTTTTAAAACTCAGAAACTTAATAGATTAACTATTAACTTTTGAATGGTTATACAAGTCGCGACAAACTTAGTTTTAATAGGTTATTTAAAATTAAGTGTCCTGAGAGATGAAAGGGTTCATCACAAAGTCACGACATTAAATATAGTAAAACTGGTTTTTACAACGCACATATGATTAGATCATTCGTTGTGTTTGACCATTATTCGGTAAACACTAAAATTGGATCCCATATATATAAAATCATTAGTCTATGCTATCCTATTATAAGGGACACTTGGGGCATAATGCGAAACACCAGTGTTTGGAGCCACAACACCGCACTTGGTGCGAAGTATGTCCTCCAAGGTGCAAGAGTTTCGTTGACACATCCGGCTCTTCCACATGTACCTGTTTTAGGACGACTATTACTTTCATGTCTTGTTACGTGCCACAGCTGTCTGGAAATGAAAGTGAGCATAGATGAGGCTAAACGTATCACTAAATAGACAAGTTGTCTTAGTGGCCTCATACTTGAGAGTTGTACATTTCTCACAATTGACAAACATTGCCAGTCTACCTAATATCACTTACTAACGTTGTGTGCCACAGCTGCCTTTAGTAACTGATACTGCTAGATTCTCAATCCTTATTCTTATTACTGTTAATGGGTCATTAATTAAATAAGGAATTAAACATCAAAATACAAATTATTTATTTTTGCTTACATTAATAGAAGTCTCATGAAAACAACTCCTCCTTCGCTCTCAAGTCTAATGGAAGGTCCAGTTCCTAACGAGCCTGAGGGTAATACGGCTGCTGCCCGTAAAGCCTGGGAAAAGCATAACGAGGATGCCATTGAGGTAGCCTGCCTTATGCAAGCCACTATGTCTTCTGATCTTCAGAAGAACATGGAAGACATGAGTGCCTTTGACATGATCCAGCAACTTACAGGCATGTTTCAGAAACAAGCCTGTCAAGAACTCTATGACACCATGAAGCAGCTTATTGGCTGCAAAATGCAAGAAGGCTCGTCAGTTAGTGCTCATGTGCTTACGATGAAAGGGTACATCGACCAACTGAGTAAACTTGGTTACCCCCTGTCAAACAAAATGGCAGCGGATTTCATCTTGAACTCTCTCCCAAAGTCTTACAACCCGTTCGTAATGAATTTCAATATGAATGCTTGGGAGAAGACTGTGCCTGAACTGCATGGGATGCAGAAGACGGCTGAGATGAATGTACCAAGCAAGGTCAATCAGGTATTGACTGTTTGATCTACTGGTGTTAGAAAGCCCAATCCCAAAAAACGGGGTTATAACAGCAAGGGCAAGAATAAAGCTATTGTTGCTGCCAAGCATGCCACCAACAAAGCCAAGCCAATTACCAAAGCACCAACCTCTGAGGAACGTCAATGCTTTGAATGCAACAAGATGGGGCATTGGAGGCGTAATTTCCCTGCATATCTGGCTAAGCTGAGGATGAACAAGGCCAATGGTGCAGGCCCTTCAGGTATCTCTATTTATGTTATTGAACTTTTTACTGTTTCCAGCAACACATGGGTGTTTGACACTGGATGTGGTTACCACATTATTAATGTCTTGCAGGAACCTGAAAAGTGGAAGAAACTGAAACAAGGCGACATGGAGCTCATCGTTGGTGATGGGAAAAGAGTACCAGTTCTTGCAACTGGGACATATCATCTTACATGTCCTTCTGGCCTTGTACTTATTTTGAATAATTGTTTGTTTGCACCTGGTTTGACCAGAAACATTATTTCAGTTTCTTTATTGTTTGAACAAGGATTTAAGTACGTTTTTAATGGTATTGCTATATCTGCCTACTTAAATGATGTCTTTTATTTTGAGGCTAAACCTCGAAATGGTATTTATGAAATAGATGTTCAACCAAACAATAACATATACAATCTTTCTAAACGTATCAAATTTGGCATTAATGATACATTTCTATGGCATTGTAGACTTGGCCACATAAGCAAATCTCGCATAAAAAGGCTCCAGTCTGAGGGGATTCTTGAATCCACTGGACAAGACTCCTTTGATGACTGTGAATCTTGCTTTGCTGGCAAACTCACTAGAGATCCCTTCACCCATGTTGGTGAACGAGCAAAAGATCTGTTAGCACTCATACATATTGATGTGTGTGGTCCTTTCAGAACCATGTCTAGAAATCATGAAAGATACTTCGTTTCATTCATTGATGATTATAGTCGATATGCATATGTTTATCTAATGAAGCATAAGCATGAAACCTTTGAAAAGTTCAAATAATTTCAAAACAAAGTACAGAACCAACTCGGTAAAACAATTAAGGCACTTCGATCAGATCGAGGTGGCGAATATCTCAGCTTAGAGTTCATCAATCATCTTAAAGAACGTGGAATTGTTTCACAACCCACTCCTCCTGGAACATCCCAACTTAAGGGCGTAAGCGAGAGGAGAAATCGCACCCTACTTGATATGGTCCGATCGATGATGTGTAGAACTAACTTGTGTCACTCCTTTTGGAGTTTTGCTCTTATGACCGCCGCCCGCATTGTAAATCTGGCACCGACTAAGAAGGTAAACAAAACACCATATGATATATGGTTTGGCACTAAAACCAATTTGTCTTACCTTAGGGTATGGGGATGCGATGCATATGTCACTAGAGATTCTGATGACAAGCTTGATCCTCGAGGCGAAAAGGTTGTTTTCGTCGGATACCATAACAGAAGCGGATATTATTTCTACCATCCTGATGCAAACTTGATTTCCATTAAAAGGAAGGGCCACTTTCTCGAGAAAGAATTTCTTGATCGAGGAACTGGAAGCAATATTGTGGATCTTGAAGAAATTCGAGAACCACAAACAACCGCTGACGAAGTCGGAACGTCTGATCAATAAGAAGTTGTTGCTAATAAATCAGACATAAACACAAGCATTCGTAGAAGTAGCAGGACTCGCCATGCTCCTGATAGATACCTTTGGCATCTTGATGGTTCTGAAGTCCTGGTAGTAGTTGAGCCTGATGACGAACCTACTAACTACAAATCTGCTATATCAGATCCAGAATCTGCGAAATGGCTCGATGCCATGAATTCCGAGATGCAATCCATGCGTGACAATCAAGTCTGGGACTTGGTTGAACTACACCCCGGTTCACGGGCAGTAGGGAGCAAATGGATTTTCAAGAGAAAAACTGACATGCATGGAAATGTTCATACCTATAAAGCACGGCTTGTTGCAAAGGTGTCACACCCCCAATTTTCAACTAACGGAATCATACCGTTTGGGACGTGACAAACCAGGATCTCAGATCATTAGACATAACGAAGACCTCCATATGATTTTCAAACATACTTTGGTCTAAAACTGTAATATCAAAGTTCTAACGTTGCGGAAGCGTTTTTAAAACAATAACAAACATAACGGTTTGAACACTGTAAATTACAAAGCAAAGTCTCAAATGTTTAAATCGAAAACAATAGGAATGTAAAATATGCATGCAACTCGATCTCCTAGTCCATGCTTGCTTGATCTTGTATCTTAACGTCCTGAGAAAACATGTAAATCAAGTTAACACAAAGGTTGGTGCATACATAGGTTTAAGTATTCACAAATGTTTGAAACAACTGTTTGAACAAAATGTTTGCAGATAACATAATCACACATGCATAGTCATGATAGCTAGTCATTTGTACTATTTACATAAGTGGTCGACACCGAAGCTGACTGTTAGAATGTGATTTGCCTTTCCCACTATTGTCTAGCACAAACAATAGTAATGTGAATTGGCTAGTCAAACACTTGCGTAGACCTACAATCTACCAAGTGAGGTTTGTCAAACCTAATAGATCTATTTCCAACTACCACGCTTTGCACTACGGCAAACTAAACGGTTCGATATGTAAGGACTTGTAATGCTATGTTTGCACTTATAGTAAATAGCTAACTCATGCAAGTGATATGTATCTAAAAGCTTTGTTTGCACATGTTTTATCCCCCAAAACAGTAAAATAAGAAAAGGGGTCGTGTACGCACCTTTGATTGTGAGTAGAATGATCAAACACACGTGCAATCGCGTAAATAATCCTCTACGAAGAATCTGTGTTTAAACAATAACGTTCTGTTATTCGGGATGTCGTTTTGTGTTTGATATCACATACGTGTCAACACACGTATGTTAGATTGTTAAAATCATGCATACGTAAGTACGCGTGACTTTAAAACCGTTTAATTAAATCATATAACCGTATATGATTTTATTTAAATATGCGTAATTATACGCGATTATGTTTTCGGTCTAAAATGTGAATTTTATTATTTTATTTGGTTCGGGATTCCGTTTTAGTTCCAACGCAACTTGAATGGGTTAAAACGAAGTTCGAATGAATAAGTTATGCTTAAAATACTCAAAATAGTTCAAGAATCAAAAATAGGTGGAGGCTGGGTCCGAACCCGTGACCTCCAAGTCCACACACATGCTCCCAACCATCTCCTCTGTTTCAAATTTGTTAACAGACTCCATTTTAGATGTTTTTATATAACAAAGGGTCGGTTTCCCTTTGGTTTTTATTAAACCGAACCACTAGTTCGCAATTGAACCCAAATTCGAAACAAATCAAATCTGTTATCTTGGGGCTATTGTTTCAGAGATTCATGCGAACCAGGGGTGGCTTTTAATTCAACCAAAGACTCAATTAAAAGACCCAATTCAGTCCCGAACAGAGTCGGTTTCGAATGACTCGAACCTCGACTCAACCGAATCAAATTCGATACTATTGAATGGAATTATCTTAGGGGCATGCTAAGTCGCATGTTTTAGGTGGTGTAGGGATTGATTATTACCTGATTTGATCTCGAATGGATGTGATTTGACTTGAAGGTGGTGTTCGGCCTAGGTCTCGATCGAATTCCTCAACCAGCTACTGTGAGATCGAATTGTTGTGTGCAAGGGACTCTAAAGGAGCCGACTAGAGTTTCTGTATGATCAATTTCGTGAAATGTGATCGAATTCTTTGGTTTCACATCTCCTAGTAACGGTTTAACACTTTAACTCATTAATTGGTGTTAATTCGACGATTGGTGATCTAGTAACGTATATCAGTTGTTAGTAATGATCAATGGGATGATTTAGGATATTTTAATTTGAGTGTAACTGATTATTAAGGTGAAATTCGACTTTCAATTGATTTCTAGGACGGATTTTGACTTTTATAGTCAAAATTCTTTATATTTTAACTTAATTACAACTAAACCATTGTAATTTTGATGTTTATGATTTGTTTTGTTCACTTCTAACCCTCGTAGTTGTTTGTATTAACATTTTGTGTCATTTCGGTTAGTTCCGGTTTAACTGAGTTAATCCGGAAATGCCGGATTGTCACATCATCCCCTTGTTGAAGGAATTTTTGTCCCGAAAATTGCTAGATATTAGAAGTAGTTAGGAAACTACTTGCGGTTTCAAATTGCAAGTGTTAGTGTGATGTTTGATCATTTTGTGTGCTTGTGTATACTCACACACAAGGTTCAATGTTTGTACATCACACCTAAGTGTGATTGTTCTATGTAACTGTTTGCGTGCACACCAGTTAGTACACCTAACTGTGACTGTTTGTGTTTGATCATACTGTGCAGTTGTTTGAAACTAATTGTGTATGTACTACCATAACATGTAACATATGAAATGTAGCACATAAAATGTAATGTAGTAAAAATGTTTGTAACAAAACCAATTGCATAAAGTGTTTGTGCTTACAGTTTGAAATCTGAAGTGTTGATGTGTGAAGCATCACGTCATCCCCTTGTTGAAGGAAATTTCGTCCCGAAATTTAACGTGTCTTGACAGTGTTTGCAGTTGTCGTTTTGAACAGATGAGGATACTTCTTCATCATTTGATCTTCCCTTTACCATGTGAATTCAGGACCACGTCTTGAATTCCACCGGACTTTGACTATCGGAATCTTGCTCTGTTTGAGTTGTTTGACCTCTCGGTCCATGATTTCCGCTGGTTCTTCAATGAATTGTAACTTTTCGTCCACTTGTATTTCCTCAAGAGGTACAATCAATGTCTCATCAGAAAGACATTTCTTCAAGTTTGAAACATGAAAGACATCATGAACTCCACTGAGTTCATCCGGTAGTTGAAGTTGATACGCAACCGGACCAATCCTTTTCAGAATTTCAAAAGGTCCTACGTAACGTGGGCTACGCTTCCCGCGCTTGCCGAATCGTATTACACCTTTCCAAGGTGATACTTTCAGAAGAACTCGGTCTCCTACTTGAAATTCCAACGGTTTACGACGTTTATCAGCGTAACTCTTTTGTCAATCCCGAGCCGCTGCCATACGATTAAGGATTTGAACTATCTTCTCTGTCGTTTCGTGTACTAGTTCAGGACCTGTAATCTGACTGTCACCAATTTCAGCCCAGTAAACTGGTGAACGACATTTACGACCATATAAAGCTTCAAACGGTGCTGTTTGAATACTCGTATGATAACTGTTGTTGTAAGAGAATTCCACTAACAGCAAGTGGTTTTCCCAGCTGTCACCAAAATCAATAACACAAGCTCGTAACATATCCTCGAGCGTCTGAATCGTATGTTCACTCTGGTCGTCGGTTTGTGGATGATAGGCAGTACTCATGTCTAAACGAGTTCCCAATGACTTATGGAGTGATTTCGAAAAGTTTGACGTGAATCGGGCATCCCGATCTGATATGATGGAAATTGGTACGCCATGTCGCGATACCACTTCCTTGATGTAAATACGAGTCAACTTCTCCATTTTGTCAGTTTCCTTAATTGCTAAGAAATGTGCAGATTTCGTTAATCGGTCAAAAATTACCCATATCGTATCACAACCACTTGATGTACGAGGTAACTTAGTGATGAAATCCATCGAAATCTGTTCCCATTTCCACATGGGTATTTCTGGTTGTTGCAGTAAACCAGATGGTTTCTGATATTCCACTTTGACTATTGAACAAGTCAAACATTTGCTAACGTACTTAGCAATGTCGGCTTTCATATGAGGCCACCAATACAGTGCCTTCAAGTCATAATACATCTTGTCTGATCCCAGATGGACTAAATATCTGGATTTGTGTGCTTCATCTATCACGAGTTCCCTTAAACCACCATGTAAAGGTATCCAAAGTCGATTAATGAAACAACGAGTTCCATCAGGCATGACCTCCAACTGTTTTTCCATTCCTCGTAAGGATTCCTGTTCCAAATTATCCTTTTCTAAAGCTTCAAGCTGAACACTGCGTACCTTGTCAGGTAAGTCAGTATGTATTGTCATCATAAGTGCACAAACCCGTCTTGTTGATGTTGTATCTTTTCTGCTTAGAGCATCAGCTACCACATTGGCTTTTCCCGGATGATACTTGATTGCGCATTCGTAATCATTCAACAACTCGACCCATTGTCGCTGTCTCATATTAAGTTCCTTTTGATCAAAGATATGTTGTAAACTCTTACGATCAGTGTAAATGGTACACTTGGTTCCATATAGGTAATGCCTCCAAATCTTCAAAGCAAATACCACTGCTCCTAAGTCCAAGTCATGAGTAGTGTAATTCTTTTCGTGTGGTCAAAGTTGTCGTGAAGCATAAGCAATCACCTTATCACATTGCATCAACACACATCCCAAACCCTGTGCAGATGCGTCACAATACACCACAAAGTCTTCTGTTCCTTCCGGTAAGGACATAATCGGTGCACTACAGAGTTTCTGTTTTAATAGCTGGAATGCAGCTTCCTGTTTATCCGTCCAGATATACTTCGTCCCTTTGTGCGTAAGAGCTGTAAGTGGTTGAGCGATCTTTGAGAAACCCTCAATGAATCGTCGGTAATAACCTACCAAACCAAGGAATTGTCGTACCTCGGTAGGGGTCTTTGGCGCTTCCCAATTCTTAATCGCTTCAATTTTCGTTGGATCAACATGTATGCCCTTTTCATTTACTATATGACCCAGAAATTGAACTTCTCGCATCCAGAAGTCACATTTCGAAAACTTTGCATACAATTGTTCTTGTTTCAGTAATTCTAACAGTAATCGAAGATGTTCAGCATGCTCCTCCTCAGTCTGAGAATAGATGAGAATGTCATCAATGAAAACAATGACAAAATTATCAAGATAAGGTTTGCAAACCCGATTCATGAGATCCATGAATACTGCTGGAGCGTTCGTCAACCCGAATGGCATGAACAAAAATTCGTAATGGCCATAGCGTGTCCTGAATGCTGTCTTTGGAATATCTTCCTCTTGGACTCTGAGTTGATGATAACCAGATCTGAGATCAATCTTCGAGTAATAACTCGAACCTTGCAACTGATCGAACAGATCATCAATTATAGGTAATGGATACCGGTTTTTGATGGTAACTTTGTTAAGTTCCTGGTAATCAATGCACATACGAAAAGTCCCATCCTTTTTCTTAACAAATAAGACTGGAGCTCCCCAAGGTGAAAAACTAGGTCGTATAAAACCCTTATCCAACAACTCTTGCAGTTGTGTAGATAACTCTTGCATTTCAGACGGTGCAAGTCGATAAGGCGCTCTAGCTACCGGTGCTGCGTCTGGTGTAAGGTCGAATCGAAATTCCACTTGTCTGATAGGCGGTAATCCCGGTAGGTCTTCTGGAAATACTTCAGGAAACTCACAGACTACTGGGATGTCTTTGATCTTCTTCTCAGCTACCGGCTTCTCAGTTATAAGTGTTATAACTGCCGTATGACCTTTACGCAGACATTTATGTGCCTTCATACAAGATATGAGACGCAGTGGAGTACTACTCTTATCACCTTTTACATATAGTGTATCTCCGTGTGGAAGAGGTATACGAACGATCTTTTCATGGCATACTATTTCAGCCTGGCGTTTCGACAACAGTCCATGCCAATAACTACATCAAAACTGCCTAAATTGATAGGCATCAGATCAATTTCCAGTGTTTGACCCATCAAATCAAGGATACATCCTTTAAGGATTTGTTCAACTACAATTAACTTGCCATCAGGTAGTTCTAAAGTGTATCGGTTTTATAGGGCAGTGGGACTAACATTTAGCAACTTAGAAAATGAACTAGGTACAAAACTCCTGTCTGCACCAGTATCAAACAGCATAGAGGCATAGTGATTATTCAAGAGGAACGTACCTGTGAAAATGTTGGGATCCTCCCGTGCTTGTCGTCCTCCAATCACAAACGCCCTGCCCCTAGCACCATTGTTGTTGTTATTATTGTTGTTATTGTTGTCGTTGCCGTTGCGATTTGCATCATTAGTCCCGCACTTCTTGAGTTGTGGGCAATCCTTTTTGAAATGCCCAGGCTTTCCACACTCATAACACCCCTTTTGAGTGTTGTTCTGGTTGTTGTTCTGATTGTTGGAATTGTTTGGCAGTTCCCCGCGGCAGTCTTTGGCTGCATGCCCTCCTTTACCACACCGTTGGCACAGATACTTATCACACTGATTCCCAACATGATGGAATCCACATTTGTTGCACTTTGGGTATTTACCAATATACCCCCCAGTTGACTGTTGACTACTGTTCGAATTGTGATAAGTCTTGTTCGAATCCTGCCTGCGGTTCTGCTGAAACGATTGCTGGTTGAAATTCTTGGAGTTACTACCTTCCCACTTCCGCTTATGATCTCCCACCTTAGTAGCTGATGTTCGTTTAGGCAGAGTTCCCTGTAACACTGCCTGATCGGTCAGTTGATGCGCCAACCGAACAGCTTGTTGAATAGTGTTGGGATTTGCAGAAGTGACTAGTCCCTGGATCTGAGGTACCAATCCCCCAATGTACCTCTCGATCCACTTGCTTGGTGGAGTAGCCATGTGAGGTAGAAGTCTGGCTAATTCGTGTGAACGAGTAGTGTACTCGTCGATGTTAGACCCCTCCATTTTCAGGTGCCAATATTCCTCCTCCAGCTTCTGCATTTCACTGCGAGGACAGTGCTCCTCTTGCAGTAATGTTTTGAACCCATTCCAGGTTAATGCATTAGCTTCTCCCAATCCCAGAGTTTGAGCATTAGAGTTCCACCAGGTCAACGCTGGACCCTCCAACGTATCCATGGCATATTTGACTTTGTTTTCTTCAGGACAGTTGCACATTTCGAACACCGATTCCGCCTTTTCAATCCATCGTAGAAGTCCAATAGCCCCTTCTGACCCTTTGAAATTGTGAGGCTTGCAATCCAGAAACGTTTTGAATGTGCATACTGGTGGGTTTACTAATCCCCCTGCTGGACCCTGAGGTCCTGTCGTGTGTGTCTGGGTGTAGTTCGCGATTGGCTCCGCGATCCTGTTGTTAATCAGCTCATTGAGCTCAGCGACTGTCATATTGATGTTCTCACCGGCCATTATCTTCCTAGTTAAAAGAAATATTAGAGTGTTTTCAAAGTCCAATGTGAAACGTGTAAACAATACAACAATCAACAAACATGCAACTGTATGATTGAACACAATTATTGGCAATAAATAATAGTTTTTCAATAGATAATAATCTGATTTGATTACAATACTTTCAAAATCAAAACATAAGTTCTCAAACATCTAATATAGGGACACAACCCGCCCCTTATGAGTTTAAAATAAATAACTAAGCATCCTTAATAGTAGAATCAGCATCAGAATCAACATCCTGTGCTGGTGTCTCCTCCTCTTCCTCCTCCTCCTCTGCGTCGGATACAAATTGCTCCTCCAATGCAATCAACCTCCCCTCAGCTATGTCAGCTCGGTGCTCCTCTTCCTGCACTCGTGTAGTCAGATGCACCATGTGAGACTCCATCCCCTGGACTACACTACGAAGCTCCGCATATCGAGCGTTCATATCTCTGAGCTCCTGTGCCATGTGCTCGATCCTATCATTAGCCCACTTTGACTCCCAGGTCAATCGGGCGATATCATCTGACTCAAATCGTGGCCTCTTAGAGGCACGGAATCTAGGTGGCATACGGTAAGAAGAGTCCTCGGTGGGATCCTCCTCAGGAGCCTTCTGTGGGCCCCCCCTGTGGTGCCTCCTCAGTATCCTCATCAGGATCCTCCTCCGGATCCTCCTCTGGGTCGTCCTCTTCAGGATCCTCCTCCGGATCCTCGTCCGAGTCCTTCATGGGATCCTCCTCCGGATCCTCCTCATGATCCTGAAATGCTGGAGCTATCGGCTCCTCGTCATCAAGTACGATCACGTGCGGTGGTGATGGTGCTGCCATATCTGTTACATAAGACCATATGTAAATACCAGGCAAAAGCAGTTGTGTAAACAAGTGTCTAATGTCTAACAGTTATAGTCTAAGTCTACTAATGCAAACCTAGTTCGCTATAACCAATGTCTCTGATACCAATCTGTCATACCCCCAATTTTCAACTAACGGAATCATACCGTTTGGGACGTGACAAACCAGGATCTCAGATCATTAGACATAACGAAGACCTCTATATGATTTTCAAACATACTTTGGTATAAAACTGTAATATCAAAGTTCTAACGTTGTGGAAGCGTTTTTAAAACAATAACAAACATAACGGTTTGAAAACTGTAAATTACAAAGCAAAGTCTCAAATGTTTAAATCCAAAACAATAGGAATGTAAAATATGCATGCGAATCGATCTCCTAGTCCATGCTTGCTTGATCTTGTATCTTAACGTCCTGAGAAAACATGTAAATCAAGTTAACACAAAGGTTGGTGCATACACAGGTTTAAGTATTCACAAATGTTTGAAACAACTGTTTGAACAAAATGTTTGCAGATAACATAATCACACATGCATAGTCATGATAGCTAGTCATTTGTACTATTTACATAAGCGGTCGACACCGAAGCTGACTGTTAGAATGTGATTTGCCTTTCCCACTATTGTCTAGCACAAACAATAGTAATGTGAATTGGCTAGTCAAACACTTGCGTAGACCTACAATCTACCAAGTGAGGTTTGTCAAACCTAATAGATCTATTTCCAACTACCACGCTTTGCACTACGGCAAACTAAACGGTTCGATATGTAAGGACTTGTAATGCTATGTTCGCACTTATAGTAAATAGCTAACTCATGCAAGTGATATGTATCTAAAAGCTTTGTTTGCACATGTTTTCTCCCCCAAAACAGTAAAATAAGAAAAGGGGCCGTGTACGCACCTTTGATTGTGAGTAGAATAATCAAACACACGTGCAATCGCGTAAATAATCCTCTACGAAGAATCTGTGTTTAAACAATAACGTTGTGTTATTCGGGATGTCGTTTTGTGTTTGAACTCACATACGTGTCAACACACGTATGTTAGATTGTTAAAATCGTGCATACGTAAGTACGCGTGACTTTAAAATCGTTTAATTAAATCATATAACCGTATATGATTTTATTTAAATATGCGTAATTATACGCGATTATGTTTTCGGTCTAAAATGTGAATTTTATTATTTTATTTAGTTCGGGATTCCGTTACGGTTCCAACGCAACTTGAATGGGTTAAAACGGAGTTCGAATGAATAAGTTATGCTTAAAATACTAAAAATAGTTCAAGAATCAAAAATAGGTGGAGGCCGGGTTCGAACCCGTAACCTCCAAGTCCACACACATGCTCCCAACCATCTGCTCTGTTTCAAATTTGTTAACAGACTCCATTTTAGATGTTTTTAAATAACAAAGGGTCGGTTTCCCTTTGGTTTTTATTAAACCGAACCACTAGTTCGCAATTGAACCCAAATTCGAAATAAATCAAATCTGTTATCTTGGGGCTATTGTTTCAGAGATTCATGCGAACCAGGGGTGGCTTTTAATTCAGCCAAAGACACAATTAAAAGACCCAATGCAGTCCCGAACAGAGTCGGTTTCGAATGACTCGAACCTCGACTCAACCGAATCAAATTCGAACCTGTGGGTGCCCAATTTCATAGGGTTTTTCATCACCAGATCAAACTGAACCTAAGGGTGTAGTTTAATTGAATGTTGAATGTCCATTTCTTAGAAAACCCAACTCGTCTTTTATTTGAAAAACGTGAAATAAGATCATGTCCCATTCAAGGTTGTTTGATCAAATTAACATATGATTTTCATTAAAGTGATGAATCCAAAACTATCTGTATAGTTTAATTTCAGTTTCACATTCGTTAGAACAAAAACCCCCAAAACGTTTTAATTTAAGAACCCTAGTATTAGAACTCATGAAATTCGTTGTGGTTTGATAAAATCGACGTATGGTTTTCATTATAGAGAGGTTTCCGAAACTATCTGAGTATGTTAATTTGGTTTTTAAACTTGTTCAAATAGAAATCCCCAAATCGTTTTAGAAGAAGAACCCTAGATATTGAATTCATAGCATTCGATGTTATCAGTAAAAATTGACTTAGGTTTGACCTTAGTCGATCTCTTCTGAAGCTACCTATAGCATTCAATTTGATTTTTAAAACTATTTGAACAATAATCCCCAAATCGTTCAAACCGAAGAACCCTAGTTATCAAATTCGTAGAATTCGATACTGTTGAATGGAATTATCTTAGGGGTATGCTAAGTCGCATGTTTTAGGTGGTGTAGGGATTGATTATTACCTAATATGATCTCGAATGGATGTGATTTGACTTGAAGGTGATGTTCGGCCTAGGTCTCGATCGAATTCCTCAACCAGCGACTATGAGATCGAATTGTTGTGTGCAAGGGACTCTAAAGGAGCCGACTAGAGTTTCTGTATGATCAATTTCGTGAAATGTGATCGAATTCTTTGGTTTCACATCTCCTAGTAACGGTTTAACACTTTAACTCATTAATTGGTGTTAATTCGACGATTGGTGATCTAGTAACGTATATCAGTTGTTAGTAATCATCAATGGGATGATTTAGGATATTTTAATTTGAGTGTAACTGATTATTAAGGTGAAATTCGACTTTCAATTGATTTCTAGGACGGATTTTGACTTTTAAAGTCAAAATTCTTTATATTTTAACTTAATTACAACTAAACCATTGTAATTTTGATGTTTATGATTTGTTTTGTTCACTTCTAACCCTCGTAGTTGTTTTTATTAACATTTTGTGTCATTTCGGTTAGTCCCGGTTTAACTGAGTTAATCCGGAAATGCCGGATTGTCACAAAAGGGTTTCACTCAAACTCAAGGTGTTGACAATGATGAAACATTTTCACCCGTTGCTATGATCAAATCGATTAGGATATTACTTGTCATAGCTGCATATTATGACTATAAGATATGGCAAATGGATGTTAAAACCGCTTTTCTGAATGTACATCTTTCTGAAGATGTCTATATGGTTCAGCCTGATGGTTTTATTGATCCAAAATATCCAAATATGGTATGTAAATTAAATAGTCCATTTATGGACTTAAATAGGCATCTCGCTGCTGGAATCTTTGTTTTGATCAAAAGATCAAATATGGTTTCATAAAAAATGAAGATGAACCTTGTGTTTACAAAAAGGCAAGTGGGAGCACTATATCATTCCTCATCTTGTATGTGGATGGTATACTGATTATTGGAAACAACATTCCTATGCTTAACGAAGTTGGGAACTTGTTATGCAATGAAAGATCTTGGAGAAGCAGCTTACATTCTTGGAATAAAAATCCACAGAGATAGATCTAAGCGGCTTCTAGGGCTGAGTCAAAGTACATACATAGACAAAATGATGACATGCTTCAACATGGAGAATTCCAAGAAAGGGACTATTCCCATGACTAAAGGAACCGTGTTGAACAAATCGCAATCTCCTTCAACGGACATTAAAATTAGGCGAATGCAAGCAATTCCATATGCCTCTGCGATTGGTTCTATTATGTATGCTATGTTATGCACTAGACCTGACGTCTCGTATGCTTTGAGCATGACCAGTCGTTTTCAGCAAAATCCTGGCATTGCCCATTGGATTGCAGTCAAGAACATTCTGAAGTACTTGAGAAGAACTAAATAAATGTTTCTTATATTTGGAGGAGTGAAAGAAGAGCTCACTGTAAGGTGTTACACTGATGCTAGCTTCCAGACTGACCGAGATGACTCTCGCTCACAATCAGGTTTCGTATTCACTTTCAATGGAGGAGTTGTCTCCTGGAAAAGTTCCAAACAGAGTGTGGTGGCGGATTCAACCACCGAATCTGAATATATTGCTGCATTGGATGCTGCAAAGGAAGCTGCTTGGATAAAAAAGTTCATAGCTGACCTCGATGTGGTTCCAAGTATTCGGAAACCCATCGAAATCTTTTGTGATAACACAGGTGCTATAGCTCAAGCCAAAGAGCCCAGGTCTCATCACAAATCCAGGCACATTTTGAGAAAGTTTCACTACATACGGTAAATAGTGGAACGTGGAGACATCATAATAAGCAAAGTGGACACAGATCAAAACCTAGCAGACCCGTTCACTAAGCCCATGACTTAGGACAAGTATGATCAGCACAGGAATGCGATCGAGCTCAGATTTGCTAGCGATATGTTTTGATTTAGTATTTGGATGTAAGAACATATAAAGAGTTATACTTTTGAATTCACTTTTGATTTACTGGTTTAAATGCAATTCTGAATTTCTATAACTGTGTTCGTTTTTAATATGTTTAATCCATGAATATTGTATTCTTAATTATCCGTAGTCAGTCAGACTCGTGGGAACGACTCTGAATTAAGACTATTCTGGATTTGGTCTCAAGTAGTTGACTACCAAATTCATAGACATTATTATGAATGATGTTGGATGTAACTCGCTTCAAATCATCTCCATGGATCTTAGTCATGAGATGTTTTTGAAATTGATAAACTCATCTTGTATCCTCTGACCTGAGATATATACTAGAACTTTCGTTTACTAAAGGACATTCTTTGATCATTGTCAACCACTGTCGCGTAACTGCCAGTCATAAAGGCTTTGATTGGGAATGGTTCTGAGGTTCAGTGAGAGTTGTATATAATCAAGATTGGGATTCTATACTATTACATATTTCATGTAACGGTTAGACATTATGGCGCCCTCGTTGATTCAAACTGGTGAAGTGTAAGGCCTTACCCAACTGTGTGTTTGGTTGGACCACTCTGAATCTAAATCGAGAACAATAATAATTGAACGTCATATGAGAATGAATTAGATCCATGTCTCATTGTTTCAATTGATGTCTTTTACAGAAAGGATGGATGACAATGATTATCATAAGTCTAATATCCTGCTATAGTAGCACGATAATTTGGTTAATGACTTTAAAGTGTCATACCTTGTTAGGAACAGTTATGTCCAGCTAGAGCACCGCTGACTGTCAACGTTTGTTTTATCGAAATCCGTCCAAGTGGGAGATTGTTGGATTTATAAGTACGGACCCGATAAATTAACGTAACTAACCGAGCTGTGACCCGTAAGAGTTACACCTTGGTCAACGAACATTAAATCCACTTAATTTGATTAACTGGTATTCATGGACGGATTTATAATTTATAATTGTTATAAATTATATATATATAAGTTTAATTATTAATTTAATTAAACTAATGGTGTTGGGCTTGATGTTACGTATTGGACCTAAACTAACTAGATTAGGCTACAAGGCCCGAAAGTGATTATTATAAGATTAATAGAGATTAATCTTTAAATACACTAGCCCTAATTGTTTTGGGATACGCTGCCGTAAAAAAAAACAACAAAGTTGTTTTATGTTTTGGGAACTGCCGTCGCACATCAAAAGGAAAAAGGAGGCAGAATTTGTTTTTTGTTCTTTTTGGTTCTTGCGGCCATAGCACACAGCAAATCAAAAGGTTTTGGATCAATCACCACAAACAACCTCCTGCTTCCACGGTGAACCAGGAACCCGTTCGTGCTCGTGTTCTAGCATTATTTCATTGAACCTCGGTGTTTCAAACGGTTAATCATTAACCGAAAGGGTATAATCTTTTCTCATCGGTAGATTAGATTAGTTAATATTATATCCGTGTTTGTATGTTTGTAACCATGATCCTGATTGGGAACTTTAAAAGTGTTAACGTTTGAGACCCTAACTCCGCTGCGTTATATTAAATATGGATTTAATATAGTAATTGGTCAAACTTGTTTTTACCTAAAAGTCAAACCGAATAACACCAATATTCCCAGCACCTTTAACAATGTTTAGAAAATCACAAGCAAGCTTAGTCTTTTGCAAGTCTAAATAACCTACACAATTTTATTTTTATTATTTTTATTAATCATTATTATAATTCTTTCACTTGATATATAATAAGGTTACAGTTAGATTTAACACACACCAAACCCACTCTTAAAATATCTTTAAAATTTGTATTCATATAACGGTTAGTATCCCTTTAAACCTAACCTGTTTATTAACTAACTCTTATAAATGATTATAATAACTCTAGATCCCATATACTTTTGATTTATACACCTTTTTGTAAAATTCACACGATACATATACATGTAATACACACCTTCTACATTCGATTTTTAACAAACTCACTACCCACGCATGCCTCTTGTTTAGCAATGTGATTCCATGAAACTTTTGTCATAAACCACACGACCTTGACCCCGTTTCCGTAAGTCCACTTGTTGACCATCATATTGTAGCCCGTGAGTGGCGCGTCAAGGCTAGTCATGAAAACACACGTCTTCCCCACGCACACTTATACATAAAAACAAACCTCCCAACCAAATCAAATTAGTAGACCGAAAAGTATGCACATGTGATGTGTTTCAATATTGTCTTAAAACATGTGACATTCACAAGTAATATATAACCGGGTGTAACCAAACCGAACACGAAAGAAATAACTATGTGAATGGTTCTAACTCGAGTCGCCACATGCTCGTGATGCCAAACTTGTTGCTAGTTGACGCACCACAAGCCATTGCGAGGAACCAAGCTTCTTCTTTCTCATTCAATCATTTAGGTCCGCATAATAGGTGCGTAAGAGGGATCGTCGTTCAATTGAAGATAATATGTATTATTGTATGAAAGTAATAAGAGATGTTGTTTCAGTGATTTTGTTTTAATAAAAATCATGGCCCTCTCCAATATCTAAATTTGATCGGTCGTATTTCTAGAAGGGTAAAAATCGTTGGTTCGACCCGTTCGGATGACTGTCTTTAATTGAGTTGCGATGGTGTCTTGAAGTTTGTAAGTTAATTTTCCGTTTCTGTATTCATATTGTACTAAAAGGTTGTTTGGTAGCCTCTTGATGGTTATTAAAAGGTTGCCTCTTAATGGTTCATAGCCTCTTAATGGTTCATAGACTCTTAATAGTCAAGAGATAACCTTAACCTTAAGGGTCTGTTTGGTATAAATGAATAGAATGGATGGAGGAATGGAACGGATGAGGGAATGGAACGGATATGGGAAAGAAATAGATCATTACTATTACATTGTCATGTTTAGTTACATGTGGTAATGAAATAATATATTACTTCTTGTTGTTTGGAAGACATGATATAAAGAATGGAATACAAATTATGAGTCGAGTCATGGTTTTAATCATTGTTCGAATCATGGGCCGGGTTGTGTGTCATGGGTCGAGTCATCGTTTGGATCAGTGGTCGGTTCATTGGTTGGTTATTGTTTAGCTCATGGTTCGATCATTTCATGGATTGGGTCATAGTTTGGTTTGTGGATCGGGTCGTGGTTTGGGTCATGGGTCGGGTTATGGTTTGGTTCATGGGCTGAGCCATTGTTTGAGTCAAGGGTTAGGTAATTGTTTGAGTCATGGTTCGAGTCATGGTTTGAATCATGGTTCGGGTCATGAGTCAGTTCATGGGTCAGGTCATGTGTCGGGTCATGGTTTTGGACATGGGCCGAGTAATGGTTTTGGACATGGGTAGGATAATAGTTTTGGACATGGGTCTAGTGATTGGTCGGATCATTCCTTCAAGAGAAGGAATGAAAAAAAAAACATACCCCTACTCCAAGGAATGAAAATCATCAAAAGTGAAGGAATCGCATTCCTTGTGGAATGGTGTATTCCATTCCTATGTAGTAACCAGACATGTTTCTTTTTATTCGAACGTAATGACTCATTCCATTCTACCATTCATTCATGCATACCAAACACAACCTAAGTCTGAATGGTTAGGAGAATACCTCTTAATGTTACCTCTTGACCATTCAGACTTAAGGTTACATCTTAACCATCAAGAGGTTATGATACATTAAGAGGTAGCATGTTAATGACTATTAAGAGGCTACCAAACAACCCATAAATATATGATCGCACATGTTTCCAAGCATTTTTCATTTGAATTAATTTCAAATGTTTCATTTTTGTCCCTTAACTATGGTCTCTTATTTTATTAGAACTCTTTCATTATTCTCAAGTATTTTTAGCATTCACAAATTTATATGAGACCACGGTTTATTCGGGTATAAGTTTCGATCGTTGCGTTGTAGATCGCTATTGTTGGTTGCTAGATGTAAATTCTTCTCGAGTCATTAAGAGTTCGCCCTAGTAGTATATATATATATATGTGGGCCATCCACTTGTAATCTTGAAAAATAAAATGTTGTCCACATTAAATTGAATAAAAATTTAGGATTTAAATAAATAAATGTGATTTAATATGGTCCACATATTTATTTTCAAAATTCTAAATGGACGCCACATATAGTATTTAAGGGTTTTTTTTCTTTAATATCAAGTTTTGATAAGATATAATCTCTCTCTCTCTCTCTCTATATATATATATATATACACATATTTTAAAAGTTTAACTAATCAAACCTTATTTCATGAGCTATTTTTTTTTATAAAATCGTTATTAAAACAAATATTTTATTCTTTTTAATTTGAATATAATAATATATTTTACTTTTAAAAAAATATTAACATGCTACATGATTACATGTTTTATCATGTCTATTAATATATTGTATTACCCATCGTATCATGTTTCAACTCTCCTATTATAGAACTCTCTTTTTATTATAAAAATTGAATCAATCAACCATTGAGCTCAGTTTGAGGCTCGTATTTTTCTTCTTGCATTTTCAAAAACCAATCTTCTAATATATCATTTCACTCATCCATATGTTTTGTCAATTCTTTTGTTAAAAGGCAAAACCCCATGCACCTTTTTGGTCTGGACTCATATGGAATGCAATGTTTAAATTTTTTTTTAATTTTCATAAATTCATTTATTGTGATTTAGAAAATTTAGTCATTTTAGCATAAAATATAAACCTCAAATTAGCATAGTGATTCCCTTTATACTATAATAACAACTAGAATTTATTTTCACGCATGTTGCATCGCGAATTATATCATGATCATAAATATCAAAACTAAAAGAAAATTAACCCTGACACGCTCCTCAATCTTCACTTTCAAGCACGTCTTTAAGGTAACAATTTAATTTTTTCTATTTAGTATATAAAAGTTGTCATCGACTTGGCACTAATACCAAAACATATCTTAATTGTTCCCACAATTACAAAAAAACCTCAATGCATTAAATAAAAAAGCATAGCACTCAGTAGTAAAAGTTTGTGTCTCCTTACAACAAAAGAAAAGGGTATACTTCAATATAAATCACACTCTCGTAAAAGTGATCATCATCCTACCGCTAAACTCTGAAAGTGCACTCCATTGTAAAAGCGAGCATTGAAAAACACAAAAAGAAACACATACTTAACAATAAACATAACATATATTAAAAAAAACATAAAACTGAATGCTAATAAAATAAAGCAGGAAAGAAATTTTGTGGCCAAAATATTTAAATTTTGTGGCAAAATATGAGACCATTAAATACTGGTTCGATGATCAAAATTCAAATATCTAAATTTGTAGTGGTCACTAAAAGTAACTATTTCCCTATTCTGCATGTTTTCAACATGACGATGATTGTCACAATGCTACTACTCAAGCTATTCAGCTCCATCCATTTTCTCAACCACAGTATACAGTAAACCCCCCCCCCCCCCCGTTTATTTTATAATTTCTGTTACATTTGTACAACTATCATATTTTGTTATGCATAAACAAACATGTGTATATATGTTTATTTTTTGTATTTAGTTTGGTAATTTGTGCTTGTATTGTTTAGAAATGTTTGATTACTTTGGTTGGTTACATATTATTGGATTAGTTAGATTATGTCACAATATGATTTTCGTTAATTGGTGTGTTTCTTTTTATTTAATTTGTGACTAAGAAAAATAGATGTGACAACTAGTACCTAACCGTCCAGCAAATCCGTACGGTATATTTACTTACACCTGCAACTATGTGTGAATACTACGTGATAAACAGTGTGTGATAACAATTCTGTGGAAAAATATTTAACAGTTGTATGTATTTCAATGAGAATTGAAATATAAATATACAACAACATATGTGAAATAACAATGAAGAGTACAAAAGACATAAACATATCGGTTGTGATCTGATTTCCATAAATAACAGAAATCATAGAGCCAGCATGTGACAGTTGCATACGAGAATTACGTCATCAATGACGTGGACACATTTGATCGTTCTAGAAATCCACTTTGTTTTAATACTTGTAATTGTTACAGATTGATAGTAGGCGAGAAATGAAGAAAGTGGGCGAAAACCGTGCATAAAACGGAGTCCTGGACCGCCCGGAATCGAAAAATGAAGAAAAATTACTAAGTGTTGGTCGACTGGACTCATCGCGGTACGCGATGGAGGGGTCGAGAATCCTCCGCGGTACGCGATGATTGCAAAATATCTAAGATTCCTCCGGATTTCTCCGCGGTACGCAAAGCCCCTTTTGGCTTTTGGTCGCGGTACGCGACGAGTATGGCGGTGGAGAAATCTGATCTACTTCATCAGATTTCATGCAGAAGAAGTTATTTTCTTCTTCTAGCGTAAACTCGACCCACCAGGTGAACAAACAACCATTTCCATCATCTAAACCCTTTTCTGAAGCTGCCAGACTCCATCAATTGCACCCGTGAACGTGTTTACAGGTTCTGATCGTTGTTTTGAAGCCAGATATCCGTCAGATTAGGTAACGATCCGTTTAAACCTTCTAGTTTGATTTTGATTGATTAGATCTAACATGTCTCAAAGTCAAGGCTGAACATCAACGACCTTCTGGGTTACTACAACAACCTGAGATTCCCATGTGGAAATGGGATCAGATCTCTATGGATTTCATTACTAAACTACCCAGAACATCACGTAATCATGACTCTATATGGGTTATCGTTGATCGCCTTACGAAATCTGCGCATTTCTTACCCATCCGAGAAGACTATTCTATGGATCGACTCGCTAAACTCTACGTTAATGAGATTGTGTCTCGACATGGAGTACCGATCTCTATCATTTCTGACAGGGATAGTCGATTTATGTCTCGATTTTGGCAAACTCTTCAGAATGCTCTGGGCACGCAAATCAATTTGAGCACAGCTTATCATCCACAAACTGACGGACAGACTGAACGAACCAATCAAACTCTTGAAGACATGCTCAGAAGCTGTGTGATTGATTTTGGAGGTAGCTGGGATATTCATCTTCCACTTGTTGAATTCTCATACAATAACAGCTACCATACCAGTATTCAATGCGCTCCATTCGAAGCACTTTATGGACGCAAATGTAGATCACCTATCTGTTGGTCAGAAGTAGGTGAGAATCAAATCATAGGCCCAGAATTCATTCAGGAAACAACTGATAAGATCGCACTCATTCAGGAACGAATCAAAGCTGCTCGCAATCGTCAAAAGAGTTATGCTGATAATCGCCGTAGACCACTCGAATTTCAAGCAGGTGATCGGGTAATGTTAAAAGTGTCACCTTGGAAAGGCATTTTCAGATTTGGAAAGAGAGGTAAACTTTCACCAAGATTTGTAGGGCCATTCAAAATTCTTGAACGAATTGGATCAGTAGCCTACAGACTTGAATTACCTCTTGAACTTAGTAACATCCACGATGTCTTTCATGTGTCTAATCTGAAGAAATGCTTAACTGATGAATCATTGATCGTGCCTCTCGAAGAAATTCATATTGATGAAAAACTTCAGTTCAGTGAAGAACCAGTAGAGGTAATGGATCGAGAAACGAAAGTGTTAAAACGTAGTCGCATACCAATCGTTAAAGTGCGATGGAACTCGCAACGTGGACCTGAATATACTTGGGAACGTGAAGATCAAATGAAATCAAAGTATCCACATCTATTCTCATAAATGATTATCATAATGTAAGTCTTCACTAAATTTCGGGACGAAATTTCTCTAACAGGAGGAGACTGTGACAGTTGCATACGAGAATTACGTCATCAATGACGTGGACACATTTGATCGTTCTAGAAATCCACTTTGTTTTAATACTTGTAATTGTTACATATTGATAGTAGGCGAGAAATGATGAAAGTGGGCGAAAACCGTGCATAAAACGGAGTCCTGGACTGCCCGGAATCGAAAAACGAAGAAAAATTACTAAGTGTTGGTCGACTGGACTCATCGCGGTACGCGATGGAGGGGTCGAGAATCCTCCGCGGTACGCGATGATTGCAAAATATCTAAGATTCCTCCGGATTTCTCCGCGGTACGCGAAGCCCCTTTTGGCTTTTGGTCGCGGTACGCGACGGGTATGGCGGTGGAGAAATCTGATCTACTTCATCAGATTTCATGCAGAAGAAGTTATTTTCTTCTTCTAGCGTAAAATCGACCCACCAGGTGAACAAACAACCATTTCCATCATCTAAACCCTTTTCTGAAGCTGCCAGACTCCATCAATTGCACCCGTGAACGTGTTTACAGGTTCTGATCGTTGTTTTGAAGCCAGATATCCGTCAGATTAGGTAACGATCCGTTTAAACCTTCTAGTTTGATTTTGATTGATTAGATCTTGATTTTGAACGTAATGATATAGTTAGGATTGTTGATTATTGCCTAGATGATGGCTAGGATTGATTATAAACAAAGAACACGAAGTTTTAACGGTTAAATTCTTGTTTTGATCCGTTGTAATGCCCGGTTTGCATGAAATCATACCCATGATTATAATGGTTTAATCCATTTGATTATAACAATGTAGGTGATTAGTTGGATTAATCCTTGAATAACAAGGTTAAATCCAAGTGTTTCAAACTAATCACGATCATTAACATACTTATTGGAATGATTATCTGATGTTTATGATAACAGTCAGATTAGTATGCTAAATCTGGTTATTACACCTATTTTGATGCTACATTGTGATATTTCATGATAATTGGGTAATCAACAACAAGGATTTATCATTCCTAAGCCATTAAATTATCTAGAAACTGTTACAGTATCATAATCAACAACATTAACTATCTGGTTAATCAGAGATTATTCTGATTAATCAAGAGTGTCATCAACTTTGTATTAGGAATCTAATGCAATGTAGGTTCCTACATTATCATACATTGTATGATATAACATTAAATTAATTAATTACATAATTAGTATCGAGTTGATGATTTACTAAGCAATGTCTTTGACATTGAACGTTCAGAAAGATCTAATCAGTAAACTAGAACATAAATAACTTATTAAATATAACTAAATGCAGAATCATCTATGTACTATCAGTCAGGTGATATTCTGCTACACCTATATTATCAGGTGAGTTTCGTACAACCCCTTTTATTTTTAATCTTTTATAAACATCGGGGAAACTCTGTAAACTGTTGTCTGAACATATGATATGCATCAATGATATCTGTGTGATTTCATGTGATTTTGTGGGATTTCATGGGATTTTGCCTGTAGACTGAACTCTATCATGGAACTGAAAGTCCTCATTTTTGAACTGTATCTAGTGAACCCATGTGTGGCCGAACAGAAAACATTGATAGTACTATTGGTTGACACCCCATTCGCTGGGAGGATTGCATCTCCCCTTGTGTGAATGTTTGTTATCTGTTTCCTGAACTTCTTAATGGTATGATAGACATTAAGATAATGAGGCACTAAGATATGTACCGACGGGTAATATCTTGAGACAGACTAGACGTCCGAAAGGAACTAGATACGGGTCCCATGGTTATCCGGAACTGAACTTTTGAGAACATGTTTATCATATCATATTGTTTTAAAATGAACTATCGGTCTCACCAGCTTTGTGCTGACGTTTCAAATTTAAATCTTTTTGCAGGAAGACAGTGACACTCGGTGAGGCAGCACTTCAAACACTAGTAATTAAATAAGTCAGTTGTGTAATAAACTTAGTTGTAAATTATGATACTGATTGTAATGACGGAACCCTGTATTGTATTTATTTTAAGTTAAATCTGTGTGCTTATGATATCGGTTCAAGTAAGTCACCCCTCACCTCGGAGACATCACCACTATGCTTCCGCAACAGGTTCGGTGACGTCAGACCAGACACGAGGTGACGAGGGGTGGGGGTGTGACACAACAATATCATGAGAAAGCAGTGTGAATTCATTCATAACAATGTGTAACCAGTTAGGCTTAGTTGAGTCCGTCTGTGAGAATGTACAATTCAAAACAACAAATTAGTATCGGTTAATAATGATGAACTGACAGTGTGTTTGCGTTGATGACGATTCACATAAACATATATGTGGGTTTAGCGTTCTGAACGACAACTGAAAAATAGAAAACCAAATCAGAAAGTGAAACATACGATCAACCAGACACGATGGGCAGATAGTGCACATTTTGTGGAAAGATGGGGCATTGGGCCAAATTTTACAAGACCCAAACATCTTAGCACAGGGTTAATCAAGCAGTGGCTCAGACCCCTATACAAAATGATCGTGGTTCCTGCTACACCTGCGGGGAACCAGGACACGATGCGAAGAATTGTCCAAAGAGGGTGCTGCCAAGAGGACAAGCACCGAGGGGACGAGCATTCATGATAGGGGCGACTGTTGCACGCCAGAACACTGACACCAACACTGGTATGTTTTTCATTTATAATCTTTGCATTTTTATTATTTAATACTAACATAGATTATAGTTTGCCTCTTTAAAGTTAGTTAAATAACTTACTCATATTGGGGCATCTCTAGAATACCTTCTTACACTATGTTAGTAGTAGAAGGTAAACAAATCATGGTGAGAATGATATGTACAGACTGCTCACTCACCCTTAATGAACAAACATTTACTATCGAATCAAAATCAATGGAGATGAGCAGTGTCAATACCAACGTCGGAACGAAAGCTTTACCCCAATAGGGTCAAGGCCATCTGTTCCGACAAAACTTTTGCAATATAAATACAGTGAACAATAGAGAAGTGTTCATAAATCTCATTAATCGTGTGCGAAAACTGAAGATTCGATTCGTAAATGTTGTCTCCCTAAGACAATATAAGGGACCATATCAAGAATGGGGAAATGAAAGATTTCTCCTGCTGAGAAATGACTTATGAGTGTAAAGGTTATAGTGAATGCTAGAAGCTCTTAAGTTGTTGGAACAACTCGAATTACCACGACGGAAATGTACATGAATAGCTATGGATTTTAAATGCTAAGCTACCTCACACATCCAGCAGATCTGATGTTTATTGGGTCACCATAAACAGTTGGATCAAGTCGGCTCACTTCTTATGCATACACAAAGCTATGCTCATTGAGAAGGGCTAAGTTACAGAGAACTACACCTAATTGAGGAACCTCGAGAATTACGGATCATACAGTCGAGAGACTAAAACGAAGCCGTATTCCATCGTAAAGGTTCGATAAAACTACAAACGCAACTCCGAGTTAACCTGGGAGTGTGAGGAACACACGAGGTCAAAACATCTCCACATGTATCTAGAAAAAGCAGTACCCGACAATGATGTTTAAATTTTGGGACGAAATTTGTTTAACAAGGGGAGACTGTGGCAACTAGTACCTGATCGTCCGGAAAATCAGTACGGTATGTGTACTTACACCTATAACTATGTGTGAATACTAGGTGATAAACAGTGTGTGATAACAATTCTGTGTAAAGACACTTAACAGTTGTATGTATTCCAATGAGAATTGGAATATAAATATACAACAACACATGTGAAGAAACAATGAAGAGTACAAAAGACAAAAACATATCTGTTGTGATCTGATTTCCATAAATAACAGAAATCAGATAGTCGACAATATCATGAGAAAACAGTGTGAATTCATTCGTAACAATGTGAAAACAGCTAGGCTTAGTTGAGTCCGTCTGTGAGAATGAACAATTGAAAACAACAAATCAGTATCGCTTACGAATGATGAACTGACAGTGTGTTTGCGTTGGTTACGATTCACACAAACATATATGTGGGTTTAACATTCTGAACGACAACTGAAAAATAGAAAACCTAATCATATTGTGAAACGTACGATCGTATTCGTACAGTTAGCGCTCTGTACGAAAACGCACGTAAGTTACGTTTTCTGATGAAACGACGAAATTAAACTATTTTGAACTTTAAAATAATGAAAACTAGATAAAATAATATTAGCTAGGAATAACCACCTTAAAAATAATTAAAGTAAACTAATTTACTTAAATCTTGTAAAATACGCGTTACGTTTCGTAAACGCAGCGTAAACGAAAAACCGTGCAACTTGAACGAACCCGAACTCATACGTGGTATAAAAACCCTAAATGACACCCTTCTTCCTCATTTATTTCCCTTCTACTCTCTCTCTAACCACCAATCCTGGTTCATTTTTCTCTCTCTAGATTTTCTTCACAAAAATACCTCTAAATCCTTCAATTTTGGCTCAAATCTTGCAAATTTGGTGTCAAATCGAAGCTAGAAACATTTCCCACACGAAAGTACAAAGGATCGGGCTTGGAACCAGCTAAATCGAAGGTAATAAGAGCTCAAAGTTACGGGTTTTCAGGGTTTTTTCTCAAAACCCAGAACTTCCAGTTTATACTTCGAAGTAGAGCCTTTAAATCACTTAGAACTTGCACGAAATCGAGTCTGGGATGTCTAGATAACATTGGAATAAAGATCTGGAATGATGGAAATGGATGGGAGTTTCTGAATAATCAGTATCGATGGTGGAAGGATCCAAACAGCTAGTATCGATGAACACCTGCCACATTCAGCTTGTTCCATCGAACTTGTTAAGTCCGATGGCTTCCCAGATCTGAACTTCATCGATACTAACATCTTCGGCGAGGTCCAATGGAAACCAGACTAACCATTATCGATATTAGCAGTCTAGGGGCCAGGTCTTCGATATTAAAGGGGGGTTCGATATTGATAGTGTCGACAAAGTGTGGACACCCTTCCCATCGATACTACAAGCTCGAAACTACTGTCCAGTTTGGATAAGGTGGTCATCGAAATTAATCAGTATCAAAGAAGGTTCGTCGACCTTAGAGAGGGTGTTGTCGATACTAATAGTATCGGCAGCCCCATCTTTAAACACTCTAAGTATGGATCTATCTTCCACCGATACTAGTTAAGCCTTGTCGATATTAACACCCCAGCTCTCCTCAAATGTAATAAACCTTAATTCAACCAAGATTAACCGGAAACTAGTTCAACCAATGGTTCTTAAAGTCAATAGTATCGATGATAATTAATGGGTGTGGATCTTGGGGTTAACCATTGGTTTATGCCATCGATATTAACCCTTGGGTCCAAATATTTCGATATTAACCTAAATACATTTGGTATTCATGGATTCAAACGGGTTTAAAACATTTAAACGTGGAGTCAATAGAACAACTTAATAAATATGTAACTTAACAATATTAATATTGAGTAAATATACAAAAATATAATTAACAAAATATTGAATTGTGATAATGAAACAAGTTGAATTGTGATAATGATGCGGTATTTATGAAAAATAACATTTTTATATATAATTGTTTAACTAGTAGGTTTTCCCCTGCGTAACGATAGGAATTTTGCCGCGATTTCATATATCAAAACGTAGACATGATTATATAATCAAAGTGCAGATATATCACGATTTTCGTTCTGATGTAAAACCATAAAGTTTAACCGTCAAAACTCATAGACATGTCTATTATACCATAAAGAATGTTGTGCTTAGTCGTAATTTTTTAGCATAATGATATACGTATTCGATCACAATAGCGATGATAGCATTACAAACATCAAAAAGCATACCAAATACCGACCACAACAACTATCAATATGTTTGACGTATTTTTTTTAGTTAATAATAGTATTATATAATAATAATTATTATCATTTAGTTATTAATATTATAATAATTATTAAAATATATGTATTTTGACTAAAAATTAAAGTTTGAGTTATACCATCATGTCACGATGACATCACGATTATAAAAATGCAGACCTGAAACCAGTTAGAAACGAAATAGGAAAAACCTATATTATTTAACAACTATAATGGAGGTCTAGGATTCAAAGCCCGGAACCACCAAATTTTTCTTGAGTTACGCGATTTACTTCCCTCATGTTGGCCGTGAGACCGGTTGGTGATGATCACCTAATGGTGGTGTTCACCATTTATTATTATTTGGTTACTATTATTATTTAGTTAGTACTATATTACTATGTATTCCTTATTAAAAAGTGGGGAAAAGTGGGACGACTCCGAGTGACCTAAGAAGGATTTATAAAAGTTCAAAAACCGACCCAATCGAACTCCGATTGAATTCATTTTTGCGTCATTGGAACCGGCTTGTCAAACTTAAAAACTTAAACTTTAAATCATAAACAATAAACCCTAATATTAAAACCAAAACTTTAAAAAGAAACCATAAACAAAAAGACAAAACATAAAATCTAAAAACTAAACCTTAAAATCTAAATTCTAAAACCCGTTGATAAAGCTTACACCTAAAAGCTAACATTGTAGGGTTCGACAAGACGGTTCCAATGTCATCGAAATGAGTTCAATCAGAGTTAGTTTGGGTCGGTTTTGAAGGTTATTAAAATCCTTTTTAGCCTTCTTAGGCAAAATATTTCCCCTATATTCACCTATTAACAAACGGTTCAAAAAATATGTATATTCAAAAAATTAAACTTTTATAGCGATTCATAAAAAGAAACATTTTGCAACGGTTCTCAATATTCAACAATTAGTTTCTTTCTTTTACACGGTTTGCTTTAGTTTAAATTAAATAATTTTTTTTTCCATCAAATACAGTAGTCATGTAATTCTTACAAATTATTTTTCATTAATCGTTTTAAAGGAGATGGTGGTGAATGGAACTCGAACGTGGGTGAATGATATAGCATCCTGCTGCTGTTGAGCCTGCAACCATCTGCCTGTGGTGGATGGAACTCGAATGTAGACAAAAACTCTAGAACGAACTCTCGGTAAGCCGGGAAAACGCCCATCTCCGGTATATAATGCCACGGGCCAGCTGCTCCAATGATCGCGATGGCGCGCTCCGACGCCCCTAATGTCTCTAGCAAGCTCCAGTGGATTGTCCTGGGCTTTCAACTCTGTTGGTGGTTCGCTGGCCAAAATTCCGGTTTTTATCTATCCACGCAGACAAAAACATCTCCTTGTACTTTTGCAATCAAGTTAGTTGCAAATATCTGATAACCCCTAAAAATACACAGATTATTATGTTTCATATAACTAAAAAACAATTAAGTACATGAAATAGAATATTGCTCTGATGAAAGGTACATAGCCATTCATGAAGTCGGCTGCAGAGTCTATCACAACCGACCACATATATCCAAACTTTTTCCAGTCTGATTGCTAAAAACTTGGCATGCAGTGTTTGGATATGTTTTCAAATATGTGCCACCTGCAAAGTAATTAGGCAACACTAGGAAATATTCTTTTCATGCATTTATATGAGCCAATTCTCTATCGGTTACAATAACGCGTGGCTCCATATACTGTTGAGGTGTATCTTTTAGGTTTTGTAACACCCAAAAGAAATTCTCTTCATGTTCCTTACTTATAAACGCATGTGCAATACAAAACGTCTTCTGTGTTGACATGACACCAGCTATTTGAACAAATGGCATGTTGTATTTGTTCATTTTATAAGTTGTGTCAATTAACAAGACATGAGGAAATGCGTGCCAAATATTATATGATGTCTTGTGGATAAAAAAAATATATTCCACGACATCCGTCGACGCATCGTCTTGATTTTGGTAAATAAAATTATTATTTTGCAGTGTGTTAAAAAGGACCATCATTAGAATTTTCCCCGTCATGTGTCCATCACGTAACTTCCATCGTGCATTGTAAATAGATCTAAGGTTGAAAACATTATTGGGGTTTTGGTCCTTTACAGCTACAAGTATATCATGGGGCAATATGTTTTGATTTGACAGCTGCTCAACTAGACGTGTTTCAGATTCGTTCAATCTCATCGTATATGGATGAACAATATTGTTCAGCCCCTTGGTGGTTGTGTTCACTGTTAACCACATGCAACTTCCAACCACCACAACTTCTCTCGTATTTACCAATTAGCTCAAATTCACATCCAGTCTTCTTTGAACTAGTGCGTCTAACTTTTGGTTCTCCTTTGTACATGCCACCACGATCGCATTTAAGGCACACCTTTTATGACGACTCTGGTTGTATTAGTTTTGCTTCGACGTCTAACTAACACATAACTATTTTCAAGTCCTCTAGCAATGGCTCATTCAACCAGTTCATCAATACTAGCAAATGCCTGAAAACAATAAATGTTTAAGACTTTATAAACTAATGACTGCTAAACAAATATGTCTGTTACCTGATCAGTTTCATAGACACACATATATTCATCTCCAAAGTTGTTGTTTCCCATTGACATTGTTAAACATTTAATACGATTTCGAAATACAAATCAAGCAGATATTTAACGAGGAATAGATTGAATGAAGAAAACTTAATATAGTACGTATTTGCATGCAAATCGAGTGTTTATCCAAACGTCGCATCAAATAATTGATACTCAAACCGAGAACTCAAATTATTGGCACACCATTTGATATTATTTAATTAGGAAACTAATTGAAGTAATAGTTATTATTGTTTAATTAATATTATTATTTAGTTATTGTTGTTATTATTATTATTATTATTTAGTTATTATTATATAATTATTATTAAAAGTGGAATTTCACTGGATATGTTTGTTTGTTTCTTTATATAATTATTATTACTAATTAATATTATTATTTAATTAATATTGCTACTCACACGCAATGATGACATTATGTTCACTCATAATGATAACAATTCGTAAATGTATATTTGTGTGATAATTATGATCAAAATGATATAAATAACCGATAACATTCGGACGCCTTAAAGTCACGTGAATAACGTTTAAAATTTCTGAGACCGTTTCGTTTATTATATCGCAAAAAAAAAAAATTAAACGCAACAAATTTTAATATTTTAAAACCTAGAAACATGATTATTTCAAAATAATCATTCGCTTTTATATGTGACATATAGGTATATACATATTGGTTATTCAAACGAATGCCAATTAAACCTAAGATTGTTGATCTATACTCTATTGCCTTATATGAAATACATTAGTGACAACTGGGTGTTAAAATATGTTTTTATGTTAAGTAGATAACCCTTTTATTTTGTAAATCAGTTGATTGACTTTTTTTTTTGTTAAACTTGAATAGTACTTAGGGGTGTTTATGAGCCGAACCAAATCGAGCTAGGGGTCGGCTCAAACTCGGCTCAGATTTAAACCGGGCCTGGCTTGGCTCGTCTTGGGCACCTCAACTCGGCTCGTTTTCTCTATTGAGTCCTGACTTCTACAAAAGCCACATGCGAGAGATGTCTGGTTGTCTGTGACCGATCGGCGTCTTGCTGTGACCGTGTTTGATCCGACCTGCGTGTGGTTGATACCAACTGTCGTCTGACTGTGACCGCGCGAGAAACGTCTGGCGTGTGGACTGTGGCTCCAACGTATATAGGAATTATGGCTTGAGAAGTAAAGAGTAAAGAGACGTGAATATGTGGAATTGAGAATTAAGAATATGGTGTAGGAATAAACGATGAGTGAAGCACATGAGAATTGAGATCTATTCTGTATATCCGTCATCTTTCTTATATTTTATATTTTTTTCTTTTTTTAACATAATTACAAAATAACACTAAAGTATATTTAATATTAAAAGTAACTATATAGTTTTATATTTTAGTATAACATGTTGTACAAACGAGCTGAGCAACGAGCGAGCTATGAGTCAAGCTAGCCTTGGCTTGGACTCGGCTCGAATACAAAACTAGCTGGCTCGGTTCGGCTCGGTTATAAAATAGCTTTATCCGAGTTTTTTCTAAACAAGTTACGAGCCGAACACAATTTCAAGCTTAATACGATCTTCGAACTTTTTACATTCTTTCAAGTTACTTGCGTTACGACGTCGTGGTTGCCAATATGCATATCTGACGTGGCATCTACAAAAAACCACGTCACGTCTATGATGACCGAAATGAGTGATATTCTCGCTAGATCTGATGGTCCTCCTCATCATCCAGCTCAATCACACACACATCTTACACTCCCTTTTCACCTCGATTAAATCACACACTACTGTGTGTTACTGTGTGTTTTTGTGCCTTAATTCAATTATCTCACCTGTTCCATTATAAAAAACCATTCATCTTCTTCCAATCTTTAATTGAGCTCACCCACTCAACTGTTAAATGGGTGAGGTAAGTTCTTCAATTTCTTATTCAAATTGTTCAAATCTTGTTGAGTTTTGCTATTATTTAATGTAAAAATAAGTTTCTTTAATCTGGGTATGGTGTTAATGGGTGTTTTGGTGAGAAAAAATAAATATTTTTATGTAAGTTGAGTTCTTATGTGTTGGTTTTTATAAAATTTTTAATTGCGTTTAAAAAAATTGAGTTTTCTATGTGGGATTTGTTAAAAGATGAGTTTTTTATAATCTGGGATTAGGAAAAAGTTATGTTTCTTTATGTTTTTTTTTTCTTTTTTATTTTATTAGTAAAAATGCGTTTATTTTGTGTGGATGTTAAGAAAAAGTTTTTTTTTTTTTTTAATGTAGTTTTTGTTAAATTAACTTTTTAATTGTGGGTTTTTATAAAAATGTATTTTTTTACAAGAATATTGCTTGAATATTAATGTTTTTCAGGAGGTAAAGAAGCCGTCGGAAGAAGCAAAACCGGCCGCCGGAGATGAAAAAAAGGGGGAGGAATCAAAAGACCCGCCACCACCTCCGCCGTCGCCGGAGATTGTTTTGAGCGTGTTCATGCATTGTGAAGGCTGTGCTAGAAAAGTCCGGCGGTGTCTTAAAGGCCTCGAGGGTTGATACTTCTTATTTATTTGCTTATTTATTTATTTATTTTTTACATTTTTTTCGTTTTTTATTGATTTTTTTATTAAAATCTAATTGGTTTTCAAAAAAATAGGCGTTGAAAATGTTCTTACTGATTGCAATACTCATAAGGTGGTAGTGAAGGGTGAAAAAGCAGATCCGGTGAAGGTTTTAGAAAGACTCCAGAAGAAAAGCCACCGGAAAGTTGATCTTTTATCGCCGGTGCCAAAACCGCCGGCGGAGGAGCCCAAGAAGCCGGAGCAAAAAGAAGCTCCTAAACACGAAGAAAAGAAAGATGAGGTTGTAATTAATACTAATAATTTTTTATGTTTAAATGGTTTAATTGCCAGTCAAAAAAATAATTAATAATAATACTAATATAATTACAGGGCCCTCTTTTAACAAGGGGATACAACATACAAGGTCTGATTAAAGGGTTGGTGTTATTTACACACTCCCCCAAACCCTTGTCATACTTGTCCTATATCTATACGACCAATCATTATATGTCAATGCGAATGATTGGAATCCTATATGAGGAGTATATACGTATACACAAGACTATACGCTGCGTATAGATTTATACAAGACGTATATGGTTGGTGAGTTGGGGTGTGAATAACGAGTCTTATTTGATTAAAATATACATATAAGAGTTTAAACTTATTATTTATACACATGTTGAAATACCCAATGAATAAAAAATTTTGAGAATGTTACAAATATAAATCAATAAATTATGATAGAATAAAAACTGATTCACATAAGGAGGCTGTTTAAGCAAGTTGTTTATTCTAAAATTTAATAAATAGAGTGTTCAAATTCAAAAGAAAAATGAAAAGAAATTGTTTTTCAAGGAATAAAAACACAAGTAGGCTTGTGGTCGTTCTCTATTTTAAAGAGAAAAATATAATTTTAATGGGTGTTAATTAGCAAATATTTTAAATACTTGAGGACATATGATTAGGTTTTTTAATTTTTTTTAACGGCTTTTTAACCTATTTTTATTCTTACCAAACTACTTCAAATAAATTTTTTCTTACATAGATTTGAAATCAAGAATTCTTTTCCAAAACACGTTGTCACTATTAAGTGAACTTGTCTCACGTTGATATTTTTATTAAATGTGTAAAGTAGATAATGTATTATAACAATTTCGTTTTGTTTATTATAATTATATATCATCGACATTATACATATATAAAATTTTATTTTTAGTACTCGACAATGTATTATACATCTATAAAAACTTATTTTTAGCAATCGTACGAGACACACACGAAATCTTAAGATAGTTAGAGACTGATTACAACTCCGAAACGTTGATTGATCGAATTAATTTGTAGTTTTTAACATTTTCCGGTGAACTGCAGCCCCCACCGGAGATTACGGTGGTGTTGAAAGTACACATGCATTGTGAAGCTTGTGCTCAAGAAATCAGAAAACGCATTCTGAAGTTGAAGGGTAATCTACATTTTACAATTTACTTTCTTTATTGCAATATTTCAATCTTCTTTTTATCACGTTTAGTGTGTGTAAAAATGTTTTTCCAAGAAAATTATTTGGAGGCTATTTGATCAACCGGTAATAATTCAGATGTCCGACCGGTCGAACCGTATGATTTTATAAACACTTTATAAATATATAAAAAAAAATAAAAAAAACCGGTTCAACAACCGGTTCGCCCAAAACGGCCCAGAATCCTTAACCGGATCAGTTCACCCCCGGTTGTCGGTTCGACCAGTCCGGTCCGGTTTTCAAAACATTGGTTTTGTGTGTAAAATGTACTAAATTTATGTGATAAAATCACAAACATTTCACACACTGTAGATAGCTTATGGTAGATTAACAAATTTTTCAATAAAATTTTAGTACTAAAAAAAGGGTTATGTTATTCACACGCCTACTTCATACTCTCCACATCACTTATACGGTTTGTATAGGTCTATATGAGATATATAGGGGATCAATCATTGTTTGTCAGTGTCAATGATTACACTCTTATACGTCTCGTATATGTCTATACGCGTCGTATAGGTCATATATGCAGCAGATAAGTGATCAATTATTGTCAAATTATTGAGTATCAAAAAGAGCTATACGCCTCGTATACATTTATACGAGATGTATAAGATCAGTGATATGTTAAAATAAAAAAATTTCGACGTGGGAATAACAAATCCCTAAAAAACCAAAAAGCTATAACAAAAAAAAGTGTTTTAATTTTGGATTTTTGTGGGTACGATTGTAGGGGTGGAAAGTGCAGTCTCTGATCTAAAGAACTCACAAGTAACGGTTAAAGGCATTTTTCTGGCGTCGGAGCTGGTGGCTCACGTGCACAAGAAAACCAACAAAACCGCCGTTATCGTTAACCCGGATCCGGACCCGAAAACGGCGGAAGACAACACCGGTAAGCCCGACAACGGCGGCGAGAAGAAAGCTGACGGCGGCGAAAAAAAACAAAAATCGGCGTCCGACGTGGAAGCGGCTTTGAGTGATACGAGGAAAAATGAATATTATTATTATAATCAACCGGTAAATTACCTATCGTACCCTCCGAGTTACGTTGCGGAAGCTATGTATTCGTATCCACCACCAGCCCCACAAATGTTTAGTGATGAGAACCCCAATGCTTGCAGTGTGATGTAATTTGTAAATAAATGAGGGGTAAAAGTGGAAAATAAGTTGGATGTTGTTTCAGCGTGAATAAGGTGTACATGTGGAGTACGAGTGGCTTCAGGAAAAACCGAAAAACTGCATTATTTTGTGACCTTTTTCTGTTTTAGAAATTTATAAATAATGTAAAACCTGATATTAGTTTAGGTGTTGTGAGACGTGAGGAGGGGGTGTGACATTCTTTTATCACTCTCTAACGTCTTGAACACACTGCTCTTGGGGCGTGACCAAGCTATTTTATTTTTTTTGAACGTCATTTGATTTCAACGTGTGAACCACTGATTTCCAGGTCATGTCACTAAGGTCTAGTTACCATGACTTCCGTTGAAACCCCATCACCACCCCAGGAGGAAATCGTACCGGAAAACCCCCTGACCTCTCAAGGACAATTATTTCGCCTTAGAAGGGATTTGAACCTGTGACCTTCCACAAGAAAGCTAAAGAAGTAACCATTAAGCTAGAAGCTCTTCGATTCAAGCTATTTTATTAGTTATGTGACTTTGGTCATGGAGTCACAGTTTATCAGTTTGACCTAACATATCAAACACTATTTTTTTTTAAAGTAAAAATCACTCACATTGCTCTTTACTTTTTCATTTATTACATCTTTATTAGTACACATATTTTCTGATCACATTAATTAACTACACTTCTCTTGACGGATGTTTGGGTTGGATTTTTTCTCGAAAATTGGTTGCTGGTGGGCTAAAAAGAAAATACATTCCTCTTGCCTGGTGTCTACGTGATGTCTGTGTGACACTTGTCAAGATCTCAACCAACTCTTACATGACACATAGCCTTATCTTTTTAGTTGAACATGTTCAAAGTTTTTCAACTGTTTTTTTAGTTTTCTTACATTGAATCGAATGTTAGTTTGAGTTGGTTCGATCAGGAAATTGGCAGGAGAGGAAACAGGTAAAAATAAATAGGTTGTTTTGTTAAATGGATTGGTCAATCAAGCTGGTTGTCGATCGAACAGTGAACCGGTTATCTTGATTGGGCCGTTTTTCTTAGCTCAAGGTATAAAATATTATAACTAATGTATTATGTTTGTTTTAATGTAGTATGGTTAACCACTAAACCAATAAAAACGTTTGATTTAATGTGGTCTGGTTATGAAAACATTTGTCAAAAAAATAAACAAAAATTTCTTTATTTATTAAGTAGGTAAAATTCCGTGTATTACACGAGTTTAAAATTGAAATGTTATATACTTTGTAAGAAAACTTGTTTTTTTAAGAAAACTTATTTTTACAGAACTTTTATTTTTCTTAAAATTACAAATTTAAAATAATTTTTATTTATTTTTTTAAGTTCATTTTTAAAAAATTTTCATATTTTGTAAACTTTGTTTAAGCGTGCTTTAAAAAAATAAAAGATTTCGTTTTTTATTTGTTAGAACTACTTTTTAATATGAAAAAATTATATAAAGTCATTAGTCATTAGATTTAAATTATTTTAATAAATTAAAGAATATAATTATAATTATCATTTAATATGAAAGAGAATGATTGTAAAGACTAAAAAATGAAATGTGACAATATTTCTTTTATAAATGACATGTGACAATAATAGCTTAATAAATTGACATGTGCCAAAATATTTACTCTTTTATTAGAGAGTATGTATTAGCTCTACAAAACATTACGAAATAGAATTACAAATATGTAAATTAAATAGTAAAGATTAAGATCAACTAAATATTTTTTTTATCCTAAAAAACCTAAGAAAGAATGTTGATCATTAGATTATGACATCAAACTTAAAAGGAAGAATTTAAAATTTTAGAGAGAAAAGTTGTTAGAGGGTAATTTAGTCATAACCACTTTTCCCCCATATTTTTTAAACATTCATAACTTTTACATACGATATTATTTTTTTAAAAAAAATATATCATAAAAAAACAAGTATTTTTTTATCTTTAAACTGAGTATAATATTTCTACAAAAAATTAAATTTTTTCAGCTCATTGTGTCTAATTATTATCATTGTGTATTTTTAAACGTTTGTGCATAATTATCTTTTTGTGTTTTTCTTAAAGATAATTGTGTCTTCTTTACTAGGTAATTGTATCTTTTTTAAATATCAATGTGTTATTTATACTTGTCGTTGTGTCATCCTTGCTTAACATTATGTATTATGCAACATCATTGTGTCTTAAATTGTTTAGGAAAACACAAGATTGAGCAGAAACACAAAAGACACAATTCTGTACAAAAGACACAATTCTGTACAAAAGACACAATGTTTAAACAAATGACACAATGACTTGTACAAAACACACAATGTATATACAAAAGACAATATTGAGGAGAAACACAAAAGACACAATGTCTATTCAAAAGGCACAATGTCTATTCAAAAGAGACAATGCCTATACAAAAGACACAATGACTCGTCATTTTGTATATTTTACAGGTAATTGTGCCTTTTTTCAAGATTATTGTGTTATTTACACCAGTCATTGTGTCATCTTTGCTTGACATTATGTATTATGGAACATCATTATGTCTTAAATTGTTCATGAAAAGACATCATTGAGCAGAAACATAAAAGACACAATTACCTACACAAAAGACACAATGACATGTACAAAAGACACAATGATATGTACAAAAGACACAATTAACTAAAAAACCAAAAATTTTCTATAGCAAAAATTATATTAATTTGAAGATAAAAAAATGCTTGTTTTTATAGTATTTTTTTCAAAAAATAATTTTGCATGTAAAAGTTATGAATGTTTAAAGAATACGAGGGAATTTGATAAAAAGTCAACAAAAGCAGACATGACTAAAATACCCTTCAACAACTTGATTTAATCATAGATATTAATTAAGGATCTAATGACTCCAAATCCTTCTTACAATTTTTAGGTTAAAGGGCTTCTTTAGTTGAACTTAACCCTAAATAGTAAATATATTTAGACATCTCTTTATCGAAGTAAACTTATTAGACTCGCCACAATGGGCATCCCGTTGGGCCAGCGGTGGCCTTCCCCGCCGCGGTGTCCAGCGGGAACACCGCCCCCTATGCCCGCGGCCCCCGCTAAAATGCCAAGAACGGCTCCCGCTCCCCGTTGGTTTTGAAGCTTTGTGATTGGTCGGTATTTTTGACCGTTATTCAACGGGAAAAAAGAAAAAAAAAACAAATTTTTAAAACTAAATAAATACCCAACCTTTTTTACCCAAAAAACCACCCAAATCTCTTCATCTTTCATCTTTCTCTCTATACTTTTTTAAAAAAAAATCACAAACATGAATCCAAGGCCTAACAATCCCAATCCCGAATTCAACCCGTTCTCATACGATCCCGAATCGCTTAGAAATTTATTGGTTCAACTACAACAAAACCCAAACATCCAACACTTTCAACAACATCCACCAAACTTCCAATCTCCTTCAAACTTTCAACCCGGTTTTGCTCCCTTCTCTCAACCTAGGTTCGAATCTGATTTTGTGTCACCGAGTCAACATGATAACGAGGTCGTGCCGGAGACACAAGACACTCAAAAACGCAAAAAAGTTAAGAAAAACAAACAGCCGGCTGGAACAGGGCCGAGTAGTGGTCCAATGGCACCGAAGCAATGGACTCACGATGAAGAAATCGCTCTCGGAAGATGTTACATGGACGAATCCGAGAACAAAACCAAAGGTAAAAAGTTGATTACTTAGTTTTGTTATATATTATTTTAAAGGGTTTAATTTTTTAACTTACTTTTGAAAATTTTTTTTGTAGGTAACTCGCAAAAACGGGAAAATTTTTGGAAAAAAGTAACCGTTAGTTGGCACAATGTGATGGGATTCGATGCCGAATACCGCACATATCATCAACTAAATTCAAAGTGGAAGGATATGTGCACCAAGTTAAGAAAGTTTAGTGGGATCTATAGCAACTGCGCAAACAACCGAAAAAGCGGGATGAGCGACGAGAACGTGTTGAAATGGGCCGAAAAGGAATACCAACTAAAGAGTAACGGCCAAACGTTTAACCATTACCACGTTTGGGTGGCGATAAAAGACTCGCCAAAATTCCGTGTTCTTTGGGAAGAAGGTAACGAGGTTCAAGGTTCTTCAAAAAGAACCAAAAATTCCGAATCGAACGAGTATTCGCCGGGGGGTTCGACCGCACATACAAATTACGCTGTTAACCTAGAGGATGACGAAGAAGAAGCCGAGTTCGACACCCCACCGGAACCGGTTAGACCGACGGGTCGAGATACAACAAAACGGGCGTCCTCTTCGAGTCGTCAAACCGTCTCCTCTAACACGTCAACAACCGAACTCGCTGATCAACTCCAAGCTTTCACAACTTTTCAAAAACAAAAACACGAAGAAAGGAAAAAAATGCACGAAGAGAAAACTCTCCGATCCGACCTCAGAGCACTTGAGTCTTTGCCTCCCGACATGCTCGACGACGAAGATCGTGAAATAATGAAAAAAATGAAAAAGAAACTCTTGGATAAATATCGTTAAATTTTATTTGAATTGTTAGTTTTTTTTGTATGGTTTTTTTTTATTTAAATTTGCAATGTAATTTTTATTTTATTTGTATCTTTATTTGAATGGTTTAAATAAATTCTAAGTTTATTATTTTTTGTTTGCAAAAAAAAATTAAATAAATCAATTAAATTTAAAAAATGTTGATGACGTGGAATAGTGGGGAAGGGTTTTCAGTGGGGTGACCATTGTGGGTGATTAAGGTTCAGTGGGGTGATGACGTGGCATGAAATTTCAGTGGGGAAGGGTTTTCAGTGGGGTGACCGCTGTGGATAGTCTTAGACTTGTTTGTTACGTGGGTCCCATAAAAGGATCTCGACTCTTATCCAAGAGAGTTTGTGTGCCTCTTAGAGCATCCCTCGCAATCTAATCCAACCGAATCTTTTAATAAAAAAATAATTTTTCTCTTCTTCATCTACACAACCTAATTAAACCCAACTTTTTACTCTCATTAACAACCCAAGATTTATTATTTTGTTAAACGAACTCTGTTTTTAACAAAATTTATACCCATATGTTCATTAAAAAAAACTGATCAAGACCGTATTTTTAGATTTTTTAAAATCTTAATTATTGGAAGTTATTAAAAAAAACAAAATTATAAGAAAACTAATTATTGATAAAAGTACAAAGAAAAAATAAAAAACAAATACATACAGATTGCAATCTAGATCTATAGGGCGACCAGATCGTGAGAACCTAACATTTTTTTTTGAATAGTGTCCCAATCCAAGGAAGGATTGTTAATGGGTGTAGTCTTATGATACAAAAACCGAAGGAGCATGGATGCATGGATATAGTGATGCGCACGATAATTTTTTTACGGTTTGGGTAATTGGTGTGTAGTTTTTTAAAATCAATAATAACTTAAAAAGTAAACAATATAAACATATATTTTTTTAATTATTTTTTGATACATTCTCATACAAAATGCAATTTTTAAAGTAACACAATCAAAATTTTTTCATTGTTGCGAATGAGTGTGCCCATCATAGACTAGTTGTAACACCCCAAATTTTCTAATACAAGTTAATGGAACTTGCAAATGCGCGACGAACAATTAACTTGTAGGAAAATATACGAAAAATAACCAAGGCTAGCATTACTGAACGTGTACTCGAAATGGTAAGATTTCGAGTACACCCATTTTCGAGTACACTGGATTTCGTGTACTCAGAATTTCGAGTACTAGCCCCTGCCTATAAATAGTAGTGCCTTGGGAAATGTGCGAACCTTTGGCTGGAAGCTCATCTGCTCTCGAGTACACGAAGTTTAAGTCCAAGAATTTCAAGAATCAAACTTTGATCGACCAAACGAAGTAGGAAACGCACGGGATCCTACCAGGAGGATCAGCTACCTTCAAGTAAGTGATTCATGTATAGAAAGCTGGATTTTTATACAAAGGTTAGGATGGTTAAACGACGGGTGAACTTATGCTTAAAGCTCACACCTTTATGCATGAAGTTCATAACTTTAAGGTTCCAATACGTTGGTAACAACATAAGGAACCTAGAACTAGCTCCCCAAAGTCTTAGATGAATTTCTGAGATGTTTAATGACGAAAGTGATGAGTACACGAAATCCGGCACAAAGGGGGTAATTCGAATACCATGATTATTTCGAATACATGGAAATTTCGAGTACAGTGCCATGTTCGAATACACAATGCATTTCGTATACATGTTATTTCGAATACACCGGGTAGTTCGAATACACTAGCATTTCGAATACTCGAGGGTTTCGTGTACATGAGAACTTAACGAATTTCAAGGGTTTCGAACACTTAGCTAAGTTTCGAGAACTTGGATTCAGAAAGGGGGGACTAGTAGGCTATGAGGACTTAGAATAATTTCTAAGTCTAAGTATGTGATGTGATGGTATGTGATGATATGATGTAACTGATATAGGTCCTTAAAGCCCTAGCTAAGGAGTTCGGCTAAGGTTAACATGAGTCTACTATCAGGTGAGTTCTAGACGCCCTATTTTATGCTTAATGTTTTGGGCTGACATACATGCTTATTGTTATGTCTATGATGATATGTGCCTATGATGAATGAATGATGATATGCCTTGACCATGTATGCATGTTAAGGTGATAGTATGATTATTGCATGGAAGTATGCTCAGAATGATGAATGCATGTTAGTAAGTTATGATGATAAACTGAATGATAACATGCTATGATGATAAATAGGGATGTATGTTATGATGAAATCCTAGGTACGCTATGATGAAAGTATGATGTTATGATGATTACATGCTAGCAAAATGTGTTTATATTGCCATGATGAATGATATGATGACGTGCGGCTAGCATGACATGTGCATGGTACTAGGATGTTATGATGACATGATACTAGCATACCCTGTATGAGAAATCCTATGATACTAGGATAATGATACGATGTTATGATGAATGATGATATGGTGCTAGTGTGTCATGTCATGATGAATGATGGTTGCTCCAGTATTTGTACTGGGTAAGTATGGTTGCTCCCGTACTCGTTACGGGGTAAGTATGAGGTTGCTCCCGTACTCGTTACGGGGTAAGTATGAGGTTGCTCCCGTACTCGTTACGGGGTAAGTATGAGGTTGCTCCCGTACTCGTTACGGGGTAAGTATGAGGTTGCTCCCGTACTCGTTACGGGGTAAGTATGACGTTGCTCCCATATTCATATGGGGTAAGTATGGTTGCTCCAGTACTTGCTACTGGGTAAGTATGGATCTGTAGAACGCTTCGGCGGGGCAGATCAACGGTTATGGAGCCTTGTGCCGGCATAAGCCCACTGTTCGTATGGTAACAGTGGAACGTATGATGATGATGATGTAAGGATGTTATGCGCTAAGGTTATGGACTATGTGTATGAAATGATGTGTATGTTAAGTATGTTTAATGATTGTTTTATGAAAACTAGAACTCACCAGCGTAAGCTGACTTGATTTAGCATGTATGTCAGGTTGAAGGTATGATAGGAGAAAGCATGGAGCTCGGGCATAGAGTCATACGATCCGGTGGTTTTTGGCAATCCGATATGTTTTTGATACAGACACTTTATTGATTTCTGTTTATCAAACTATGTTTACAATTCCGCTGCATGATTATGAAAGTTTTTAGTTTAAGAGCTATGTGTTATGATGAAAACCAACCTCTGTGATGTGCCCGGTTTCGGGGCCTCACAAGTTGGTATCAGAGCCATAGTTTGAGAGATCTTGGCATCCCAAATGCCAAGACTTAAACTGAGAATGGGATTAATGGATGCGGATTGCCAACCACGGATGACGGATGCCACGAGTTGAATGTTTATGTATGAGTTAAGGGTTAGATGTAATGTTATGAAAGTAGTTAGTGTCATGCACATTGAAGAGATGGGATGAGAAACGTTTAGAGCCTATGAGTTGGGTAAATGGTTAATAACACTTGATCAACGTCGTTAACGATTTACAAAACTTATTCCGTGCTAAACTGATTCCTGTACTGACTCATCAATTGTTGCATCCTATAGATAGTTAGATGGCCGGACAAAAGGGTAGACCGCGAAAGAAACCACAGGAACCTGAAGAACCACATGTCGAGAATGAAGAACCTGTCAATGAAGGCGACAACGAGCAACCAGAGAATGAAGAAGAGTTCACTCTTGAGCCTATCGTAGTGAAGGCTATTTCTGATGAGGTCTGCAAGATAATGGATGAGAAACTACCAGCCTTGATTGCTAAGGCACTGAAGGATGCGTTAAAAGACAAGTCAGAAGGAACTAAGGAGAGCACCAAAGAAGATGAGGTGGTGATCATCGAGACCAAGAGCGGCGACTCTATGACTGGGAAACTGAAGGGCTGTGACTACAAGTCCTTCAAAGGATGCAACCCACCAACTTTTGATGGGAAGAAGGACGCAGTGGCCACCTGCCACTGGATTTCTGCGATGGAGGCTGTTATCTCCATCAGTGAGTGCCGAGTTGACCAAGCTGTCAAGTTTGCAGCTCACTCTTTCGTTGAGGAGGCACTTCACTGGTGGAACACCGTCAAGCAATCCAAGACTACTGATGATATGGAAAAGATGACTTGGGATGATCTCAAGGAACTGGTTACTAAACAGTTTTGTCCCAAGAATGAACTCGATAAGGTTGAAAGGGAGTTTCTGGTTTTGAAGGCTGGAAGTCTAAACCACCGCCAGTACACGTCGAGGTTTAATGAGATGGCTAGACTGGTTCCTCACTTAGTTTCTACCGAGGAACGTAGGGTGAAGTTGTACATGGAGGGTTTACCTCCGAAGGTTCGGATACATGTGAAGGCGAATGCTCCCAAGACTTATGACTCCACTGTGGAGCTCAGTGGGATAGTTTGGGATGATGTTATGTCAGCCGAGCCAGTCAAAGAAGAAGCAAAGGTGAAAGAGTCCTCCGGGACTAAGAGGGGTCGAACAGACCAACGAAAGTTCTCAAGCAAGAAGGCTAAGCGAGAGGAGATGGGCCGATGCAACAAGTGTGGGAAAAGCCACACGGGACAGTGCCTGGTGGGCACTAATTTATGTTTCAGGTGTGGAAAGACGGGGCACTTTTCTAGCAGTTGCCCGAATGCTACTCGATGCTTCAACTGCAATGGATTAGGACATATGTCCAAGGATTGCAAGCTACCACGAGCCGATGCTTCGGGCTCGGGTAAGAAAGAGGAGAAAGGAAAGGAGAAGCAGAAGGCTAAAGCACGAGCCTTCACGATGACGAAGGATGATGCGATTGTGGACCCGGACGTGGTCACAGGTACCTTTTCTATCAACAATATTCCTGCTTCTGTATTGTTTGATTCTGGTGCAAGTATGAGTTTTGTGTCTTCTACTTTCTGTGATGGGTTATCTGGGAAGGTTAAGAAGATAGATCGGGTATTTGATGTAGAGACGGCTATTGGTAAGATGACCAGGGTGACTGAGGCTATTGATGATTGTTATGTTGAGATAGAAGGTCATAGGTTCCCTGTCCGATTGTTTCTTATTACCTTAGGAGGATTCGATGTGGTTTTGGGTATGGACTGGTTAGCCAAATATGAGGCTAACATTGTATGTCGACGAAAGATGATATGTTTACGTGCGATGGACGGGAGCTCCGTGACGGTTTATGGTGATAAAGCGATGTATGCGCCAAAGATCATTTCGATGATCACGGCTGATGTTATGATGAGGCGAGGGTGTGTAGCCTACTTGGCCTACGCGATTGAGGAACGTACGGATACGAGGACGATTGATGATGTTCCCGTGGTGTGTAACTTCCCTGATGTATTCCCTGAGGAATTGCCTGGATTGCCACCCGAACGGGAAATTGAGTTCCAGATCGATTTAGTGCCGGGGGCACAACCTGTTGCCAAAGCACCTTACCGTTTAGCTCCAACAGAGATGAAGGAAATGATGACCCAGCTACAAGAACTCCTTGATAAAGGTTTTATACGACCGAGTGTCTCTCCGTGGGGAGCGCCGGTGCTGTTCGTTAAAAGAAGGATGGAAGTATGCGTATGTGTATTGACTACAGGGAACTGAATAAGTTGACCGTAAAGAACAGGTATCCTCTACCTAGAATTGATGACTTGTTCGATCAATTGCAAGGTGCAAGCTGGTTCTCGAAGATAGATCTCCGATCCGGTTACCATCAGCTGAAAGTTCGAGAGCAGGATATTCCAAAGACTGCTTTCCGTACGCGTTATGGACATTACGAGTTTCTCGTTATGTCGTTTGGATTGACTAATGCTCCCGCAGCATTTATGGATTTGATGAACAGAGTATGTCGACCGATGCTGGACCGATCGGTGATAGTGTTTATTGATGATATTTTGATTTATTCAAAGAACGAGGGAGACCATGCTTGCCACGTACGTGAGGTATTGGAAATCCTGAGGAAAGAGAAACTTTATGCTAAGTTCTCCAAATGCGCTTTCTGGTTACGAGAGGTACAGTTTCTGGGTCACGTGGTGAACCCAGAAGGCATTATGGTAGATCCAGCTAAGGTTGAAACGATTATGAAATGGAGTCCTCCAAAGTCACCGACAGAAGTACGCAGTTTTCTTGGTTTGGCTGGCTATTATCGGAGATTTATTCAAGACTTCTCCAAGATAGCGACGCCACTGACGAAGCTCACGAAGAAAGACGTAAAGTATGAATGGGGTCCAAACCAAGAACATGCGTTTTCAGTGCTGAAGGAGAAACTTACCCAAGCTCCTGTTCTAGCACTGCCGGATGGGAATGATGATCTTGTTGTGTATGCCGATGCGTTACGACAAGGGTTGGGATGTGTACTAATGCAAAGGGAAGGGTGATAGCTTATGCTTCGCGCCAGCTAAAGATTCATGAGGCTAACTACCCGACCCACGATCTTGAACTCGCTGCAGTGGTGTTTGCATTGAAAATATGGAGACACTACTTGTATGGAGTACGGAGTACCATCTATACCGACCACAAGAGCTTGAAGTACTTCTTCGAGCAAAAGGATTTGAACATGAGGCAGAGACGATGGCTTGAGCTGCTAAAGGATTATGATTGTGATATTCTATATCACCCAGGAAAGGCCAATGTGGTGGCGGATGCTCTGAGTCGCAAGACTGATCATCCTGCCATACGAGTAAAATCGTATAGTTTGGTAATAACGCCAGACTTTCTGAACGAGCTCAAACAGGCGCAACAGGAGGGATTGAAAGAAGAGAATGTGGGTTTTGAACGCGTCTTCGGTCAAGTCAAGAACTTGGAAGACAATGACCATGGGATAAAGCTACGATTCGGTCGAATGTGGGTGCCCAGAAATGGGGACATTCGAGCGAGGATTTTAGATGAAGCCCACAAGTCACGTTACTCGGTGCACCCCGGTGCAACGAAGATGTATCAAGATCTGCGACAGGATTATTGGTGGCCGGGCATGAAGTTTAATGTGATGCAGTATGTGAACAGGTGCCTTACTTGTGCGCAAGTGAAGGCTGAACATCAGAAGCCCTACGGATATGTGCAACCTCTAGAGGTACCGGAATGGAAATGGGAACACGTCACCATGGATTTCATCACCAAGCTACCAAAGACAGCTAAGCGACATGATACCATTTGGGTGATTGTGGACCGACTGACGAAGAGTGCACACTTTCTCCCTATCAGGGAAACGTATACGTCCGAAAGGTTGTCTGAGTTGTTCGTAAAAGAGATTGTGGCCAGACATGGAGTTCCTGTCTCCATTGTGTCAGATCGGGATACGAGGTTTACTTCCAGATTCTGGAAGCAGTTTCATGATGCTATGGGAACGAGGTTAAATATCAGTACCGCCTATCACCCTCAGACGGATGGACAGTCGGAAAGGACTATCCAAACGTTGGAGGATATGCTTAGGGCGTGCATTATCGATTTTGGAGGGAGCTGGGATGACCACTTGCCATTGGTGGAGTTTTCTTATAACAACAGCTATCACTCTAGTATCGGAATGCCCCCATATGAGGCGTTGTACAGACGACGATGTAGAACCCCGGTATGCTGGGGTGAAGTTGGACAGAAAGAAATGGGAAACAAGGCTGCTGTGATTGATATGGCAGAAAAGCTACGGGTGATAAAAGCACGTATGAAAGCTGCACAAGATCGCCAAAAGTCTTACGCTGACAAGCGCCGAAGACTGATCGAGTTTGATGTTGGCGATCGAGTGTTGCTGAAAGTATCACCATGGAAGGGAATCATTCGATTCAGGAAGAGGGGAAAGTTGAGTCCGAGGTACATCGGACCGTTTCCGATAAAGGCAAGGGTAGGGAAAGTCGCGTATCGACTGGATCTACCAGAGGAGCTGAACGGGATTCATCCTACGTTCCACGTGTCACATCTTAGGAAGTGCTTGGCAGACGAGCAGGCACATGTTCCTTTGGATGACATTGAGGTAGATGACCGACTGAACTACATTGAAGAACCAGTTGCCATTGTGGATACGAAGGAAAAGCAGCTACGGAATAAAATGGTTCGTCAAGTAAGAGTTCAGTGGAAGCATCGGAAGGGTTCAGACACGACATGGGAATTGGAAGACGAGATGAGGAAGTTGTATCCTCATTTGTTCGATATGTAACGAGGCAGGTTTCGGGACGAAACCTATTGTAAGGAGGGGAGACTTTTAACACCCCAAATTTTCTAATACAAGTTAATGGAACTTGCAAATGCGCGACGAACAATTAACTTGTAGGAAAATATACGAAAAATAACCAAGGCTAGCATTACTGAACGTGTACTCGAAATGGTAAGATTTCGAGTACACCCATTTTCGAGTACACTGGATTTCGTGTACTCAGAATTTCGAGTACTAGCCCCTGCCTATAAATAGTAGTGCCTTGGGAAATGTGCGAACCTTTGGCTGGAAGCTCATCTGCTCTCGAGTACACGAAGTTTAAGTCCAAGAATTTCAAGAATCAAACTTTGATCGACCAAACGAAGTAGGAAACGCACGGGATCCTACCAGGAGGATCAGCTACCTTCAAGTAAGTGATTCATGTATAGAAAGCTGGATTTTTATACAAAGGTTAGGATGGTTAAACGACGGGTGAACTTATGCTTAAAGCTCACACCTTTATGCATGAAGTTCATAACTTTAAGGTTCCAATACGTTGGTAACAACATAAGGAACCTAGAACTAGCTCCCCAAAGTCTTAGATGAATTTCTGAGATGTTTAATGACGAAAGTGATGAGTACACGAAATCCGGCACAAAGGGGTAATTCGAATACCATGATTATTTCGAATACATGGAAATTTCGAGTACAGTGCCATGTTCGAATACACAATGCATTTCGTATACATGTTATTTCGAATACACCGGGTAGTTCGAATACACTAGCATTTCGAATACTCGAGGGTTTCGTGTACATGAGAACTTAACGAATTTCAAGGGTTTCGAACACTTAGCTAAGTTTCGAGAACTTGGATTCAGAAAGGGGGGACTAGTAGGCTATGAGGACTTAGAATAATTTCTAAGTCTAAGTATGTGATGTGATGGTATGTGATGATATGATGTAACTGATATAGGTCCTTAAAGCCCTAGCTAAGGAGTTCGGCTAAGGTTAACATGAGTCTACTATCAGGTGAGTTCTAGACGCCCTATTTTATGCTTAATGTTTTGGGCTGACATACATGCTTATTGTTATGTCTATGATGATATGTGCCTATGATGAATGAATGATGATATGCCTTGACCATGTATGCATGTTAAGGTGATAGTATGATTATTGCATGGAAGTATGCTCAGAATGATGAATGCATGTTAGTAAGTTACGATGATAAACTGAATGATAACATGCTATGATGATAAATAGGGATGTATGTTATGATGAAATCCTAGGTACGCTATGATGAAAGTATGATGTTATGATGATTACATGCTAGCAAAATGTGTTTATATTGCCATGATGAATGATATGATGACGTGCGGCTAGCATGACATGTGCATGGTATTAGGATGTTATGATGACATGATACTAGCATACCCTGTATGAGAAATCCTATGATACTAGGATAATGATACGATGTTATGATGAATGATGATATGCTGCTAGTGTGTCATGTCATGATGAATGATGGTTGCTCCAGTATTTGTACTGGGTAAGTATGGTTGCTCCCGTACTCGTTACGTGGTAAGTATGAGGTTGCTCCCGTACTCGTTACGGGGTAAGTATGAGGTTGCCCCCGTACTCGTTACGGGGTAAGTATGAGGTTGCCCCCGTACTCGTTACGGGGTAAGTATGAGGTTGCTCCCGTACTCGTTACGGGGTAAGTATGACGTTGCTCCCATATTCATATGGGGTAAGTATGGTTGCTCCAGTACTTGCTACTGGGTAAGTATGGATCTGTAGAACGCTTCGGCGAGGCAGATCAACGGTTATGGAGCCTTGTGCCGGCATAAGCCCACTGTTCGTATGGTAACAGTGGAACGTATGATGATGATGATGTAAGGATGTTATGCGCTAAGGTTATGGACTATGTGTATGAAATGATGTGTATGTTAAGTATGTTTAATGATTGTTTTATGAAAACTAGAACTCACCAGCGTAAGCTGACTTGATTTAGCATGTATGTCAGGTTGAAGGTATGATAGGAGAAGGCATGGAGCTCGGGCATAGAGTCATACGATCCGGTGGTTTTTGGCAATCCGATATGTTTTTGATACAGACACTTAATTGATTTCTGTTTATCAAACTATGTTTACAATTCCGCTGCATGATTATGAAAGTTTTTAGTTTAAGAGCTATGTGTTATGATGAAAACCAACCTCTGTGATGTGCCCGGTTTCGGGGCCTCACACTAGTTCTTCGATGAAAATTCGGAAGACATTGCTTTATCCACCTCATATAATTTTATTTCAAATTTAATTTCGTCTTTGAGACTTCTGTCGTTTTAAATTCGATCAACTGCGTGCAAATAGTCCTTTAAGCAAATGCATATCTCTATCAACTCTTGTTTGAGTTAATTATTCGTAACAATAAAATTCTGCCACTAATTGCAGACTTTGTAGATATCGTACAAGCTTAAACAATTATTAATTATGAGCTATTATGGCTAAAATCAGAATCTTGAATTATTTTCGTTTCCATCGGACTAAAATCTTCCCCACTATACATCTTAAACTTTCTTGATGAGTTGTTACCTGTTACGACCCATGTAAGTGACACCGACCCAAATGTGTGCAACCTCGACCCAAGCGTGTTATCACAAAAGCCATTCGCTTTCTCAATTGACATGGAGGATCTTATCTCAAAATAAATTAAAAAGAAAAAAGAAAAAAAAATGAAAGTATGCATTCACATACAAGACCAAGATTAGTGGGATTTCTTAATATATGTGTGGCTTTCCTTGAAATTAGTCCATTCCCTTATTTTAATTTAATCGTTAGTTTTTTATTTCCAAATTTGTATTTAAATTCCTGTGATTGCGTTAATGAGAAAAGAAGGAAAAATTTGACAAGAATTCTACTCTCTATCTGTTATTTTCTTAAGAGATCCGTTCATCTCGGATAGAACCCTAACATTGGTGCTTTCATTCACGTCCATCATGCCTCCTCGTGAAAACGCAACCATTGGAGAATCCATCGCCAATTTAGCAGAGGCACTCTCGTCCTGTTCCAAGGAAAGTTCTCTAAAACTGGACAGCTCAAGTCGCGGCTCAAGCTGAGAAAACAACCCTCTTGATTGTAGCTCACACCAAAACTACACACAAACCATCTCATTCGAACACGGCACCACCAGATCACACCCTTTCAATATGAGCCCAAAAATTGACCCTGTTGCCATTTGATGGCACAAATCCGTTGGATTGGTACTTGTTCCAAGCAGATCAATACTTCAGTTTGACAAGATCGACCCTTCACAAAGATTGACTATAGCTTCTTTCAGCATGTCCGGTGACATGCTCAGTTGGTATAAATACTTGCATAACAACATACGGTTAACTAAATGGGATGCCTTCACCCATATGCTTGAAACCGTTTCGGTCCGTCTTCCTATGATAACCATCAAGCCACTCTTTTTAAGCTTCGCCAAACCTCGATGGTTACCGCCTATATCACCGTGTTTGAACGAATAAGTAATTGTGTCGTTGGCCTCCCACCAGACGCTTTGTTCAATTGTTTCTTGTCCGGTCTTCTCAAGGATATTCAACAAGAATTGGCAATTTTAAAACCCTCTATACTTGCGTTAGCTGTTGGCTTAGCCGAATTGGTTGTAGACAAACTTAATGATAACCTTTTTCATCATAAACACAACTCTCCTTATACATCTACAACTACTGTTTCCTCACCACACATTTCATCCACCAATACTTCAAACCACCAACCACAAATATATCCACAACTCCATTATTACCAACAACCAAAGCAACTTTGTCCCTTAACCGATTGTCTCATGAGGCCCTTCAACAACGTAAAGCTGCCGGGTTGTGTTTTCGTTGACCGGAAAAGCATCACCCTGGCCATCGATGCAACTGAACTCAATTTCATCTCATTGTTGTCAATGATGAACCTTACAACTCACCGCTTCTGATCGATCTCAACAATGAACCACCATCACATCACAGGTTGAGCAACCAGATCAATCGCAAAAAGACCAACTTCCCAACCAATTCCTTTTGTTGTGACTTGCTGCTTTACTAGTTGTGGCATCACCAAAGGTGTTACGAGTCATGGGTTTTATTGCAGGCCATTCAATATCTATATTAATTGATTTAGGGAGCACTCATAATAAGGGAAAATTGCCATAATAATCATTGTTGACCACATGTTTACCAAAATGATCACACTGATTCCGGCGTCTAAGACGCCCATTTAGACGCCCATTTTGTGTACTTTTTTACAACATACGGGCCCACATGTCGGCGGCTTTGTCGGGGTGTCTAAGACTCCTTTTCTACCGGCGTCTTAGACGCCGACTTAGACGCCCTTTTTTTGTAATAATTACAGAAAAAGGGCGTCTAAAGGCGTCTAAGTCGGCGTCTATGACGCCGGTAGAAAAGGAGTCTTAGACACCCCGACAAAGCCGCTGACATGTGGGCCCGTATGTTGTAAAAAATTACACAAAATGGGCGTCTAAAGGGGCGTCTAAATGGGAGTCTTAGACGCCGGAATCTGTGTGATCATTTTGGTAATTTTTTGGTCAACATTGATCAAATTGGTAATTTTCCCTCATAATAATATACAACCATGTGTGGATTCTTTCTTAAACTTTCAAGTGAATCCAATTCAACCCTTTTTCAGTGTTGACAGGAAATAGTGACTTCATACATTGCATCGGTTACTGTCCCAAGGTTACTTTAAGTATGGCCACACATTCTCTCTCCTTTCCTTTATTCGCCCTTCCTATAGAGATAGTCGATATAGTTTTGAGAGTCGCACCGTTGAGCTCGTTGGGTAAAATTGTAGCAGATTTCTCGGTTCCTTTTACCTCTACACGTTAGGATGATTACATTTTACTCACTGGTGAGCCTTTTTCATCTCTAGCAAATTCCACTACCATACACCATCTTCTCCACAAAATGCCATTGCATCCATGCACACCTTAATTTTTGAAAACGAACATGAATCTACTACTCTTATCACTACTTCACACTCTAACCTGCACATCCGAACCTTACTCCAAATGTTTTCCCACATATTACAGACCCCATCCGCCTTTCCTCCACCTCGCCATCATGACCATCAAATACACCTACATCCCAACAACTAAACCGTTAATGCCCGTCCTTACCGTTACCCTCATTACCAACAAGAGATCATGTCTAATTTTATCAAGGATATGTTGAAGGAAGGGGTCATTAAACCGAGAACCAGCCCATAATCATCTCCCGTATTATTAGTCCCTAAAAAAGATGGCACTTGGCGTTTTTGAGTGGATTATCGAGCTTTAAATACTCTCACCATCTCGGACATATTTCCTATACCAAATGTAGATTAGCTCTTGGATGAATTACATGGTTCTCAAGTATTCTCTAAATTGAATTTGAGATATGGGTATCACCAGATTCAAGTAGCTCCGAAGGATACGCAAAAAACAACTTTTCGTACAACCAATGGCCACTATGAATTCCCATTATGCCATTTGGGTTATCAAACTCCCCTTCCACATTCCAGGCTGCCATGAGCGATATTTTTTGTGATGTTCTTCGTAGATTTTTATTGGTTTGCTTTGACGACATTCTCGTTTGTAGCAAAATCATAGTCAGAGCATGTCACACATCTCCATGAGGTTTTCCAAATCCTTTCTTCATATCAATACTATGCTATATTGTCTACATGTGTGTTTGGAGTTACAGAAATCAATTATATTGGTCATGTCATATCTCAACCAGGTGTAGCTATCGACCCGAAAAAGATTATTGCCGTTCAAAATTGGCCAAACCCAACATCACAAACAACCCTTCGCGAGTTCCTTGGATTAACAGGGTGCTATCGACGGTTTGTGAAGAGTTACGCACATATCGCAGGGCCACTTACGGACCGTCTAAAGGGAAATCACAAGTTTAAATGGTCTGAGGCAACCCAAATGGCATTCAACAAACTCAAACAGGCAATGCTAAAATTACCCATTTTAACATTACCCAGTTTTACCTTGGTTTTTGATGTGACAATAGATGAATCAGATTATGGCATTGGTGCTATTTTATATCAACAGGACTAGCCAATAGCCTTCTTTAGCAAGAAACTCAGCCCAAAAATGCAAACCGCTTCTCCTTATATTCGTGAGTTATGTGCCATCACAGAAGCCATCAAGAAATGGAGACATTATTTATTGGGTTGTCGTTTTCGTGTTTTTACCGATCAACGTAGCTTACTTCATCTCTTGACCCAAGTTATTCAAACACCGGAACAACACAAATGGGCAAGCACATTGATCGGGTATGATTTTGAAGTCCATTATAAACCATGTGGCAGACGCGTTAAACTGGATACTCAAACCACAGCTACTCACACTTTCAATGCCACATTTTAAATGTTACATGCACTTAGAGATTACTACATGACCACCCAAGAAGGCCTAGATATGATTTAGCAATTCCAATGTTGTTCATAGGAAGAGATTCCGATATTATTGTTAGAAAACTCTTCCGATGTCATTATGAGATGGCTCTTCTGATGTCATCCTCTGGGGTAGGAGATATGTTCTCTCCGTGATTGTCCTCAGGGATTATAATTCGTGATTGTGCTCAGTGGCTTATTTACATTCTTCCTTGGTTAGTAACTCAGAGGGAAGGATGTGAGGATCCAAGGTTACGGGTTTGTCTCTGAGGTTAAGGGTCAGAGGTTGGAGACAAAATGCTAAGGCAAAAATGGTTAATGGTTAGAAAAGAATAAGGAAGGAAGTTTGTGGTTAAGGCCTAAGGAGATGTGGTTAAGACTCATAAGTCCTTATTTTCCAACAATCTCTCTCTGTACTGATGAAGCCAAAACCACTTATTTATTGAGTAGGCTATTTTGATCTGGCCTCTTAGGTCAAACAAGAACTCCTCTGCCTTGTTGCTCAGCAACAACATTTAGTAACTTTAGTGGAGCAACTTTCTAGTCTGATTCTAAGAGATCCAAAATAGAGTACTAGAGAGTAAAGTAGATTATGGTTTTTTTTTTGTCTCTCTCTATTGTTATTGAATTGGTTCTCTCATCAAAGAACCATCTCTTAATTCTAGACTTGGAATTAGAGATTTTAGGTAAAGTTTAAGAGAACGGTTTGGCTTTTGCCTTATTTGAGTTTTACTTGGTTTGGAAGGAGATTTGGGAGGTGGAGGAGGAAAGGAAGGAGGCATGTGTAAAGTCTTTTTCTTTTTGGTTTTTTCCTTATTGTTGGTCTTATGATAGTGATTAGTGTGAACCTTATTGGCCTTTTTGAATTTGGCGAAATCATCATATAGGATCATGTCCTTCCATCTAAATATGACATTCCTTGAGTTTATTGGTTTTGAATCAGGATGTGATTTACCATTTTCCTCTTTTCATCTGCTTTATTTAACTTGTCAACTGTCTTTATTCTTGAGAATAGGGAATCAGCTTCCTTTATGATATTGGAGATGTCTCAGTTTATGAAGGTCTCAACTTTATACCTGCCTTCATCCAGGAGGAACTTTATTAGTTCTTGTCTTTCCATTTGGTAAGACTACTCATGTTTTTGATAAAAAAGATTGATTTGATCATGATTGGCTTTAAGTATTTCATCTCCCTCTCATCCTCTAGCATTATTTGTCTTTGAAGGTCTTCAGTTGAAGGGATGAATCTTTTGGGAGAAAAAGATTGCTTGGAGGGTGTGGACTATGGTTTCTTAATTGCAACGTCAACTGATTTTATTAGGGTAGAAATTTTGGTAGAATGAGGAGGGAAAGAGACAAAATTGTCCTCCTCCTCATCATCATCATCTAACACAAGTTTTCTTTTTCTTAGTATTAGTGATGAGATCAGCTTATTATTACTAGAGTCAGAATCAGAATCAAGGTTTTGGGTTGGGTTTTGGATATGTTTGCAAGTAGAGGGCTTGGATTTCTTGGCAAGGCTCAGAAGGGTTCTAGAAACGGTTTAGGAGAAAGAATATGGGAAGGCTATGTAAGTATAGGAGAAGTTATGTTTGTATGTGTAAGGGAAGGAATGTGAGAATGATATTTTGTTGGTGTAGAGGGTTTTGAGGTATGTATAGGTGTGGGAGAAGTATTTCCAGAGGAAGTCGTTTGAATGACTTACTTACTGGTGTAGTAGCCACTCAAGATTAAGCCTTGGGTTTAGGCTTCCTGGTAACGCCATAACTACTAGTCTTCATTTGGGAGGAGGCTTCTTTCTTTTTTGTTCGCGGCTAGCCTTGGCAATTTCATAGTATAAGTGTTGATACAGGGCGGCCTTAAGAAAATTTATGAGTTGTAACAAAATTTATGGGTTATATTTTCTTCCTTTCCATATATATATATATATATATAGGGGTCGGTTAATGTACAAAATGGATAAACGGTGCTAAGCGTAGGAAGGAACCAGAACGCACCATGTGTCATCTAGGAAGGGGTATAATCGTCACACAAAATCACATACTACATTATACAAAATCACAAAATGTGATACTGGGTAATCACGAATCAAGTGTAAAATCATGCTATATGAAATCACAAACCGTCACTTGACACCCATAATCAAGGAATTACCTAGATAAATCATGGACCAATAATCATGAACCGTAATTTAACACTCATAATCAAAGACAAACTGTATAAATCACGGACCAATAATCACATATCGTAATTTAAAACTAATAATCACATACCGTGTTATATAAAAATCATAAACCGTCATTTTAAATGCATAATTAATAACTAATGGCATAATTACAGACAAATAATCACGGATCAAACTTAAAAATTACGGACCATATAAAAAATCAAAAAAAATTATAGCAATGTCGTAATCAAATTAAAGACAATAAAATTCTCCATTTTATGGTGTAAATTTTTAAAAAAATAATTAAGTATTTAAAAGTTATTCGGTTTTAAAAAAATGGTGAAACTTGATTAACAACAAAAAAGTCAACTAGAGTAGGTTATTTCTTTTTGCCCTTTCAACTTTAATTAACGCAAGTTTTACACGTGGCGTATTCTGGGTAAGGGGTATAATGGTTCGTGTAAAATCACGGACCGCATTATATAAAATCACGGACCGCATTATATAAAATCACGGACCATCGTTTAACAGACATAATCAAGAACCAAATGAATAATCACGGACTACTAATCACGAACCATATGTAACAAATCATGGACAACGTATAAAAATCAAAATAATTAAGGGCAAACTGATAATCACGGACCAATAATCACGGACCACGATTAACCATTTAAAACTTATTCGATTTATAAAAAAATGGTGTAACTTGATTTACCTACAAAAAAAGTCAACAAATGTAGGCTATTACTTTTTTGCACTTCAAGCTTTAATTCACGCAAATTTTAAATGAAAAGTAGGGACCAATAGATTTTAACCGTTGATTAATTTGATCAAGGGCTAGAAATACTTCATATCCTTCTCACGTTAAACCCCCTTTGTATTGGATCCGTCTCCTATATATATATATATATAACATTAGAAATTGATGCTATTCATTATTATATTATTAATTACTAGTATTAATTTAGTTTATACATGTAAACATGTATATTATTAATAACATTAATGGTGATTTTTTATATTTAAAAAGAAAATTTATTATTGAAATAATAGGAGAATGCCATGTGAAATTTTCTTGAAATCAATTATTATATAGAAAGATATATGTATATAGGGAAATGATAAAAAAATAACTCACCAAATATGTAATAACCTATAATAACCCGAAATAACCTGTCAAGATCAAGGCAAATCGTTGAATTTTTTAAACATCATTGTAAACAAATTTTAAACAATTTTTTATTTTATGAGTTTGCGTAAATTAATCACTGTTTGAGAGTTAATATCGTTGTAAGTTTTGAGCAAAAAACACTTACAATTTGTAAGTTAAAAAATTTAAAAACCTTACAACAATGTTAACTCTCAAACGGTGATGACACAAACTCATAAAATGAAAAAAGTGCTCTAAATGTGTTTACAATGATGTTAAAAAAATTCGAAGATTTGACTTGATCTTGACGGGTTATTTCTGATTATTGCATATTTAGTGGGTTATGTATACTTTCATGCCTTATATATACATATATATAGGGAAAGTATAAATTAAAAACTCCATCTCATTGAGAAAACCATGAAAACCATTTTTTGTGTTCCATAATTACCACATCATCATTCTCATTTAAATAGTCTTAAGGCATATATGCCTTTTTCACCTATGTACTTTTTTCCATATTTTTTATTTTTGACTACCACCAAATGAGGCTAATTGCTTTCACAAAGTGTATAATTTGAACATGTCTACCTTTTTGTTACATATGTTTTACAGTATCTGTAGATTTTTTTACCACATTCGGGATTTTTATACATTGAAAGGCCACTCGTATTTGTTGTTACGTTTTTATTACACATAAAACGTGCGTATGTGATTCTAAATAAATTAGTTTTACTTTCTTTAAACCTATAGGATCACATTTTTTTCATTTTTTTTTCACGTATGCAAAACCAAACCACTGGGAATATAAACCAAACCAAACCAAACCACTCGTGTGTTGTTACGTTTTTATTACACAAATACAACGATGTTACCAATGTTTTTACCCTTTTCAGTCTAGTTTTTTAATTCTTTATACATTTTTAGCATGTAAATGAACCAAACATTTAGTAAATAAGTAAAAAGTTCGTTAATTAAAGTTTATTTAGTAAATAAACGAATATGAACACAGATTTTTTGTTCATTTAACTAAACGAACAAACATGAATACACGTCCCATTTGTTCATTTACGTTTGTGAACGTTCGTTTATATTCGTTCATTTACATTCGTTTATATTTGTTCTTAGGTTCGTTTATCCTCGTTAATTTATTTTTATTAATAAATCAATTCATTTATTTTAAAAATCAATGATATATTCGTGTTCTTTATAAATTAACATGCTTGTGTCATTCTTATTTGATCGGAATTTTAATGAATTTATTAACTGAAATGGGTTAATATCAATTCAAGTTTAGAATTTATTCGTTCGTTCATGTTTGTTTAACTATTTGTGTTCAATAATGGTTGTTTTGTTTCTTTAGTCATGTTCATTTATGTTTGTTTCTTTATGTTCGTTTACTTATATTCGTCTATATTTGTGAACCATTCATGTATACTATTAACAAACGAACATGAACAAACTCGAACATGAAAACCTCTTCGTTTAAATGGTCGTGTTTCCTATATAGGCAGCCGCCTAGGACACATCATAGCAAATGTAATGATGTTACCAATGTTTTTTAGGTTCGTGAATTGTAACAAAATTAATGCACCTACGTTACAAAGGTGTTACATATTAACACCAATCTTTGTTACACTATGTTACATATGTTTTACTTAGAACAACTATATTACATATATTTTACATATAAATTAAGTTCATTACACATAACAAACACAACGATGTTACCAATGTTTTTTATATATAGTTTTTATTGGAGGGGAGCCTAAAGCCTAGGCAGCCTCTCAGGCCGTATCATAACAAATACAATTATGTTACCAATGTTTTTACCTTTTTCAGTCTAGTTTTTTAATTATTTACATGTTTTTACCCTGTAAATGAACCAAACGTTTAGTAAACAAGTAAAAAGTTTGTTCATAAAGTTTATTTAGTAAATAAACGAACATGAAATTTTTTTTGTTCATTTAACTAAACGCACAAACATGAGCAGACGTTCCATTTGTTCATTCACATTTGTGAACGTTTGTTTATTTTACCGGAATTTTAATTTATTTATTAATTGAAATGAGTTAATATCAATCCAACTTTAGAATTCATTTGTTCGTTCATGTTCGTTTAACTATTTATGTTCAATAATGATTGTTTTGTTTCTTTAGTCATGTTCGTTTATGTTTGTTTAGTTATGTTCATTTACTTATGTTCGTGAACCATTCATGTATACTATTAACGAACGAACACAAACAAGAAAACCCTGCTCGTTTAAATGTTTGTGTTCCCTATATAGGCAGTCACCTAGGCCGCATCATAACAAATGTAATGATGTTACCAATGTTTTTCAGGTTTGTGAATTGTTAAACAGTAAATGCACTTACGCTACAAAGGTGTTACATATTAACATCATTCTTTGTTTTACTATGTTCCATATGTTTTACTTGGAACAACTATATTACATATGTTTTACATATAAATTACGTTCATTACACATAACAAATACAACGATGTTACCAATATTTTACATATAGTTTTTAGTGAAGGGGCGCCTAGCGCCTAGGCAGCTTTCTAGGCCGTATCATAACAAATACAACGATGTTACCAATGTTTTTACCTTTTTTAGTTTAGTTTTTTTAATTCTTTACACTTTATTTGGACTGTAAATTAACTGAACGTTTGTGTACGTTCGTTTATATTCGTTCATTTACGTTCATTTATATTTGTTCGTTTAGGTTCGTTTATGCTCAATAATTTATTTTTATTAATAAATCAATTCATTTATTTTAAAAATCAGTGATATATTTGTGTTCTTTATAAACTAACATGCTTGTGCCATTTTTCTTTTACCGGAATTTTAATGAATTTATTAACTGAAATGGGTTAATATCAATCCAAGTTTAGTATTCATTTGTTCGTTCATGTTTGTTTAACTATTTGTGTTTAATATTGGTTGTTTTGTTTCTTTAGTCATGTTCGTTTATGCTAATTTAGTTATCTTCGTTTACTTATGTTCGTCTATGTTCGTGAACCATTCATGTATACTATTAACGAACGAACATAAATGAACACGAACACACTAAGTTTCTTAACGAACGAACACGAACAAGAAAACTCTTCGTTTAAATGCTCGTGTTCCCTATATAGGCTGCCGCCTAGGCCACATCATAACAAATATAATGATGTTACCAATGTTTTTCAGGTCCGTGAATTGTTAAACAGTTAATGCACATACGTTACAAAGGTGTTACATATTAACATCAATCTTTGTTTTTACTATGTTACATATGTTTTACTTGGAACAACTACATTACATACGTTTTACATATAAATTACGTTCATTACACATAACAAATACAACAGTGTTTTACATATCGTTTTTAGTAGAGGGGAGCCTAGCGCCTAGGCAGCCTCATAGGCCGCATCATAACAAATACAACGATGTTACCAATGTTTTTTAAGTTCGTGAATTATTACACAGTTAATGCACCTACGTTACAAAAGTTTTACATATAACAACAATTTTTGTTTTACTATGTTACATATGTTTTACTGAAACCAACTATATTACATATGTTTTACATATAGGTTACGTTCATTACACAAAGTGTTACATATAACAGCTTAGACAGCTCAAAGGGAAAGTTGTTTTGTTATGTTTCTCACACTAATCGTATCGATGAGAATATTGTTTATTCGTTAACACATCTTAACAAAGGCAAGGATGTTATCAATGGTATTCAAGTTCGTGAATTTTTACACAATTAATGCACCTAGGTTACAATGGTGTTACATATTAACATCAATCTTTGTTTTACTATGTTACTTATGTTTTACAGGAAACAACTAGATTACATATGTTTTACGGATAAATTATGTTAAACCTATGGCTGGGTACCCCTACTGATTTTAAGAACCTTAGCCTGAAAATATGTATATTTATTGGCAATCGGGACTCTCAACTACTTCTTGATTGGTTGCGTAATCGAGTTCAAAATCTACCCGAGTTTTATTTTGATTTCTCTGTTGTTAAAGGTTATCTTAGACACGTTTTCTAGTCAGACGAGATTTCCAAGAAGAAAAATGAAGTTTTTGGCGATGTTCTTGCATTTGATGATACGTACTATATAACAAGTAATTTGACGGTTATATGTTATTTTTACGTACATTATGCATCGATGTTACGTAATATTTATCTGTTATATATACAGATTTTTTTGTTAGATGTACTTTTATACGTTTTGTACTATATATCTTTTTAAAGTACACATAGGAAATGACATATCTACCCTTTCTGTACCTTTTTTTTTCAAATAAATGACATTTTCAAATAAAATTACATGTTATTACTTTAGGACCTACTTACATTAATAAAAAAAGAAGAAAAAACTTATACATTTATGTTTACTTTAATGTGGACCCTAAAGTAATAAAATTTAGTTATTCGGTTAACACAATAAGGAAGAGTTAACATTTGAACCATCCTCTCTCTCTCTCTCTATATATATATATATATATATATATATATATATATATAATTTGAGCAATTATATTTAACGCCAAAACTGATTGTGTTTAATATTTTTCTGGTTGACATTGTTTAATGATGTCAAGAAACGCGTAATTAACTTATGGTCACATTAAAAAATAAAATAAAAACAAAACAAAGAAAAACTATACTGCAAATTTCCGATGTTAACACTTTTTATTCTCCAAAAAAGGATTTTTATAAAACTTCTTCTAAACAATGTTGAAATGTTATACACAACGTAATAAACTTTTTCTAAAATTTTTTAGTATTTATTTATTTATTCATTTACTTTTATTTCGGTTATCATGGTTTTATGCACGAATGGTACATGAACACTAACCAAACGATAATTCTTGTTCATATTTGTTCATTAAAGCGAACTTTTCATGAACGCAAACGGACATATATTACTTATAAAATAAAAATTAACATTGCTAACTTCCAACATTAGGCATAATCATTTTACGTAAATATAAAGTAAACACTTAGTATATAAAAATAAAAATAATTATCTTTAAACAAAGCAAAAGTTATATATAATATTCGTAATTGAAATTACATTAATCTAATGTTTAAAAAATCTAAGATTCAAATTAGTATGTTTTTAACAAGATACAAATTTTAAATGACTAGATTTTTAGTTTAAATGTTATGTTATTAAACTAAAAACAAAAAAATTAAGAACATAAAATACATTTAACGCATAAATATAATTAATGGACATACACGAACATATTACCAAATGTTCATAAATATAAATGAACGAACATGACCTCTATTCATGTCCAACATACAAAAAATTTAACTAAAAACATATAACACATTTAACGAATAAACATAACAAATGAACATAAACGAACATATTATCGAATGCTTATGAACACAAATGAACGAACATGACCTCTGTTCATGTTCAACGAACAAAATTTCTTTTTCATGTTTGTTTATTTATTAAGTGAATAAGCATAAACGAACTTCCCATCATACCGTTAACGAACTGAGTTCCGTCATTTGACTTTTCAAACCACCACTGGCTTTCATTTTTTTCCCATTCATCCCCTCCTTGATGTGGCATCTGACCTAACCAACCCTTTTTATTTTCTGCTATTATGTAAAGATTAAACGAATCATGTTCCTTTGAAACTAGTTATGCAGGAACTTTCCATTTCCATTATATATTTGGTATTATAGTGTATGTTACACAACATTTGTATTTCTTAGTTATATAATTACAAGTGACATATTCATTGGTCGTAACATTTTTAGTCGTAAGAACTTGTTATTAGGATTTTTGTAAGATCCTATCAATATCGTAACAACTTATAAGACGAAGTAAAACGCAACCTACGTTTGGTTAGGCATGTGGCCTTTTAAAAGACTAAAGATAGAAAACTAACTGAAATAAAGTGGCATTCAAACTTAAACTTATGTTAGAAGAATTCAACATGCTTATCATAATGTCACCCCTTGAGTGTTGTGTAATGTAACATTTATAATTTTTCACTTTTTTTTGCTTTATAAAACTATAAATCAGACAAATTTTATTGTTTTAAACATGTGAGTAATAGTCAATTACTTTTATTTCTCTAACATCATCAAGTTGGTAATAACATGGTTGATATCATAAAGTGAGAATTATTAACCAAAATGAAAAGAATACGTGGTACAGGGACCAAATGAGTCATAATATTAGTTGCAAGGTTTTCAAAACTTGCTTAATTGATAATGATTAAAGCAAAAGTGTTGGATCGGGTTATGTAATTCAACACAACACTTTCATAAGTAATCTTCTATTGAGCTTGATAGATGCGGAAGATTCTATCAAGTCAACTTACTTACACTTGCAGAACAAATACAATATGCAAATAAAATTGATTTCAAGGTCAAAGTATATTTCGTTCAAATTCAAAGTAAACAAGATTCTAAGGCTCAAGCACACACTCGTACTTTTGCTAAGTTACAAGTGAATGATTATATACTAAGATCTACAGCTGTATCCTCGTGGGGATACATGGCTGGATAAAACACTAGAAACAAATGAATGCTAAAACTAGTATTTGTTATGGTCTTGACAGACCAAGCCATATTAATTACAATTAATACAAAAGACTTAATTGACTTTTACAATAAATACCTAAATAACAAAATACATTAAATGTTTCGTATCTTTGTAGCTCAGATAAATATTCTTTGCTGCTGACTAACATATGAATGTCTTCTTTGTTGGTCGTGAAGAGAGAAAGTAGCTCTAATTATTTCTGTAAGTGTCCAGAATCTTTTTCAGATAAAGTCGTCGAAAGTCTGTCTCTGGAAGCTGCTGATAGTTTTTCGAAAGCTCTGAGTTTTTTGAAGCTCTAAGTGCTGAGGAGGGATTCGGAAGCTTCAATCTTTTGTATAGCTTTGAGAAGGAGAGAATTATCCTTCGGAAGCAATAGTTCTTCCGAAGGTTAATTCTTTCCTTCCGAAGGCTGCTTGTCTTCTGAGAGTCCAAGATTAGTTCAAGAGATGTTTTGGTGAGCATCAACCTTAATTGATCTTACAGTCTCCCCCTACGCTGATGCTACCAAAACCGATATCCTTCATCTCTCAAGTTTCCAGCTCTTCTTTTGACCAGTCTTGGTGTGAGCCTTCCTTCAGTGTGATTATCTGGATTGAGCAGAGGCATGTTTTCTATATCAAAGATATATGGAGCAGGAAGAGAGAAAATTTCAACATCTGTGAGCTTCACTATGTTCCCATTGCAGTACTTTAATACAAGTTTATTTTCCAGGGATGAATAGCTCCATTCAACGACAGGGAAATACACACTTTTGGGCATTTCCTCGGTTCTTTTTCTAGCTTTGGACTTCCATCTTCTGTATGGTCCACGCCTTCTATAAGGAATGATCTGACCTGAGGGTTGACTCTCTTTTTCCTGCTCCTCCTCCTCTCTCATCCTCCTCAGTTTCAGCTGCCTCAGGAGGAGCCACTACTGCTTCAGGTGAAGCCACTGCTGCTTCAGACTCTGCGGTGATTTCTGGACTTGCTGAAGGATCCATTCCTGCCGCTTCTGATCTATCTATCACCTCTTATTCTCTCCTTTCTTCCATCCTTGGTTGTTCCTCAGGATCAGTATTGGTGGTTTGTTGCTTCATGTGACTTTTGTTGATCCTGATCACTAAGGATATGGGCATGTTATCATATGAGGGATTGGATGGAGGAGAGGGAGTCTCTTGCTTTGGGAAGAATGCCTTTGTTTAAGCATCACACATTACTTTCAATCCTTCTCTGAGTGCTGCATCAGAGAGAGGTTTGTCAATAATTATTCTTCTCCAATGAAGGTAATTCTCCCTTAGAGATTTTTCTTTTGATTTCCCTTACGTGTAGATACATGATGGAGTTCTTCATAGGACCAAGCTGTCTTCGAGAGAAGCTGTCACACCCCGAGCCGGCGGGGTTGGATCGAAGTCCCCGTCGTGCGGAAGGTTCTCGGGGCGCGATATCGTGAATGATAATCATGGTGATCAGATTGTTTACATAGCATCAATATTAAGAATAACTAAAGCACATTCAAACATTAAACTAGGATTACAAAGTTAAATTACAATGTCATGTTCTGCAATTTAACTCAGTAAACCTACAAAAGAATCAAATGTTTATATCTTGTATATGTACAAGATATCAAAAGTGATGTGTAATATCCATGAAAGATGTGCTTCCAAAAGTCAACTAGGTTATCTATCTAGGCCACCTAGAATGCAATCCATAACCTTAGTTTAAGCCTGTTCATCACCTGAGAAAGCATGTAAGAAAACAAAGTCAACACAATGGTTGGTGAGTTCATAAAGTTTATAAGTTTAAAATAGTTTTAACAAACCTCCTTCGGTAAAACCTTAATCTCATTAACTCCACATGTAATATTCAAATCGGTATGCTTATATAGGGCGTAACCCTGAGTCGAGCCTACGACCCGCCCAGACGCCATCCCACCACATACTAATCCGGATATGACACTGTTGTTAATGATAATTAAGCCTTTTACCTACCAATCAACCCATTCCTCACCATAGCTTTTGTTTTCTGTTTCAAAGTTTACAAGTCTATAGCATTCATGAGTATTAGTTTCAAAGTATGTTTAAAAAGCATCATAGTTTCACACGCACATAGTTTAGCTGTCCCTAATCTCATGCGTGAGTACAAGCTCTGCACTAGTAGTCGTTTAGCAATTACATAGCTCACGGATAGATACAAGCTCTGCACTAGCAGTCGTTTAGCCATTACGTATCTCATGAATTAGTTAAGCTTAGTCTAGCAATTACGTGTCTCCTATACAAGATACAAGTTCTGCACTAGCAGTCGTTTAGCAATTACGTATCTCATACGTAGACACAAGCCATGCATACACAAATAATCCAGCAATTACATATCTCATATAAGTAGACAAAAGCTCTGCACTAGCAGAAGTTTAGCAATTACATGTCTCTTATATAGATAATAGCTTAGCCTCGTCATGGTTTAGTTTAATCCAGCAATTACATACCTCATATAAGCAGACAAAAGCTCTGCACTAGCAGTCGTTTAGCAATTACATGTCTCCTATATAGGTAATAGCTTAGCCTCGTTATGGTTTAGTTTACATGTATCTCAATACATAGGTACAAGCTTTGCACTAGCAGTCGTTTAGCAATTACGTAGCCTATGATTAGATACATGTCTAATGTTTCATGCGCAAATAATAGTTTCAAGCATATAGTTTCAAGTGTCCACACATAGTTTCATCATGAATTCCATGGTATAGCATCCAGTCTCATGTTTAAGCATATAGTTTCATAAGCATAAGCATCAAGTCTCATGTTTAAGCATATAGTTTCATAAACATCCAACATATAGTTTCAAGCCTCAAGTTTGAAGTATAAGTATCAAGTTTATAGTTTCTCAAAGAATACTAGTTTCCAAGCATAAGCATCAATGAAAGCATCATGTTTAAGTTTAAAAGCATTAAATAACATTTCAATAGTTTATTAAAATGTTTAACATGCTTCTCAGTCCCGAAGTAAAACAATAAGTTTGAAAAGGGACAATGAACTCACCTTATGTCCGTAGTGTTTGACTATGTAGAATAAGAATGCGCGCTCTTTGATTGCACTTGTTGTAATGTTCACGCTCCTGTATTGATTTCATAGTGTTGTAGTTTATAAGTATAAGTTTGTATGGGGTTGTTGTGCGTGTAGGTGTTAGTGTTAGCCCTAAATTTGGCTAACACTGTGAGTCTCGTTCTTCATTCGACCCTTAGTTACTTGTCTTTGTTGTGTCATCAATTTCCCCACAAAGTTTAAGTTAACTTTACTTTGTTAGTAAAATCTTTCATTCCATTTGGATCTCCATTGTGATAAATGAATTTTTCTAAGTATAAAAACTAAGGTTTTTAGTCTTAATGTTAATCTAATTTAACATGTTATAACTTAATTCATATTCATTGTTACTTGAACCTTGTGGGCCTTTTGTGGGGTCAATTGATTAGTGTGGGCCGACATAGGTAGACCTAACATTTTATTTGGGCCGAACAAGGAATAAGTTATCTAACTCGAGCCGAAAAACAATTGGTTAACGGTTTGGGCTTGTTTACTAATAGGTTGGCCCAGCTAGGCATATTGAGCCGGAGGCTTTGGGCCGTATGGGTTAAACGATTGGTTGGGCCGGAAGACACTTGGGACGGTTAGAGTTTTTGGCATGGGTCGAGTACCCACAATTGGGTCAAATACAATACTTGGTCTAAAACGTTTATTTGGGCCTGCATAGTGTATGTGGCCAACTGCATTTTTGTTAGTCGAGTGAATGGTATGGGACGGGGTTTATGGTTAGCCCAACTAAGCCGCATGGTGGCTGCATGGGACTCGCTTCAGCCCAACGAACCCTAAGGTTCATGATGTTGCATGGTTCGGCCGTATGTCAATGTTTGAGGCCAGGTTCGTGACCCTATACAGGTGCGGCTGATCAAGTAAGTCTCCATACAGGTTTGGTGGCCTTTGCTAGGTTCGGCGAAGGCTTAAGGGTCGCGACAAGGTTCGGCTGGCATTTGCTTTGGCCAAGGTTCGCCGGCCTTTAGATGGTTCGACCGCATAGGGTTCGCTGCTGGTGTCATGAGGGTTCGGCTCCAGTAGAGTTTCATGCTCCAGGTTCGGGAAAATCCTAGGGTTCGTCATCAATGGTTCGAACTCCCCTAAGGTTCGTGGCTCACTCAAGGTTTGTGTCTTCTTTCCTCTGGTTCGGCTAGGCTTCGCCCCAAGGGTTCGGGAGTAGGTTAAGCACGAAAGGGTTCGGCCAGCAAACGGTTAATAGGTTCGGCCGTGAAGGAAAATACAGGTTCGGCCGTGGCTCACGAAGCCTTCATCTCAGCACCATCATTCTTCTTCGTTGGCTGATAAGTGTGTTGCTATGGTGTTGAGGCGTGATTTTGTTTGTCAGAAGCATCGTGGGTGTGTGTGTGTATGGAAGTTTCACATCGATGATGGTCTAGATCGAACAACAACCACAAAACCCTAATTTTTGTAACTTTCCTTCTTCATTACCTCGAGTATAGCTGGATAATCTTCCAGATCCGTTGTACTTCTTGATAGAGGAGATCAAGAGCTTCAAATGGACTCCAAGAACACTTAATTTCGTTGAGTAACGCCCAAGTTATGAAGCTTCAAAGATTAGAAATGGTGGTGGGAGATGGAATCCAGGAATTTGAGTTAGAGAGAGAGTGATGAGAGTAAAAATGAAATAAATGATATCATTTAGGGTTTATATACCCCGTGGGTATTCGGGTTCGTGTCGGTTGCTCGGTTCACGTTTTCGTCGTGTTTCCGGTTCGTTACGCGTAGTTTCCGTAAATTTAAATAAAAAGAGTTTATTTTAATTATCTAGATGGTATTTAATTTTAATAATTATTACAAATTTTGTTTAATTAATTTATTTATCGAATTATATATATATTTTTACGCGTTTCGTTTATTATTTCGTGATTAAATAAAATAGTTTAGTTTAATTTTATTTATGATGAGTTTCAAAATTGTAAAACAGGAAATATTATATTTCTTTAAATTTATGATCGTTCGTATCGTTATTTGTTTTCGTTTTTGTTTCGTCAGAACGCGTCGCCATCGCGCGTATTCGTTCGAATCGTCATTCGAACGAACACGACAATGGTTTGGCTTTCTGATTCTTGTTCTCTACTGTTCAGTCATTATTTCAGAACTTTAAACTCTCAGAATTATTCATACAGATCGTCACCTATACGGATAATTCGTCGGTTTAGCATTCTGTAACAACAACCGTTATGGTTTTATTTCGTTTAACCTCACATACGTTTATACACAATGGTATCAAATCAAGTATCTATGTTTCGACACTGTGTTGTCTGACATATTTTTGACTGTTAAACCCTAAGGTTTTAGTCAGATTTCAGACAATCGTATAATAGTTTCGTATCAAGTATAATGTATCAACACAATAAACATAGTTTCACGTAATGTGTACCTGATTTACTGTACGATTTACTGTTGCGATCACTGTTCTGGCACGTGTCCGGCACTGATGTTACAGAAGCTATAGTTCAAAAGGAACAACTTCATTTTCTCTTGGTAGGCATCTTCCTTTTGTTTCTTCTTGGAAGATGCCGCAGCTTTAGATGCAGCAGCAGCCTATTCATGCTGCTGCTCCCTGTCCAGCTCAGTAGCCATCTAAGGTGCCGACCAGAGTAGTACCTCGTCAATGTCAAACCCCTTCTCTTGGAGGAGACCAGATAGTCGTATAATCTTTCTATCCAGAGAAGTATCTTGTCGGCCCGTCTTCATGAATGGCCTCCTCTCCTCCTGTGCAGCTTCCTCCTTTAGGGTTAGTTTCCTTTGCCTTTATCCATTGTGTTTAACCCAGAGGAGATAGATCCTGTGGTCTCACCAGCTGGTTCATCGGCCAATAGTTTATCTGAGGAGGATTCCTCAAGTATAACTGGGCCTTCGGAAGAAACTGCAGCTTCGGAATTAACCTTAGCATTCACTGCCTCCTCCAGTTGACCAACCAAGTTGGACGGTTCCTTAGTAGTGCCCTCAGAGAGCTCAGGATTTAAGGAGAGGATTTCATTAGCCATTGTCCCAAGAGGGGACATAGGTTCATCCGCCATTGTCCCAAGAGGGGAATATGTTCCATGGAGATAATGGTTGTTGTTTGAGGGGGATCCTCCATGGTAACCTTGGATGTGGTCCCAAAAGAGGACCTAGTCTCAAAAGGAGACTTTTGGATCACATCAGGGGATCTGGGCTCCATGGAGATGTTGGATGTGAGCTCTTGTTCCTTCCCCATGGATACCCCTACAGCATCAGAAGAGGAGGAGGATGAAGAGCTGGAGTGATGGAAGTAAGTGCCCAAGAACTCATCCCATTCCCTATCCAAATTGGTTTGGAATGGAGTGGGTTCTTGAGTAGCTTCCTTCTCTCTTTCTGCTGGAGATGGAGCAGCTTCCTCCTCTCCTTCCACTGGAGATGCTGACCCCATAGGTTGTTCATTCTCCCCTTTTTGGTAGCATCAAGAGAAAGAAAGGACACCTGGCTAGGATCAGGATGGAAGGGTAAGCAGACAATGGGTGGCCTGTGCTGAATATCCAAGATGGTAGCATCTTTTTCTTGGATCTGCAACCTCAAGGTAGCGACCTCAGCCTCTAGGTCAGTTACCTTGGCTTGTAAGGTGGAAATGGTGACCGTCAATTCTTGAATAGTTGGGCCTTCATCCACCAGAGTGGAGTCATTGGGCGATGGAGTCCTGAGCCTTGCTCCTGCATCTCCATTACCAAATATGGTTTCTTGGCACCTTGGATTCCTCTCATTGAAGATGACCTCAAAGAAGTCATCGGCAATGTGATTTGCCACAGAGGAGGTCCTATTGCCGATACCAATGTCCTGATGAATTAGAGATGGTTCATTAGTAGTGTTAGCCTCCACTGTATTAACCTCTTCAACACTGTTGGGGTTAACCTATGTTGTTTTAAGCTCTGGGTCTGGGAACCTCTCTTGCAACTCTGTCAGCACTCTCAATAAAGTTTGGGAAGTGGGAGAAATTGGGTCGTATTGAGTAGCCGAAGAGGTACCTTGAGCTTGGGTATCTGGATGAATGGGGGGCTTTGATGGGGTAGAGAAACCTATGGACCTGGGAGACATTCCTTGTTCTAGAGGAGCGACTTCCGAAGAAGCAGGCTCCGGTAAAGTGGCATCCCTTTGGATATTATCAGGTATGTATGGTGACATACACTGAGGGATGTTGGATGGGTGAGGGGCATCCACTGGATACAGAGGAAGATCCAATGGTAAAGTAACAGGTGTGGTTTGCACTTTAGGTAGAACTGGGCCCCTACCAGGTCTTTTTGCCTTTTTCTTTTTGGGCTCGAAAGAAGGAGCCTGATCATTTGTAGAAAATTGTTCAGGGTTTTGTTTGCGTTTGTAAGTGACTTTGATTGAATGGGAAGTTTGACAGGAAGGTGTGGGTTCAGCATCTGTTGGTTTGATAGAGTTGTCACCTTCGGGAGTAGATGGCTCCATGGAAGGAAGAAGAGGAGTGAAAGTTCCAGAGAACTGAGCACTCGTCTTCTTTAATTGCACAAAATCCTTGGCAGTAACCAAGGGTACTTTGTAAATGTTCCTAGACAGTGAGAGCGAAGAGAGCAACTCACCGTTAAATATTTGATACAAAAACTTGGGATACGTACAAAATTTCTTTGGTGATGACAGATTGTCCACCAAGTTATTGAAAACAAAAGATGAAAAGTTGAACAAGGTAATGGAGATCAACCCATGAATAGCTGAAGCCAAATCACAAGGAATTTGATCCCAACCACCGGTTTTATTTGAAAGACAATGTAAAAATACAAGTAGGAGATACTTGTAATTATAGGACACTCTACCCTTCAAATAAATAGTTGAAGGAAGAGGACCTTCGTATCCCATTTATCGAAAGTTCATTGCTACCTCTTCCCTTGTGAAAGAAACACTTCCCCCGACATCATTGAGGTTAAGATGCCGACAGATTGTTTCCACATAAATGGAAATTTGATGAGAGTCAATGGTAGCCAACAGAGATCTACAAGTTGGAGAATCAACAATGGAACAGGAACCGCAAAACTGTTGGTGATGAGATTCATGCACCACGGGGTTAGATGTAAATGCCGTAATATACCTGCTCTGTTTGACGAACGATATGATCGGTGCAAAATCAACATCATTATCAGCAGACAGTTCTGCGACAAGATTGTGAGAATGTTTGAATGCAAGGAGAGCCATTTGGAGATTGACGGTTAGGGTTTAGTAGGAGAAAACTGACGATTGAAGAAGAAGGAAGTGAGAATTTGAATGGGCGGGAGACCTTTTATACCTTCTGATGTCAGCATTTAATATAGAGACACATTAAATTTTTGAGATCCGGAATGACAGAAGATAAAAATGGTCTTTCGTGACAGCTGTGTAACACAATTAACTTCGGAATATGAAAGTAGGCATTTATTTTGAGAAAGAGAGACTTTCGATAAATAGAAGAGAAAATTTGTCGGGTAGTATCGGAAGAGATCAGAACATTTGCAATAGAGAAGTGTATGCTTCGGAAGACAAGTTCTTCTGATGAAGAGTATACTTATCAAGTAATCAGAAGAAAACGATTTCAGAAGCAAATAATTTATATCAGAAGAGAAATACTTGCAAAAGAATAGATTTCTTTAGAAGTGTGACTTCTTCCGACTTAAGGATTAAAGAACACTTCCGAAGACTTAACATTTCTTCTGATGAGTAAATACTTATCAGAAGATAAGTTAAGTTTATCTTCTGAAGGATTATTTAAAACTTTGTACAACTTCATTTATTAAAAATTGATCATACCAATAGCTGCTATCAAATACCTGAATCTTCCTTCATCAAAAGCCTTGGTGAAGAGATCAGCAAGATTATGTTCGGTATCAACTTTGACTAGATGAATTAGCTTCTTTTCAACACAATCGGTACCAACTTTGACTAGATGAATTAGCTTCTTTTCTGCGCAATCTCTTATGAAGTGATATCTGATGTCAATGTGCTTGGTATTGGAATGCTTGACATGATTATTGGTAATGGAGATTGCACTGGAGTTGTCTTTCTGAATGGGAGTATTGGAAAGTTCTACTCCATAATCTTTCATTTCATTCGGAATCCAGATAACTTGTGCACAACTAGAGGCTGCAATGCATTCAGCTTCTTCCGTAGAAGTAGAAACACATGTCTGCTTCTTACATTGCCATGAAACTATTCTGGATCCAAGAAATTGACATCCTCCTGATGTGGATTTCTTGCTTATGTTGGAACCCCCATAATCACTTTCAGTATAAGCCATAAACTGAAAATCTGCATTCCTAGGATACCACAATCCTAGACTTGATGCTCTTTAGAGGTATATGAAGATTCTTTTCACAGAAAACATATGTGAACTCTTGGGGTTTTCCTGAAATCTTGCACATAGGCAAGTTGCAAACATGATGTCAGGCCTGCTTGCTGTGAGATACATCAAAGAGCCAATCATAGCTCTGTACTGGTGCTGATCAACATCCTCCCCCTCATGGTCTGGTCCTAAGGATATTGTTTTGGACATTGGGGTCCCTAGAGCTTTGCAGTCGGTAAAGTTGAACGTTTCAAGAATATCCTTGACATATTTTGATTGGTTAATATACATCCCTGTAAGAGTTTGCTTCACCTGAAGTCCAAGAAAGAATGTAAGCTCTCCCATTGAGCTCATTTCAAATTTGGACTTCATTAGTGCTTCAAAATCCTTGCAAAGAGATTCATTAGTGGAACCAAAAATAATATCATCAACATAAATCTGAACAAGCATGATATGTTGATTGGATTTCTTGAACAAAAGAGTTTTGTCAATTGTTCCTTTCTTGAAGTTGCTTGAAAGTAGAAAAGAGGATAAAGTTTCATACCATTTTCTGGGAGCTTGAGGCAACCCATATAGAGCTTTATCAAGCTTACAGACATGATCAGGAAATTGTGGATCCTCAAATCTAGGTGGTTGACAAACATACACTTTTTCATCAATTTTCCTATAGAGGAGGGACTTTTAACATCCATTTGAAAAACCTTGAAGTTTTTAGCAGCTGCAAATGCTAAGAATATTCTGATGGCCTCAATTCTTGTAACTGGAGCAAAGACTTTATCATAATCGATTCATTCCTCTTGTGTGTACCCTTGTACAACCAGTCTTGCCTTGTTCTTGATGACTACATCCTTGTCATCCTTTTTGTTTCGGAACACCCACTTGGTTCCGATGGTATATTTTCCCTTAGGTAAAGGGCAGACCTTCCAAACTCCTTGCTTTCAAATTTAAGAAGTTCTTCTTGCATTTCTTCTACCCAGCTGCTATCTTTCAAGGCTTTAGCAACTTTCTTTGGTTCAATTTGGGATAGAAAGCAGGAAAACAAGAAAATGTTTCCTTCATGCAAGGAGCCTCTTGTTCTTACTCTTTTTCAACATTTCCAATGATTTTTTCAGCTGGATGAGAGGTATGGATGCGAGTTCTAGGAATAACATCCAACTGAGAGATTAAATCCTAAGTTCTTGACTCAAGGTTTGGGAGTACAACCTCAAGTTGTATTTCAGGCAGATCTTGAATTCTTTGATGTTGGGCTGCTATGGATGGATTCTGTCTGGGTTGAGAGGTTTCCAATGTGGTTGCTTCATCAGCAGGGCTGTCAACTTCCTCTTGACTCTATGGGGCAGAAGTGGAGTCACTTAGAGGAACAACTTGAGATGTGATGAGGGTTTCTGATTGTGAGATTATTTGGGGTGTTGAAGAGTGGATTCTGCCAAGGTTTGTCTTGAAGCCATTGACAGTTCAACACGAAAAATATCCTCCCTTCTAAGCTGATTTGAGACTGAAGTAGTTGTATGAGGTCCTCTAACATACTCCTTTGAAAGATTAAAAAGCAGATGTGAATCCATCAAGATCAAATAGCCAATCAGGACCAGTTCCAGGTTTATTGACAGTATGTTCATTAAATTGAACATTTGCATATTCTTCAATAATTCTAGAATCTTTTATATACACTCTATATGCCTTAGCATGAGAAGAGTATCCAACAAAGAAGCCCTCAGCAGATTTCTCAGCAAACTTGGCTAGGTGATCTTTGGTATTCAAGATTGTGCATTGACATCCAAATGGTTTAAGAAATCCAATAATTGGTTTTCTTTTATGCCAAATCTCATAAGGAGTCATACCATGTGATTTAACTACCAATATTCTGTTTTGGACATAACATGCAGTATTGACTGCTTCTGCCTAAAAAGTAATTGGTAGTTTGGCATTAGATAACATGGTTCTAGCAGCCTCAATCAGTGTCCTATTCCTTTTCTCAGCAACACCATTCTATTGTGGAGTCCTAAAAGCACTGAATTTTCTTTTAATACCTTTAGATTCACAAAAAGAGTTCAAATTATGGTTCTTAAATTCTGTACCTTGGTCAAACCTAATGATTTTGACATTGTGATCACTTTCATTCTCAACCCTAATAATGAATGACTTCAAGATTTCAGCAGTCTCATCCTTGGCACTCAAAAAGAATACCCATGTGTATCTTGAAAACTCGTTAGTGACCACTAGACAATAAGATTTTCTTCCTAGACTTTTCACACTTGTAGGGCCAAATAAGTCCATATGAAGCAAGTGTAGCACTGTTGTAATTGAGTTTATCTCTTTGGCATGATGAGAAGATTTGTGTTGCTTCCCTTTAAGGCATGCAACACATTTATCAACACAAACTAATTCCTTTGTTGGTAAACCTGTAACTAAGTTATTTTTAACCAATTTATTCTTGTTTTTCAAGTTCACATGACAAAGTCTTCTGTGCCAAAGAGATGATTCATCAAGTGAGGCTTTAGAAACAAAGCAATTTGTGTTGCTAAGTGGTGATGCTATGCTCATGTCCAGCATATATATGTTGTTCCTTCTTGGAGCTCTGAGCAGAATTTGGTCATTTGGAACCACAAATCTTGGTTTCAGAACAATGCATTCATGCTCAGTGAACAACATGTTATGTTTCAGGTCACACACATCTGTGAAACACTTCACAAATTGTAATTTAATTCCTTTACAAAATGTACATTCTCAAAACTTATCTTGCCATTGGTTATTGTTCCCCTACCTATGATATACCCACCTACTGGATCACTTCCAAAATCAACCGACCCTCCAAAGAATGGTTCAAATTTGTGTAAGTGGGTCTTGTTTCCTGTCATGTGCCGGGAGTAGCCACTGTCAACTATCCACAAGTTGCTTTTTGAGTCTTGTTGTCCCTGCACACATGAAAATTTAATCAGTTTCTGATGGGAACCCAAGCCCATGTGGTCTTGGTTTTTCCATTTGCATCATTGTAGGTGAATTTCTTAGATATCATTTTGGGTGGTACGGATGATGAACTTGTTGAAGGAGCCATTGGTTCAGTGGATTCTTTCTTCTTCCAAACTTTGTTGACCTTTGGAATTAATTGAAAGTGTTTCTTTTCTTTTTTTTTTTAATTTTGGAACCCATTTGAAGTAGTTCTGGCTTTGCCTTCTGATGGTTTGGACTTGGTCTTGAACCGTTTTCTTTCTTCAACTTATCTTCTTTCGAAGTTGGAGGGTTTCTTGGTTTTGTCGGAAGCTGATGTGTGCAAAGTAGCTTAATTAAAACTAATAAAAATCAAAACTATCCTTGACACTAAGTAATATTCTAGACTCTCTAAACTAAACTACTAACAGGCAAGTGAACCTATCGAAAAGTAGCACAGAAAAGTAAGTCCGGATTATCGAACCCACAGACTCCTACAGAAAATGCAAATAGACTCAATGACTTATCTATACAAATGACTTAAATTAAATTAAATGTTTGAAAGGGGGGGTTTTATAATTAACTAAATAAACTGAAATTTATAAAATTCTGAAAATCAAATCAAGACTCAAAGTGGAAAATGCAACTAAGATTCACAAATGATGAAATGACTACCTAGGGTTTACTTTAATACATGTCTAATGTTTTATGGATTGATTATGGAACTCATTTTGGAACCGGGATCTTGAGTTTTAACTTAACAACAAATTAGAGATTCTTCAACCGTTTTCAAAGATTTCAACTAAATTGTTTATAAGTATATTAAACACTGGTTTAGGTTAATTACTCTCACAAGTTAACCAACCCATCAATGATATATCCTAAAAGCCATCTACCTCACGGAAAAGAAAGCCTCAGTGCACCAACATGCAAGGGATAATAAGGATATTCATCTTGGACTTAGCATACAAGGCTATGTTCAATTAACCTAATTTTAGTCTTTTTACAAAGACTTTAACTAGTTCTTAAACATGCAAGATATACCAACAAACCCTCACCTCACGGCTATTGAATTTGGTTAACATCTAATTCATTTGTGATTTAATTATTGTTCCTATGAATTACTACGTCTAGTAATGCATCCACTAATCATAAACACAAAGTAAATGACCTAACACATGCTCATTACACGAAAGACATTCGCCAAAGCACACGAGGACACAATAAATTAGATCACAAACATCATAAACATTCATATACATCCAAGAATCCAAACCAAACCATTAAATCATTGAAAAATCCAAACTTGTTCCACAATCAATCGTTATAAACGTCAAACATGCATAATTGTAAAACCCTAGGTAGTTCTATTGTTCTAGCCAACAACCATACTGAACAAACAGCAAGAAATCAGAATAAAACCAATCTTAAACATCATTCAAATAAGAATAACAAGAAGAAAAGAAGAACCGATCACGTTACACCCTTCGAATCACTCGTCTAGGGCTTCTCGATGATCCAACTCGACTCCAACCTTGATTCTCTGCTTCTAGTCGCCTCCTAGGTCGTCTCTGATCGTCCAAAATCGAATCCATGCGCCTCCAGCCGTTTCCAAATCATAAAACTCGAAAATCTGACAAAATAACCCTGTCGCGATACGCGACAGGCCCCAAGAAAACCTTCGCGCTACGCGACGAATCCAGCTACCCGACAAAATAATCGGGTCAAACCCGCAATCATTAAAAAGGGAAAACATGTAATTTTCCACCTGTCGCACTACGCGACAGGGTTTCAGGTGGTTGTCGCGATACGCGACAGGCATTTTTTTCCAGAAATATTCTTCTTTTGATCATCAGTTCATTCTCGCTCGCCCGGGAGCTCGTTTTCTTGATCTTTTGTACCAAAATAGCATGTTTATTACCTGCAAGCAACAATTTGTGGAAATGTGAAGAACCAGCATCAGTCGACTCTATAAATGAATAAAACTGTCAAGAAACGAAACAAAAACAAATAGAAGAACAGATGTGTTTTACAACACATCACATCCCCACACTTATTTCTTTTTCGCCCCTGAAAAAGACTTATGCAAAAATCTGGGATCACAGTTGGATGAAATGGTTTCCACGCAGTTAAACTCGTTAATTCAAAATTAAATTCCTTGGAAAAGATTGCAAGTATTGTTATCCCATTAAACCCGTACTGATTCTCTCAAGTCCCTTAGTCATGGTCTATTATGTTCATGTTCTACATTTCATTTCATTAGACCCACACTTAGGAAATTAAAACAAACAAATCCTGGATTCTAGCTTTCAATTTATCCTTACATATAAACAAACAAGAAATTTCTCAAATCGGATTTTTACAATGGAAGCAGATGAAAGCGTGAGCATTTTTCTTTCATTTAACTTTTTATTGAACTTAGCTTAGTGGTGTTTCAACCAGGCTGCAACCCGACGTGTGACACATAAGTTTCTCGTTCAACATCTTTTCTTTCATTTTTCTTTTTACTCAGCTTATTTGGTGAAATGGAGGCGCCATAAGCCTCAGATTTATTCTCATAAAAAGAGTACTTATGTGCCAAACAAAAATAAGATTTTCAAAACTCTTACTTGTTATTATGCAAAGATTCATTTGCAACTACAAAAACAGTTTCATCAATTCCAAATCCCCAAGATGTTTCCCATGAAATTCATGCAACTAAGTAAGATTTTACCAATCCTACGGGACAAATACAATCAGTTGAGCCTACCTACACATCCCATAACCAAAGCATAAAACCCAAACCAACAAGTTAACCATTAAAGAAACCATCAAACCTAACTTTTCTATCATTTCCCATCATGCTTTTTGCAACCAAGTTTTAACAAGGAACAAAAAGAAAAAGCTAGAGATGTAAAACAAAAATTTTGACTCAAAAATTACTAATAAAGCAAAATTAAACTAAAAACATTAAACTAAAAACAAAATTAACTAAAACAACGTTTCCCATCCCCACACTTAAACTATACATTGTCCCCAATGTAGAGACTAAGGAAACCAAAATAAAACTAAGAAGAAAACGAAAGTTAAAAAGAAAAATGACTTAGCTGGTTAAGAAGAAGACTGTCATATGCCAGTCTTTCCACAAAATCTCTTCACTCTACAAAATGCTCCACAAGCCATAAACAACCATATAAAACATCACAAAGATCAAGATAAACATCCATAAGTTCCAAAAACAGTAATCAACCACAACCAAAATAAGTTTAAAATAAACTACCAACCCAACCACACATGCCAAAAGATATAAATGTTCCAACAGCATACACAAATGCATCCAACCATCCAGCTCAAACCTCTCCACATCTACTCGTCATCATTTCCTCCATCATGCTCATCAGGGGCTCTGTAAAACTTTGGTATGTTGATGTTGAGAGAAGTCATCAGATATCTCATAGCATCTTCCTGTCTACTCTGATCATGGTCCCTCCAGTCTCGGTACTGATCATGGTACCTGTCCATCCTGTGACATAAAGATTACAATGTAAGTGGATTAGGGATGGGTTCCCTAAGTGGATACTGCCTCGGTGGAAAGTCTCTCCTAAAGACAGGCCTCTGCATGTGAGTTGGGACCGAGCCCATCACTACCTCTGCTGCAGGTGTGCCCTGTGGTGGCATCACCTGAGGCCCTACCATAAATCCAGCCCACCTCGGTGGGTCATCTCTCTCAACTATCCCAGCTCTCTGTAAATCCCTCAGGTCTATCGGTGTGGTCAATGGTCCTAGGATCATTAGGTCAGGACGATATCTATCAAACACTCCTAAATATTCCGCCATCCTGTAAATGTATGGGTCCATATCCAGTCTAGCTCATCCACCCCCTCTCCTAGCTCTAGCTAAAAATGTGGCCAACACACATGCTACATTCGCCTCTCTTCCAGTCACCATACAATATAAGCAGAAAAGGTCAATCCATTTGACCTTTTCCTCTCTTGAACTCCTACCCACAATAGTACATGCTAGAATCCTATGAATGTATCGCAACAAAGGGTCTCTAATGTTCGATTCAAGCATACTGGTGGAAAACGGGGCATCCGCAATAGTGGCCCAAAACTCACTCAAATCCACTTCAGAGAGACAGAAATCTCTATCCCTCTTGGTGGCTCCCCTCAAAGCCTGCACAAAATCTGGGGATAGAACCTCGCCCTCAGTGTAAAACCCACAAACAACAGCAAACTGTGGAATGGACATCTCATAAACCCGCCTCCCCAATGAAAAGGAAATAGCATCCAAAGACTCAAACTCCGAATCATCATACATAAAGGTTGAGTGAAACTCTATGGTCAATTCCTTATATTGGGGCCAATCACACGCCAACACCCGCCTCCACTTGGGTCCTAGCAACCTTTCCAACCTATCCCTTTGCCCTAATTGGTCAACAAGATCCCAATTGATATTTCTATGATGCAAAAGTTCTAGAGATATAAACCTGTCAAGCCTATCACTCTCAAAAGTACCCATTTCAAACATTAGGAGGGTGTGGTCTTTCAATATTCTTGTTTTGATGACTGGTATCCGCTCAGGTTCGAGATATTTGATCGTTCTTTCATCCCTTTGTAGTTGAACTGGGGAACTGGGTTCTCCCCGGGGTCTTGGAACTGGCCCCTTCTTCTTTTCCCACCTGCACCTGACGAGCTTGCTCCAGACATTCTGAAACAACATCAAGAACAAACACAAGCTGACAAGTTAGTAAAGAAACCAAAAATGTGTAATCGTATAACATTTCATTCGCGGTTACACAAGAATACCGTTTAATGTTCCAAGAACAAACCCGTAAACAAACCATCCCACAAACTAATTTTTCATCTTAAATAGGCATTATCATGACAAATTTCACTGTTAAAACAAGTTTGTTTAACCTGCCAAGACCAAAAGAACCATTTTCAAACCTTAAGCCTTTTTCCCAAAACTAAAATCTATGGTCATTTGGCCTCCAACAACAAATTCAACTATAACAAGGCAACTAGAAGCATTCAACAAGACTAAGTAAACTAACACTAAACTAAAATCAACACAAAACCTTCAATAACTAAAAATTTAAAACTAGGCTAAAACTAAAATTGTCAAAATTCATCAACATGCAAGAAAAATTGTAAATGGTTAGTCACAATACCTTAGAATCGATTTACACAACGAGAATAAGAAGAAAAATTGAAGCTTTTAAACAAATCTCCCGTGTTCTTGCTTAGACCCGTCAATGGAGGATGGAGATGATGAAGTGATGAAATGGGGTTGAAATGGTGGAAGAAATGGGTGAAATCGAAGTTGGGGTTGATGGATTTAGGTTTTAGGTGGTGAGATTGGTGGTAGATGGTGGTAAAAGATGAAAATGGTGATTAAGGGGAGGTGGGCAACGGTTGTGAGAAGAAAAAATGGGGTTAAAATTCGAAATCTAGGGCTTGGAAAGATAAAAACTGGTCTGGGGACGTGTCGCGTAGCGCGACAGACTCTCAAATTATTGTCGCGTAGCGCGACAACTTGTTGACCCGCGAAGTTGACCAAAATTGTAGTGTAGCGCGACAACTTGGCCTGGGGTGTCGCGTGACGCGACGGGGTCCAATTTCCAGAGAGTTTCTTATTTTTTCATGCCTTAGCCAAATTTTCACCTCATTTTTCCTTCCTAAACACCTAAAATCAGTTCTAAGGTAAAGAATACATACCTGGTGCCTCAAATCCATCTTTCTTGCATCTTAATGATTAAACACCTGCAAAACTCAAGAAAACGCACAAAAAACGAAAACGAAAAACGAAAAAAAATTACGAAAAACACACCAAAAATGCATTAAAAAGTCTAAAACTTGACATTTACACACTCTACACTTGGGTTTCATCCCAAGAACCCTTCAACATTGTCTTCATTCGGGTTTCTCTAGGAGGATCTCTTCCCCCTCCTCATTCTCATCAATCGGTCCTCCGATGTAATGTTTCAATCGATGACCGTTCACTTTCCAAGTGTTCCCATCAACTTCGTTTTGCAACTCAACGGTTCCATATGGAAACACCTCTTCAACCACATATGGACCCGTCCACTTGGACTTCAACTTCCCTCCAAACAATTTCAATCGGGAATTGTAGAGCAAAACCCGATCTCCCTTCTTAAATTCCTTCAAACCCTTCAACTTCCTATCATGCAATGATTTGGTTTTCTCTTTAATGCTCAATGAACGTGAATAAACCGCATCACGAAGGGCTTCTAACTCATGAATTTGGAAGTACCTCTTCCTACCCGCCTCGGTAAGATCAAGGTTGACCGTCTTGAGAGCCCAAAGAGCTCTATGTTCCAATTCAACGGGAAGATGGCATGCTTTGCCATAGACGACCATGTATGGGGTGGTTCCTAAAGGTGTCTTATAAGCCGTTCTAAATGCCCACAACGCATCGTCTAATTTGTCGGACCAATCTTTCCGACTCTTCCCTACGGTCTTCTCAAGTATCCTTTTCACGCCTCGGTTTGCATTCTCCACTTGACCGCTTGTTTGGGGATGATAAGAAGTCGCTAAACGATGAGTGACACCGTAGCGTTGAAGTGCCTTCTCTAACATAGTGTTACAAAAGTGCGTGCCACGGTCACTTATTAAAGCTCTAGGAGTTCCAAACCTACTAAACAACTTCTTAAGGAACTTGAGAACTACTCGGGCATCATTTGTAGGTAAGGCTTGGGCCTCTACCCACTTTGATACATAATCTATGGCCACTAGTATATACCTATTTCCTTTGGACAAAGGAAAAGGTCCAACAAAATCGATGCCCCAAACATCAAAAACTTCTAACACTTGAATCGGGTTTTGAGGCATCTCATCTTTAGAGGAGATATTCCCGGTGTGTTGGCAAGGATCACACTTCTTCACAAACTCAAGTGCATCCTTCACCACCGAAGGCCAATAAAATCCACAATCGAAGACCTTTTGGGCGGTGGAATGATGTCCATGATGTCCACCCGTCAAGCCTTCATGACAATGCCTTAAGATATCAAGGCTCTCCTCTCGACTCACACATCTCCTTAAAATCCTATCACCTCCCACACGATAGAGATACGGATCATCCCAAACATACTTACTCGCATCTCTAAAAAACTTCCTCTTTTGTTGAGAGGTCATTCCTTCAATCACCACTCCATTAGCAAGGAAATTTGCCAAGTCGGTGAACCATGGCATTCCTTGCTTCTCCGCCTCAACAAAGTCGATCATCTCGTGAGGGAACCTATCACCAATCTCCTCCTCACGAATCTCACTCCTCTCCGGGTCCTCCAACCGGGAGAGATGATCAGCCGCCACATTTTCAGCCCCTTTCTTATCTTTGATCTCAATGTCAAATTCCGAAAACAAAAGAATCCACCTAATAAGACGAGGCTTTGCATCTTTCTTTGCAAAAAGAAACCTCAAAGCCGAGTGATCGGTGAAGACGGTGGTCTTTGAAAGCACTAAGTATGACCGGAATTTGTCAAAAGCAAACACTACCGCAAGAAGCTCCTTCTCGGTGGTAGTGTAGTTCTCTTGAGCATCATTGAGAGTTTTGCTAGCATAATATATCGGGTGAAAATGTTTCTCTCTTCTTTGCCCCAAAACCGCCCCAACGGCTTGGTCACTAGCATCACACATGAGTTCAAAGGGCAAACTCCAATTGGGGGCAACCAAAATAGGAGCACTCACAAGCCTCTCCTTCAAAAATTTGAATGCCTTCATGCATTCCTCATAAAAAACGAATGGGGTGTCTTTCTCTAGAAGATGGGTCATAGGCCTAGTGATTTTGGAGAAATCCTTAATGAATTGCCTATAAAAACCCGCATGGACAAGAAAACTCCTAATGGCTTTAACACTTGAAGGCGGTGGGAGTTTACTTATAGTTTCTATCTTAGCTTGGTCTACCTCAATCCCCATTCTCGAAATCTTATGACCTAGAACTATCCCCTCGGTCACCATGAAGTGACACTTCTCCCAATTAAGCATCAACTTTGTCTCTACACACCTCTTCAACATCCTCTCAAGATTCACCAAGCATTGATCAAATGAGTCACCATAAACTGAAAAGTCATCCATAAACACTTCCATGGATGATTCAATCATGTCTTGAAAGATGGCTACCATGCACCTTTGAAATGTGGCAGGAGCATTGCATAGCCCTAATGGCATGCGACGGTAAGCATAGGTGCCATAAGGGCACGTGAATGTGGTCTTTTCCGGATCCTCCGGTGCAATGGGGATCTGGAAATACCCAGAAAAACCATCTGAGAAGCAATAGAACTGTTGTCCCGCCAATCTCTCCAACATCTGGTCAATGAAAGGAAGGGTTCCTGGTGGCATCGTTAAGTTTCCTATAGTCGATGCAAACTCGCCACCCCGTGACTGTGCGAGAAGGAATGAGCTCATTTTTCTCATTCGTGATGACTGTCATCCCTCCCTTTTTAGGGACAACCTGAGTAGGACTCACCCACGATGAATCCGAGATAGGATAGATCAAACCGGCATCCATCAACTTCAACACCTCTTTCTTCACAACCTCTTGCATATTAGGATTTAACCGCCTCTGAGGTTGGACTACCGGCTTATACTCATCCTCCATGAGTATCCTGTGTGTGCAATAAGCAGGACTAATACCTTGGATATCAGAGAGTCTCCAAGCAATAGCCCCTTATACATCCTCAGCACACCTAACAATCTCTTCTTCTCCTCCTCACTTAACCCAGATGAAATGACAACAGGTAAAGTGGAATCCTCTCCTAAAAATGCATACTCTAAGTGTGAGGGTAAAACCTTAAGCTCTAGGGTGGGTGGTGACTCAACAGAGGGCTTCTTACTCTCCTCCCTCAACTCATCTATCTCTAACACCTCAGAAATGACACCAACACCCTCATCATCAATCTCACACTCCTCCTCACTCCTCTCAACTACCAAATCAGCACCGCACACGTACTCAAGACACCTATCTACGTGTGACATGAAAGAATTTATGAAGTACACAGAATGACATGGGTCACTAAAGTCATCATGATCACCGGGATGCCTCATAGACTTCACAACCTCAAATGTGACAGTCTCATCAACCACTCTAAGAGTGAGCTTCCCATCAAACACATCAATGACAGCCTTAGCGGTCCTCAAGAAAGGACGGCCTAGAATGATAGGCACACTCTCATTGGCCTCCATATCAAGAATCACAAAGTCCACGGGGAATACAAATTTGTCCACCTTCACCAATAAGTTCTCAACAATACCCCGTGGACACTTGACCGTTCGGTCAGCAAGGGACAATGTCATGCGCGTAGGCATAAGTTCACCAAGTGCTAGCTTTTCATATAATGAATAGGGCATCAAATTGATGCTAGCACCTGAATCTGCCAACGCGTGCCTCTGAGTGTCACTACCAAACAAACATGGGATCGTAAAGATCCCAGGATTTGTCAATTTCTCCGGTAGCTTGTTCAGAATCACCGCAAAACATCCCCCACTCAATGGAACATTAGAAAGTTCCCTTAACCTCTCCTTTCTCTTCAACAAATCCTTAAGAAATTTGGCATACTTGGGCATATGCTGAAGAGCCTCGATAAAAGGAAGATTGATCTTCAACTGTTTGAACATGTCAAGAAAATGACCATACTCCTTAGCATGCTTTTGGTGAGCTAAGCGAGCAGGGTAAGGAAGTCGTGAATGATCAATCTTAGGACTCGGCCTAACCTCAACCGGTTTCTTCTCAACCGGGACCACTACGGGAGACTCACTGGTCGGTACTGTACTTGCTGGGACTGGCCTCATGTGTACCCCCCCAGGAGTCTCCATCTCAATCTCCTCATCCACCGGTTCCTCATCATCTACCTCAACCGGTAAATCTACACTCATACCCCCTCGACCACTCCTAGTAGTCACTGCTTTCACGTGAGCATTTGGATTAGGCTGAGTGCTGCCCGAAAATTGGCCTTGGGGCCTCTCATCCAAACGCTTAGCAATATCACCAACAGATCTTTGAAGATCAAGAAAAGCAGATTGTTGGTTTTTTTGAAGAATGTCATGCTCAGCAAGGGTTTTCTGAGTATTGGCATCCTTAGCAACCAACTGGGTCAATAACTCCTCAATCTTACTCATACTACCCCCAGAACCACCACCACTACTACTGCTACCCGCCCCCGGTGTATGACTCGGATGACTAACTGAAGAATGACCCTGCCCCTGGTTATTAGATGACCCAGATTAGAAACCAGGGGGATGACCGGAAGAGCGCCAATTAAAATTAGGGTGGTTCCTCCAATTTTGATTGTAGGAATTATTGAAAGGGTTCGTGTTACCCCTACCTTGACCCCCAAGATAATCAACCTGCTCCTGATTGACTACCAAACACTCAGATGTGGCATGGCCACCCCTACAAATCTGACACCTGTCTACCTTCATCTTTAACTCCTTTACATCCCTCGATAAAGCCTCAAGAGCAGCTGCCACACTAGTATCCACATTAACGTGGTGAACTCCTCTCGTGGAAGAGGAGGAACTAGAAATAGGATTTGAATTCCTATTAGCTGATCTCTGCTCATACTCAGCCTGAGCAAAACTCTCAAACATATCAGTACACTCAGCAACATCCCTCTTTCCCATAAGATGACCACCCGCAGAAGTATCAAAACGAGCCCGGGTCTCATAAGTTAGACCATTGTAGAATTTCTCTACCAGGGCCCAGTCAGAGAGACCATGCTGGGAACATCTGCTAAGCAGATTCTGAAATCTCTCCCAAGCAAGGTAATATGGCTCATCAGGGGCCATACGGAAATAATGGATCTCATCACGAAGGCGAGCTGCCTTGGCAGGTGGAAAGTATTTCTTAAGGAATGCATCCCTAAGACTGCCCCAAGTAGTGAAAGATCCAGGAGCATGCGAATCGAGCCAAGTGGCGGCCCTACCCACAAGAGAGAAAGGAAATAGCTGCAGAAAGATAGCATCTTCAGTAGCACCTTGAATATTGAAGGTACCACAGATGCGAGTGAGGCGAGCTATATGGGCTGGTGCATCTTCATCATCCCAGCCATTAAACTGAGTGTTGTTAATGGCTGTCATGATGTACGAAGGAATCTGCCACGGATTTTCATTCGTGATATTTGGCACAGTGATGGGATTATTAAGTCCCGTGAAACCTGCAGTAGCCTGCTGGTGAACCGTGCGACGCTCAGCCATAGGTGGAACAAAGTGCAAGCGTGGGCTAGAATGGGTGGAAGAACTAGAAGAAGATGGTGGTGTGTGATCAGAAAACTCTGCAGAAACAGGAGTAGAAGCACTTACCTCGCTCGTAGAACCTTCAGAGAAGTCCCGCGAATCGCTCCTTAAAGGCAAAGAAAGCTCAGGTGGCGGTCCGTGTGAACGTAGGTGTGGCATACACTACCAAACCTGCAAATAAAACAAAAAGAAATCAAAAATAAATAAAACAAAATAAATAAAACTTAAACTAAGAACAAATATGCACAGATAAGACACAAGACTAAACTGCACAATCGATAAGAAGTCCCCGGCAACGGCGCCAAAAACTTGATGTGTGCAAAGTAGCTTAATTAAAACTAATAAAAATCAAAACTATCCTAGACACTAAGTAATATTCTAGACTCTCTAAACTAAACTACTAACAGGCAAGTGAACCTATCGAAAAGTAGCACAGAAAAGTAAGTCCGGATTATCGAACCCACAGACTCCTACAGAAAATGCAAATAGACTCAATGACTTATCTATACAAATGACTTAAATTAAATTAAATGTTTGAAAGGGGGGGGGGTTTATAATTAACTAAATAAACTGAAATTTATAAAATTCTGAAAATCAAATCAAGACTCAAAGTGGAAAATGCAACTAAGATTCACAAATGATGAAATGACTATCTAGGGTTTACTTTAATACATGTCTAATGTTTTATGGATTTATTATGGAACTCATTTTGGAATCGAGATCTTTGAGTTTTAACTTAACAACAAATTAGAGATTCTTCAACCATTTTCAATGATTTCAACTAAATTGTTTATAAGTATATTAAACACTGGTTTAGGTTAATTACTCTCACAAGTTAACCAACCCATCAATGATATATCCTAAAAACCATCTACCTCACGGAAAAGAAAGCCTCAATGCACCAACATGCAAGGGATAATAAGGATATTCATCTTGGACTTAGCATACAAGGCTATGTTCAATTAACCTAATTTTAGTCTTTTTACAAAGACTTTAACTAGTTCTTAAACATGCAAGATATACCAACAAACCCTCACCTCACGGCTATTGAATTTGGTTAACATCTAATTCATTTGTGATTTAATTATTGTTCCTATGAATTACTACGTCTAGTAATGCATCCACTAATCATAAACACAAAGTAAATGACCTAACACATGCTCATTACACGAAAGACATTCGCCAAAGCACACGAGGACACAATAAATTAGATCACAAACATCATAAACATTCATATACATCCAAGAATCCAAACCAAACCATTAAATCATTGAAAAATCCAAACTTGTTCCACAATCAATCGTTATAAACGTCAAACATGCATAATTGTAAAACCCTAGGTAGTTCTATTGTTCTAGCCAACAACCATACTGAACAAACAGCAAGAAATCAGAATAAAACCAATCTTAAACATCATTCAAATAAGAATAACAAGAAGAAAAGAAGAACCGATCACGTTACACCCTTCGAATCACTCGTCTAGGGCTTCTCGATGATCCAACTCGACTCCAACCTTGATTCTCTGCTTCTAGTCGCCTCCTAGGTCGTCTCTGATCGTCCAAAATCGAATCCATGCACCTCCAGCCGTTTCCAAATCATAAAACTCGAAAATCTGACAAAATAACCCTGTCACGATACGCGACAGGCCCCAAGAAAACCTTCGCGCTACTCGACGAATCCAGCTACCCGACAAAGTAATCGGGTCAAACCCGCAATCATTAAAAAGGGCAAACATGTAATTTTCCACCTGTCGCGCTAGGCGACAGGGTTTCAGGTGGTTGTCGCGATACGCGACAGGCATTTTTTTCCAGAAATATTCTTCTTTTGATCATCAGTTCATTCTCGCTCGCCCGGGAGCTCGTTTTCTTGATCTTTTGTACCAAAATAGCATGTTTATTACCTGCAAGCAACAATTTGTGGAAATGTGAAGAACCAACATTAGTCGACTCTAAAAATGAATAAAACTGTCACGAAACGAAACAAAAACAAATAGAAGAACAGATGTGTTTTACAACACATCAGAAGCGAAACTAATTTTTGCTTCCGAAGGATTCCTTACTTCGAAAGACTTCTTGTTCTTGTTGTTAGAGGTTGTTATTTCTAATGGTTTTTTTTGTTTCTTGCCTGTCCTTTTTCTCTCGGAAGTAGATTTTTGACCTTCCGAAACCTGAGATGTACTACTCCAACTTCCTTTGTTGTTTTCTCTCCTACTTGGTCTTGAATGTATTCTGCTTCTTGGATTGAAGAAGCAATCAACAGCATAGTGATCCTGTCTCCACAAACTAGACACATTGATTGAACTTTGGTTGATTTCTGAAAGTTCCTTCTTGTGGAGGAACTTGAGCTGTGTTTCACTGAACTGGACTGGCTTGACTTTGACTTTGGTGTTTCAACATTATTTTTGTTGGAGTGATTTACCTGAACCTTTGATATACCAGCATTTCTGTTTCCTGATTTGGCCCTATGTATGGACAAGTGACATATTCACTTGATGATGTACTCCCAGTTTGTATATATTTAGCTTTAACAAAAGATGGTGTGGTTTTCTTATTTCTTTTCTTTTATTTTGTAACTGATTTTAGTTTTTCAAAAACATCAGGAGTATCATCCTCAGAGGAATAGATTGATTGAGTAGGGCTAACATCAGGCGAATCATTTTCTTGTTGAATCTTATGTATGTCAAGATTTTCATCATACACAAGATTTGTTTCAGGTTTACATTTAATTTCTACAGTTGGAGTGCATGCAGATGGAGGTTCCATTTTGTTATAACCTACCATAACACCCTTCTTCTTTACCAACTTAGGTATGTCAGTCGTTTTGAGAAGTTTCTCAAACTTCTCTCCCTGACTGAGAAATCTGTCTCTGTATGACTCAGCCAATACAAGTTCTGTTTTGCAATTGTTAGTCTTTCCGAAAGATTGTTTATTTGACACTGTTTGTTAGTGTCTTCATGTTTCAGACTAGAAATTTTCTTTTCCAACTCCTCAATCTTTTCCTTGTAGTTTCTTTCAGCTTCAAAAATATTTGCTTTAACAACATGTATTGACTCAAGTTCATCACAGACTTGTGCACTGAATCTTTTATATGCATTTAATTTTTCAAGACACTCAAGAGTACACATGTCATCTATTACCTTGAATGTGAAGGTGGAGTCATTTGCCATTAGTGCAATTTTTGAGGTAGATGCTTCCTCCACTTGAAAGCTCCAGTCAGAGTAGTCATGTTGCTCTGCAATGTTTGCATTGTTTGACTGGCTTAAGGTTTTGGACATTTGGTAGTTTGGCTGAGCTGAGGTAGATGGCTGGGAGCTTGGAAACTTGCATTCTCTGGAAAAATGGCCTAGTTGCTGACTGTTGTAACATTTTAGCTTGGACTTATCCAGACCAAACCCAGTCTTCATGTTGTGCTTCTTGAACTGTCTTCCGGTTCTTTGGTAAAACATCTTTGCTCGGTAGGATATCATGGCCATTTGATAGTTGATGTCCATTTCTTGCAGATCATCTGTAGGAATACCATCTAGATCTTCTTGACACAGATGAAAATAGTTTGTTTCTTCAGCCATGAATGCTCCCTGACCAGAGGTGATCAGTGGGGTTGTACTAGAAAATGGATTTGAGTGTGATGAAGTTGGCGTTGGTGTTTCTGGGAAGGTGATGATAGGTGTGGAGTTTGAATGGTATATGGGCTGATAACTCTGAAATGGAGCATTATGAATGGGGGCATATAAAGCAGTTGATCCAAGAGGAATGGAAGATGATTTTTTAGGTTCTTGAGCATCAATATCCATTTGATAAGCACTTAGTATACCAAGGAGTTCTCCTAACTTCAAAGTTCTAAGATTTTCTGTTCTTCAGATGGTAATAGAATAAATGTTCCACACATGTGGAAGAAATCTTAAAAACTTCCTGATCACATCTTGGTTCTCCATCTTTACACCTGCAACTGTAGTTCATCAACAAGTTGAACATACCTTAGATATTGAGAAGCCATCTTTTCATTGTTCTCTTGACAAAAAGTTCTCGAACTTTTGTTTCAGCATGTCTTTCTTGTTTTCCTTCACATCGTCAGACACTTCATACATCTTTTGTAGAGAGTTCCACAACTCTTCACATGTATGATAGAGTTCGGAATGGACATTTGAATCAACCATAGTGCCTTGAGTCGACTTCCATCTTCTTGTAGTCTTCATTTGAATATAGAGATGGATCTTTTGGAACAGGTGCTCCACCAGCTCCAACAGCAACAACCGTTGGAACTGACTTCCAAAGTTTGAAGCCCTAGTTCCTGATGAAACCTTCCATTCCAACCTTCCATGTATCGTAGTCATCAGGTGTGAACATGGGAGGTTTGTTGAGAGTGTCATTTTCGGTATCATGCTTACTGATGGTAGTCATTTTGACTTAGAGAAAACTTGGAGCAATGAGTAGTAAAAAATGGACAACTGGTAACTTAAGAATGGTTAGTTTCTTAAGTTAAAGAGCCAAAGCACTGATACCACTTGTTGGATCGGGTTATGTGATTCAACACAACACTTTCACAAGTAATCTTCTACTGAGCTTGATAGATGTGGAAGATTCTATCAACTCAACTTACTTACACTTACAGAACAAATACAATACACAAATAAAGTTGATTTCAAAGTCAAAGTATATTTCGTTCAAATGCAAAGTGAACAAGAATCTAAGGCTCAAGCGCACACTCGTACTTTTGCTAAGTTACAAGTGAAGGATTATATATTAAGACCTACAGCCATGGTTGCAAAAATCGCTAGGCGCTCCTAGGTCGGAACAGGTCCTTGGAGCGAGTAATCGGAGAGTACTCGGTCCTAGGCGGGAGTACTCGGGTAATACTCAGGAAGTACTCAGACTCGGAACAACTCCTTGGAGCGAGTACTCGGAGAGTACTCGGCCTTGGAGACCGACTTTTACAACAGTGCCTACAGCTGTATCCTCGTAGGGATACATGACTGGACAAAGCACTAGAAACAAATGAATGCTAAGACTAGTATCTGTTATGGTCTTGACAGGCCTAACCATATTAATTACAATTAATACAAAAGACTCCATTGACTTTTACAATAAATACCTAAACAAAAAAAGGCATTAAATGCTTCGTATCTTTGTAGCTCTGACAAATCTTCTTTGCTGCTGACTAACATCTGAATGTCTTCTTTGTTGGTCGTGAAGAGAGAAAGTAGTTCTGATTATTTCTATAAGTGTCCAGAATCTTTGTCAGATAAAGTCGTCGGAAGTCTTTGTTTCTGGAAGCTGCTGATAGTTGTTCGGAAGCTTCAGTCTTTTGTATAGCTTTTAGAAGGAGAGAATTATCGTTCGGAAGCAATTGTTCTTCCGAAGGTTAATTTTTTCCTTTCGAAGGCTGTTTGTCTTCTGAGAGTCCAAGATTGGTTCAAGAGATATTTTGGTGAGCATCAGCCTTAATTGATCTTACAAAAAGTTTCATTTTTTATATCACCGAAGTAAACCTGACATTCTTGACCGAAAGAAAGATAAACAAGCTTGTTTAAGTGAGCTATTTATTGTATTTTGAGTTGAAATGGTAACATCATAACATAGAACGAGTTGAGATAGGTAACAATTAAATACAATGCATGTAAAAATAGGTAAATTAAAAACTGTGAGAAGATAATAGACTTAAACGGGCATAAAATAACAATAATATATTTGATGATAAAATCATTAAAGATTATTCAAATAAACTGTTTGTTTACTTATAATTCATTTTAATTTGAAATAAATTGATTTTTTTTAAAAAAACGACTCATTTAGATACGAACTCATTTTGCTTAAAAATCGTATTGAGGGTGTAAGTGAGTGTGACTAAGATGTAAGAATAACAGGACCCATTAATAAAGAAGCACATTGAAGAAACGTGTTGTTATTTTTACACCTATATTCATATTCTTGCACCCGTACATGTGCATCTTAAAACCAACACTTGGCGTACAACTTTCACATCCCGGTAATTCTGACAACGCACATTTTCTATTATTAAGATTATAATAATTGCATTTATCTGGTATAAGGTTGAAATTTTGTAACCAAAATTCATAATCAAATTCTGCTTAAAAATATAATAACTTGCATTTGCATGTAAGAAAATGTTACATTTTTGTAAATAAAATATAATAAAACTTTCATTTGAGTATTAAAAATTTATATTTCAAACTAAAAAGTGGCATTATAATACAAAAAATAAATATGTTTAAAACGTTGCATTCAAAAAATATTATATTAGGCTAAAAAATTGCACCAAGTCACCAACTCTAACGTAAACGCTTCTAATGTAGCTGCTACATTAGACGTATTGCGATCCTTTCAGACATATATTTCTTTTCTAATTGATTATTTTATTCTAGTATATATTCAATAAGTAAAATATATTAAATGAAATTTCTTAGTCGGCATTTTGTGTTTACTTGCATCATAGAAATTCATTCAATATTTATGATTAAAGAAATTTCCCTGAAAAGGGCACTAAATGGGTGATCTCGAATCGCAAGACTAAGTCGCTACTGACACCTCTTTTCTTAAAACAAAGTTTAAGAATTAATTAAAATTAATTATATTCATTTCTTTGTTTAAATAAATAATACGTTCTAGAATGTTATTAATTATATTATATAGAAGAAATAATAAATACATCACATTTTTTAATTTACATGCGTACAGCTAAAGCAAGTAATGGGATTAGAACGTCAAACAATTGTTTTTTAAAAAAGTGGATGGACATGGACCTTGTATAATCTTACCCCATGCTCTTTAATCTTTATATTCAACTACTTTCCGTAGGCAAAACAAATCAAACCTCCTTAATCTTTGTTTTTATCTTTTATTTGTTTCCACTATAAACAACACATAAATGTCTTCTTCTTCAAAATTATATAATTATGATGTATTTCTAAGTTTTAGAGGAGAAGATAGCCGTAAAACCTTCGTAGATTTTCTCTACTCTACTCTTGTGGATAAGCAAATCAATACTTACAAGGATGATAAAACACTTGACCGAGGTGAACACATCAGTCCTGCTCTTTTGAAGGCTATCGAAGAATCATGGATTGCTGTCATAATATTCACAGAAAATTATGCAGATTCTTCATGGTGTTTGGAAGAACTTGCTCATATTATGAAATGCAACACTGAGAGAGGGCTCCTTGTTATGCCCATATTCTATGGTGTGGATCCCTCACAAGCGAGAAAACAAAAACGAAAATTCCAAAAAGCATTTGTCAAACATGAGAAACACAATAAAGAAAAGGCTAAATCATGGAGAAAAGCACTCGTTGAAGCATGTAACATTGCAGGATACGATACAAAAACCATAGCAAACGGGTAAGTTAATTTCTTTAAATATTAAAACCCACGCCAAAAGGTGTAATGGATAGGGTTTTTATTTTTATTTTATAACCGTAAGAATCCGTTGTTTTGGTTATGTTTTTATTTCTTTCCTTAATTTTTTTAATTTCAGTTGCTTAAGTAATAATAGCTTAAGTGTTAGTTGCATTTATTGAGTAACTAGATTATTACCCCGTGTATTACACGGATTAAATATATAATATTAAACTAAGGGCTTCTAGCCTAATGGTTACCCCCTGGCTTCCCCTGTGGGAGGTCACGGGTTCAATCTCTCCCAAGGCGAAATAGGGGTCCTTGGGAGGTCAGGGGGTTTTCCAGTGCGGTTTCCTCCTGGGGTGGTGGTGGGGTCTCAACGGAGGTCATGGTAACTAAACCTTGGTGACGTGGCCTGGAAATCAGTGGTTCACACGTTGAGATCAAATACCGTTCAAAAATAAAATAAAATATTAAATAATTAGTAAAAAAATATTTATAAATTATACAATATTTTGTTATAAATTAATTAAATTACATATTAATGAGTATTTTAACCAATAAAATAATAATTAAAATTTTCAATAACTACAAAAATAATACGTGACCTACTTGCTTTGTAAAAATAAAGATTTTTAAACTAATTGATGTTAAAAGTTCATTTACTTTCCTCTAAAAAACAAATTGTTACAAATCAAGGAGATAATTTACAATTTATATAATTATTAAAGTTAGATGACTTATTTTGAAAATATTATAAAACATAAATAGCTAAAGTTTAATCTTTTCCTAACATTTTATAATTTTTGGTTTAAAATAATTATTTTTTAAGCATTTTGTTTTAAGAAACATCATTTGTTTATTATTTGAAAACTATAATTTATGGTTTATTTTATTTTTTAAAATTTTTTTTATTAAACTTTTATTTTCCAAAAATACTACCTTAAAATATTTTTCTTACTTTTAATTTTTTTAGAAAATCTCATATTTTATAAACTTTTTAAGTGTGCTTTTTAATAGAAATATTCAATTTTTAATTTATTAAAAACTAATTTCTTGAATGAAAAAAGACAAATAATATTATTACTCATTAACATTCTAAGTATTCAATAAGAGAGATTGTAATTAATTAATACGACAGAGAATTGTATAAGTTGGTAAAAAAATGACAAGTGGCAACAAACATATGAGAATTTGACAAGTGTCAAAAATTATTTTTGTTTATTAGAATAGAAAAATATGTATTTATCATCTTTTTTTATATGAAGACAAATTAATTGTGTTATTTTATTAGTTTGTTTGTAAAAAATCCAGGTTTTGAAAATTCACACTTTAGATTATTATGTTATATGTATCTTAATTTTAAGAGTAAATTACGGTTTTAGCCCCTGTGGTTTAAGTGTTTTAACTATTTAGGCTCAAAATAGAATCTTTTATCAATTCAGCCCTTTTGGTTTAGACAACTACCGGTTTTGATACCTCAAACTTAACTATTATAACGGTTTTGATCCAAAATCTAACTATAGTTAGGGACCAAAAACGTTAGTTGTCTAAACCACAAGGGCTGAATCGATAGAATATTATATTTTAGGCCGAAATAGTTAAAACACTTAAACCACAGGAGCAAAAACTGTAATTTACTCTAATTCTAAAATAGAAAACATTTCTGTCATTATGCTTAATATTCATGTCATTGTGTGATATGTATTAATCATTTTACTTTATGTTTAGATTATTATATAATTTGAATCATCATTGTGTATTATGTTAAACAATGTGTAATATGTATTTATCATTTTGTATTACATTTTAGTTTTTTTTAGTCTTTGTAATAATTGGTTTTTTATTTATTAAATTATTTATTTATTTAATTTTAGCGTTTTACATGTTATACACATACAGTTCTTTATCATTTTGTTTTTTCAAAGAAAAACTTTTAAGGATAATATTATATATCCCTTTATTAAACATCTAAATTACATATATCCCCAATGTTAAAGTAAATTTACAAATATCACCATGTTTCAAAATTGCCCCTTGGTAAGAAGAAATATGTAAATTATTTTTATTTAGTTCATTAAGGGTAAAATAGGAAACATATAATGTTTTTCTAATTAAATGGATAAATATGTAATATATTTGGTTTAGAAAGGGAAATATGTAATTTAGTTTTATGATTGAATAAATAAAAGGTTTTAGCAAAGGGATATATGTAATTGACCCAAATTTTTATTGAAAACACAAACTTTAGATTATTTTATTATATGTGTTTATCATTGCATTTTACATGTTTGGATCATTCGATGCTATTTTATCATTGTTTTTATATATTAATTTTTTTTATTAATTTTATCAATGTGTGTACATATAAAAGTAAACAAGTGTGTTTTTATATCACTATGATTTTCAAAACTCATTTTTTTTTAAAAAAAAGTAAATTACAATTTTGGTTCATGTTGTTTAAGTGTTTTCACTATTTCAACCAAAAATATAATATTTTATCTACGTAGCTCCTGTGGTTTAAACAACTAACAGTTCAGCCTCTGTGGTTTAAACAATTAACAGTTTTGGTCCCCATTCATAGTTAGGTTTGAGGGTCAAAACCGATAGAATAGTTAGGTTTGGGGGCCAAACCGTTAGAATAGTTAGGTTTGGGGGCCAAAACCGTTAGTTGTGTAAACCACGTGGGTTGAATTGATGGAAGATTATATTTTGGGTTGAAATAATTATAAAACTAAAATCACAAGGCCAAAACCGTAATTTACTCTAAAAAATTTAATACATAATAACAAACAAAATGACATAATGACGCGTTAAATTTATTAAAAAACAAGAAAATATTAATTTTTTAATTTTTTATATGACAATATTATATTCGTTTTAAAGATAAAAACATATTTTTATGGTATAAGTTATTTAAAAAAATGATGTCTTATATAAAAGTTATGCATGTTTAAAAAAGTTAGAATACAATAAAAATTCTATAAAAATGACAATATCTAAAATATCTTACAATAACTTTTAACTACAACTTGGTTTTGATCAATAGTTCTAAATCTAATGATCCTAAAACATTCCTACACTTTTTACATTAAAACTTGTAAACCCAAACAATGCTCATTATGGTATCCTCATATAACGTTCCAAGCACACTACGGTCTAGGGCTGGAAATTTTAGACACGAACACGTTAACACGACACGACACGACACGACACGGCTTTAACATGTTTCGTGTCTAAAATAGGTTGACACGTTAAGACCTGTTTATTTTCCGTGTCTAAATAGGTAAAACCCGTTAAGAGCTATTAAGATTTGTTAATACTTGTTAAGATCCGTTAAGACCTATTAAGACATGTTAAGACCAGTTTAAAATTTAAAATTTATAATAAATAATATAATAAAATATGTAATTAACCGATTAGTTTTAAAAAATTTCTAATTATCTAACCTTAGTTCTTTAACGGGTTTTAACATGTTCTTTCACGGATTTTAACAGGTTCTTTAACAGGTCATTTATAGTGTTAACTGTTTACAGGTTCCTTAACAGATCTTTTCGTGTTTACGTGTTTTTAACGGGTCGTGTTCGTGTTTGAAAAAACAGACACGATAAGAATTCGTGTCGTGTTCGTGTCTAACCAATTCGTGCTTCGTGTCTTAACGTGTCGTGTCTTAACGGGTCGTGTCTGACCCGTTATAACAGCCCAGTACGGTCCTAAGACAAATTCACTATTTTGATTTTGGGTGAGTGCTATGGATTTATCGTGAGCATTTGACACCGCTTGTATCACACATGAGCATTACTTACGCCTAGGACTATTGTAGAATTGAAAGAACATGAACCAGCCTTTATTCGTGTTCGTATGTATAAAATTAAACTTGTTCATGAACGATACATGAACCCCAACGGAACAAAAATTCTTGTTCGTGTTCGTTCATTAATGAAATGTGCTCACGAACACAAACGAAAACATATTATTTGAACAATAAAAATCAATATTTCTAATTTCAAGTATTAGAGATTATCACACACACACACACACACACACATATATATATATATATGTATATATATGTATATATATGTATATATAATTAGACAATTAATTTATAAAGAAATAATTATTATAAAACGAAGAAAAAGTTATAATTAAAATTTAAATTAAAATCAACCAAAATTAATGTTTTAGAAGCCTTAGTTTCAAATTTACATGTTTTTACCTCGATACAAATTAAAAAAAATACTAAGTTTCTACTTACATATTATGGCACTAAAATTTAAAAAAAAAATTAAGAACAAACAACACACTAAATGAATAAATATAATAATGAACATAGACAAACACATTACCGAACATTCATGAACAAAAATGAACGAACACGACCTCTGTTTATGTTTATTCATTCAACCAAATGAACAAAATTTATTGTTTGTGTTCATTCGTTCGTACCTACGTCGAGCATAAACGAACTCTTCGCCTAACGGTTCACGAACTCTTCGCTGAATGTTCGGTTCATTTATGTGACATTCTTGTTCCTTATTGGGAAATAATTTCCGTAAATCAAGAATTAATAATCTAAATTAATGTGATTATTATTTAGTATGTATATACATGTGAATGAATGTATATATGTAAGGAAATTACAAGAAGGAACAAAAATCCAGAAGATATTTCGCAGAATTATGCGAAATTTCAATAACAATGACCAAAACCAAATTCGAAGGCCAAAACTAAGTTACTATCACTTATATAACAAATCAAAGTAAAATATATCAATAACCTTACCCAATTAAAGAATCCATAGGATTTGACAAGTCAAACTACAAAAAATTGCAAAATGGAAATTCGGCATATGTAGTTGGCAAATTCATGGCAATCCGAACTTCCTAATCACATTATATACCTAATGGAACGTATTGGGAGTATAACAGTGGTGGTTGTTCAAAAGTAGTAATTCCAGAAAATACGTGCGAAAAGACCGAGCAATAAATCACGAATACTTAATCCTTAAGTAATTAGTCAACCCTTTCACATGAGAACATCTATAAGCTGGTTAGGAAGATATTTTGTCTCAAAATATCTGATGAATCTTGTTGGAGAAGCTAATTAGCTACAAAAACCATAATTTGATTTTTAAGTCAAACTTTTCATCACTCATTTCACCAAAAATTCGACCAAAGCCTTCTATTCAATTCCTGGAGCTTCAAACAAGTTCCAACCATATAAGCTAGCTAATCCCTACTGATAAATGAGTCCAAGATCAAGCCAAACATGAAATCAACCTTCAAAAGTGGATTTTTAGTGGGTCTGTAAGCCAAAATTCAAATAAGTAAGTTCAAACCTCAATTTTTGATTTGGATAGCTTAATATAGTTTAAACAAGTGTTATGAAGCTTCGTAGGAGGGTTCAAAATCATCAGAATGTGAAAAACCATAAAAGGACAATTTGGTCTTAAAACATGATTTTTTTCAAAGTGGTCCAAATCGAGAATTTTCTTCACTAAACTCTAGATATAGGTAAAATATGAGGATCTAGAGCTTAGTGATTGAAAAAGTGATTCAGAAATTGAGAAAAACGCAAAAAACGGTTTTGGCTCTCTCATGTTCGCCCTATCCCTTCAACAGGCGGCGCTCCTTAGGTCGTTCCCGTAAATTTTAACTCGCGAAAGTAGGGTGCCGAGAAATCTCGGCCGCCCTCAGTCGTTCCCGAGCAAAATCAAGTCGCGATCCGGAAGCCATTAGCAACTCTCGGTTAAGCCTTGATCGTTATCAAGGAACCTCGGCCACGGCCCTGCAACCCTCGGTTGCTATGAATATCAACAAGCCAATGGCCCGGCTATGGTCGAGCCACCCCTGTCCTGAGCCATGACAATGAGCTATCGGCTAGCCACTGTATTAGGCCACTAAGCCACAACCACAGCACCACCGTGCCACCGTCTCCAGCCATTGCCAAAAACCAAACCGTTGCCGCGCCACCACCGTTGTCGGCCGAATTCCGGCCAACTCCGACAAGATTCCGGCAAAAATGTTGCCGCCAACGGAATATTCTAGCTAGGGGTGTCGAAAATACCCGCACCCGATTAACCCAACCCACACCCGAACCCGAACCCGAATAAGCTTAACAGGGTCGGGTTATTCGGGTCAAAAATGTTAGTCGGGTTGTTCGGGTCAACCTGATTAACCCGAATTATCAATAGGGTCGGGTTTCAGGTATATTTTTAAACATTATTCGGGTTTCGGGTTAACTCGAACAACCCGAATAAGAATGGTTATCATTTTTTTATGTATATTAATTATTAAATATATTATCTATTCAACTTTAGTCCGAAATATATAATTACGTTAACTACATATAACTATGATTATTAATCAAATTATGTATAGTTTATCACATTTTTCATTGAATTGTATGTTTAGAAAATGAATTATTTGTGAAAATTAAAAATTAAGCCAAGATAACAACAAATAAATAGCAACCCGACTGCCCGACCCGAATAACCCGAACCCGACTAACCCTAATGTTATTTAGGTTGGGTTGCTGGTTAATAATTTTTTAGGAAAAACCCGACTAACCCAACCCAATTAACCCGAAACCCTATCGGATTGACCCGATCAACACCCATAATTCCAGCGAATATTCTGGCCGGAAACTCTATTTTTCTTACTTTCGCGTTGTAACTCTGTTTCGGTATCCAATTCGCAATCCGGTGATCCGATTCTGATATAAATCACCTATTCTAAAAGGGTTTGTGTTCCGGACTCCGTTTTGCAATCTGTTACGCAATCCGGCTACACGATATCGATCTAGAAGATGATTGAAATTCCGATTGTGACCCAGAATTCAGTTTCTAATCAATTTTTTATATAAGAACCTATTCTTGATCAATTTCGCTTTCCGGACTCAAATTTGCGATCTGTTTTGTAATCCGATATCCAAATTTCAACCGAAAAGCTGATTAAGAATCCGGTTTTGATACGAAAATTATTTTCTCGCCAAATTTTAATAAACAATATAAAAAGTACAATAATTGAAACAAATCTATGATTTGACAATGCCAATTGAAATTATAATTATTTCAAAACAGATTCTGAATATACGCATTGTTCATTATCGGTATGATAACTAAATTGACCATATCTTTTACATTAAATGTCAAAATATGATTTGATTAACCAAATTAAGTACCAATAACTTAGAGTAATCTAAGTAATTGTAGAATTCAAACTCAAGAACTAAAGCCTAGTATGTTGAGTACTATTTATTGCTTTTACAACAATTTTGGTGAGTTTTGTATAACCCTTTCTTTTAAATGTTTACAAATATTGAGGTATCATTATGAAATCTTCTCTAAACGCATGATATGCCTAGTAATATCTGTATGTCGGCTTTGACTGTGGATATCAAGGGATTACGGTATTCAACGTGAATATCAAAAGTTCTCGCATATCAAACCTTATCTTGTGAACCCATGTGAGAATGAATGGGTAGACAAGTTATTACTATCGTGCTTTGACATACCCATTTAATGGGAGGTTTCATTCTCCCTCAGGACGAATGCTTGTCACAATTTACAACATCAACTTAATGTAGTGAGACATTTACAATGAGGCAAATATATGTCCTTCAGGTAGTATCACAACATATTTGTTGGATCGAGCACTCTTGTTAAGTATTCAATTGTTAGACTCTTTTCCTTAGAACAAGCTAGAACTCCCTCTCAATTCAAGAATCCAGTGTCTAACTTGTTCTCTAAGTCTTGTATTTATAATAGAAACAGAAGCAATAATACAAATAATATTGGGAGAATGAATCCATATATTTCAGGGAATGTTGGGATATAAATACCCAAGCATTAATATATAGTGGACAAGAAAGAATAAGACAAATAGCTAACAGTTACAGATACTCATATAAGAGAAAAGTACATAAAAACGGATTAAAGTCAAAAAAAACTGAAAAAAGAAACCTAAGACAAAAGTCTTCCATGGTTCTTTAGTATTTAGTCTTCAGTGGCTGTCATCCGTTTCTTGGTTCAGTCTCATCCGCGTTTGCTTCTCCGTGATTATTCTTGAGCTTATCAGTGGTTGTCTTCCCGTGTTTTTTCATTTAGCACTTGTGATTCATGGTGGTGATCCTTGGTTGTAGTTCTTGTTCAAGTGGTTGTCTTCAGTGGTTAACCATAATAGCTGAGAATGTGTTTAGGATTCATCTGTCCTTATTTTTCAACAATCTCCCTCTAGATTGATGAAGCCAAAACCACTTATTTCTTTTTCGTTGGGAATTTGAAGTGTAATCGACCTCTCAGGTCAAGCTAGAATTCCTGCACTTTGAAATTTCCTAAAGCATTCTCAAGGTTGAGCTGCATCACCCTCCTATGATCTGCCTCAGATAGGTCTAACATGGAATACCTATTTGTGAAGGTAGCAAAGGTGTATTTGTCAATTGCCTTAGTTTGTGAAAGAGAGGCAATATGACATACATTATTTATTTGATAAAACAGACACACCAGCACAAACCTTGGATAAATTAAAAACTTGGGGCCTTTTTTTGATGAACCAAATGATCAAAGATGATATCGGATAACTTTACCTTTTTGTTCGTGAGAGGGCATACATGACATATTTCATGTCATATGACATTTCTCCCCAACTAGTTATCTTCTAAGAAAGACACTGCAGGATTGTGTGGTATAGGAACTTGTACTTAGTTTGAGAGAAGTATTTGTACAGAGTTCCATTCTTTAGATCTCCTTGGTAGTCACACTCAATAAATTCAGTGTGAAGGAGACCTACAATGAAGGTGAGGGGAGAATCAAGATCAAGAAGATTAAGAGCAAATGAAATAAGTGAAGAGGTTATGGTGATATGTTGCTTAGCAACCACAGATGTGATGCTTTCAACAGTATCATCTTTGGTCACTACAACAAAGTTTGCCCAGAATTGATTCAGGGTAGTGACCGAGATGGTAGGATTAATGGTAAAGGTGGTTTGAACAAATGAAGTCGACAAAAGATCAATCGTCTCATCATAAATAGGGTACTCAGATGATTTGGGAACGCCAGATATATATATATATATATATATATATATATATATATATATATATATATATATATATATATAGGGGAAAAAGATTGATGGTCAACGAAAGTTAAGTGGTAAAAATTATCACAACTACAGAGGGTTATAACCGCTTATGGTTATTGATGTAAATACAAGCACATATGAGTATAACCACAGTTGGTTATACCCATTGATGTAAATATAATCATGGATGATTATATCCATAGACATAAACATAATCACAGTTGATTTTATCAACGGACATAAATGTAACAACGGATATATGGCAATCATATATAGATATAAGTAGTGGAATATAACAACTGGTTAATATATTCACAGTGGTCTATCTGTGTTAGGTCAATTAGTGGATTAACCTTTGATTTATTAATATAAAAAGTAAGATTAAAGGTAATCCTCAAAATTTAAAAACTAAACATGTTATTTTGATTCAGAGGATGCAGTTCAACTCATGTTTCATCTTGCCCAATTTAGTAACAAATTTGGCATAGTGGTCGAATCTAATAGTTTTGTAAAAATATCTACAACTTGATCATTGTTCAGGAACAATTAGCACTTTTTCATAATAGTTTCTTATAAAATGATGCCTTATTTCTATATGTATGGTTTTAAAGTCGTAGATAGGATTTTTTATGATGTTTTTGGCAGCTTCACTATCTATGAAAAGTGGAGTTTTCATTTTAGTTTTTCCAAAGTCCAATAACTGACACAGAAGTCGTAGAACTTGTGCAGTGCAATGAGCTAGAGCAATATACTCAGATTCAGGAGTTGAGTTTGAGACAGAAGTTTGTTTCTTGCTCTGCCAAGACACCAAGCAATTTTCAAAGAATTGACATTCTCCTGAAGTTGATTTTCTTATAAGAGAGAATCCTGCATAATCACTATCTGAAATAAATACAAGCTTACATGGTTGGTTAGCGGGATACCAGATACCAAGTGCAGAAGTACCTTCTAGGTGTCTAAATACCCTCTTCACAAAAGATAAATGAGATTGTTTTAGTGAAGATTGTTATCTTGCACAAAAGCATTTGCATACATGATGAAGGTCTTGATACAGTCAAATACATCAGTGATCCAATCATGCATCTGTAGAGGATTTGATCTACAGGTTCACCATTTTCATCTGGTGTTATTCCAGGGGTTGTTGCCATAGTATGGGTAGAGATTACTTTGCAATCAATCATTTCAAATTTATTCAAAAGATATTTTATGTACTTTGATTGATGAATGAAAATACCATTTGGTGTTTTTTGAATTCGAATACATAACAATGTTTTTAATTCACTTAAGGCACTCATTTCAAATTTTTAATACATGGGATTTGAAAATTATTCACATAGGGAAGAATTGGTTGTTCCAAATATAATGTCATCAACATATATTTGGACTAGCAGAGGATCTTTTTCGGTCATTTTTAGTAAACAATGTTTGTCTATGGTTCCCCTGATAATATTATTTGAAAGGGCCCTTGGAGTTTGTTTTAATCCATAAAATGCTTTGTCTAGTCTATAAACCCAACCAGGATGATGAAAATCATCAAAACCTGGTGGTTGACAGACATAGAGTTCCTCTTTTATTGTCACATATAGGAAGGCACTTTTGATATCCATTTGAAACACTTTTATTTTATGAGAGATTGCAAAAGCAAGAAAGAGTCTAATAGCTTCTAGTCTAGCTACAAGAGCAAAGGTTTCGTCATAGTCTATGCCTTCCTCTTGGCAGTAACCTTGAACTACCAATCTAGCTTTGTTTTTTACTACAATGCCTTTGTTATCTGTTTTATTTCTGAACACCCATCTAGAAACTACAAGATATTTTTCCTTAGGCAGGGGACATAGTGTCCAAACATATTGTCTTTTGAACTGAATCAGTTCCTCTTGCATAGCTTCATCCCAATTACTATCTTTTATAGCGTCTTGGTATTTAAATGGCTCTATTTGAGACAAGAAAACTACATGAAGACAGAAGTTTGCAATTTGGCTTTAGGTTTGAACACCTTTGTTCAAATCACCTAATATTTGTTCAAGAGGGTGATTTTTGTCATAGGAAATGATCTCTAGACAATTGATTGTGGAAGCAACATCAGAGGATGATGAATTCTCAGTTGGAGAAAGAGGTTCATCAGGTGGTGGAGGAGTGGGTTCCCGTATCGGAGGAATAGTTGATGCATGCTCAACAATTGGAGTTAAAGAGGTTGAAACTTGCTCAATATGAATTGGAAAGTTTCTCATATGTGATGTTATTTGAAATGGTGAAGGAGAACGTGAGAAATTTTCGATTGATGACAAGTCTTCTGAATTTTGGCAAGATTCAGAAGAGGTTGGTAAGGCTGAGACATAAGGAAAATAGGTAAGATTTTCAAGATCAAACAAATATTCAGGTGTAGCAGGAAAAGAAGAGTATGAGAATTCATTGAATTTTACATCAATGGTCTCTTCAACAATCTTTGTTCTAAGATTGAAGGACCTATAGGCTTTTGAAGTTTGAGAATATCCCTCAAAGTATCCTGATTCCACTTTTGCAGAAAACTTGGATAAGGAATCCTTTGTGTTAAGTATGAAGTAGGGACATCCAAACACCCCGAACAAAGAGATGAGAGACTTTATTTTATGAAGAACTTCATAGGCGGTCTTGTTATGTCTTTTCATAATATGAACTCTGTTCAAGACATAACAGGCTGTGTTTAGTGCTTCTTCCCAAAAAGATAAGGTTAGTCCTAGTCAGCTAACATTGTTCTAACTTCTTTAATAAGTGTCCAATTTTTCCTCTCAACTACTCCATTTTGAGCAGGAGTCATAGGAACACTATATTGTCTTAGATTTCTCTTAGAGGTACAAAATTCATCAAGAACTTGAATCTTGAATTAGGTCCCATTGTCATTCCTTATTATTTTGAGTGGAAAGTCAATTTTTCTTTCAATCTTAGTGACCATGGCTTTTATTTTATCAGCAGTCTCATCCTTACTGAATAGAAAGAATGTCCAACAATATCTTGAGTAATCACCCATAACAACCAAGCAATACTTCTTTCTAGCTAAGCTAGCAACCTTCACTGGACCAAACGGGTCCATGTGAAGCATATGAAGACATGTTGTTTTTTATTACTCAATAGACTTATGTGTTGATTTATGTTGCTTCCCTTTTATGCAAGAATCACATTGATCTTCAATGTGAAATTCTTTGAAAGGTAATCCTCTTTCAAGTGATAAAGTGGAAAGCTTATGAAGAGATTGATGATTTAAATGGCTGAATCTTTTGTGCCATAAGGCAGTTTCAAAAGATGAAGCCTTAGCAATGTAACAAGTGGGAGTTGAGGACTGAGAATCAGTTACCATGATGACAACATAGACATTTCCACCTCTATTGGTAGTCAAGAGAGTGTGTTGGTCAATTAAGGCCTTTATTTTAGAGTTTATTTTAGGCAAAAGGATTTTGTAGCTGTCTTTAGTGAAAAATGAGCAGTAATTTTTGTCAGCTAATTGAGATACACTCAAAAGATTAAACTTGAGATTTTTAACCAAACTAACATCATTAAAGTGCAATTTTCCACTTGAGACAGAGCCTGACCCAACTACCCAACCCTTTGAATCATTTTCCAAAGGATACAGATCCTTCATTCTTTGGAGTGAAGTTATTTAGGATTGACCTGCATCCTGTTATATGCCTAGAGCCTCCACTGTCCACGTACCATAAATTCTTCATGTATGGAGAAGCCTTATGCATATAAAGATTAAATGCAATGAGTTAAATATGGGTCTATTATTTAGTTAGGATAAAGAAAATATTTGAGGGATATTTTATTTCTTCACATTATTCATCAGTTGTTGCATCATCACAAACAACTGTTGTTAATTTTGACTTAAAACATCAATATGTGAATTCACAGATGGTGAGTTTACTGTAACTGATGGATAATGTGATGGGGTAACTATTGCAGAGTTAAAGGTGAGGGTCCAACAGTGATGGCTTTGGTATTGGTGCTAAAGGTGGTTGTGTGTGAAGGGAAGGATGTGGCATGGGGCTTGTAACCATTGCCTTATTGGTCTTTTTGGCCTACTTACCTTGTTGGAAGATGTTTTTTAGGTAGAGGTTTTTTCAGCCTTTATTTTATTTCTGATTTTCTCAAGAGGAGTCTTTGACAAACATTCCTCTGTGGTATGATTGTACTTGAAACATTTAGTCCAAGCAGGTGTAGGGTAGAGTAGTTTGGGTTGAAATTTTGATTAGCTTTCATTATTGGGTAATAAGGATAAGGGTAGGAAAGAGGAAACTTGATGTTAATCATAAGGTGCTTTTCTTTGAGCATGGCATCCTTAGATTCATAAGATGTTTCCTCTGTTTTTGTATCTTCAAAAATTGAAGAGGTGTTCATTGATGGAACAACCTCCATTGGTTTTGAGGTGTCTTTTATTTTATTTTCTTTTAAGGAGTTTTTCTCAGATACCTCTAAATTTGTATAAGGGGGTATACAAACTTTTGAAGTATACTAGATGAATACACCTTACGTGGTGAGTTTATTATTTCACGGATAATATCAGGAAGAAATGTGGGAGAAAAGGGTTCAAATTCAGTATATTCCTCCTATTATCAATTGGAGTATAATCAGTGGGAGAGGTGTGATTATATCCAATTCCAAACTTAGCTTTAGAATCAACTGAAATCCTTTGCAGGATTCCATCCACTTTTCACAGCTAACTTTAGTTTTAGAAAGTTTAGACTTGCATGCTGTATATTTCTTTTACAGCAAGTCAAATTAAGCTTGCAAATCTGATTTCTCAGACTTCAAAAATGAAATCGATTTATTTTTATCCTTTATTAATTTTTCAACCTTTGAGCTTTTATTGGTTAGAAGCTGTTCAAATTCTAATTTATGCTCTTGTAGTAATACATGTGCCTTCTTTATATTGGCAAGTGCCTCAATACAAGCTTCAGAACATAGCTTCTCAATAAGAGCAGGAGATACTTGAGAAACATGGGAGGAGGTTTCAGCAGCAGATGGAGTAGGAGAGTTTAAATGTTCATCAATGACCAGGAGAGCATAGTTTATGGGTTCATTGACTATGCGAGTAGAGCCTACCGTATTACGCAAAGTACTCCAATCCACATATTCTTGTGAGAATAAACCAGGCTTACTTGGTAGTGAGTTTTGGATACTTGGGCCTGGAGCTTTTGCTTGAGAAGGAGAAAGAGCCATAACTTGAAAAGTGGGTTTGGTAGGCATTAGTTGGTAAAAACTGTTGTTTGCAGATTGTACATATTGTCCAGTCAGTTGAGAAGGGGTCTAGACAATATGAGTAGTATCCGGATTAGGGTTGTGCTTAAGGAAGTGGGAAGAAGAAGAGTTTGAAAAAGGTGAAGAAGGATAAGTCACATACGAAGATGTGTGACTGTTGGGAGCAATTTTGCATTCCCGAGAAAAGTGTCCAAAGCCATGGCTTCTATAGCATTCGACTTTTGCTTTATTTAGACCAACCTTGTTCTTACCATGGATTCCTGGGACTTTAATCCCAATTCTTTTTTATAGAACTTGATAGTTCTAATGCGAAGAAGGACAAGCTGGTTAAGAATTTCAATTTCCTTTAGGAAATCACCAGGGATGTGGTGGAGGTCATCCACAATAAAACACATGTTATCATTAGTAAGAGAGAGATCATCACTAGAGGGCATCAAGGTAGAAATGAGAGTGGTGAAATCAATGTACTCATCATAACATTGATCAGATGTCTCAGAGCTATGAGAGTGGCTAAGAATAGCAGCGTTCCCTTGAACATACTCATTAGTTAAAAAAAAATTGATAGACAGATGAGGTGAGTGGATTTACACCAACAGAAACCATAAATTTCATACACAATAAAAGGGATATCATCGATCTAATGTTGGTGATTTCCCAGACTTGATAAGTTTTCTTTTCTGGTCACCCTCTTGCTTAAAAGTGAGCAACATACTATGGAGTTGGGTAAGTGAGAGATTGCCAAAGTCTGGAGATGATCTCATGACAATGGAGTGGGTTTCCTATTTGTCTCGTATAGATCTTAGGAAATGGTTAAGGACAGAAATGGTAAGGCATTCTTGTCCAGCAAGTTTAAGTTCACTTAGGAGAGATGTGAATATTTCAAACTGATGCGTCAATGACTCACCATTCAGTAGGGAGAAGGTTTCATGCAGTTGTGCTAATATCTCCCTGGAATTAGCAACAACCTCAGTTGTTCCACAAAATTGCTCTTTTAGAGCATCACATAGATCAGGATTCATGATGCAAGAGAGCTGAATAGATCTCATTTGGTAGGGCCATGGGTAGCATAACATGAGCTTTTCCATCAAGCTCAAGTTTCTAATAATCTTCCTTGGTGTAATTCTGAGGATCATTAGGCACCAGATTGCTAGTTTTAGTGTCAAGGACCATTGGTTTATGAGGTCCTATCATTACCGACCTCCAACATCCAATATGGTTGTTGGAAAAAAATGGATCATCCTCCTTTACCAAATATTATACTTGTGACGAACCAATATAAGAGGTTTAGTGGCTGATCTAGTGTTATGTGGGTCTAAGTTGAACTTTTCTGCTATTGTTTAGTATTTAACAACTAGAGAAAATTAATGAAGATGATGTCTCAAGGTAGTTCAACAAAATGATTCTGAATAATGGATGTTAGTAAAAACCCAACACTTTTAATAGATCAAAAACTTAAGCAAACAAAGAGATGAACAAAGGTTTTGAAAGAAGAGTCTGCACAGTTGAATATCAATGTGAGCTTTGATTTTCAGACCGGATGATTAAATCACAATCTGAAGAACAAGGCCCTGATACCAATTGTTGGATAGAACTTTGTTGTTAAGTATTCAATTGTTAGACTTGTTTGCTAACAACAAGGTAGAACTCCCTCTCAAGTCAAGAATATGGTGTCTAACTTGTTCTCTATGTCTTGTATTTATAATAGAAATAGAAGCAATAATAGAATTAAGATTGGGAGAATGAATCCATATATTTCAGGGAATGTTGGGATATAAATACCCAAGCATTAATACATAGTAGACAAGAAAGAATAAGACAAACAACTGAATTACAGACACTGGTATAAGACAAAAGTACATAACCACGTATTAAAGTCAACAACAACTACAAGAGAGAAACCTAAGACTAAAGCATTCCATGGTTTTGCAGTCTTTAGTCTTCAGTGGTTGTCATCCATGTCTTGGTTTAGTGTCACATTCACGTTTGCTTCTCCACGGTTATTCTTGAGCTTATCAGTGGCTGTCTTCTAGTGTTTATTCATTCAGTGCTTGTGATCCATGGTTGTGTTCCTTGTCTTGTAGTTCTTGTTCCAGTGATTGTCTAAATTGGTTAGATCAATCAGTGGTTGACCATAACAGCTAATAATGTGGTTTAGGATTCATCAGTCCTTATTTTCCAACAATATCCCTCAAGACTGATGAAGCCAAAACCACTTATTTTTTTTGTTGGGAATTTCATTTGTAATTGACCTCTCAGGTGAAGTAGGAATTCCCGCACTTTGAAATTTCCTAAAGCATTCTCAAGGTTGTTCTAGTTCTGATTTAAGTTGTATACTATAACTTGGATTATGTAACATTGATTGTGAATCAATGCATATTACTCTTTAGTTAAGTATGTGTGTTTTGATATCGATACAAGTAAAGTTACACTCCCTCTCTGAGACATCACCATTATGTTTCCACAAACTTCAAAAAATTAATAGTGAGATTATCAGGTGACGAGAGGTGGGTACAACCATACTTACGCCTATGTGTATCGCACAATACCGCCACCACGACTATGAGCATGACCAACACAACCATTGCCACTACAACTAAGATGGCGACTACAACTACAATACGACCACCACCCCCACTACCACTAATACGTTCATGACCACTAACACTACCACTATCATAACTGACACTACTAATAATTGCCACTTCCACAACTACTGCTACCACCACCACAACCATCATGACCATGATCACAACCGCCGCCACCATCACGACCTAATAAATATTATAATTTATCATCTTCTTTGTTTTCAGTAGAATTTTACCATGTATATGTGTTTGTTCGTTTTCACCTTCTTTGTTGGCTCCACTTTGTGAATTGATGTTAACATACACTAATTATCCATAAATATATTCTATTTGTAGGCATGAAAAGGGAGCCATTGATATAATTGTTGATACAATTTCTAAAATCATATCCAACCGTCGAGTTAATGATTATATTGATGATGAAGACTTAGTTGGGATGAATGTTCGCATGGAAGGATTAGAAAAGCAACTACATATTGGGTCAGATGATGTTCTCATGGTTGGAATATGTGGGATTGGGGGTAGTGGTAAAACCACTCTTGCATCTTCTATTTGTATGAAAATACGTGATAAATTTCAAGGCTATTGCTTTGTTGACAATGTTCGAGAGTATTCCAAAACACAACGTTTGAAACATCTGCAAGAAAAAATGTTATCACGTCTTTTAAAATTAGATATTAATTTACAGGATTCAAAAGAAGGAAAGGTAATGATAAAAAGTAGATTGCAACATAGAAGTGTCTTAATAATTCTAGATGATGTTGATCACATTGACCAACTAGATGCTTTAGCTGGATCACATCGCTGGTTTGGCAGTGGAACTCGAGTCATAATCACAACAAGAGATGAACAATTGCTAAGAAGCCACAAGGTAGACAAAGTCTGTGATGTCGAATTATTATCAAGAGAAGAGGCTACTGAACTTCTTAATAAAAGAGCATATAATGAAAAAAAGCATGTAAAAGATTATGAGATACTTTCATCAAGTGTGGTTTCTTATGCTGCTGGACTCCCATTAGCACTCAAAGTTTTAGGTTCTTCTCTTTATGATAATGACGAAAACGAGTGGAGGAGTGCCTTGGATAGACTAAATGAAAATCCAGAAATGGAAATTATAGAAAAGCTCAAAATTAGTTATGATGGGCTTAAAACTTTAGAGAAACAGTTATTCTTGGATATCGCATGCTTCTTTAGGTGGAAAGGAAAAAATGAAGCAATGGACATATTTGAAGCATGTGGTTATCACCCGATTATAGGCATAAAAACCTTAGAGTAAAAATCTCTCATAACTACTGTTGATGGTATGTTTGATATGCATGATCTCATTCAAGAAATGGCACATCACATTGTTAAAGGAGATGGGGATAATCGTAGCAATCCTGAAAAACATAGTAGAGTTTGGGAAATTGAAAACATCAATAATCTTGCAGAGCCAACAACGGTACTTTTTAAGATATCTAACTTTTCAATCTATACATTATACGTGTCTTTAGTGATATACACATTGTTTTTTAATTTAACAGGAAAATGATGATATTGAATCCATGTGGGCTTATACTGGTGTTGATGCATCACACTTCTATAAGATGATATCAAACAGGAAGAAACTACGGTGGATTAGAGTGCATCAACTTTTTGACACTCCTGATGAAGGCCCTAATTTTCTTTCAAATGAGTTAAGGTATATTGATTGGGATTATTATCCTAGAAGTCCATTTCCAGACACTTTCCGGCCAAATAAACTTGTTGTTCTGAAATTGGGTTACAGCTTGCAAGAAGAACTTTGGAAGGGTTACAAGGTAATTTTTTGCATGACAAAATGAGCGGGTTTGGTTGGGTAACGAGTAAGAACGTGTGAAGGTCAAGATGGATAACAATGCAATTTAGTTGATCATTTTATTACCTTATAAAATGGCACTTTTGTAGGTGTATTCATACAATTTATTTGTCCTTTTCTACCATTGAATCAACCAACTAATATACGCTTTTATACATTAATTAGGTTCTACCACATTTGAAAGTGCTTGAGCTCGAGTGCATGCCGAATCTAGTCCGCATGCCAAATTTTGATGGCCTCTCATGTCTTCAAAAGTTAAAAATCATACATTGTAACAAGATGGAAAAAATTGACCCGTCACTTGGAAATCTTACACTTCTCGAAAATTTAACTTTGGAATCTATTAAAAACCTTCAAATAATTCCAAATATCAGCAAGATGGGAAAATTGGAGTCTCTTGAAATAAATAAATAAATACCATAAAAATTTAAAGTTTCCAGAGATCAAGTCAGACATGAAAAGATTGGTAAGGTTGTATATGAATGGTGTGTGCATAAATGATCTGCTATCATCAATTGGAGAACGATGTGCCAACCTCAAGACACTACACTTGGTTAATTGTAGTTACACAAAGTTCAATGAAGCTAAATTCAATATATTAAAATTAGAGGTGGCAATTGTTACCCATGTCAAAGGAAATGGGTTGGTTTATGTAAACAATTGTAGTATAATGGGTTGAAATGGGTAACATCATAATATTGGATGGGTTGAGATGGGTAGCACTTGAACACAATGCGGGTCAAGACGGGTAACCAATAAAATATGTAAATGCAATGGATTCAAACATTTAAGAATGATTAAATACATATTTGATGAGAAAATCACTAAAAATTATCCAAATGGACTATTTGTATACTTATAACACATTGAAAGTAAAATTAAATTGATGTTTTTTAACAACAATCCATTTAGACCCGAACTTATTTTGCTTAAAACCCGTTCTGACCCGCACCCATCCTGACCCGAACCCGTTCTAACCCGTTACCCAACCCGACCCAACCCGCCCATTTTGCCAGGCATAATTAAAATGTTTGGAAGATTTCATATGGACAAATTCGCATGCAACTGAGGGAGACCATCAGTTTTCCTTTAGGTTGCAACCGCCATTCCCACTTTTGAAAAATAGCTTACAAAAGTTGGTCCTGAATGACTTCTATTGGCAAGATGAAGAAATCTCGAATGACATTGGTCAATTAGCTAACTTACTAAGGTTGAATCTGTGTTATAATAGATTTACACGAATACATTTCAGCCTCTCACAACTTACCCGACTCAAGCACCTTGACCAGTCAAATTGCACACTGCTTGTCGAGGTTCCCGAGCTCCCAACAAGATTAGCTTTTTTCAGAGCAGACGACTGCGAGAAACTAACATCCATGGGAGATTCTTACAAAAAGTGTAAATGGCTATGCCAAGTCTCACTTATCGAAGGGGGTATTATAAATGATGGCAATAGGTTGCTAGAATCCATGCTTCAGGTATGCATGTATGACTTTTTCAATGTCAGTTGTTTAATCTTTTTATATACATGAATAATTTTATTACTTAATTAGGGAAATGGTATTGAAAATAAAAATATGGTCCTGCAACTTCAAGGCTTTAAGAATGCAATGGAGATAGCTCTTTTTACTGGGGATGGATGTAGATTGAAACTTTCAGAGAATTGGCGTAATGATTTTTCTGGATTCTTAATTTGTACTCTTTCTTATATTGGTATTACGTCTGTAAGTATGAAGCTGGTGATGGAGAGTGACATGCAATCTGAAGATAACAAGGCTTGCAAGGAGAGTACAGAAAGATTAGTCGTTTGGTACATTTCATTCGACTCATTGAGACACAATACTCCTACATGGTGGAAATCAATAAACAATGCATATTCAATTTCCTTTAAAGCCAATTCTAGTGGTAATTATTGTTATGGGATTGGAGTTAGATTGGTTGCCAGGAAAAATGGAGCCGGTCCAACAGAAATATTAACCCTCAAGAAGAATCTATAATTTCTCATTATACACCTAAGATCCATATTCATAAGGAATCAGAGTGTAAGTTAGATTTTTCGTTATGATTTTAATAAAAGATTAGTGTGATATTACTATGGTTTTTGTTTGTTTCATTTCGGAGAAACTTATGTAATTTTTTTAACATAATGCATTAAATAAACCAAGTAAATAATTAAACTATATTAGAATACTAGGTTATTACCCCGTGTAATACACGGATTAAATATAATATATTAAATTTTATTATAAAAATTTAAAAATTGTAAAATAATATTTTCATATATATTGATTAAACTACGTATTAATAAGTATTTTAAGTAATAAAACAATAATTAAAATTTTCAGTAAGTAAAGAAATGATACTTAATCTTTTTGATTTGTAACAATAAATATTTTTAGACTAACTGATGTTAAAACTTTAGTTGTTTTCTATCAAAACCTAATTCTTAAACAAATCAAGAAAATAACATATAATTTATATAATTATTAAAGTTAAATAACTCAATATGAAAACATCATTAAACATAAACTAATTATAATTATAAAAATCTTATTTTTTTTCAATCATTTTTATAACTCTTTGTTTTTAAAATAACTAATTTTCAAACATTTTGTTTTAAGAAACGTCATTTGTTATAAAACTCTCATTGTTTAAAAACTTTGATTTATAGTAAATTTTATTAAAAAAAATAAGAAAACTTGTTTTATAAAACTTTTATTTTCTAAAATACCATTTTTAAATATTTCTTATTTTTAAAATAAATTGACTGTTATAAAATTTAATATTTTATAAGTTGTTTTTAAAATTTGTTTTTTGATCAAAATATTTGATTTTTAAATTATCAAAAACTATTTTCTAGTATTAAAAGGCAAATAATATTAGTAGTCATTAATATTATAATTATTTAATAGAAAAGATAATAAAATTATTTAATATGAGAGATAATGTAATTAAGTAATTAAAAAAATTAAATATTATTATAAGAAAATGACAAGTGGCATTAAAAGAATGAGAAAGTGACAAGTGGCAAAAAATATTTTTGTTTATTATAATATATAAAGATATATTGAAAAGAAAAAAAAAATATTTCTTTCAAATTTAAAAGTTTACTTATAAAGTTACTTTTAAAACATTTCGTTTTACATCTAGTTTATTCAACACTAGGTTCAAAATTTGTTTATTACACATGTTAGATAATAGATTTTAAATTATTTATTCGTATATTTTTAAGAAGAAATTCATAAAATTTGAAAATATGATTATTTTATAATAATGTCATTTACCAGATTAAATAAAATCGTTTTTATTTAAAATAATTGAGAGAAAAAAATTAAAATTTCAAAAAGGTATATTACAAATATTTAATATAAGAGATTTGCAGGAAAACCCAGTTTTTGATAGCATATAAAACTAATAAGTGTCTAATGAATATAATATTTATTTATTATATTGCATACATATAGATATAGATATAATTTGAAAAACTTAAAAATAAAGTGATATATATTATCAACAAAGAAAACACTATCAAGAAACACATGAACAATTTCTTAATCTTTTTTAAACAATTGGTTTCTTTGCATATTTAGTCTTTTAAATTTAAAATTTTAAATTAATAGTCATTTATTTTTTAGTTAAATATTAAAATTAAATGAAAATAGTTTGTTTGAGAAACCATAACACAGACACACACGTACACACACATGTGTGTGTGTCAACATATATATATATATATATATATATGTGTGTGTGTGTGTGTGTGTGTTTGTGTGTGTGTGTCTGTATAATGTATAAAATGGAAACCTCTTAGTTAAAAAAACCTTAAAAAACCTATGTAAAAAAAGTTTTTTTTTTAAATTTTTTCTATAGTTTTGTAACATTATTAGGGTCATTTTTATAAAAAAAATATAAAAAAGCGCCGATAGAAAATTTTAAAAAAAATAATAATAAAACAACAATGTAACACTAAAGTGTTACGTCTGTTTTACATCGGTTTTATAATAAATTTTTTAAAAAAATCTAGTCCACGCTTTTTATATATTTTTATAAAAATGACCCTAATAATGTAACCAAACTATAAAAAAAATGAAAAATAAATTTTTTGACGGTTTTTTTCATTGTTTTCAAAATTTTCTCTACTAAAGGAGGGTTTTCAAATAACCCTCCCATATATATTTATATATGGTTCATTTGTTAACTCTTTCTTATTGCGATAACCGCATAACCTTGGCATTTTTTTCGTTTTTTTGCCCGAATCTTTGTTTTTTTCATGGTATTTATTATACATAAATATGGTTGGTTTCTTTTTTGTGTTTTTGCTAATTTATCACCGTTTAAAAATTATTTACAAGTGTAAGTAAGTGTAAGTAGTTACACTTACTTACGTCACATTAACCACTCAAGAAGAATCTATAATTTCTCATTATACACCTAAGATCCATATTCATAAGGAATCAGAGTGTAAGTTAGATTTTTCGTTATGATTTTAATAAAAGATTAGTGTGATATTACTATGTTTTTTGTTTGTTTCATTGCGGAGAAACTTTTGTAATTTTTTAACATAATGCATTAAATAAACCAAGTAAATAATTAAACTATATTAGAATATATATTGAAAAGAAAAAATAATATTTCTTTCAAATTTAAAAGTTTACTTATAAAGTTACTTTTAAAACATTTCGTTTTACATCTAGTTTATTCAACACTAGGTTCAAAATTTGTTTATTACACATGTTAGATAATAGATTTTAAATTATTTATTCGTATATTTTTAAGAAATTCATAAAATTTGAAAATATGATTATTTTATAATAATGTCATTTACCAGATTAAATAAAATCATTTTTATTTAAAATAATTGAGAGAAAAAAATTAAAATTTCAAAAAGGTATATTATAAATATTTAATATAAGTGATTTGCAGGAAAACCCAGTTTTTGATAGCATATAAAACTGATACGTGTCTAATGAATATATTTATTTATTTATTTATTATATTGCATACATATAGATATAGATATAATTTGAAAACCCTGGTATTTTTTTCGTTTTTTGCCGCATAACCCTAGTATTTTTTTCGTTTTTTGCCGAATCTTTGTTTTTTTTCATGGTGTTTATTATACATAAATAGGAGGGTTTTTTTTTGTGTTTTTGCCAATTCATCACCGTTTATAAATTATTTACAAGTGTAAGTAACTTACACTTACTTACACTTGTAAATAATTTCTAAACGGTGATGAATTGGCAAAAACACAAAAAAAAACCCCTATTTATGTATAACAAAAACCATGAAAATAAAAAAACAAAGATTCGGGCAAAAAATGCAGGGTTAACACGGGTTAACGATATAAGGGAGGGTTAACATTTGAACCTCTCCCTATATATATATATATATATATATATATATATATATATAAGGAATGTATGATGTAAAAATTCGTTCTTAAAAAGGAGTTTTCCAAATAACCCTCCCCTATATATGTGTATGTATGTATATATATATATATGTATGTATGTATATGAGGAATGTATGATGTAAAAATTCGTTCTTAAAAAGAAACCTTATCTTGTCACTTAATTTGAAATTTTGAAAGAAATATCAGTTAAATAAAAAATGAGGTTTGAGTAAAAAAAATCGGTCTTAATGTTGATAATGTATTTATTTTTAAGATTTTTAAATAAAGGACACATATAAGGTTTATTAGTTTTCTCTTTATGATCAAGTTTTCACATGATACAATATATACACACACACATACATATATATGCGCGCGTGTGTGTGTATAGGGTGTGTTGGATTGAGAACTCTGTTGATTTATTTTATCAAAGAAGATTATATGTTCGATTTTAGACTCTTAACAAAGCACAAAAAAGAACACCCTCTTAAGTTATAAACTCCCGTGTCTTTCTTGTTAACTAAGTTAGTATTATATAGAGAAAATGAGAATTTTGGGAAAATTTAGTTCATCATGTTAAGAGAATGCTAGGATATAAATACCTAACATGTAATACAAGCAATGATAAAGATATAATACAAACAACTTACAAATACAGACAATTGTTAAAGACATTGAAATAAGACAAAATTACTTAACATCGGACGAAAGTCAACAACAACAAAAAAACAAATCCTAAAGCCTTTAGTGGTTCTTCAGTCATTAGTCTTTCGTGGTTGTAGTCCGCTGTTTGGTTTAGTGCCTTCTCCGCGTTTGGTTTTCCGTAATTATTATTTTGAGCTTTTGCGGCTGTCTTCAATGCTTCTATAATGGTCTTTAGTGATTATGAGAGGCAGTGGTTGTGATCTATGGTTGAGCTCTGTGGCTTGTATGTACTTTGTCCGCTGTTGTCTTCCGTGGTTAAGTGCAATGGCTTCGTGGTTAGGCTTTAGGGATTAGTCTGTTCTGTGGTTAAGCACCTGGTTGGGGAATGTTGTTATGGCTTCTCGGTCCTTATTTTCCAGCAATCTCCAACTGAATAGATGAAGCCAAAACCATTTATTTTACACCTAGAAAAAATTTAATTTGGCCCCTTAGGTCAAGCAATAATTCTTGTACCTTGTGGTTTAATTTAGCATTCTCCAAGTATAGGTAGAGCACCCTCCTAAGGTCTGCTTCAAAGAGATCCATAATGGAGTACCAGTGATTAAAGGTTGTTCTGGATTGGTTGTATCTCTCTATTGTTATAGAGTTGGTTCTTTCTTCAAATAACCATCTCTTAATCCTAGATCAGAGGTTGTTGGGGAGGAGGGTTTGGCCTTTGTCTTTTCTAAGGGTTGGGCTGTTTGGGAGGAGGAGGAGGTGATGCTGATTGAGGCATGAGCACAATTTCCTGCCTTTTGGTTTTAGACCTTGTATTGATTGTGGTTTTGGTTACGACATATTGATCAGGTCCATATCTAGCTAAGAGAGCAGGCTTTATCTCCTCCATAATTTCAAATCAAGGAGTGACGTTTTTGCCCTTCGGAGTTTGTGGTGCTTCCTTGGACTCCTTTAGTGTTGAGGATTTTAAGGATATGGGGAAGAGGATGATGGGGCAGATTCCTGAAAAAGTTCAGAATGATCGTTGTTGACCTTTTTGAACTTGGACCAGTCATCATACGGGGTAGTATCCTTCCATCTTAGAATGGCATTCCTTGAATCCTCATCATTTTAGATCAGGATATGCTTTATCCTTTTCCTTTGCTCAAAATCTTTCTGTTTCTTGGTTACTACCTTTATTCTGGTGGAAAGAACTTCAGCCTTTTTCCTGAGACCGTTGATGTCCTAGTTCATAAAGGTTTTTACCTGATAGTTACCTTCATTCAACCAGAATTGGATTAATTGCTCCCTCTCAGCTTGGTATGACTTCTCCTATTGTTGATCAAATAGATTAATTTGTTCTTGGTAAGCTTTGAGAAGTTATTTTCCTGATAGCCTAGTGGCTTCAAGATCGACCATCATCTTGTTCTCCCTCTCATCCTCTTCACTTATTTGTTTAAGAAATTCTTCAGTGGAAGGGATGTGCCTCTTGGATGAGAAGGCTGAGGTTTTTCAGTTTCTGTTTAAGCTGGTTTTATTGGTGAAGGGATTTAGGCAGGTCTAGAAGGGTTAGGATCAGAATCCACATCATCATCGGCTAACACCATTTTACCTTTTTTGGTATTAATGATGAAATGACCTGATGAGCATCAGAGTTTGAGTCTGACTCATGATTTGGAGTTGGAAGTTTTTGAGATTTGGATGAGGAGGGTTTAGATTTCTTGGCCACACTTTTCTTTTTCCTTGAGAAAGAAAGTTTTACTTCAGGCTGGGGTTTGAGTGAATTCTAGAAAGGTCCAAAAGGGTTTAAGAGGCAGATTTTGGAGAAAGAGCAGGCGAGGGTTCTTTCATTGGAGTGGGGAGTTTTGAAACATTTGCAGGAGATGGTGGTTTTTCAGCTGAAGCAGGGTTAATGGACGCCTTTACAGGTGGGGAAACGCGGTTAAGAGAAATTGGTACGGAAGTGGGGTTGACTTTTTGCAAAGGAGAATGTGCTGAGGACGCCACATTTATGTCTTTATTGGTATAATCTGAGAATGTGTGTTATCCTTTGGTTTAGGCTTACACCAGAGCTTCCAATTTCCAATTCGGAAAATACATTTTTTTTATTTCTGTCAAGGATAGCCTTGGCTGCTTCAGTCTGAAACTATTGATCCAAGACAAGCTTGAGGAGAGCCTCTTGGTTCTTTAGTTTTACAGCCTTAATCTTCTGCCACTTAGACTCATCCTGAGCCAATTTGGCTTTCTGAGTAGCAAATAGAAGCTTCTCACTCTCCTTCTTTTTGGCTTCATCAGTCTGTTCTTTGAACCAAGGGGGAGGTGGGACTATACGTGTTAAGGATTTCACGTAAATGCAGTGGTTTGCCACCTTATGTGTGAGGGACTTTATTTTTGTGTCCATTGAGATTTTCAGCAAATCCATTTCTATTTTATAAGCAAGAAAAAAAATTTTTGGAAATGTCTTGGAGGATGGTGGTTAGGCTGGTGGTTAGAAGTGGGTTTAACACATGTTGAAAGTATTTGGTGTTGAGGTTGGGAATATTTGAGGTTGGTGTGGCTTGTGGGAACTCTTAAAGGAAGGTGTCTGCATTGGGTTGGATTGGGTGTGCAGGTCTTTGTCATTCAGCACCTTTATAACCAACTTAGTGAGTTTGGCTACATCAGCTTGAATGTTATTCACAGTGGTCGTCAATTCATCAATTTTAAGATTTGTATCATTAAACTTTTTAAAGATATCATCCAAATCTCTAATAAGTTTCTCAATCTCAGCATGACATGAGTCTACCTCAGTTGTGTCATGTACCCCTTTCTCTTGGTATTGTGGATTTCTTGCCTCAGTAATTTGAACTTCATTGGCCATTGCCATAAAACGGGTCTTATTGCCTGATCCATCCTTGTGAGGGCCACTTGGACTATCACTAGGAGTGGCTTCTCCAACGATAAGGTAAAAGTGTTTAGGTGGATTCAACACCCTTACAACATCCTCATCTCCATGGGGTGGAGATTGAATATTTGGGATCAAGGTTTGATGGCCTGCTCCTCATTTGTTGTGGTGAAAGGAGAACGAGTTGACCCAAAAGTTGTGTCAATCTCATGGAGAACTTGGGTTATAGAATCAACGGTAGGCTGGGTTTGAAAAGCATAGTTATCCGTGGGAGGTTGGATTGCCAACTAAGTATCAAGTGTTACTACATGGTTGGAGTGGATTTCCTTTGGAGTACAACATCATCATGTTGAGAGGATTGATGAGGAGTTGGCTGAGTTTGAGGTTCTGGGTCCACCTGATAGGATGTTTCAGGTGGTCACATTTGTTTAGCAGAGACAGTGACTTGTTCAGGGACCTCATCTTCCTGAACATTCTTTTTGGTATTTTTGGAGGAGGCTTTGGAGTGTTGTTTCTTTTTGGTTTGTACCTTAGCAAGTGTGGAAGTGGAAGTATATGTGGATTCACCTTTGATGGTTGTGTCCTCAGTATCTGTGACAACTGCATTTGAGAATTACGTCATCAAAGATCGATAGCACATTTAGTTGTGCATAAAATCCATGTTGATTTAGAAATTGTAATTGTTACATGTTGATAGTATGCGAGAAATGGTGAACATAGGCGAAAACCGTGCGCAAAACGGAGTTCCGGATTATTCGGAATCGCAAAACGAAGAAAAACACAAAAAATATCAAAGTCAAAGGAGACAAGCGATACACCTAGCCCCAAGAGCCCACGCTAGGCGGTATGCGCGGGCTCAAAAATTTCTGAGAAACCTTGGTCTCGCGCGCTACGCCCCGTCCCAAACGCCCACTCTGGGCGATGTGCCTGGCGTGTGTCGGTTTGGCAGATCAGATCAAAACATCGGATTGCATGGAAATGAGAATTTCTTTCACTCTCTCGAATTTTTTTCTCGTCCCAGATGAACAAAATCTATTTTTCATCATCTAAACTCAATTTTGATGACCTCTAAACATCCAGATCATGTTAGAGAACATATCTGTAATTGCTGATCGTTGTTTTGAAACCAGAAATCCGTCTGAATAGGTAATGGTTCGTTTTATCCTTCTAATTTGATAATGGTTGATTAGATCTTGTTTTCGAACGTAATGGTAAAGCTAGGATTGTTGATTATTGCTTAGATGATGGCTAGGAATGATTATAATCGAAGAACTTGATGTGTTAACGGGCAAATCCTTGTTTTGATCCGTTGTAATGCTCGGTTTTCATGAAACTATTACAATGGTTATAATGGTTTAAACCATTTGATTGTGACAATGTATGTGATTAGTTTGATTAATATTTGAAATGCAAGGTTAAATCCAAGTGTTTCAAACTAATCACAATCATTAACATACTCATTGGAATGATTATATGATGTTTATGATAACAATCAGATTAGTATGCTAAACATGGTTATTAAACCTATTCCAATGTAACATTATGATATTTCATGATATTTGGGTAATCAATAATAATGATTGATCATTCCTTAGCCATAAATGCATCTAGATCTTGTTTCAGCACTATAATCAACAACATTAACGATTTAGTTTATCTGAGATTATTTTGATTAATCAAACGTGTCATCAACCTTATATTAGGAACCTAAATCAGTATAGGTTCCTACATTATCATACATTGTATGATATGACACTAAATTAACTAATTAAAAACCTAATATCGATTTGATGACTTTCACTGCAATGTCTTAAAACTTGGACGTTCAGAAAGATCTAATCAGTAAGTTATAACATAAATAACTTGTTAAACATAAACTAATGCAAAATTTAGCTATTATCATCAGTTTGCGTGTGATTTCACTGCCTCGAGACTTCAGGTGAGTTTCGTACAACCCTTTTGTCTTTAATGTTTTATAAACATCGGGGTATTTCTGTAAATATGTTTCCGAATGTATGGTATGTATCACTGTTGTAGAGCCCACTACACGATGAAGACTGACAAAGTCAAACATTGGAAGAGTTAAAGTCCAGAATTTTGATAGAATTTTGATGATTTCGTGTACATGTATTTCGAATACACTAAGTATTCGATTACTCGAAGTAATTTTGTGTTAGACTTCGAGTACGCCTATATTAGTATAAATAGAGATATTTTGTACTAGTTTAGGTTGGAATCCCGAGGCATTTGCTCTCTAGACGTATTGAGGCATATGTACTCGAACTTCAGTATTTAATACAAAGATTTCATTTTTCTACATGCTTTCTTGATTCTAGCATGGATTACGCACTTGTTAGAGTCTATTGATGATGATTTGGGTGATAAAGCTACGTTCTTGATCCGGTTTGAGACCTACAAGTGGTACAGAGCCTAAGTGCTCTTTTCGTCATCAAGGTAACATCTTTATCAAGCATGTTCATTACTTTATCATTCTACTCTACTCTATCTAGCTGCTGTTTAAATTTGGTACTCCAGATCTTAAGAAATTGTTCTTGACAAATTTTCTCAAGTGTTTTCGAGTTCAAAATTTTCGAGTTCAGCTTTTTCGAGTACAGTTTGAGTGTTCGAAGTGGTGTCTAGCATTCAACTACAGAGATATTCGAGTATAAAAGCAGTTCGAGTATATAAAGAATTTCGAGTACAAGTGAGTTTCGAATACAAAAGGGGTATTCGATTACACAAAAGCATTTCGAATACAGATGGTTTTCGAATACTGAGGCTGTTCGTGTACACTGAAGCATTCGAGTATGGTTTGATTTTCGGTTTGTGGTGTCACTTCGAGTAGGAATTAGTGATCAGTGCTGTTGGAACTTCGTGAACTATACTTAGAATATTTTTCTATCAGTCATGGCATCTAAGAATCTGACCAATCTGTCCAATCTGCTTAACTTGGACAATGAGATCGGCACCGGAACAAAGCCACCTAGGCTTGTGTCGGGAGATAACTTCCAAGATTGGAAATTCAGATTTCAATCCTTTATCAAATACACTGATCCAAAGCTTTGGAGATCCATTGAAGAGGGGCCTTTTGTGCCCTCCTACCAAAGTGAGATAAATGGTCCTCTTGTTCCCAAAGATCCGGAGTTGTACACAGACAATGACATCCTGATGATGGAAAAGGATGAAAAGGCCTATGCATCAATCACAATGGTTCTTTTGACTGATGTAGCTCATGGTTTTAAAGAACACAAGACGGCAAAGGAAATGTGGAATGCTTTGGTTGAACGATTTGAAGGCAATGAGGACATGCGAGAAAGTCGCAAGGATATGCTGAGACAGAGGTTTAACATGTTCAATCACATCAAAGGAGAGTCCCTTGAAGCACAGCTAAATAGATTCACCCATCTGATGACAGAGATGACAAGTTCTGGGATTGAAATGACCAAAGGAGAAGTAAACAAGAAGCTCCTGAACTCACTACCTTACACTTGGAACTCAAACTGTACTACAATCAAAAGGACAAAGTATATGTACAAGACCTCCCTGAGTGAACTGATCTATATCATCAATTCCTATGATATGGATGATAAATAGAGAGCACTGAATCATGCCAGCTCCATGGGCATTGAACCTGTGTCAGAAAACTCTGCTCTTTTGTCAGCTACTAATCTTCAAGCCTCAGGGATGCAGCACTATCAGACTCTTTCATGTCAGCCAATCCCTTTTGAGACTGCATTCATATCATCTGGACAAGCTGGTTCAGTGTCCAAGATCAATCCAGAGAGTGAAGAATATATGCTACTGTTTAAGGGTTTTATGAACAGTTATAATGCATTCATAGCTGGAGAGTTAGCACCTGCCAACCTTACTCAGGATAATCTAGAGCTGATAAATCCAGCAGATGTTGAGGAGATGGACATCTCATGGCATATGGCTATGGCTGTGTTTCGGGCAAAGAAATTCATCAAACGGTATGGAAGGAATAGCTTTGGAAACAACCCGAGAAAGAAACTTGGATTCGATAAGTCAAAGCTGTAGTGCTACAACTGTGATCAACCGGGTCACTTTGCCAGAGAATGCAAGCAGCCAAAGGTGGCTAAGGAAGAAGAGAAGAAGCCTGAAGAGAAGGTTGTGACTGCTGCTGCTGGAGGAGGTGCTAGCTCGTCTAAAGCACTGGTGACTCAAGAAATTGACTCCTATGATTGGAGTGATCAGGTGCATGAATTGGAGCTAACTCTGAGTCACGCTTTCATGGCTGAGGTGGATGACAAGCAAAAGGAGGTAACTGAAAATCTTTGCTCTACCTCTTGTATAGATAAAGTGTTTAAGTATAGGTCATATAATGAATCACTAATCAAAGAAGTAACCAAACTTAAATACTTTAACTCAGAATTTCTTAAAAATAAAGGACTTTTTAAAAGGAAACTTGAAGCCGAGGGTCGGGATGTGGCAAGGCTTAAAGAACTTTTAAGTGATAAAGAGACCAACTATCGTGATGCTAGACGCAAAATCGATGAACTCACCTTAAAGTTGGACCAAGTTAAAACTCAACTTTCTAAAACTTTAGTGAAATGTGAAAAATATGATTATTCAAGCAAGGTTTTGGAAGACATGGTAATCATACGATACAGGGAAAAGAGGGGTAAAGGCATAGGTTATAAGGAGTGTGAACCACCTTTCAACCATAATTACTCAATGATGCCCAATATCAACTCATCTGTTGATGATCTGCTGTTGAAATCTGACCGAAGGTGTGATTTCAGCACTGGTTCTAACAGACCAGTTTCATTGACAGCAGATCCCATTGAGACCAGTCCCAATATTTCTGATGATTCTGAGATGTGTGCAGATAGTTTAAACAAAGCAGGTGTGAGGGGGAAGATTGAAGAAAGAAGTGCTGAGAAGAGCACATATTGTTCAACATCTTTTGGAACTTCATCTTTTATTTCAAACACTGATTTTGTTGGAAAAGATGATGAATTTAAAATTAAAACAAATGAAATGTCTAAAAAATTTAAATCAACTTTTGTTAAGAAGAATGTTATTTTGGAAACAATATCTTCGTGTTTGCATCATGAGTTCAAGGGTCATTCCACAGTCACCAAAGAGGTGGGTTCAAAGTTAAACCCTAACTGTGAACCTTTTGTTCCAACAAGGTCATTGGACCTGCAAGCTCCTCTTCTAGTCACAGTGACTGTGATGTGAAACCCTTTGACCTTAAGGGATTTCATGAGAAGGTATGTTGTTTTGTTTATGGTAGACCAGGTCGCATTGCCAAAAATTGTCTGCACAGACCTACTTAATTCTTTATGGAAAGAATTAGAAGGTCACACCCAAGGCTGAATCCTCTATCAAATCAACGAGGACTGACCAATCCTCAAAGCCTAGGGTAAATCCTCCGAAAAAAATCTCAAAAGCAATCCACTGCCAAAAGGACAAAGTCGTCCAAACATCATCAATCTGGTTTTCAAAAACAAAATTCAAACTTTTCAAAATTTAAAAACAGGTCATATTGGAGATGTGATCCAACTGTAAGAACTCCATTAAAACCAGTCAACCATGGCAGTGGTGCAAGATCAAAAATTGATAAGGGCAAAACAGTTAAATCAAAAGGGGCTCACAAGAAAGAACCCATTATCTCTCCTGTGCCTAAACATGTTATGGTTTGGGTACCTATCTCTCATTGATTGTGTGTAAAATGCAGGGACGGCCAAATAAGCTTAAAAATGTTTGGTATGTAGACAGTGGCTGCTCCCGGCATATGACTGGGGATTTCTCTCAGTTACATGAAGTTACACCATTCAATGGAGGATATGTATCATTTGCGGGAGACAAAGGAGGAAAGATTAGCATGAAAGGCACAGTTACCAATGGAACTCTTAGCTTTGAAGACGTGTACTATGTTGAAGAGCTCAATCACAATTTATTGAGTGTTTCTCAGATTTGTGACAAGAATTTTTCCACACACTTCACAAACAAAGAGTGTCTTATTTTGAAGCCTGGTTTTGTTGTGCCTGAGAAGTGGATTCTCATGAGAACTCCAAGGAGCAACAATGCTTATATCATTAACATGAATTCAGAATCATTTACAGAGAACACCTGTTTATTCTTGAAAGCATCAGAGCATGATTGTCTGCTATGGCATCGCCGACTGGGTCACGTAAATCTGAAGAATCTCAAGAGACTTGCCAAGGGAGATCACGTTATTGGTTTGCCTTCTAAGGATTTCTCTACTACTGAGAAATGCATCGCATGCGCCAAGGGGATGCAGCATAAGAGACCCCACAAGCCTAAGCTATTCAACTCTATATCATTGATTCTGCAACTTCTTCATATGGATCTCTTTGGACCGGTTAATGTTATGAGCATCGGGAAGAAATCATATTGTCTGGTGGTATCAAACAGGAAGAAACTACGGTGGATTAAAATGTTTGGAAGATTTCATATGGACAAATTCGCATGCAACTGAGAGAGACCATCAGCTTTCCATTTGGTTGCAACCGTCGTTCCCACTTCTGAAAAATAGCTTACAAAAGTTGGTCCTGAATGATTTCTATCGGCAAGATGAAGAAATCCCAAATGACATTAGTCAATTATCCAACTTAATATGGTTGAATCTAGATTATAATAGATTTACACGAATACATTTCAGCCTCTCACAACTTACCCGACTCAAGCACCTTGACCTGTCAAATTGCACACTGCTTGTCGAGGTTCCCGAGCTCCCAACAAGATTAGCTTTTTTCAGAGCAGACGACTGCGAGAAACTAACATCCATGGGAGATTCTTACAAAAAGTGTAAATGGCTATGCCAAGTCTCACTTATCGAAGGGACTATTATAAATGATGGTAGTAGTTTGCTAGAATCCATGCTTCAGGTATGCATGTATGAATTTTTCAATGTCAGTTATTTAATCTTTTTATATACATGAATAATTTTATTACTTAATTAGGGAAATGGTATTGAAAATAAAAATATGGTCCTGCAACTTCAAGGCTTTAAGAATGCAATGGAGATAGCTCTTTTTACTGGGGATGGATGTAGATTGAAACTTTCAGAGAATTGGCGTAATGATTTTTCTGGATTCTTAATTTGTACTCTTTCTTATATTGGTATTACGTCTGTAAGTATGAAGCTGGTGATGGAGAGTGACATGCAATCTGAAGATAACAAGGCTTGCAAGGAGAGTACAGAAAGATTAGTCGTTTGGTACATTTCATTCGACTCATTGAGACACAATACTCCTACATGGTGGAAATCAATAAACAATGCATATTCAATTTCCTTTAAAGCCAATTCTAGTGGTAATTATTGTTATGGGATTGGAGTTAGATTGGTTGCCAGGAAAAATGGAGCCGGTCCAACAGAAATATTAACCCTCAAGAAGAATCTATAATTTCTCATTATACACCTAAGATCCATATTCATAAGGAATCAGAGTGTAAGTTAGATTTTTCGTTACGATTTTAAAAAAAGATTAGTGTGATATTACTATGGTTTTTGTTTGTTTCATTTCGGAGAAACTTATGTAATTTTTTTAACATAATGCATTAAATAAACCAAGTAAATAATTAAACTATATTAGAATATATATTGAAAAGAAAAAAAAATATTTCTTTCAAATTTAAAAGTTTACTTATAAAGTTACTTTTAAAACATTTCGTTTTACATTTAGTTTAATCTAACACATGTTAGATAAATAAATTTTAAATTATTTATTCGTATATTTTTAAGAACAAATTCATAAAATTTGAAAATATGATTATTTTATAATCATGTCATTTACCAGATTAAATAAAATCATTTTTATTTAAAATAATTAAGAGAAAAAAATTAAAATTTCAAAAAGGTATATTACAAATATTTAATATAAGAGATTTGCAGGAAAACCCAGTTTTTGAAAGCATATAAAACTGATACGTGTCTAACGAATATATTTGTTTATTTATTATATTGCATACATATATATATATATATATATATATATATATATAGATAGATATAATTTGAAAACCTTAAAAATAAAGTGATATATATTATCAACAAAGAAAACACTATCAAGAAACACATGAACAATTTCTTAATCTTTTTTAAACAATTGGCTTTCTTTGCATATTTAGTCTTTTAAATTTAAAATTTTAAATTAATAGTCATTTATTTTTTAGTTAAATATTAAAATTAAATCAAAATAGTTTCGTTTGATAAACCATAACACAGACACACACGTACACACACATACATATATATGTGTGTGAGTGCGTGTGTATCAACATATATATATGTGTGTGTGTGTGATGTATAAAATGGAAACCCTCTGAGTTAAAAAAACCTTAAATAACCTATGTAAAAAAAGTTTTTTTTTTAAATTTTTTCTATAGTTTTTTAACATTATTAGGGTCATTTTTATAAAAAAATATAAAAAAGCGCCGACAGAAAATTTAAAAAAATAATAATAAAACAACAATGTAACACTAAAGTGTTACGTCTGTGTTACATCGGTTTTATAATAAATTTTTTAAAAAAATCTAGTCCACGCTTTTTATATATTTTTTATAAAAATGACCCTAATAATGTAACCAAACTGTAAAAAAAATGAAAAATAAAATTTTTGATGGTTTTTTCATTGTTTTCAAAATTTTCTCAACTAAAGGAGGGTTTCCAAATAACCCTTCCCTATATATATATATATATATTCGTGATAAAAATCTAGATATCTGATTCATTATTTGTATTTGTTTTAATGATAAAATTTTTGAATTAACTAGATCTATATTCTGAAATATTTAGATTATACTGAGGGAACATCCCCAAAGCCCAAGACGTGGTCCGGCTGCTCTATATCTTGGAGCCTTACGCTAATCCAACCGTCTAGCCGACAGGACTTACCAACACAGCATAGTTCTAAATATTCAAAATATGATTTTGTTTTTTCAACAATTTTTTCCATTATAACATTTACAAATAATTAATCAGAATATTTAGATATGATATCACTTGAGTAATCATGGCTCTGATACCATTTGGAAAAGGATCGAGATGAAGATTTAAATAATAATATGAATTCTTTAGAAATAAGTATTTCTCAAATTGAAAATAATTTATTAAATTGGAATATACCAAAACAAGATGTAAAAACTATATATAAAATAGGAACTTTTGATTTCTTACAAGATTACTCAATTAAAATGACTGAACAAACTATTCCTATAAATAAAGATCACCAAAATTTACAATTATTAACTAAAGAAGCTATATTAAAACATAGAAAAAATTATAAATTTTTACATATAGGATTAGTTCAAGTAGCTATAAAACCTATGTTTAGATTAGGAATAGATGCCCGTGTATTACTTATATTAAGAGATGCTAAGCATACTAATTTTAATAATTCATTATTAGCTATGGCTGAATCAAATATAGCTAATGGTCCAATATATTTTAATTGTTATCCAAATTTTTCAATAGGATTATTTGATCCAAATATTCTTGATACTTTGACTTTAACAATAAAAACAAGAAATTTAGAATTTAAAGAAAAAACAAATGCAGCAGTAATAACATATAGAATTTATTATAAAACCATGACTACAACTATAAAACCAAAAACTAAATTATCATCTCCAAAAGACGAAACTATATTATTTGAAGCAAATATTATGCATGCAAAAGTAATAACACCAAAAAGATTAAAATGGAATGAAATTACACAATCTTTATCATGGAATTTACAAGATATAAAATCCACCAAAACCTATAGATATAGAAAATCAAACTTCAAATATAACCACTCAAGAAGAATCTATAATTTCTCATTATACACCTAAGATCCATATTCATAAGGAATCAGAGAGTAAGTTAGATTTTTCGTTACGATTTTAATAAAAGATTAGTGTGATATTACTATGTTTTTTGTTTGTTTCATTGCGGAGAAACTTATGTAATTTTTTAACGTAATGCATTAAATAAACCAAGTAAATAATTAAACTATATTAGAATATATATTGAAAAGAAAAAAATATATTTCTTTCAAATTTAAAAGTTTACTTATAAAGTTACTTTTAAAACATTTCGTTTTACATTTACTTTATTCAACACTAGGTTCAAAATTTGTTTATTACACATGTTAGATAATAAATTTTAAATTATTTATTCGTATATTTTTAAGAAGAAATTCATAAAATTTGAAAATATGATTATTTTATAATCATGTCATTTACCAGATTAAATAAAATCATTTTTATTTAAAATAATTGAGAGAAAAAAATTAAAATTTCAAAAAGGTATATTACAAATACTAGGTTATAAACCCGAGTATTACACGGGTTTGAGTAAAAAAATGATGTAATTAAAATATATTATGGCGAATTTCATAATCAATTATTTACAAATACAATTTATAAATCTCTAAAATTTCTTTATATACAACGAATAGTTATTCGTGAAAAAGTTGGTTGTTTCGATAAACAACCAGCTTTTGATAACGGTTGGCCTTGAATTTTATTTATTGACATTGCAAATATTATTAATATATAATCTTAATAATAATCAAATTTGAAAGAAAAGTATAACTTAATTTGTCACCATAAAAATAGGATTGATTTAATTTAACATAAAAATAGGATCTATTTGTTTTATTGTTTTTAATTATAAATTGACATGTGTCAATAATTTTTTAAAATTAAATGTAGGGTTGACACATGACAAATTTAAAGAGTGATTAATTGTGGTATTGACACATAAGTAAAAACATTTTAGTTTATTATAATAGATAGATTTAATATAAGAGATTTGCAGGAAAACCCAGTTTTTGATAGCATATAAAACTGATACGTGTCTAATGAATATATTTATGAATAAACTTCGTTTTTGCTCCCTGTGGTTTGGTCTAAATAACGTTTTTCATCCAAAAGTTTCAAAATGATCTTTTTGCTCCCTCATGTATGCATTCTGTCCCGATCAGCTCCAACTCATTAACACCGTTTAATTTTCTTGTTAAATAGAAGGGTATTTTAGACATTTTACACTTAAGGACCAGTTATGTCATTTACCTAAGTTATTAATATGAAAAAATAAAAAAAGAAGGGCTAAATATGTAATTTACTCAAATAAGTACCCAACCACTGAACCACTACCCACCCCCATTTTCTTCCAGCCATCAATAGCATCGTCGGCCACCATCATAACCACCGTCGCCTGCCACCACCAGCGTCTGCCACACCACCACCATCGGCCACCACCACCACCGTCGTTGCTAGTGTCAATCGTCGTCGTCGGCCATACCACACCATCGTGATGTGCGTGAATGTCAATCTAGGGTTTCTGGTTCAAGTGGGGAGGCGATTACCACAGCAGCTCCATCATCCACCACACTAGCTCCATCGTCCACCACACTTAATTTTAGAGGCACGCCTACTGTGGATTCAATTAATTGTTTGATTTCAGTTTTGTGTAGACGAAAAGAGGGTCTTGAAATTGTTCCACAGGTATTGTTAAAGAGTAGGTTGATGAACATTCGTCTTGAAGAATCCAGTTTTGCTATATTCATCAGAGCTCTGTGTAGATACCAAAAGCCCAAAAACGGGATTGGTTTGTTGCATCATATGTTTGATCATGATTTTGACATTGATGGTCGGAGTTTTTCGCTGATACTGTTGACATTGTGCCAGCAAAACGATTTGGAATGTGATGAGGTTATGGGGGTTATGCATGGGTCGATAGTGGTTGTCATGGTGATGATGATGGTGGGAAGGAGGATGCTAACAAATGGTGATGGTGAAATACGAAATGGGTGATGGTGATGGTGATGGTGATGGCTTTTGACGGTGGTGGTGATGGCTTTAGACGGTGGTGGTGATGGCAGTCGGTGGTGGTAGCCTCTGGTAAGTGACAACTATCCGCGGTGGTGCACCGGTGGTAGCCTCAGATGGCTGATGGTGGTGGTCTTTGGGGGGAAGAAAATGGGGTTGGGTTAAATTACATATTTAGTTTTATTGTCATATTAATAACTTTAGGTAAATGACATATCTGGTCCTTAAGTGTAAAATGTCTAAAATACCCTTTTATTTAACAGGAAAATTAAACGGTGTTAATGAGTTGGAGCTGATCGGGACAGAATGGATACGTCAGGGAGCCAAAAGATCATTTTGAAACTTTTGGATGAAAAACGTTATTTAGACCAAACCACAGGGAGGAAAAACGAAGTTTACTCTATATTTATTTATTTATTATATTGCATACATATAGATATAGATATAATTTGAAAACCTTAAAAATAAAGTGATATCTTACTATTATAATAAACAAAAATCTATTTTACCACTTGTCAAATTTTTAGATTAATAATGCCAAATGTCATCTTTTTATAATATCACTCAATTCTCTTCCATATTAAATATATTCAATATTATCTCTCTTATTAACTAATTATAATACTAATGATATTATTTACTTTTTTAATATTAAAAATAGTTTTTAAATAAAATCAAAATCAAAATATTTTATTAAAAAACATAGTTTAAATTTTTTTACTAAAATATGAAAGTTTTCTGAAAATCAAAATTTTGAATGACCAAAAAGATTTTAAAGCGCTATTTTTATTAATTTGTTTTTTAATAAATAAGTTTCTCACAAAACACAATTCTTTTTAAAAAGAAGGAAATAAACTATAAAACAGAGACTTTAAACAAAAAGAATTTATATAAATAAATGACATTTTTAATGCAAAATCCCTAAAATTAAATACTTTAAAGTACTAAAATTTTAAAAATGATAGTTAAAATTATACTTTTGATCTTTTATGTTTGATGATATTTTCAAATTATGACATAACTAAAAAATTGCATCCTACCTTCTTATTTTGCTGAAAAAATTATATTTTTGATTCTTTATATTTATGGATATTTCAAATTTGGTCACTTAACTTTGATAATTAAAAAATGATAATTACCATCTTAATTTTACAACAAATAGTTTTTGAGGGAAAAAAATAAAATTTTTAATCTTAGTTACTTTTAAAATTTTAGCTGTTAAAATCAAGAAACTCGGGGTATAGATTGTTTCATTATAAAAAAATTAATTATTGTTTATTACTCAAATTACTTATTAATATGTAAATTAATCATTTTATATAAAAATATCGTTTTATAATTGCTAAATTTTTACTATTAACAGGTTTATATTTTATGTTAAATCCGTGCAATACACGGGGTAATATTCTAGTATATTAGCAACAAAGAAAACACTATCAAGAAACACATGAACAATTTCTTAATCTTTTTTAAACAATTGGCTTTCTTTGCATATTTAGTCTTTTAAATTTAAAATTTTAAATTAAGAGTCATTTATTTTTTAAGTTTAATATTAAAATTAAATCAAAATAGTTCGTTTGATAAACCATAACACAGACACACACATACACACACACACATATATGTGTGTGTGTGAGTGCGTGTGTGTCAACATATGTGTGTGTGTGTGATGTATAAAATGGAAACCCTCTGAGTTAAAAAAACCTTAAAAAACCTATGTAAAAAAGTTTTTTTTAAATTTTTTCTATATTTTTGTAACATTATTAGGTCATTTTTATAAAAAAAATATAAAAAAGCGCCGACAGAAAATTAAAAAAAATAATAATAAAACAACAATGATGTAACACTAAAGTGTTACGTCTGTGTTACATCGGTTTTATAATAAATTTTTTAAAAAAATCTAGTCCACGCTTTTTATATATATTTTTATAAAAATAACCCTAATAATGTAACCAAACTGTAAAAAATAATGAAAATAAATTTTTTGATGGTTTTTTTTCATTTTTTTCAAAATTTTCTCAACTAAAGGAGGGTTTTAAAATAACCCTCCCCTATATATATATATATATGGTTCCTTTGTTAACCCTTCCTTATTGCGATAACCGCATAAGTGCATAACCCTGGCATTTTTTTCGTTTTTTGCCCGAATCTTTGTTTTTTTTTTCATGGTCTTTATTATACATAAATATGGGAGTTTCTTTTTTGTGTTTTTGCTAATTCATCACCGTTTAGAAATTATTTACAAGTGTAAGTACTTACACTTATTTACACTTGTAAATAATTTATAAACGGTGATGAATTAGCAAAAACACAAAAAAGAAACCCCCTCTATTTATGTATAATAAAGACAATGAAAAAAACAAAGATTTGGGCAAAAAACGCAAAAAAGTGCTAGGGTTACGCGGTTATCGCAATAAAGAAGGGTTAACATTTGATTCTTCCCCTATATATATATATATATATATATATATATATATAGGATTGGGATCAAATAATAACCCACTCTTAAAGCAATAACTCAGATAACTTTGGCAAGATGAAGCCGAATCTTGAATTTTTTTTTAACATCATTGTAACACAATTAGAACACTATGTTCTTTTATGAGTTTGCGAAAATTCATCACCGTTTGAGAGTTTACATCGTTGTAAGTTTTGGGCCTAAAACAGTTACAGTGCTGTAAATCAAAAACTTACAACGATGATATCTCTTAAACGGTGATGAATTTTCACAAACTCATAAAAGAACATAGTGTTCTAATTGTGTTACAATGATGTTCAAAAAAAAATTCAAGATTTGGCTTCATCTTGCCAAAGTTATCTGGGTTATTGCTTTAAGAGTGGGTTATTATTTGAACACTTCCCTATATATACATATATATATATATACATACATACATATATATATATATACATACATATATATACATAGATATATATACATACATATATACATATATATATATATATATATATATATATATATACATATATATATATATAAGGAATGTATGATGTAAAAATTCGTCCTTAAAAAGGAGGTTTTCCAAATAATCCTCCCCTATATATGTGTTTTGTGTGTGTGTGTATATATATATATAAGGAATGCATGATGTAAAAATTCGTTCTTAAAAAGAAACCTTATCTTGTCACTTAATTTGAAATTTTGAAAAGAAATATCAGTTAAATAAAAAATGAGGTTTGAGTAAAAAAAATCGGTCTTAATGTTGATCATGTATTTATTTTTAAGATTTTTAAATAAAGGACACATATAAGGTTTATTAGTTTTCTCTTTAATGATCAAGTTTTCACATGATACAATATATATATATACACACACACATACATATATATGCGTGTGTGTGTGTGTATATAGGGTGTGTTGGATAGAGAACTCTGTTGATTTATTTTATCAAAGAAGATTATATGTTCGATTTTAGACTCTTAACAAAGCACAAAAAAGAACACCCTCTCAAGTTATAAACTCTCGTGTCTTTCTTGTTAACTAAGTTAGTATTATATAGAGAAAATGAGAATTTTGGGAAAACTTAGTTCATCATATTCAGAGAATGCTAGGATATAAATACCTAGCATGTAATACAAGTAATGATAAAGATATAATACAAACAACTTCCAAATACAGACAATTGTTAAAGACATTGAAATAAGACAAAATTACTAAAACATCGGACGAAAGTCAACAACAACGGAAAAACAAATCCTAAAGCCTTCAGTGGTTCTTCAGTCATTAGTCTTCCATGGTTGTAGTCCGCTGTTTGGTTTAGTTCCTTCTCCGTGTTTGCTTTTCCGTAATTATTATTTTGAGCTTTTGCGGATGTCTTCAATGCTTCTATAATGGTCTTTAGTGATTATGAGAGGCAGTGGTTGTGATCTGTGGTTGAGCTCTGTGGCTTGTGTGTACTTTGTCCGCTGTTGTCTTCCGCGGTTAAGTGCAATGGCTCCGGGGTTAGGCTTTAGGGATTAGTCCATTCTGTGGTTAAGCACCTGGTTGGGGAATGTTGTTATGGCTTATCGGTCCTTATTTTATAGCAATCTCCCTCGGAATAGATGAAGCCAAAACCATTTATTTTACACCCAGAGTAAATTTAATTTGGCCCCTTAGGTCAAGCAATAATTCTTGTACCTTGTGGTTTAATTTAGCATTCTCCAAGTATAGGTAGAGCACCCTCCTAAGGTCTGCTTCAAAGAGATCCAGAATGGAGTACCAGTTTTTATAGGTTGTTCTGGATTGGTTGTATCTCTCTATTGTTATAGAGTTGGTTCTTTCTTCAAAGAACCATCTCCTAATCCTAGATCAGAGGTTGTTGGGGAGGAGGGTTTGGCCTTTGTCTTTTCTGAGGGTTGGGCTGTTTGGGAGGAGGAGGAGGAGGTGATGCTGATTGAGGCATGTGCACAATTTCCTGCCTTTTGGTTTTAGATCTTGTATTGATTATGGTTTTGGTTACGACATATTGATCATGTCCATATCTAGCTAAGAGATCAGGCTTTATCTCCTCCTCAATTTCAAATCAAGGAGTGACGTTTTTGCCCTTCGGAGTTTGTGGTGGCTTCCTTGGACTCCTTTAGTGTTGAGGATTTTAAGGATCTGGGAAGAGGATGATGGGGCAGATTCCTGAAAAAGTTCAGAATGATCGTTGTTGACCTTTTTGAACTTGTACCAGTCATCATACGGGGTAGTATCCTTCCATCTTAGAATGACATTCCTTGAATCCTAATCATTTTGGATCTAAATATGCTTTATCCTTTTTCTTTGCTCAAAATCTTTCTGTTTCTTGGTTACTACCTTTATTCTGGTGGAAAGAACTTCAGCCTCTTCCTGAGACCGTTGATGTCCTAGTTCATGAAGGTTTTTACCTGATAGTTACCTTCATTCAACAAGAATTGGATTAATTGCTCCCTCTCAGCTTGGTATGACTTCTCCTATTGTTGGTCAAATAGATTAATTTGTTCCTGGTAAGCTTTGAGAAGTTATTTTCCTGATAGCCCAGTGGCTTCAAGATCGACCATCATCTTGTTCTCCCTCTCATCCTCTTCACTTATTTGTTTAAGAAATTCTTTAGTGGAAGGGATTTTCCTCTTGGAGGAGAAGGCTGAGGTTTTTCAGTTGCTGTTTAAGCTGGTTTTATTGGTGAAGGGATTTAGGTAGGTCTAAAAGGGTTAGGATTAGAATCCACATCATCATCGGCTAACACCATTTTACCTTTTTTGGTATTAATGATGAAATGACCTGATGAGCATCAGAGTCTGAGTCTGACTCATGATTTGGAGTTGGAAGTTTTTGAGATTTGGATGAGGAGGGTTTAGATTTCTTGGCCACACTTTTCTTTTTCCTTGAGAAAGCAAGTTTTACTTCAGGCTGGGGTTTGAGTGAATTCTGGAAAGGTCCAAAAGGGTTTGAGAGGCAGATTTTGGAGAAAGAGTAGGTGAGGGTTCTTTCGTTGGAGTGGGGAGTTTTGATGCATTTGCAGGAGATGGTGGTTTTGCAGCTGAAGCAGGGTTAATGGACACCTTTACAGGTGGGGAAATGCGGTTAAGAGAAATTGGTACGGAAGTGGGGTTGACTTTTTGCAAAGGAGAATGTGCTGAGGAGGCCACATTTATGTCTTTTATTGGTATAATCTGAAAATGTGTGTTATCCTTTGGTTTAGGCTTACACCAGAGCTTCCAATTTCCAATTCAGAAAATACATTTTTTTTTATTTCTGTCAAGGATAGCCTTGGCTGCTTCAGTCTGAAACTATTGATCCAAGACAAGCTTGAGGAGAGCCTCTTGGTTCTTTAGTTTTGCAGCCTTAATCTTCTGCTACTCAGACTCATCCTGAGCCAATTTGGCTTTCTAAGTAGCTAATAGAAGCTTTTCACTCTCCTTCTTTTTGGTTTCATCAGTCTGTTCTTTGAACCAAGGGGGAGGTGGGACTATACGAGTTAAGGATTTCACGTAAATGCAGTGGTTTGCCACCTTATGTTTGAGGGACTTTATTTTTGTGTCCATTGAGATTTTCAGCAAACCCATTTCTATTTTATAAGTGAGAAAAAAATATTTGGAAATATCTTGAAGGATGGTGGTTAGGCTGGTGCTTAGAAGTGGGTTTAACACATGTTGAAAGTATTTGGTGTTGAGGTTGGGAATATTTGAGGTTGGTGTGGCTTGTGGGAACTCTTAAAGGAAGGTGTCTGCATTGGGTTGGATTGGGTGTGCAGGTCTTTGTCATTCAGCACCTTTGTAACCAACTCAGTGAGTTTGGCTACATCAGCTTGAATGTTATTCACAGTGGTCGTCAATTCATCAATTTTAAGATTTGTATCGTTAAACTTTTTAAAGATATCGTCCAAATCTCTGATAAGTTTCTCAATATCAGCATGACATGAGTCTACCTCAGTTGTGTCATGTACCCCTTTCTCTTGGTGTTGTGGATTTCTTGCCTCAGTATTTTGAACTTCATTGGCCATTGCCATAGAATGGGTCTTATTGCCTGATCCATCCTTGTGAGGGCCACTTGGACTATCACTAGGAGTGGCTTCTCCAACGATAGGGTCAAAGTGTGTAGGTGGATTCGACACCCTTGCAACATCCTCATCTCCATGGGGTGGAGATTGAATATTTGGGATCAAGGTTTGATGGCCTGCTCCTCATTTGTTGTGGTGAAAGGAGAACGAGTTGACCTAAAAGTTGTGTCAATCTCATGGAGAACTTGGGTTATAGAATCAACGGTAGGCTGGGTTTGAAAAGCAGAGTTATCCATGGGAGGTTGGATTGCTAACTAAGAATCAAGTGATACTACAGTGGTTGGAGTGGATTTCCTTTGTATTACAACATCATCATGTTGAGAGGATTGATGAGGAGTTGGCTGAGGTTGAGGTTCTGGGTCCTATCAGAGTTTCAGGTGGTCACATTTGTTTAGCAGAGACAGTGACTTGTTCAGGGACCTCATCTTCCTGAACATTCTTTTTGGTATTTTTGGAGGAGGCTTTGGAGTGTTGTTTCTTTTTGGGTTGTACTTTGCAAGTGTGGAAGTGGAAGTATATGTGGGTTCACCTTAGATGGTTGTGTCCTCAGTATCTGTGACAACTGCATTTGAGAATTACGTCATCAAAGATCGATAGCACATTTATTCGTGCTTAAAATCCACGTTGATTTAGCGATTGTAATTGTTACATGTTGATAGTATGCGAGACATGGTGAACATAGGCGAAAACCGTGCGCAAAACGGAGTTCCGGATTATCTGGAATCGCAAAACGAAGAAAAACAAAAAAATATCAACGTCAAAAGAGATAGGCTGTACGCGCAGGCTCAAAAATTTCTGAGAAACCTTGGTCTCGTGCGCTACGTCCCTCCTAAACGCCCACTCTGGGCGATGCGCCTGGCGTGTGTCGGTTTGGCAGATCAGATCAAAACATCAGATTGCATGGAAATGAGAATTTCTTTCACTCTCTTGAATTTGCTTCTCTTCCCAGATGAACAAAATCTATTTTTCATCATCTAAACTCAATTTTGATGACCTCTAAACATCCAGATCATGTTAGAGAACATATCTGCAATTGCTGATCGTTGTTTTGCAACCAGAAATCCGTCTGAATAGGTAACGGTTCGTTTTAACCTTCTAGTTTGATAATGGTTGATTAGATCTTGTTTTCGAACGTAATGGTATAGCTAGGATTGTTGATTATTTCTTATATGATGGCTAGGAATGATTATAATCAAAGAACTTGATGTGTTAATGGGTAAATCCTTGTTTTGATCCGTTGTAATGCCCGGTTTTCATGAAACTATTACAATGGTTATAATGGTTTAAACCATTTGATTGTGACAATGTATGTGATTAGTTTGATTAATCTTTGAAATGCAAGGTTAAATCCAAGTGTTTCAAGCTAATCACAATCATTAACATACTCATTGGAATAATTATCTGATGTTTATGATAACAATCAGATTAGTATGTTAAACATGGTTATTAAACCTATTCCAATGTAACATTATGACATTTCATGATATTTGGGTAATCAATAATAATGATTGATCATTCCTCAGCCATAAATGCATCCAGATCTTGTTTCAGCACTATAATCAACAACATTAACTATTTAGTTTATCTGAGATTATTTTGATTAATCAAACGTGTCATCAACCTTATATTAGGAACCTAAATCAGTATAGGTTCCTACATTATCATACATTATATGATATGACACTAAATTAACTAATTAAAAACCTAATATCGATTTGATGGCTTTCACTGCAATGTCTTTAACATTGGACATTCAGAAAAGATCTAATCAGTAAGTTAAAACATAAATAATTTGTTAAACATAAACTAATGCAGAATTTAGCTATTATCATCAGTTTGCATGTGATTTCACTGCCTCGAGACTTCAGGTGAGTTTCGTACAATTTTGTCTTTAATGTTTTATAAACATCGGGGTATTTCTGTAAATCTGTTTTTGAACATATGATATGTATCACTTTTGTAAAGCCCACTACACGATGAAGACTGACAAAGTCAAACAGTGGAAGAGTTAAAGTCCAGAATTTTGATAGAATTTTGATGATTTCGTCTACATGTATTTCGAATACACTAAGTATTCGAGTACTCGAAGTAATTTTGTCTTAGACTTCGAGTACGCCTAGATTAGTATAAATAGACGTATTTTGTACTAGTTTAGGTTGGAATCCCGAGGCATTTGCTCTCTAGACGTATTGAGGAATCTGTACTCGAACTTCAGTATTTAATACAAAGATTTAATTTTTCTACTTGCTTTCTTGATTCTAGCATGGATTCCGCACTTGTTAGAGTCTATTGATGATGATTTGGGTGATAAAGCTACGTTCTTGATCCGGTTTAAGACCTACAAGTGGTATCAGAGCCTAAGTGCTCTTTTCGTCATCAAGGTAACATCTTTATCAAGCAAGTTCATTACTTTATCATTCTACTATACTCTATCTAGCTGTTGTTTAAATTTGGTACTCCAGATCTTAAGAAATTGTTCTTGACAAAATTTCTTAAGCGTTTTCGAGTTCAAAATTTTCGAGTTCAGCTTTTTCGAGTACAGTTTGAGTGTTCGAAGTGGTGTCTAGAATTCAACCACAGAGATCTTCGAGTATAAAAGTAGTTCGAGTATATAAAGAATTTCGAGTACAAGTGAGTTTCGAATACAAAAGGGGTATTCGATTACACAAAAGCATTTCGAGTACAGATGGTTTTCGAATACTGAGGCTGTTCGTGTACACTGAAGCATTCGAGTATGCTTTGATTTTCGGTTTGTGGTGTCACTTTGTGTAGGAATTAGTGATCAGTGCTGTTGGGACTTCGTGAACTATACTTAGAATATTTTTCTATCAGTCATGGCATCTAAGAATCTGACCAATCTGTCCAATCTGCTCAACTTGGACAATGAGATCGGCACTGGAACAAAGCCACCTAGGCTTGTGTTGGGAGATAACTTCCAAGATTGGAAATTCAGATTTCAATCCTTTATCAAATACACTGATCCAAAGCTTTGGAGATCCATTTAAGAGGGGCCTTTTGTGCCCTCCTACCTAAGCGAGATTAAATGGTCCTCTTGTTCCCAAAGATCCGGAGTTGTACACAGACAATGACATCCTGATGATGGAAAAGGATGAAAAGGCCTATGCATCAATCACAATGGCTCTTTCGACTGATGTAGCTCAAGGTTTTAAAGAACACAAGAAGGCAAAGGAACCGTGGAATGCTTTGGTTGAACGATTTGAAGGCAATGAGGACATGCGAGAAAGTCGCAAGGATATGCTGAGACAGAGGTTTAACATGTTCAGTCACATCAAAGGAGAGTCCCTTGAAGCACAGCTAAATAGATTCACCCATCTGATGACAGAGATGACAAGTTCTGGGATTGAAATGACCAAAGGAGAAGTAAACAAGAAGCTCCTGAACTCACTACATTACACTTGGAACTCAAACTGTACTACAATCAAAGGACAAAGGATATGTATAAGACCTACCTGAGTGAACTGATCTCTATCTTCAATTCCTATGATATGGATGATAAACAGAGAGCACTGAATCATGCCAGCTCCATGGGCATTGCACCTGTGTCAGAAAACTCTGCTCTTCTGTTAGCTATCAATCTTCAAGCCTCAGGGATGCAGCACTATCAGACTCCTTCATCTCAGCCAATCCCTTTTGAGACTGCATTCCTATCATCTGGACAAGCTGGTTCAGTGTCCAAGATCAATCCAGAGAGTGAAGAAAATATGCTACTGTTTAAGGGTTTTATGAACAGTTATAATGCATTCATAGCTGGAGAGTTAGCACCTGCCAACCTTACTCAGGATAATCTAGAGCAGATAAATCCAGTAGATGTTGAGGAGATGGACATCTCATGGCAGATGGCTATGGCTGTGTTTCGGGCAAAGAAGTTCATCAAATGGTATGGAAGGAATAGCTTTGGAAACAACCCAGGAAAGAAACTTGGATTCGATAAGTTAAAGCTGTAGTGCTACAACTGTGATCAACCGGGTCACTTTGCCAGAGAATGCAAGCAGCCAAAGGTGGCTAAGGAAGAAGAGAAGAAGCCTGAAGAGAAGGTTGTGACTGCTACTGCTGGAGGAGGTGCTAGCTCGTCTAAAGCACTGGTGACTCAAGAAACTGACTCCTATGATTGGAGTGATCAGGTGCATGAATTGGACCTAACTCTGAGTCACGCTTTCATGGCTGAGGTGTATGACAAGCAAAAGGAGGTAACTAAAAATCTTTGCTCTACCTCTTGCATAGATAAAGTGTTTAAGTATAGGTCACATAATGAATCACTAATCAAAGAAGTAACCAAACATAAATACTTTAACTCGAAATTTCTTAAAAATGAAGGACTTTTTAAAAGGAAACTTGAAGCCGAGAGTCGGGATGTGGCAAGGCTTAAAGAACTTTTAAGTGATAAAGAGTCCAACTATCGTGATGCAAGACGCAAAATCGATGAACTCACCTTAGAGTTGGACCAAGTTAAAACTCAACTTTCTAAAACTTCAGTGAAATGTGAAAAATATGATTATTCAAGCAAGGTTTTGGAAGACATGGTAAGCATACGATACAGGAAAAAGAGGGGTAAAGGCATAGGTTACAAGATGTGTGAACCACCTTTCAACCATAATTACTCAATCATGCCCAATATCAACACATCTGTTGATGATCTGTCGTTGAAATCTGACCGAAGGTGTGATTTCAGCACTGGTTCTAACAAACCAGTTTTATTGACAGCAGATCGCATTGAGACCAGTCCCAATATTTCTGATGATTCTGAGATGTGTGCAGATAGTTTAAACAAAGCAGGTGTGAGGGGGAAGATTGAAGAAAGAAGTGCTGAGAAGAGCACAGATTGTTCAACATCTTTTGGAACTTCATCTTTTATTTCAAACACTGATTTTGTTGGAAAAGTTGATGAATTTAAAAGTAAAACAAATGAAATGTCTAAAAAATTTAAATCAACTTTTGTTAAGAAGAATGTTATTTTGGAAACAATATCATCGCGTTTGCATCATGAGTTCAAGGGTCATTCCACAGTCACCAAAGAGGCGGGTTCAAAGTTAAACCCTAACTGTGAACCTTTTGTTCCAACAAGGTCATTGGAACAAGCCTCTACAAGCTCCTCTTCTAGTCACAGTGACTGTGATGTGAAACCCGTTGACCTTAAGGAATTTCATGAGAAGATATGTTGTTTTGTTTGTGGTAGACCAGGCCACATTGCCAGAAATTGTCTGCACAGACCTACTGAATTCTTTTATGGAAAGAATTAGAAGGTCACACCCAAGGCTAAACCCTCTATCAAATCAACGAGGACTGACCAATCCTCAAAGCCTAGGGTAAATCCTTAGAAAGAATCTCAAAAGCAATCCACTGCCAAAAGGACAAAGTCGTCCAAACATCATCAATCTGGTTTTCAAAAACAAAATTCAAACTTTTCAAAAGTTAAAAACAGGTCATATTGGAGACGTGATCCAACTGTAAGAACCACATTAAAACCAGTCAACCATGGCAGTGGTGCAAGATCAAAAATTGATAAGCGCAAAACAGTTAAATTAAAAGGGGTTCACAAGAAAGAACCCATTATCTCTCATGTGCCTAAACCTGTTATGTTTTGGGTACCTATCTCTCATTAATTGTGTGTAAAATGCAGGGACGGCCAAATAAGCTTAAAAATGTTTGGTGTGTAGACAGTGGCTGCTCCCGGCATATGACTGGGGATTTCTCTCAGTTACATGAAGTTACACCATTCAATGGAGGATATGTATCATTTACGGGAGACAAAGGAGGAAAGATTAGCATGAAAGGCACGGTTACCAATGGAACTCTTAGCTTTGAAGACATGTACTATGTTGAAGAGCTCAATCACAGTTTATTGAGTGTTTCTCATATTTGTGACAAGAGTTTTTCCACACACCACACAAACAAAGAGTGTCTTATTTTGAAGCCTGGTTTTGTTGTGTCTGAGAAGTGGATTCTGATGAGAACTCCAAGGATCAACAATGCTTACATCATTAACATGAATTCAGAATCATTTACAGAGAACACCTGTTTATTCTCGAAAGCATCAGAGCGTGATTGTCTGCTATGGCATCGCTGACTGGGTCACGTAAATCTGAAGAATCTCAACAGACTTGCCGAGGGAGATCATGTTATTGGTTTGCCTTCTAAGGATTTCTCTACTATTGAGAAATGCATCACATGCGCCAAGGGGAAGCAGCATAAGAGACCCACAAGCCTAAGTTATTCAACTCTATATCATCGATTCTGCAACTTCTTCATATGGATCTCTTTGGACCGGTTAATGTTATAAGCATCGAGAAGAAATCATATTGTCTGGTGGTGACAGATGATTATTCAAGATTCAGTTGGGTGTTCTTTCTGGCCAAGAAAGATGAGACATCAGAGACTCTGAAGAAGTTTATCACCTTGATTGAAAATCAGAAGAACTTGAAGGTTAAGGTAATCAGAACCGACAATGGCTCAGAATTTAGAAATCAGACTCTCATTGATTTCAGCGATGGGAAGGGGATAGCCCGGCAGTACAGTGCAGCTCGTACGCCTCAGCAAAATGGAGTTGCCGAGAGAAGAAACCGAACACTTATTGAAGCTGCCCGAACTATGTTGTCTGAATCTAAACTCCCTATATTCTTCTGGGCAGAGGTTGTTAACACAGCTTGTTATGTTCAGAATCGAGCACTGCTGAACAAATGCCATCAGAAGACTCCCTATGAGATATTCTTAAATCAGAAACCAAAAGTTGGTCACTTCAAATCATTTGGTTGTCCATGCACTCTCCTCCGTACTAAGCCGAATCAAAATTTTGATGACAAGGCTGATGAGTATTACTTTGTGGGCTATTCATCCGAAAAGACAGCCAATAGAGTCTACAACAAGAAGACTCAAATGATCGTGGAATCATATTATATCGATTGGCAAGAGATGAACTCTACGGATGCCGGTTCTGGTCCAAACTGGTTGTTTGAGTATGAGTCTACTTTTAGGCCCTTTGACACTACATCCGAGAGCACAGGATCATCTGAGCAAACCGATGATTTCTACAAGGGTGATGATGTAGACTATAGGGTTGACTATGTTCCATGTGATCCCAAGGTTCTGTCGGTTGACCCTCCAGGCATGTACAATCGTGCTCCTCCAGATCAGCCAACCCCGATACATGAAGTTCTCCCTTCAGATCTAGAAACATCTCAGTTAGTTCAGCCACTTTGAGAAACAGATCAAGTTTCATCTTCCTCCCACCAAACTTTTGATAATCCACTGTTCTCAGACAACATTCCTGAGGAACATTACGTGGATCATGGAGCCGAAGCAAGTGAGACTGCTCCTGTTGAAAACATCTCTTCCTCCAGTGAAGAACAAGTGAACAACATCAGCAATTTGCTAGACAATCTAGCCGTGGAAGAAGTGTTGATTCTCAGTATAAACAAGAATCATCCAGTTGAAAATATTATTGGACCTCTCTCAAAAGGCGTTCTCACTCAGAGCCGATCTATTCCAGCTCAGAACCTCTTGCCTGAGGAAACAATCACCAGAAGTCAATCAGGTCAGATTAATTATTGTTTGTATTCGATTGGCAACAAGAAGACTCGGATGATCGTGGAATCATATTATATCGATTGGCAAGAGATGAACTCTACGGATGCCGGTTCTGGTCCAAACTGGTTGTTTGAGCATGAGTCTACTTTTAGGCCCTTTGACACTACATCCGAGAGCACAAAATCATCTGAGCAAACCGATGATTTCTACAAGGGTGATGATGTAGACTATAGGGTTGACTCTGTTCCATGTGATCCCAAGGTTCTGTCGGTTGACCCTCCAGGCATGTACAATCGTGCTCCTCCAGATCAGCCAACCCCGATACATGAAGTTCTCCCTTCAGATCCAGAAACATCTCAGTTAGTTCAGCCACTTCCAGAAACAGATCAAGTTTCATCTTCCTCCCACCAAACTTTTGATAATCCACTGTTCTCAGACAACATTCCTGAGGAACATTGCGTGGATCAAGGAGCCGAAGCAAGTGAGACTGCTCCTGTTGAAAACATCTCTTCCTCGAGTGAAGAACAAGTGAACAACATCAGCAATTTGCTAGACAATCTAGCCGTGGAAGAAGTGTTGATTCTCAGTATAAACAAGAATCATCCAGTTGAAAATATTATTGGACCTCTCTCGGAAGGCGTTCTCACTCAGAGCCGATCTATTCCAGCTCAGAACCTCTTGCCTGAGGAAACAATCACCAGAAGTCAATCATGTCAAATTAATTATTGTTTGTATTCGATTGGCAACAAGAAGACTCGGATGATCGTGGAATCATATTATATCGATTGGCAAGAGATGAACTCTACGGATGCCGGTTCTGGTCCAAACTGGTTGTTTGAGTATGAGTCTACTTTTAGGCCCTTTGACACTACATCCGAGAGCACAGGATCATCTGAGCAAACCGATGATTTCTACAAGGGTGATGATGTAGACTATAGGGTTGACTGTGTTCCATGTGATCCCAAGGTTCTGTCGGTTGACCCTCCAGGCATGTACAATCGTGCTCCTCCAGATCAGCCAACCCCGATACCTGAAGTTCTCCCTTCAGATCCAGAAACATCTCAGTTAGTTCAGCCACTTCCAGAAACAGATCAAGTTTCATCTTCCTCCCACCAAACTTTTGATAATCCACTGTTCTCAGACAACATTCCTGAGGAACATTGCGTGGATCATGGAGCCGAAGCAAGTGAGACATCTCCTGTTGAAAACATCTCTTCCTCGAGTGAAGAACAAGTGAACAACATCAGCAATTTGCTAGACAATCTAGCCGTGGAAGAAGTGTTGATTCTCAGTATAAACAAGAATCATCCAGTTGAAAATATTATTGGACCTCTCTCGGAAGGCGTTCTCACTCAGAGCCGATCTATTCCAGCTCAGAACCTCTTTCCTGAGGAAACAATCACCAGAAGTCAATCAGGTCAGATTAATTATTGTTTGTATTCGATTGGCAACAAGAAGACTCGGATGATCGTGGAATCATATTATATCGATTGGCAAGAGATAACTCTACGGATGCCGGTTCTGGTCCAAAATGGTTGTTTGAGTATGAGTCTTCTTTTAGGCGCTTTGACACTACATCCGAGAGCACAGGATCATCTGAGCAAACCGATGATTTCTACAAGGGTGATGATGTAGACTATAGGGTTGACTGTGTTCCATGTGATCCCAAGGTTCTGTCGGTTGACCCTCCAGGCATGTACAATCGTGCTCCTCCAGATCAGCCAACCCCGATACATGAAGTTCTCCCTTCAGATCCAGAAACATCTCAGTTAGTTCAGCCACTTCCAGAAACAGATCAAGTTTCATCTTCCTCCCACCAAACTTTTGATAATCCACTGTTCTCAGACAACATTCCTGAGGAACATTGCGTGGATCATGGAGCCGATGCAAGTGAGATTGCTCGTGTTGAAAACATCTCTTCCTCCAGTTAAGATCAAGTGAACAACATCAGCAATTTGCTAGACAATCTAGCCGTGGAAGAAGTGTTGATTCTTAGTATAAAAAAGAATCATCCAGTTTAAAATATTATTGGACCTCTCTCGGAAGGCGTTCTCACTCGGAGCCGATCTATTCTAGCTCGAAACCTCTTGCCTGAGGAAACAATCACCATAAGTCAATCAGGTCAGATTAATTCTTGTTTGTATTCGATTGGCAACAAGAAGACTCGGATGATCGTGGAATCATATTATATCGATTGGCAAGAGATGAACTCTACGGATGCCGGTTCTGGTCCAAACTTGTTGTTTGAGTATGAGCCTACTTTTGGGCCCTTTGACACTACATCCGAGAGCACAGGATCATCTGAGAAAACCGATGATTTCTACAACGGTGATGATGTAGACTATAGGGTTGACTCTGTTCCATGTGATCCCAAGGTTCTGTCGGTTGACCCTCCAGGCATGTACAATCGTGCTCCTCCAGATCAGCCAACCCCGATACATGAAGTTCTCCCTTCTGATCCAAAAACATCTCAGTCAGTTCGGCCACTTCCAGAAACAGATCAAGTTTCATCTTCCTCCCACCAAACTTTTGATAATCCACTGTTCTCAGACAACATTCCTGAGGAACATTGCGTGGATCATGGAGCCGAAGCAAGTGAGAGTGGTCCTGTTGAAAACATCTCTTCCTCCAGTGAATATCAAGTGAACAATATCATGAATTTGCTAGACAATCTAGCCGTGGAAGAAGTGTTGATTCTCAGTATAAACAAGAATCATCCAGTTGCAAAATATTATTGGACCTCTCTCAGAAAGCGTTCTCACTCGGAGCCGATCTATTCCTGCTCAGAACCTCTTGCCTGAGGAAACAATCACCAGAAGTCAATCAGGTCAGATTAATTATTGTTTGTATTCGATTGGCAACAAGAATACTCGGATGATCGTGGAATCATATTATATCGATTGGCAAGAGATGAACTCTACGGATGCCGGTTCTGGTCCAAACTGGTTGTTTGAGTATGAGTCTACTTTTAGGCCCTTTGACACTACATCCGAGAGCACAGGATCATCTGAGCAAACTGACGATTTCTACAAGGGTGATGATGTAGACTATAGGGTTGACTGTGTTCCATGTGATCCCAAGGTTCTGTCGGTTGACCCTCCAGGCATGTACAATCGTGCTCCTCCAGATCAGCCAACCCCGATACATGAAGTTCTCCCTTCAGATCCAGAAACATCTCAGTCAGTTCAACCACTTCCAGAAACAGATCAAGTTTCATCTTCCTCCCACCAAACTTTTGATAATCCACTGTTCTCAGACAACATTCCTGAGGAACATTGCATGGATCATGGAGCCGAAGCAAGTGAGAGTGCTCCTGTTGAAAACATCTCTTCCTCCAGTGAAGAAGAAATGAACAACATCAGCAATTTGCTAGACAATCTAGCCGTGGAAGAAGTGTTGATTCTCAGTATAAACAAGAATCATCCAGTTGAAAATATTTTTGGACCTCTCTCGGAAGGCGTTCTCACTCGAAGCCGATCTATTCTAGCTCAGAACCTTTTGCCTGAGGAAACAATCACCAGAAGTGAATCAGGTCAGATTAATTCTTGTTTGTATTCTTGTTTCATCTCGCTGGTCGAGCCCAAGAATGTCAAGATGGCTCTCAAAGAGTCTAGCTGGGTCGAAGCAATGCAAGAGGAGCTGATGCAGTTTCAGAAACTCAAGGTGTGGAATTTGGTTCCTCTACCCAAAGGAAAGCTGCCTATAGGGACCAGATGGGTTTTCAGAAACAAAAGAGATGACTCAGGAGTTATTATCAGAAACAAGGCACGGTTGGTAGTTCAGGGTTTTTACCAACACGAGGGGATAGATTATGAGGAAGTCTTTGCACCAGTCGCAAGACTTGAAGCCATACGGATCTTCTTGGCCTATGCTTCCTACATGAATTTCACGGTGTGTCAGATGGATGTGAAGACTGCTTTCTTGTATGGGAAGGTCAAGGAAGAAATCTATGTATGCCAACCCCCAGGTTTTGAAGATTCTCAGTATCCAGACCATGTCTACAAGTTAGACAAAGCTCTTTATGGTCTTCATCAAGCACCGCGAGCATGGTATGCTACACTTACTAATCACTTACTTGCAAATGGATATACCCGTTGAGCCGTCGATCAGACTTTGTTCGTTCGCAAGGATAAGGATGACCTAATTCTCGTCCAAATCTACGTAGGCGTTGTGCAAGGAATTTGAAGGGGTAATGAAGAAAAAGTTTGAGATGAGCGCGATGGGAGAAATGACCTTCTTTCTAGGTCTTCAGGTGAAGCAAGATCCAAAGGGTGTGCTGATTCACCAAGGGAAGTATGTTATAGAAATTTTGACCAAGTTCAAAATAATGGATTCAAAGCCCGCATCCAGTCCTATGGCTGCTCGTCCTGTCTTAACTTCGGATCTGGATGGTGAAGATGTTGATCAACACCTCTATCGCTCGATGATTGGTTCCCTGATGTATCTGACTGCTAGTCGTCCAGACATTATGTTTTCAGTTTGTCAGTGTGCCAGATATCAGGCGAATCCGAAGGCATCTCACCTTATAGCTGTCAAGAGAATCTTTAGGTATCTTATCGGGAAGCCTCGTCTCGGTCTTTGGTACCCAAAGAACTCTGAGTTCCGTTTATTTGCATACTCAGACAGTGACTTTGGTGGATGTAACTTGGACAGGAAGTCAACCACTGGTGGGTGTCAATATTTGGGAGATCGTCTTGTCTCATGGCAATGCAAGAAATAGACCACCGTATCTACTTCTACTGCTGAGGCCGAGTATTTTGCTGCTCTAGTTGCTGCTCTCAGGTTATATGGATACAACAGCAACTCCTCGATTACGGTTTGAATTTTCTTGACTCTCCTATTTATTGTGACAACGAAGCCGCTCTTCAGATTGTCAAAAATCCGGTACAACACTCCAAAACTAAACATATCGACATCTGGATTCACTTCACCCGTGACTGTTTCAAACGGAAACTAATTCATCTTGAAAAGGTCCACACAAATGATAATCTAGCGAACCTTTTCACAAAACCGTTCGATACAGCACGCTTTCATCACTTGCTTGCCTCTCTCAAACTAATAAGCTTTGACTAAAAGCGTTTCTTTTGTAAATACGTTAAAATTTGTGTTTTGTTTTACTTTAATTTTTAGATCACAAATTTAGGGGGAGAAAATTTACAAAAAGAACAAAAAGATTTTTGGTCTTTAAGTCAATATATATATAAAAACAACAAAAAGATTTTTGGTTTTAAGTAAATAAAAGATCCACAAGCATAGGAGGAGTTGGAGTTTTGAAAACTTAAGAAAATACAAAAAGATTTTCTTTGGACAAGCAAAAGAAAAATTGGTTCAATTTTGGGAAGTGAAATAATTTCTGAAGATCAAAATTTCACTATCTTAATTACATTTCTAAAGAACAACAACTTTGAATATCTATCGTTCACTAAGAAAGATTAAAAACAAGTTTTTCCAAATAAAGGAATTGGACATGATCAATTAAAATATATATATATATATATATATATATATAAGTGTGAAGCTGTGATCAGTAGATAACTAGAAATGTGTGACAACTATTTGAATTTTTGTTTAAGTCCTTGAGTCAAAACAAGATTGTGTTTAAATAAACTTGAAATCGTTTTTGAAAAACTTGGGTATTTCCTATGTTTTGTGTAAACAAAGAGCGGGAAATATCTACTAAAGCATCCTCTGTTTTGCGTAAACAAAGACCTGGATGTGTGACGTTAAGGTCAATGTGTCTGCAGATCAATAAATAAAAGATGCCAATGAGCACAAGATGATAGAACCCCTTCTTGTTCTTGATTCTAATCTAATAGATCTGTTCTTTTCTCCTCTCATCTATAACTCTGTCAAACGTTTTAAGTTCGTTAAAACACAATCAAAGTTTGAATCAATAGACTTGTCAAAATTGATAGGTTGCATATTAATCTAGTCGCACAGTCACAAACTTCCCAAAAGATATTTTCAGAAAAACCTTGATCATATGTTGTACTTCTAAGTTATGGATTAACGAGTGTAAATCATTGGTGGGATATAGCTGTTTAAAAGTTGTGCTGCGTTAAGAAATTACTTAAGTCGGTAAGATTTTGACAACAGATTTGATCCCACAAAATTGACCCGACTCAACTTTGAACTCGTCCAAAGTTTTTATTTTATTTTATTTTATTTTATTTTATTTTATTCGTACTCGAAATGTTTTTTGAAAAACCAAATTTCGAATACGCCTGTATTCGAAATAGACCTATAAATAGACCATCTGATACTACATTTCGAGTACCAGTTCATCGATTACACATCTTGTCTTCACAGGGCAATCTCTTTTTCTAGACCTGATTTCATAAATCCACTCCGACAATCTTGTAGATCAGCTATAGGCGACCCTAGGTATAAATTTTCATCAAGTTTTGACAATAAATTTGAAAGATATAGGTCAAAACAGATTTCGAATACACAAAGAACATCTACAGACAAAGTTTTGATCAATACACCTCGAAAAACTTTAAATTGAGAGGCGATTTTCGGATATGATGGTCGCCTATGATTTTCGAGCATTTCGAGCGTGATTAGAGGTTCTAAGGAGAAAAATCGGTGGAGTTGTAAAGGTTTCTTGTGTACTCGAAGTTTTGCATTTCATATACAGTTTGAATTTCGAGTACAGACACTTTCGAATACAGATTAAAATTCGAGCACAGACTGTTTCGAATACGAACCATATTTCGAATATGACTTTTTCGAACATTCTTACCATTTCGAATACACGTATATTTCGAGAACACCTTTAACTTTCTGAACTCTATCTTTCATGAACACTCAATCTCTTGACCTGGACTCTTTCCTTTTGACCTAGAACTTTTGACTAATTTAATCTATTTTTGTTTTCTGATGGATGATCTACGCTTCGTACCCGATCATAACATGACAGCATTCCTTGGGGACCCGCCAGAGATGCACTCGGAGTTTAAGAGTATGGTTGCTGGATTGATCTTGTCACCGGTCAACTATGCCATCATGGAACATCCCTCCATCATGACTGATTTTATTCGAGGTTTCTGGAGCACAGTGGAAGAACGTACTGATGCGAGTGGGACGATTAGAATTGTGGGAAAGGTTCAAGGTCAACCTATTGTCATCACAGAGCAGATTCTCTGGGAATTTCTGCAATTTAGAGACAAGGATTCTGACCCTGTGGAGGTAGATCAAGAACTGGTGAACTGTAGAGCCCAATCAATGATGAAGACTGACAAAGTCAACACGGAAGAGTCAACACAGAGATTTTGGAAGACTTCAGATAGATTTCGTGTACTCAGGTTCGTGTACACGAACCTGGTTCGAGTACACGAACCTGAACTTCGAATACTGATGTATTTAGTAAAATAGACGTATTTTTGTACAGTGTAATACACGAATCCCGAGGTGTGCTCTCTAGACGTATTGAGGCACATTTTCGAATACTTACTGAATATACTCAAAGTTTTGATCTTTCTTGTTCCTCTTGTTTCATCTTGCTTCTTATTTCACTCTATTATGGATTCCGCACACAATAGAGGTGATTGATGATGTTTGGCAACAAAAAGCTTGGATCTTGAACAGTGTTCGGACCTACAAGTGGTATCAGAGCAGGAGTGCTCTTTTCATCATCAAGGTAGTGCCTTTTTGAAGTAAGTTTTATACTTTATTACTCCTCTATACTCTATCTAGCTGCTGTAAAAATTTGGAACTCCAACTCTTAAGAAAAATTTTTATAAAATTTTTCTTAAGTCTTGTTCAAGTTCTAAAATTTTCGAGTAGTAATATTTCGAGTATAGTCCGAGTAATCGAAGTATAAATATTTTTCGGGTACAAGGAAGAAGTTCGAATACAGAGGTTCGAATACAGGAAGACTTTCGAGTACAATAGCATTTTCGAGTACAGTAGCACTTTCGAGTACAAGAAAGTTTCGAATACAGAAAGATTTTCGAGTACAAATCTGTCTGTTTAATTTTTAAGCAGGATCTACAGGGAGCTACAGGGAATTCGAGTACTGGACTTAGAAAATTTTTGGGTTCATCATGGCATCAAAGAATTTGACTAACTTGTCCAACTTGCTCAATCTGGATAATGAGATTGGCACCGGAACAAAGCCACCGAGGCTTGTGTCAGGAGATAACTTTCAAGATTGGAAGTTCAGATTTCAGTCATTCATCAAGTATACCGATCCTAAGCTTTGGAGATCAATTGAAGAGGGTCCCTTTGTACCTTCATTCCAGAGTGAGCTCAATGGTCCTCTCGTTCCAAAGGATCCAGAACTGTATACTGACAATGATATACTCATGATGGAGAAGGATGAAAAGGCATATGCCTCGATCACAATGGCTTTGTCAACAGATGTTGCTCACGGATTCAAGGAACACAAGACTGCTAAGGAACTCTGGAATGCCTTAGTTGAAAGATTTGAAGGAAATGAGGACATGCGAGAGAGTCGGAAGGACATGCTCAGACAAAGGTTCAACATGTTTAATCATATCAAGGGAGAGTCTCTCGAAGCACAACTCAACAGATTCACTCATCTGATGACTGAGATGACTAGTTCTGGGATTGAGATGACTAAGGGAGAGGTAAACAAGAAGTTGCTGAATTCACTACCTTACACTTGGAACTCTAACTGTACAACTATCAAAAGGACCAAGGACATGTACAAGACTTCCTTAAGTGAGCTGATCTCAATTATCAACTCATATGACATGGATGATAAGCAGAGAGCACTGAATCATGCCAGCTCAATGGGCATTGCACCTACCTCTGAAAACTCTGCTCTTCTATCAGCAATTAATCATCAATCAGGAATGCATCATTATCAGCCTCCTTCCTCTCATGGAGTTCCTTTTGAGACTGCTTTTCTGTCATCTGGACAAGCTGGATCAGTGCCTAAAGTCAATCCAGAAAGTGAAGAGAATCTACTGCTATTTAAGGGATTCATGAACAGCTACAATGCTTTTATTGCAGGAGAATTGGCACCCTCAAATCTCACTCAAGACAATCTAGAGCAGATTAATCCAGCTGATGTTGAAGAAATGGATATCTCATGGCAGATGGCAATGGCTGTGTTCAGAGCAAAGAAGTTCATCAAGAAATATGGAAGAAACAGCTTTGGAAACGCTCCAGGAAAGAAGCTTGGCTTTGATAAGTCAAAATTACGATGCTACAACTGTGACCAACCGGGTCACTTTGCCAGGGAATGTAAGCAGCCAAAGGTGGCTAAGGAAGGAGGAGAAAAGAAGCCTGAAGAGAAGTCAGGAAATACAGCTGCTGGAGGAAGCGCTAGCACTTCTAAAGCGTTGGTGACTCAAGAAACTGACTCCTATGATTGGAGTGATCAAGTACAGGAACTGGAACTGACTCTGAGTCATGCATTCATGGCTGAGGTAGACGACAAGCAAAAGGAGGTAACTGAAAATCTTTGCTCTACCTCATGCATAAATAAAGTATTTAAGTACAGGTCGCACAATGAATCACTAATCAAAGAATTAAACAAACTTAAATACTTTAACTCAGAATTTCTTAAAAATGAAGGAATTTTTAAAAGGAAACTTGAAGCCGAGAGTCGGGATGTGGCAAGGCTAAAAGAACTTCTAAGTGATAAAGAGTCCAACTATCGAGAGGCTCGACGAAAAATCGATGAACTCACTCTAGAGTTGGATCAAGTCAAATCTCAACTTTCTAAATCATCAATTAAATGTGAAAGATTTGATTATTCAAGCAAAGTTTTAGAAAATATGACATCAATGCGATTTCGGGAAAAGAGGGGTAGTGGGATTGGGTATAGTGAATGTGCACCACCTTTTAACCAAAATTACTCATGCATGCCAAGAATCAACACATCTGTTGATGACTTGGAATTGGATTCTAGTCATGCTTGTGATTTTCCCACCGAACCAGTTGTGATTTCAGCTGACCCTGTTATAACTGATGATTCTGAGGTTTGTGCAGAAAAACTAAGTGTTGCAGGTTTAAAGGAGGAGAAGGTAGAAAGAAGTGCAGGGAGGAGCACAGATTGTTCATCATCTACTAGCAAATCATTTTTTGTTCCAACAATTTATTTTAATAGAAAGTTTGATGAAATTAACATTAATATCAATGATATGCCAAAACATTTTCAGAAAACATTTGCTATAAAATCAACTCTCTCTCCTTTAACAACACAAACTGCACCGGCTCATCCCACAGTTACCAAAGAGGAAAGTTCATTGTTAAATCCTAACTGTGAACCTTATATTCCCACCTCTTTCTCTAGTCAAAGTAACTGTGATGTAAAGCCCTTTGACCCAATTGAATTTCACCAAAAGGTCTGCTGTTATGCATGTGGGAAACCAGGCCACATTGCTAGATATTGTCTGCACCGACCTACTGAATTCTTCTATGGGAAGAATCAGAAGGTCATCCCTAAGGCTAAATCAGTTAACAAACATGTGAGGACTGTACCATCCTCCAAGCCTAAGGTAACCTCTCAAAAGGTGACTCAGACTCAGACACCTTCCACTGCAAAAAGACATAAGAAATCAAACAAAACACAATATGGTTTTCGTAAGCAAAATCAAAGAATTTTCAAAAATAAGATAAAACCAGTTGACCAAGGCAGTGGAAGCATGACAAAACATATTAAGCTTAATTCAGAAAGACCCAAACCCAAACCCAAGGATAGAATTTCTTTTATTACCAAAACACCTAAATCTGTTATGATTTGGGTACCTGTTTCTCATTAATTGAATGTATACTGTGCAGGGAAAGCCAAGCAAGCTTAAACACGTTTGGTATGTAGATAGTGGCTGTTCCCGGCATATGACTGGGGATTTCTCTCAGTTGCATGAAGTTACACCATTCAATGGAGGTTATGTATCATTTGCTGGAGACAGGGGAGGAAGGATAAGCATGAAGGGTACGGTCACTAATGGAACTCTTAGTTTTGAAGATGTGTACTATGTTGAAGAGCTCAATCACAGTCTTCTGAGTGTTTCTCAAATCTGTGATAAGAGCTTTTCCACACACTTCACAAACAAAGAATGTCTTATTCTGAAGCCTGGCTTTGTAGTGCCTGAGAAGTGGATTCTGATGAGAACTCCAAGGATAAACAATGCATACATTATCAACATGAGCTCAGATTCGTTTACAGAGAACACTTGCTTGTTTTCTAAAGCATCGGAGCATGATTGTCTGTTGTGGCATCGGAGACTGGGTCATGTGAACCTAAAGAATCTGAACAGACTGGCCAAGGGAGATCACGTCATTGGTCTACCTTCTAAAGATTTCTCCACTATTGAGAAATGTATCGCTTGTGCAAAAGGGAAACAACACAAGAGACCTCACAAGCCAAAATTGTTCAATTCCATCTCTTCAGTTCTTCAACTTCTTCACATGGATCTTTTCGGACCGATTAACGTAATGAGTATCGGGAAAAAGTCATATTGTCTCGTTGTGACAGATGATTATTCCAGATTCACTTGGGTGTTCTTTCTAGCTAAGAAAGATGAAGCTCCAGAGATTTTGAAGAAGTTCATTACCTTGATTGAAAATCAGAAGAATCTAAAGGTCAAGGTGATTAGAACTGATAATGGAACTGAATTTAGAAATCAGACTCTTATAGATTTCTGTGATGCAAAAGGGATAGCTAGGCAATACAGTGCAGCTAGAACGCCTCAGCAAAATGGAGTTGCTGAAAGGAGAAACAGAACGCTTATAGAAGCTGCACGAACGATGTTGTCAGAATCAAAGCTACCAATCTTTTTCTGGGCTGAAGCAGTTAACACTGCGTGCTATGTTCAAAATAGAGCACTTCTGAACAAGCGTCATCATAAGACTCCCTACGAGATTCTATTCAATCAGAAGCCCAAAGTTGGACACTTCAAGTCATTCGGATGCCCTTGCACTCTTCTTCATACAGAGCCTAATCATAAGTTTGATGATAAGGCAGATGAGTGTTACTTCGTGGGCTACTCGTCTGAAAGGGCAGCATACAGAGTTTATAACAAGAAAACTCGGATGATTGTGGAATCATACTACATAGATTGGCAAGAAATGAACTCTACTGATGCTGGTTCTGGTCCAAACTGGCTGTTTGAGTATGACTCCACTTTTAAGCCCTTCAGCACTCCATCTGAGAATACAAGAACATCTGAGCAAGCAGATGATTTCTACAAAGATGATGATGTGGACTATAGAGTTGACTATGTTCCATCTGATCCTAATCATTTGACAGTTGATCCTCCTGGCATGTACAATCGTGCCCCTCCAGCTCAGCCGACCCCTGTACAAGAAGTTCTCCCATCAGAACCTGACACTTCTCAGTCTGTTCAACCACTTCCAGAAGCGGATCAAGTCTCATCCTCTTCCCACCAGACCTTTGATAATCCACTCTTCTCAGATAGCATTCCTGAGGAACATTGTGTGGATCCTGGAGCTGAAGCAAGTGAAACTGCTCCTATTGACCAAATTTCCTCTTCAAGTGAAGAACAAGTCAATAACATCAGCAAAGATGCTAGATAATCTGGCTGTAGAAGAAGTGCCAACACTTGGTGTAAACAAGAATCATCCAGTGGAGAATATTATTGGACCTCTCTCAGAAGGCGTTCTTACTCGAAGCAAATCCATTACAGTTCAGAACACGTTGCCTGAAGAGACACTCACTCGAAGTCAATCAGGTCCTATTAACTCTTGTTTATATTCTTGTTTTATTTCACAGGTTGAACCCAAGAATGTCAAAATGGCTCTAAAGGAGTCCAGCTGGGTTGAGGCAATGCAAGAAGAGTTGATGCAGTTTAAGAATCTGGTTCCTCTACCCAAGGGAAAATTGCCTATAGGAACCAGATGGGTTTTCAGAAACAAGAGAGATGATTCTGGTGTAATTATCAGAAACAAAGCCAGACTGGTCGTTCAAGGATTTTATCAGCAGGAGGGGATAGATTATGAAGAAGTCTTTGCACCGGTTGCGAGACTTGAGGCCATACGGATTTTCTTGGCTTATGCCTCCTATATGAACTTTACGGTATATCAGATGGATGTGAAAACAGCTTTCTTATACGGAAAGGTAAAGGAGGAAATATACGTGTGCCAACCCCCTGGTTTTGAAGACTCTCAGTATCCAGAGCATGTCTACAAGTTAGACAAAGCTCTTTACGGCCTTCATCAAGCACCGCGAGCATGGTATGCTACGCTTACTGATCACCTACTCGCAAATGGATATACTCGTGGAGCTATTGATCAGACCTTATTCGTCCGCAAAGATAAGAATGATTTAATTCTCGTTCAAATCTATGTGGATGACATCATATTTGGCTCCACCAGCTCAGCGTTGTGCAAGGAATTTGAAGGGGTAATGAAGAAGAAATTTGAGATGAGCGCAATGGGAGAAATGACCTTCTTTCTGGGTCTGCAGGTAAAGCAAGATTGTAAGGGTGTGCTGATTCACCAAGGAAAATACGTCACAGACATTTTGAACAAATTCAAAATGACGGAGTCAAAGCCGGCATCCACTCCCATGGCTGCACGTCCTATCCTGACTTCGGATTTGGAAGGTGAAGATGTTGATCAGCATCTCTATCGCTCGATGATTGGTTCTCTGATGTATCTGACTGCTAGTCGTCCAGACATTATGTTTTCAGTATGTCAGTGTGCCAGATATCAGGCAAATCCGAAGGCATCTCACCTCATAGTTGTCAAGAGAATCTTTCGGTACCTAGTCGGGAAACCTAAGCTCGGACTTTGGTATCCAAAGAACTCTGAGTTTCAATTATTTGCATACTCAGACAGTGACTTTGGTGGATGCAACCTGGATAGGAAGTCAACCACGGGTGGGTGTCAGTACCTGGGAGATCGTCTTGTTTCATGGCAATGCAAGAAGCAGACCACAGTATCCACATCCACCGCAGAAGCTGAATATGTTGCTGCTTCCAGTTGCTGCTCTCAGGTTATCTGGATGCAGCAACAACTTCTCGATTACGGTTTGAACTTTCTTGACTCTCCTATTTATTGTGACAATGAAGCAGCCCTACAAATCGTCAAGAATCCGGTACAACACTCCAAAACTAAACATATTGACATCCGGATTCACTTCATTCGTGACTGTTTCGAACGAAAACTGATTCATCTTGAAAAGGTCCATACTGATGACAATCTAGCGGACCTTTTCACAAAACCGTTCGATACAGCACGCTTCCATCACCTGCTTGCCTCTCTCAAATTAATAAACTTTAATTAAAAGTATTTTTGTAAATACATTAAAATTTGTGTCCTCCCATAGTCACCAATTTAGGGGGAGAAAATTTACAAAAACAACAAAAAGATTTTTCATTCCTTGAGTCAGAAAATTTACAAAAACAACAAAAAGATTTTTCATTCCTTGAGTCAGAAAATTTACAAAAACAACAAAAAGATTTTTGGTTGGTTTTTGAGTCAGTCTAAGATAATCTATAAGTTTAGGGGGAGTTAAGTTTTGAAATCTTAAAAAAAGGAGATGTTGTCTCTAGCTATTCAAAGAAAATTACAAAAACATTTTTAAATTTTAACTCAAGAAAATACAAAAAGATTTTATTTGGACAAGCAAAGTGAATCAATCAAATTGGGAAGTGAAATAATCTCTAAAGATCAGAATTTCACTATCTTATTATAATCTCAAAAGAAATCACAACCTTGAATATCTATTCTATGCTAAGAAATTGAAATGAGTTTTTCAAAACTTAAATAATCAGACTTGATCAAACTTAAAATACATATAAATAGATAAATAAGTGTGAAATTGTGATCATTCGATAACTAGAAATGTGTGACAACTATTTGACTTCTTGTTTAAATCCTTGAATCAAAACAAGATTGTGTTTCTATAAACTTGAAATTGTGTTTGAAAAACTCGGGTATTTTCTATGTTTTGTGCAAACAAAGAGCGGGAAATACCTACTGAAGCATTCTATGTTTTGCGTAAGCAAAGAACTGGATGTGTGACGTTAAGGCCAATGTGTCTGCAGATCAGAAAATAAAAGATGCCAATGAGCACAAGATGATAGAACCCCTTCTTGTTCTTGATTCTAAACCTACTAGATCTGTTCTTTTCTTTTCTCATCTTAAAACTCTGTCAAAATAATTTGAAGTTCGTTGAAACACAATCAAAGTTTGAAACAAAGGATTTAACAAGAATGATAGGTTGCATATTAATCTGGTCTTACAATCTAATTGATCACAAATTTCCTATAAGATATTTTCAGAAAAACTTGATCATATAACTGATTTTTAAGAGATGAAATAACGAGTGGAAATAATTGGTGGGGAATAATTATTTAAAGGTTGTGATTCTTTAAGAAATTCAACTAGGATAGTTAATTTTTGATAACAGATTTGATCCCACAAATTTGAACCGATTAAACTGAAAAACTTGTTCAAAGTTTAGTTTTTATTTTATTTTATTTTATTTTATTTTATTTTATTTTATTTTATTTTATTTTATTTTATTTTATTTTATTTTATTTTATTTTATTTTATTTTATTTTATTTTATTTTAGAAAAGTTAGAATTTTAAATCGAAATAAGTAAGTAGACATGTATTCGAAATCGTGTACACGAAACGTGTGTATTCGAAATAACCCTATAAATAGCCCAACCTCATTTAATTTCGAGTACCACAATTTTCGTACACACAGAATTTGATTTCGAGTACACACAGAGGCGATCTCGATTTCTAGATTTGATTTCAAGATTTCACTCCGGCCATCTTGTAGATCATCTATAGGCGACCCTAGGTATCAATTTTCATCAAGATCTAACCATTAAATCGAAAGTTATGGCCAAAATAAGATTTCGAGTACGTAATCTTCGTATACAGAAGGCATTTGGTCAAATTGACCTCGAAATACTCAAAATTGAAAGGCAATTTGTGAATATGTTGGTCGCCTTTCAATTCCGAGTATATTGAATCGGTTTAAAAGTTCTAAGGAGCCAAAATGATAAACTTCTCTAAGGATTTTGAGTACACGAAATTTCTCAACTTCGTGTACACGAATATTTCGTGTACAGACTACATTTCGTGTACAGAATGAACTTCGTGTACTAAATGAACTTCGTGTACTCGGTGTTTCGTGTACAGGTTATACTTCGTGTACAGAATGAACCTTCGGGTACACCATGTACTTCGTGTACACCTGTTGTTCCCAGGAGAATCTGTCAACACTTAGAAAATTTTTCTAAGTGTCCAAGTATGGATCTTATTTCGAATACTTGAAATATTAAACTAACTTAATCAGTTTTATGTTTCAGATGGCAGACTTAAGGTTTGTACCAGATCATAACATGTCAGCATATCTCGGAGATCCACCAGAGAAACATTCAGAGTTCAAAAGCTTAGTAGATGGTCTGATTATATCTCCGGTCAACTATGCTATCATGGAGCATCCTACTATTGTTTCTGATTACATTGAGGGTTTCTGGAGCACTGTTACTGATCATACTGATAGCAGTGGAAATGTTAGCATCATTGGGAAGATCCAGGGAAAGCCGATCACCATTACAGAGCAGATACTGCGAGAGTGTCTTCAATTTGGAGACAAGGATACAGATCCTGTTGAGTTAGATCAAGATGTGGTCAACCGTACAGTATTTCAGATGGGACACGAAGGTGCCTACCCTCCCACAGAGAAGAAACTTCTTCATCCTTACTGGAGATACCTGGCTCATGTTGTCACTCAGTGCTTGTCCGGAAGAAAAGGTGGTTATGATGTACTTAATCAGACATTAAGCTCGTGTTTGACAGCACTAGCTCTGGGAATGGACTTCAACTACTCAAGAATGATATTTCTTGATATGTATGCCAACATCAAGGGAAGAAGGAAGGAAAGATTTCTGGCATTTCCTCGCTTCTTACAGATCGTCATCAACAAACGACATCAGGATTTAGTTCCCACGATAGGCACTCTGGGAATAAAGAGGATGCGCGAAGACATTTTCGGATACATGAAGATGAACAAGCGCGGGAAGAAGCAGTACATCGGTCAAAGGCCCCTAATCAAGTTCGGACGATTTGTAGGGGAAGACAACATTGTTGAAGATCAAGGCACCCCTATTGCAGTTGTCGCTGACGAGCATGACACCCAAGCGACGAGTTCAAAGGCTAAGCCTGCATCCTCGTCAAGTGAGGATTTCACCCCAGAGGGGCCACCTCTCACAAGGCAAGAAAGGGACGACGTTCAAGATGTTGATTATACTCCCACTTCCGAGTCTTCACCAAAGAGAAAGAGGCAAAAGACTATGGCCAAAAGAAAAAGGGATCCACGACTGCAACAGATGTTCTCCAGTTTATCTTTCTCCTCTGCTGCTGCTGTCATGACACAGGCACCCATTAAACCTACTCCTATCACCAAACCACCATCTCCACCTCATGTGACCTTACCACCATCACCACCTCATGTGACCTTACCACCATCACCACCTCATGTGACCTTACCACCATCACCACCTCATGTGACCTTACCACCATCACCACCTCATGTGATCTTACCACCATCACCACCTCACGCAACCAAACCACCATCACCACCTCACATTTCCTTACCACCATCACCACCTCACATTTCCTTACCTCCATCACCACCTCACATCACAAAACCGCCATCACCCTCACCTGTCACTCAAACACTTCAACCAAAACAACCCAAACCTACTTCCAAACCCTCAAAAACCAAACTCATCATCAGAGTTTCCTCCTCACGTCCATCCATCACCACTCAACCTCAAACCAAAACCAAACCCAAAACACCTACACCACAATCCGGAAGCGGTAAAGGAAAATCTCCTTTGCACTCCGATTCCCCTTATGAGCCTCCTCAGGTGCCTGTTGATCTGATCGGACTACATGAGAGAGTTTATCAGCTGGAGAAAGATGCTGAAAGAAAAGACAGGATGATCATGAACTTAAGAGAAGGAAAGATAAAGATATGCTCTCATCTCAACAAATGTAGAGGAAAATTGAAGGCTCATGAGAAGGCTATCAGTATCCTTCTACGTGAGAACCACAAGATGCAAAAAGAGATAAAGCGACTCAAAGGAGAGGAGGTATCTGAGTCTGAAGATGAACCTATGGATGTCAGTGATGATAGTGACGACAGTGATGATGATGATGCTAATGATGGAGATGATGACCAGGATCAAAAGGATGATAAAGAACATCAAGGTGACAAAGATGATAAAGATGGAGATGATCAGAATAAAGACAAAGGTCCTCCAGATGACAAAGACCAAGGAGGAGATTCTGGGAATCCATCATCTTCTGGGAAGCCGTCGGGTGCTTATGATGATCTATTTGGAGACATTCCAGATGACATCCTTTTCGGCGATTGTGTACAGCCCGACGAGACTGGATCCAGACTTGACAGCATTTTTGATGATCTTCCAGATACATTTGATTTTGGATCTCCTAGTGATGCGAAGAACGATCAAGCCAAATCTTCTGCAGGGGCATCTGTAGAAGAAGAACCAGAAAACATCATCCTTGGCAACGTTTCTTCAGACCCCTATATTGATTATTTGTATGCCCACAAATACATCGATGCATTGGGAAATGAGGTCACTTCACTGAATGAAGTGATAGATAGCTGGTTTGACCGCAAGAAAGACTGGACGCCAGCTCCTCCTGTAGATAAGGAAGCATGGTTCAAAGAAATGGGAGATCAACATCCAGAGCATACATTCATTTCTGATGACCGAAACCTTTTTGCAGTTCGCAACGATAGATCAAATATATGCTGCTGGATGTATGACAAACCGAGAGACATCTACTTGGTGAAACGGATGAGCGGAAAAGTCGAGTTCTACAAAAGACCAAAAGATTTTTGTTCACTGCCTAAGGTCGACATCAGAAGCATCGACAAGGCTATGTTCTTCAACCCGTCTAAGGACTCACAGGCTGATTTGTTCGCAAAGTTTATCAAAGATCAGTGTGAGAAGGATTTTCCTGTCATGCGCACGGCTAAGGGACGACGCTTTGTCTCTTCGTGTATCATTGATCCAAAGACGAAGAAGCCTTGGGTGTACTATAGGTACCCTCCTCCTCAAGTGATGCAAGCAGTGCCCGTCTCGCCAAGAGTTCCTGATAACTCTTTGGCTAACTTTCTGTCATGGTACTTTGATGATCTGAACCTTGCTGCAGTTATTCTTAGGAACATAGATGATGTTGATGACATCGACATGATTCTTGACCCTATGGATCTTCTGAAGTATGGTAAAGATGACATGATGAAGCTGCACAACTCTCCTATACGAGTATATTCCGGAAATGATGAGCTGGCTAAGCCATTTACACGAGTTGTTGCTTATGCCATGAAGCTGAAACTGTATGCTGGAGGAGGGCCACACAGTGTTACTCTTCCTATCGGATGACTTCGCCAGTCTAGGGGGAGTTTGTAGAGCCCAATCAATGATGAAGACTGACAAAGTCAACACGGAAGAGTCAACACAGAGATTTTGGAAGACTTCAGATAGATTTCGTGTACTCAGGTTCGTGTACACGAACCTGGTTCGAGTACACGAACCTGAACTTCGAATACTGATGTATTTAGTATAAATAGACGTATTTTTGTACAGTGTAATACACGAATCCCGAGGTGTGCTCTCTAGACGTATTGAGGCACATTTTCGAATACTTACTGAATATACTCAAAGTTTTGATCTTTCTTGTTCCTCTTGTTTCATCTTGCTTCTTATTTCACTCTATTATGGATTCCGCACACAATAGAGGTGATTGATGATGTTTGGCAACAAAAAGCTTGGATCTTGAACAGTGTTCGGACCTACAAGAGGTCCGTATATCAGATGGGACACGAAGGTGCCTATCCTCCCACCGAGAAGAAATTGTTGCACCCTTATTGGAGATACTTGGCACACGTTGTCACTCAGTGCCTCTCCGGAAGGAAAGGAGGATATGATGTTCTCAACCAGACTATCTGTTCTTATCTGGTAGCCTTAGCACTTGGAGTTGACTTCAACTTCTCAAAGATGATCTTCCTTGATATGCACGATAACATCAAAGGAAGAAGAAAGGAAAGGTTTCTAGCATTCCCTCGGTTCCTGCAGGTCGTCATCAATAAAAGACATCCTTCTCTGACTCCCACACTGGGCACTCTGGAGATCAAGAGAATGTGAGATGACATTTTTGGCTACATGAAGATGAATAAGCGAGGGAAGAAGCAGTACATTGGGGAGAGACCACTGATCAAGTTTGGATGCTTTGTGGGAGAAGAGAATGTCGTTGAGAATCTAGGTACTGCTATTGCATTCGTTGCTGAGGAGCATAACATTCCTATGAGTACATAGACTGGTACGCCTGCCGAGGAACACATATCTGAGTCATCCTCCTCATCAAGTGAGGATTTTGTTGCTGAAAAGCCTCCGCCGACCAGAGAAGAAAGGGAGGAAGCACATGATATTGATTACACTCCCACTCCCGAATCGTCACCAAAAAGAAAGAGACTAAAGACGATGTCTAAACGGACCAGGGATCCTAGACTGCAGAAGATGTTTTTCTGATTTGTCATTCTCTTCGGCAGCATCGATTCTACCACCTCCACCTTCACAACCCAAGCCACCTTCACAACCCAAGCCACCTTCACAACCCAAGCCACCTTCACAACCCAAGCCACCTTCACAACCCAAGCTACCTTCATAACCTAAGCCACCCTCAAAAACAAAACCTCCTCCAAAACCAAAACCTCAAAAACCACCTACTGAACCAGATAAACCCAATCTTGTCATCAAGATTCCTGCTCGTTCCCCACTGTCACCCTCTACTACTTCCATTCCCCACACTAAGACTCCATCATCACCACCTCATTCACATGGTGACAAGGGAAAATCTCCTTTGCACACAGATTCACCATACGAGCCAAAAGGGGTGCTCGTCAATCTCGAGAGTCTACAAGACAGAGTTTTCCTACTTGAAAAGGAATCTGAAGAGAAGGATGCTAACATTCAGATAATGCAGGACGGAATGCTCAAAATCGCTGACAGACTGAATAAGTTTCAAGGGCAAATCAAGATGCACCAAAAATTCATCATATTTCTTTCTATGGAAAATTATGAGATGCACAAGGAGATTAATAAACTTAAGGGAATAGAGCCCTCAGAATCCGATGATGATGACAAGAATGAGAATAAGGAAGAGGATAGCAGTGATGATGACAATGACGATGATGATGATAATGGTGGCAGCATGAAAGAAAAAGATTCCTTAGACAAGAAGGATCATGGACCTCCAGATGATAAAGATCAGGGAGGAGACACAGTAAATCCATCCTCATCCGACAAACCCACGAGCGACTATGATGATCTCTTTGGAGATATTCCAGATGACATCCTTTTTGGAGATTGTGTTCAACCAGATGAAGCTGCAAGAGCTGGCTTTGATGGTTTGTTCGACGATTTGCCTGAAGATTTTGACTTTGAAGGGCTTGGTGGAAAGCTAGATGAAGCTGGACTTGGAAATCTGTTTCCAAATGACGATGCGAATCAAAAGGAAGAACCAGAAAATGTTGTTATCGCCGATATGGCCAAAGATCCGTACGTGGATTACTTGTATGCTCACAAGTATATCGGTCCAGACGGAAAGGAAATTCCTCCCTTAGGAACTGTGATTGACAGCTGGTTTGATAAGCAAAAGGACTGGACCCAGCGCCTAAGGAAGACAGAGCTACTTGGATAAGGGAAATGAATGTCGATCTTCCAGAGCAGACATTTATATCCGATGATCGAAATCTATTCGCTGTTCACAACGACATATCAAAAGTATGCTGTTGGATGTACGATAAGGAGAGCGACATATATCTGATCAAGCGAAGAAATGGAAAAGTTGAGTTCTACAAAAGGCCGCAAGACTTCTGTACCATGCCTAAATTTCACATAAGGAGCATCAACAAAGCAATGTTCTTTAATCCTTCTAAAGACTCACAGGCCGCCTTTTTTGCCAAATTCATCAAAGACAAGTGCGAGAAAGATTTTCCGATTATGAGGACGGTGAAAGGAAGGCGATTGTTTCTACTTGTATTGTCGATCCTATCAAGAAAGAGCCTTGGGTATACTACAAATACCCACCACCTCTCGTAGAGCAAGCTGTGCCAGTATCTTCTCGAGTTCCAGACAATTCACTTGCCAACTTCTTATCCTGGTATTTTGACGAGAGAAACCTGGCCGCCATCATTCTCAGAAACAAAGACGATATAGAAGACATTGATATGATTCTCGATCCCATGGATTTGTTGAAGTATGGAAAGGACGATATGATGAAGCTACACTCCTCTCCAATTAGAGTCTATCATGGCTTTGATAAAGCGGCCAAGCCATTTATGCGCACCGTTGCGTATGCTATAGAGTTGAAGCTATATGCAGGAGCTGGACCATATAAGGTCACTCTTCTTATTGGATGACTTCGCCAGTCTAGGGGGAGTTTGTAGAGCCCACTACACGATGAAGACTGACAAAGTCAAACATTGGAAGAGTTAAAGTCCAGAATTTTGATAGAATTTTGATGATTTCGTGTACATGTATTTCGAATACACTAAGTATTCGAGTACTCGAAGTAATTTTGTGTTAGACTTCGAGTACGCCTAGATTAGTATAAATAGACGTATTTTGTACTAGTTTAGGTTGGAATCCCGAGGCATTTGCTCTCTAGACGTATTGAGGCATCTGTAACATCACTGTACTTCCGGTCGTCCGTACATCCGTACATCCGTACGATCGTACTGTTACGATCAGAGGATTTATTATTATTAATGATAATGAATTATTTGCTGATATTATTAATGATTATCACTGTTACTGTTATACATGTTTAGAACATATTATATGCGTAAACCATAGGAAGATTAGTTGTAACTCAACTAAACAGAACCAGAGAGTTTATCGCTGTTATATTGTTGATGATTATGGATTTGGATTGGAAATGGAAAGGGGATTTAAGTTGGTTGTTGTTTGGTTACTAAACATAGTCAAGGACACATGGTCATGGTTTATCGAAATAGCGGTGGGACGGTGGCTAGGGCAGTTGCGACTGACCCTTACATATGCCCTATACATATGCATATTTCGGTCTATCATGGATGTGTCAGTGACTAGGGTTTAGTGGGTTTTGGTTTGGGAACGATAATATTACAGTTAATAAAATAATGGAAGTGTAACTGGAATTAATTACGCGATGGTGAGGTTACGGACATTATTTAAACGCGAATATTAATTCAGAAATATTAACCTAATAAATGTATTCGTGCGAGTGACGATTCACACGAATATAATTATTAGGAATAATATTCTGAAACGATATTCCATAAATATTAAATCGAATCGAAATACGATACGAGGGTTGATTCGCAAAGGTGACGATCTTTACGAATACGTACGCGAGTAACGCGTTTCGACGAGATAATTAAAAAATATTTATTGATAATAAAATAAGAAAGATAAATTAAAAACATTTATTAGGAATCACAGCTTAAAAGCAAAATTTAATAAACTATTTTAATTAGATAAATAAATAATCGACCGTAAATGAAACGGAATCGTTTCACGAAATACTTTATTTAAAATCATTTTAGTTAACACGAAAACTAATTATTTAAATGATGTATGTTTAAAAATGTTTTACGTTAAAAACCGAGCATGTTATTATATTTTACGCGATATAAACGAGACCGGGCACACGGGGTTAGTACGCGATATAAGAAAGAAGAAAGTTTTCTTCTTCCACACAATCACCAACTTCATTTCTCTCTCTACATTCAATTTTCGTCACTCTCTCTCTCTCTCTAACTTCTCTCTACGATATCTCCTCCGTTACCCAACGAAATCAAGAGATTTTGGCGCCTACGCGTTCGTGAGACCAAGGAGAACAAGAGGATACAAAGAAATCTAGCATTTGATCGACCTACGGAGGTAAATCTAAGTATTACTTTTCGGTTTGTACTACAAACTTAATGGGGTTGTGTTTTGAACATTCGATCGGGATTAGGGTATTGTTTTATGTTAAATCGAGTTGTTGTTGAAACATGGGAAGCTATTGATGACCTTAAACCTGCAAAAGCTCGAGAATGAAGATAATGGTTGGCTGATTCACGACACAGCATGAGGGCCGAACCCTTTGGTTCTAACCGAACCTTTGTGGCGGCTGTGATGGTAACATTGCCAAACCCTAATGGCCGAACCCTCACTATGAGCGAACCTAATCCCTCTGCAACGAACCTTCATGCCACACGAACCCTAAGGTGGCGAACCTTAGGGACACCGAACCTTGATGCTTAGCTGGCCGAACCCTACACAAGCTGGTGAACCTTGGCCGGCGAGCCCAGCCGAACCATTACTTCTCTTCATAGCCGAACCCTTGGCTGAAATGGCGACGAACCCTAGCCAAAGTTTGCTTCAGCCGAACCATGGACTTCCACGAACCTAGCTTCCATGCAGCGAACCCACAAGTTCTTGTTGGCCGAACCTTTAGTCGACCGAACCCTCCCTCGGGTCCAGTCGAACCTTCACCATCTTTAGCCAAACCCTAACTCTATGTGGCCGAACCTATCTTAGTTGGGCTAAAAGGTTCGCTGCCCTCATGGGTAGCCGAACTAGAATCCATAAATTTAAATAGGTTAAGGGTGATGGGGAGCAAGAACATACATATACATATACATACACGAACAACCATGCATGCATGCTTAATTCGAGTTACTATTTTTTTTTTTAAATTATCTAAGTTGAAATATGAGATTTTACATGGTTTTAACATCATGTATAAATGACTTTCAAAATCTTAAGTCAAGCGTTAAGTAAACTTTTATAAGTTATACTATGTTGGTTGATAAAAGTAAGCATGCATGGATGTTAAGTAGATGTATGGTTAGGTTTATTATCATGGGGAATACATGAGTAGGAAAAGATAATTACAAAATTACAAGTTGTTTATCATCATTGCATAATTAAGACTAGTAAGTCTAAATTATATTAATGACGAGTACTTATAAATGACGTAAATGAATCATTTTACTGGGAATAAAGGATTAAAGTTAAGGAGACATTAAATGATAAACATGAGAACATTTATAATACTTGAATATTACTCACATACTTATAAATATGAAATACACGATAATTACAGATCTTTGAGTTGCTTGAGTTACATACGCGAGCGCGCATAATACGAGAACACAGATCCTAAGGACTTCAGGTGAGTTCTCATAACCTCCCTTTCTTTAAACTGTTTTGTTCTAAAACTCGGGGGTGAAGCATGTATACCGAATTCAAATATTATTTTGATAACACAAGGCTAATACCTGTTTATCATTATGATATTCACAACATTGAATTATCATTATTTATGGATTATCTCTTATATTTATATATTCGTGTAACATTGTCATTGACTTCGGTCAATAACAAAGATTACATGTATTGTCACTTGGATTATCACAACCCCATAAGTCGTTGCCTTTAACTTCGGTTAAATGCTTTGATCTCATGTATTGTCTCGTGGTTAGCTACCACTCCATGGATCATGTTTTTAACTTATGTTAATTACATAATGACCATGTATAGTCACATATATTATTTGAGAATATTGATGTTAAGATTGGTTGATTGGTTTTGTGGTTTGATTATCTATGATTGACTATGACTGATTGGATATGTGATTATGTGTTTGTGTATGTGTTTGATTGGTGAGTTTGGAAATTGGTTGGATTGTCTCATACAGGTGTTCTTGTGGATTTTCTCAGAAAATCATAAGCATTTATACTCATTTTATCTAAACCTTTTATAAAACCATTTTTAAACTTAAACTCTTAAATTCATTTTATAAAACATTTTAAGTATAAAAACTTATGATTACTCACCAACTACTTTGTAGTTGACGCTTGATTTTCTTACATGTTTCAGGAAACGAAGGCAAGTAGGTTGAAGAAGATGATCTCTTCTATTTTGGACACCATCATATAGGATCTTGGACTTAGCTAATTAACTGAAATTCTGGCGACTTGAATTTAGTTAAATAGTTAATTCTCTTTTGTATTTGATGTAACTATTTCATGATGAACATGATTTTTGTGTAATTAATTTGGTTGATTGAATGTTATATGATGATTTGATTTAGATGCCCACGAACTTTTGAACAATCTTCACATCCCTCGTGGCATCCCGACGTTTCCGTCATCGGTCGGGGTGTTACTGCATCTGTACTCGAACTTCATTATTTAATACAAAGATTTCATTTTTCTACTTGCTTTCTTGATTCTAGCATGGATTCCGCACTTGTTAGAGTATATTGATGATGATTTGGGTGATAAAGCTACGTTCTTGATCTGGTTTGAGACCTACAACTGTTATCTGCGTGATTTCAAGCGGCTCTTGTAAGATTTCATGGGATTTTGACGTTAGTATCTTTTTCACAGTATCAAAACTCCTCATCCCTCGAAACTGTATGTAGGGAACCCATGTGGGGCCGAACAGACATCAATGATATATAGTACTATCGGCTGACAACCCATTCACTGGGAGGTTTGCATCTCCCCTGGTGTGAATGTTTGTTACATGTTTCCGAAACACCTTCTTAATGTTAGTGATAGACATTAAGATAAGGTCGAAATTCTGTAACCAAAATTCATAATCAAATTGTGCTTAAATATATAATAAGTTGCATTTGCATGTAAAAAAATGTTAAATTTTTGTAAGTAAAATATAATAAAACTTTCATTTGAGTATTAAAAGTTGTATTTCAAACTAAAAAGTGGCATTATAATACATTTTTTTTAAACTTCGCATTCAAAAATATTATATTAGGGTATGAAAACATTGCACCAAGTCACCAACTCTAATGTAAACGCTTCTAATGTAGCTGCTACATTAGACGTATTGTGATCCTTTCAGACATATATATTTTTTTCTAATTGATTATTTTATTCTAGTATATATTCAATAAGTAAAATATATAAAATGAGATTTCATAGTCGGCATTTTGTGTTTACTTGCATTATAGAAATTCATTTAATATTTATGGTAAAAGAAATTTCCCCGAAAAGGTCCCAAGACTAAGTCGCTACTGACACCTCTTTCTTAAAACAATTTTTAAGAAGAAATTAAAATTAAATATATTCATTTCTTTTTTTGAATAAATAATACGTTCTAGAATGCTATTAATATATTATATAGAAGAAATAATAAATACATCATATTTTTTAATTTACATGCGTACAGCTAAAGCAAGCAAAGGGATGAGAACGTCAAACAATTGTTTTTATAAAAAAGTGGAGGGTGGACATTATATAATCTTAATTACCTCGATCATGTTCTTTATATTCAACTAATTTCCATAGGCAAAACAAATCAGACCCCCTTAACATTTGATTTTAACAACACATAAATGGCTTCTTCTTCGAAATTATATAATTATGATGTATTTCTAAGTTTTAGAGGAGAAGATAGCCGTAAAACCTTTGTAGATTTTCTCTACTCTACTCTTGTGGATAAGCAAATCAATACTTACAAGGATGATAAAACCCTTGACCGAGGTGAACGCATCAGTCCTGCTCTTTTGACAGCTATTGAAGAATCATGGATTGCAGTCATAATATTCACTGAAAATTATGCAGATTCTTCATGGTGTTTGGAAGAACTTGCTCATATTATGAAATGCAACACTGAGAGAGGGCTCCTTGTTATGCCCATATTCTATGGTGTGGATCCCTCACAAGTGAGAAAACAAAAGGGAAAATTCAAAAAGGCATTTGTCAAACATGGGAAACACAATAAAGAAAAGGCTAAATCATGGAGAAAAGCACTCGTTGAAGCATGTAACATTGCAGGATACGATACAAAAACCATAGCAAACGGGTAAGTTAACTTCTTTAAATATTAAAACCCACGCAAAAAGGTGTAATAGATAGGTTTTTTATTTTTATTTTATAACCGTAAGAATCCGTTGTTTTGGTTATGTTTTTATTTCTTTCCTTAATTTTTTAATTTCAGTTGCTTAAGTAATAATAACTTAAGTGTTAGTTGCATTTATTGAGTAACTAGATTATTACCCCGTGTATTACACGGATTAAATATAAAATATTAAATAATTAGTAATAAAATTTTTTAAATTATACAATATTTTGTTATAAATTAATTAAATTACTTATTAATGAGTATTTTAACTAATAAAATAATAATTAAAATTTTCAATAACTACAAAAATAATACGTGACCTACTTGCTTTGTAAAAATAAATATTTTTAAACTAATTGATGTTAAAAGTTCATTTACTTTCCTCTAAAAAACAAATTGTTACAAATCAAGGAGATAATTTACAATTTATATAATTATTAAAGTTAGATGACTTATTTTGAAAATATTATTAAACATAAATAGCTAAAGTTTAATCTTTTCCTAACATTTTTATAATTTTTGGTTTAAAATAATTATTTTTTAAGCATTTTGTTTTAAGAAACATCATTTGTTTATTATTTGAAAACTATAATTTATGGTTTATTTTATTTTTTAAAAATTGTTTTTTATTAAACTTTTATTTTCCAAAAATACTATTTGAAAACTGTAATTTTTTTTAGCAAAGGGATATATGTAATTGAACCAAATTTTTATTGAAAACACAAACTTTAGATTATTTTATTATATGTGTTTATCATTGCATTTTACATTTTTAGATGATTTGATGTTATTTTATCATTGTTTTTATATATTAATTTTTTTATTAATTTTATCAATGTGTTTACATATAAAAGTAAACAAGTGTGTTTTTGTATCACTATGATTTTCAAAACTCATTTTTTTTTTAAAAAAAAAAAGTAAATTACAATTTCGGTTCATGTTGTTTAAGTGTTTTCACTATTTCAACCAAAAATATAATATTTTATCTATGTAGCCCCTGTGGTTTAAACTAACAGTTCAGCCTCTGTGGTTTAAACAATTAACAGTTTTGGTCCCCAATCATAGTAAGGTTTGGGGGTCAAAACTGTTAGAATAGTTAGGTTTGGGGGCCAAAACCGTTAGTTGTGTAAACCACGTGGGTTGAATTGATGGAAGATTATATTTTGTGTTGAAATAGTTATAAAACTAAAATCACAATGCCAAAACCGTAATTTACTCTAAAAAATTTAATACATAATAACAAACAAAATGACATAATGACGCGTTAAAATTTATTAAAAAACAAGAAAATATTAATTTTTTAATTTTTTATATGACAATATTATATTCGTTTTAATGATAAAAACATATTTTTATGGTATAAGTTATTTAAAAGATGATGTCTTATATAAAAGTTATGCATGTTTAAAAAAGTTAGAATACAATAAAAATTCTATAAAAGTGACAATATCTAAAATATCTTACAATAACTTTTAACTACAACTTGGTTTTGATCAATAGTTCTAAATCTAATGATCCTAAAACATTCCTACACTTTTTACATTAAAACTTGTAAACCCAAACAATGCTCATTATGGTATCCTTATATAACGTTCCAAGCACACTACGGTCTAGGGCTGGAAATTTCAGACACGAACACGTTAACACGACACGACACGGCTTTAACATGTTTCGTGTTTACCCTTAACATGTTTCGTGTCTAAAATAGGTTGACACGTTAAGACTTGTTTATTTTTCGTGTCTAAATAGGTAAAACCCGTTAAGAGCTGTTAAGATTTGTTAATACTTGTTAACATCCGTTAAGACCTATTAAGACATGTTAAGACCTGTTTAAAATTTAAAATTATAATAAAAAATATAATAAAATACGTGGTTAACCGATTAGTTTTAAAAAATTTCTAATTATCTAACCTTAGTTCGTTAACAGGTTCTTTAACGGGTTTTAACAGGTTCTTTCACGGATTTTAACAGGTTCCTTAACAGGTCATTTATAGTGTTAACTGTTTACAGGTTCCTTAACGGATCTTTTCGTGTTTATGTGTTTTTAACGGGTCGTGTTCGTGTCTAACCAATTCGTGCTCCGTGTCTTAACGTGTCGTGTCTTAACGGGTCGTGTCTGACCCGTTATGACAGCCCAGTACGGTCCTAAGACAAATTCACTATTTTGATTTTGGGTTAGTGCTATATATGGATTTATCGTGAGCATCTGACACCGCTTGTATCACACATGAGCATTACTTACGCCTAGGACTATTGTAGAATTGAACGAACATGAACCAGCCTTTATTCGTGTTCGTATGTATAAAATTAAACTTGTTCATGAACGATAGATGAACCCCTACCGAACAAAAATTCTTGTTCGTGTTCGTTCATTAATGAAATGTGCTCACGAACACAAACGAAAACATATTATTTGAACAATAAAAATCAATATTTCTAATCTCAAGTATTAGAGATTATCACATATATATATATATATATATGTATATATATATATATATTTAGACAATTAATTTATAAAGAAATAATTATTATAAAACGAAGAAAAAGTTATAATTAAAATTTAAATTAAAATCAACCAAAATTAATGTTTTAGAAGCCTTAGTTTCAAATTTACATGTTTTTACCTCGATACAAATTAAAAAAAAATACTAAATTTCTACTTAAATATTATGGCACTAAAATTAAAAAAAAATTAAGAACAAACAACACACTAAATGAATAAATATAATAATGAACATAGACAAACACATTATCGAACATTCACGAACAAAAATGAACGAACACGACCTCTGTTCATGTTTATTCATTCAACCAAACGAACAAAATTTATTGTTTGTGTTCATTCGTCCGTACCTACGACGAGCATAAACGAACTCTTCGCCTAATGGTTCACGAACTCTTCGCTGAATTGAATGTTCGGTTCATTTATGTGACATTCTTGTTCCTTATTGGGAAATAATTTCCGTAAATCAAGAATTAATAATCTAAATTAATGTGATTATTATTTAGTATGTATATACATGTGAATGAATGTATATATGTAAGGAAATTACAAGAAGGAACAAAAATCCAGAAGATATTTCGCAGAATTATGCGAAATTTCAATAACAGTGACCAAAACCAAATTCAGAGGCCAAAACTAAGTTAATATCACTTATATAACAAATCAAAGTAAAATATATCAATAACCTTACCCAATTAAAGAATCCATAGGATTTGACAAGTCAAACTACGAAAAATTGCACAATGGAAATTCGGCATATGTAGTTGGCAAATTCCTGGCAATCCGAACTTCCTAATCACATTATATACCTAACGGAACGTATTGGGAGTATAACAGTAGTGGTTGTTCAAAAATAGCAATTCCAGAAAATACGTGCGAAAAGACCGAGCAATAAATCATGAATACTTAATCCTTAAGTAATTAGTTAACCCTTTCACATGAGAACATCTATAAGCTGGTTAGGAAGACATTTTGTCTCAAAATTTCTGATGAATCTTGTTGGAGAAGTTAATTAGCTACAAAAACCATAATTTGACCTTTAAGTCAAACTTTTCATCACTCATTTCACCAAAAAATCCAACCATATAAGCTAGCTAATCCCTACTGATAAATGAGTCGAAGATCAAGCCAAACATGAAATCAACCTTCAAAAGTGGATTTTTAGTGGGTCTGTAAGCCAAAATTCAAATAAGTAAGTTCAAACCTCAATTTTTGATTTGGATAGCTTAATATAGTTTAAACAAGTGTTATGAAGCTTCGTAGGAGGGTTCAAAATCATCAGAATGTGAAAAATCATAAAAGGACAATTTGGTCCTAAAATACGATTTTTTTCAAAGTGGTCCAAATCGAAAACTTTCTTCACTAAACTCTAGATATAGGTAAAATATGAGGATCTAGAGCTTAGTGATTGAAAAAGTGTTTCAGAAATTGAGAAAATTCAAAAAACGGTTTTGGGTCTCTTGTGTTCGCCCTATCCCTTCAACAGGCGACACTCCTTAGGTCGTTCCCGTAAATTTTAACTCGCGAAAGTAGGGCGCCGAGAAATCTCGGCCACCCTCAGTCGTTCCCGAGCAAAATCAAGTCACGATTCGGAAGCCATTAGCAACTCTCGGTCAAGCCTAGATCGTTATCAAGGAACCTTTGCCATGGCCCTGCAACCCTCGGTCGCTACGAATATAAACAAGCCAATGGCCCGGCTATGGTCGAGCCACCCCTATCCTGAGCCATGACAATGAGCTATCGGCTAGCCACTGGATTAGGCCACTAAGCCACAACCACAGCACCACCGTGCCACCGTCTCCGACCATTGCCAACCACCAAACCGTTGCCGCGCCACCACCGTTGTCTGCCGAATTCCGGCCAACTCCGGCAAGATTCCGGCAAAAATGTTGCCGCCAACGGAATATTCTAGCTAGGGGTGTCGAAAATACCCGCACCCGAACCCAAATAATCTTAACAGGGTCGGGTTATTCAGGTCAAAAATGTTAGTCATGTTGTTCGGGTCAACCCGATTAACGCGAATTATCAATAGGGTCGGGTTTCAGGTATATTTTTAAACATTATTCGGGTTTCGGGTTAACCCGAACAACCCGAATAAGAATGATTATCATTTTTTATGTATATTAATTTTTAAATATATTATCTATTCAACTTTAGTCCGAAATATATAATTACGTTAACTACATATAACTATGATTATTAATCAAATTATGTATAGTTTATCACATTTTTCATTGAATTGTATGTTTGGAAATTGAATTATTTGAGAAAATTTAAAATTAAGCCAAGATAATAACAAATAAATAGCAACCCGACTGCCCGACCCGAATAACCGGTGACCCGACTAACCCGAACCCGACCAACCCTAATGTTATTCAGGTCGGGTTGCGGGTTAATAATTTTTTAGGAAAAACCCGAATAACCCGACCCAATTAACCCGAAACCCGATCGGATTGGCCCGATCAACACCCATAATTCCGGCGAATATTCTGGCTGGAAACGCTATTTTTCTTACTTTCGCGTTGTAACTCTATTTCGGTATCCAATTCGCAATCCGGTGATCCGATTCTGATATAAATCACCAATTCTAAAAGGGTTTGCGTTCCGGACTCCGTTTTGCAATCTGTTACGCAATCCGGCTACACGATATCGATCTAGAAGATGATTGGAATTCCGATTGTGACCCAGAATTCCGTTTCTAATCAATTTTTTATATAAGAACCTATTCTTGATCAATTTCTCTTTCTGGACTCAAATTTGCGATCTATTTTGTAATCCGATATCCAAATTTCAACCGAAAAGCTGATTAAGAATCCGGTTTTGATACGAAAGTTATTTTCTCGCCAAATTTTAATAAACAATATAAAAAGTACAATAATTGATACAAATCTATGATTTGACAATGCCAATTGAAATTATAATTATATCAAAAAAGATTCTGAATATACGCATTGTTCATTATCGGTATGATAACTAAATTGACCATATCTTTTACATTAAATGTCAAAATATGATTTGATTAACCAAATTAAGTACCAATAACTTAGAGTAATCTAAGTAATTGTAGAATTCAAACTCAAGAACTAAAGCCTAGTATGTTGAGCACTATTTATTGCTTTTACAACAATTTTGGTGAGTTTTGTATAACCCTTTCTTTTAAATGTTTACAAATATTGCGGTATCATTATGAAATCTTCTCTAAACACATGATATGCCTAGTAATATCTGTATGTCGGCTTTGACTGTGGATATCAAAGGATTACGGTAGGGTTTCAACGTGAATATCAGAAGTCCTCGCATATCAAACCTTATCTTGTGAACCCATGTGGGGATGAACGGGTACACAAGTTATTACTATCGTGCTTTGACATACCCATTTAATGGGAGGTTTCATTCTCCCTCAGGACGAATGCTTGTCACAATTTACAACATCAACTTAATGTAGTGAGACATTTACAATGAGGCAAAGATATGTCCTTCAGGTAGTATCACAACATATTTGTTGGATCGAGCACTCTTGTTAAGTATTCAATTGTTAGACTCTTTTCCTTAGAACAAGCTAGAACTCCCTCTCAATTCAAGAATCCAGTGTCTAACTTGTTCTCTGAGTCTTGTATTTATAATAGAAACAGAAGCAATAATACAAATAATATTGGGAGAATGAATCCATATATTTCAGGGAATGTTGGGATATAAATACCCAAGCATTAATATATAGTGGACAAGAAAGAATAAGACAAATAGCTAACAGTTACAGATACTCATATAAGAGAAAAGTACATAAAAACGGATTAAAGTAAAAAAAAACTGAAAAAAGAAACCTAAGACTAAAGCCTTCCATGGTTCTTTAGTATTTAGTCTTCAGTGGCTGTCATCCGTTTCTTGGTTCAGTCTCATCCGCGTTTGCTTCTCTGTGATTATTCTTGAGCTTATAAGTGGTTGTCTTCCCGTGTTTATTCATTTAGCCCTTGTGATTCAAGGTGGTGATCCTTGGTTGTAGTTCTTGTTCAAGTGGTTGTCTTGAGTGGTTAACCATAATAGCTGAGAATGTGGTTTAGGATTCATCAGTCCTTATTTTTCAACAATCTCCCTCTAGATCGATGAAGCTAAAACCACTTATTTCTTTTTTGTTGGGAATTTGAAGTGTAATCAACCTCTCAGGTCAAGCTAGAATTCCTGCACTTTGAAATTTCCTAAAGCATTCTCAAGGTTGTGCAACATCACCTTCCTATGATCTGCCTCAGATAGGTCTAACATGGAATACCTATTTGTGAAGGTAGCAAAGGTGTATTTGTCAATTGCCTTAGTTTGTGAAAGAGAGGCAATATGACATACATTATTTATTTGATAAAACAGACACGCCATCACAAACCTAGGATAAATTAAAAACTTGGGGCCTTTTTTATGAACCAAATGATCAAAGATGATATCGGATAACTTTACCTTTTTGTTCGTGAGAAGTGCATACATGACATATTGCATGTCATACGACATTTCTCCCCAACTAGTTGTCTTCTAAGAAAGACACTGCAGGATTGTGTGGTATAGGAAATTGTACTTAGTTTGAGAGAAGTATTTGTACAGAGTTCCATTCTTTAGATCTCCTTGGTAGTCACACTCAATAAATTCAGTGTGAAGGAGACCTACAATGAAGGTGAGGGGAGAATCAAAATCAAGAAGATTAAAAGCAAATGAAATAAGTGAGGAGGTTATGGTGATATGTTGCTTAGCAACAATAGATGTGATGCTTTCAACAGGATCATCTTTGGTCACTACAACAAAGTTTGCCCATAATTGATTCAGGGTAGTGACCGAGATGGTAGGATTAATGGTAAAGATGGTTTGAACAAATGAAGTTGACAAAAGATCAATCGTCTCATCATAAATAGGGTACTCAGATGATTTGGGAACGCCAGATATATATATAGGGGAAAAAGATTGATGGTCAACGAAAGTTAAGTGGTAAAAATAATCACAACTACAAAGGGTTATAACCGCTTATGGTTATTGATGTAAATACAAGCACATATGAGTATAACCATAGTTGGTTATACCCATTGATGTAAATATAATCATGGATGATTGTATCCACAGACATAAACATAATCACAGTTGATTATATCAACGGACAGAAATGTAACAACGGATAGATGGCAACCATATATAGTTATAAGTAGTGGAATATAACAACTGGTTAATATATTCACAGTGGCCTATCTGGGTTAGGTCAATCTGTGGATTAACCTTTGATTTATTAATATAAAAAGTAAGATTAAAGGTAATACTCAAAATTTAAAAATTAAACATGTTATTTTGATTCAGAGGATGCAGTTCAACTCATGTTTCATCATGCCTAATTTAGTAACAAATTTGGCAAAGTGGTCGAATCTAATGGTTTTGTAAAAATATCTACAACTTGATCATCGTTTTGGAACAATTAGCACCTTTTCATAATAGTTTCTTATAAAATGATGCCTTATTTCTATATGTATGGTTTTAAAGTCATAGATAGGATTTTTTATGATGTTTTTGGCAGCTTCACTTTCTATGAATAGTGGAGTTTTCATTTCAGTTTTTCCAAAGTCCAATAACTGACACAGAAGTCGTAGAACTTGTGCAGTGCAATGAGCTGGAGCAATATACTCAGATTCAGGAGTTGAGTTTGAGACAGAAGTTTGTTTCTTGCTCTGCTAAGACACCAAGCAATTTTCAAAGAATTGGCTTCCTCCTGAAGTTGATTTTAAGAGAGAATCCCGCATAATCACTATAAGAAATAAATACAAGCTTACATGGTTGGTTAGAGGGATACCAGATGCCAAGTGCGGAAGTACCTTCTAGGTGTCTGAATATCCTCTTCACAAAAGATAAATGAGATTGTTTTAGTGAAGATTGTTATCTTGCACAAAAGCATTTGCATACATGATGAAGGTCTTGATATAGTCAAATACATCAGTGATCCAATCATGCATCTATAGAGTGTTTGATCTACAGTATCACCATTTTCATCTGGTGTTATTCCAGGGGTTGTTGCCATAGTATGGGTAGAGATTACTTTGCAATCAATCATTTCAAATTTATTCAAAAGATATTTTATGTACTTTGATTGACGAATGAAAATACCATTTGGTGTTTTTTGAATTCGAATACATAAAAATGTTTTTAATTCACTTATGGCACTCATTTCAAATTTTTAATACATGAGATTTGAAAATTATTCACATAGGGAAGAATTGGTTGTTCCAAATATAATGTCATCAACATATATTTGGACTAGCAGAGGATCTTTTCCGGTCATTTTTAGTAAACAATGTTTTGTCTATAGTTCCCCTGATAATATTATTTGAAAGGGCCCTTGGAGTTTGTTTTAATCCATAAAATGCTCTGTCTAGTCTATAAACCCAACCAGATGATGAAAATCATCAAAACCTGGTGGTTGACAGACATAGACTTTCTCTTTTATTGTCACATATAGGAAGGCACTTTTGATATCCATTTGAAACACTTTTATTTTATGAGAGATTGCAAAAGCAAGAAAGAGTCTAAAAGCTTTTAGTCTAGCTACAAGAGCAAAGGTTTCGTTATAGTCTATGCCTTCCTCTTGGCAGTAACCTTGAACTACCAATCTGGCTTTGTTATTTACTACAATGCCTTTGTTATCTATTTTATTTCTGAACACCCATCTAGAAACTACAAGATATTTTTCCTTAGGCAGGGGACATAGTGTCCAAACATATTGTCTTTTGAACTAAATCAGTTCCTCTTGCATAGCTTCATCCCAATTACTATCTTTTATAGCGTCTTGGTATTTAAATGGCTCTATTTGAGACAAGAAAACTGCATGAAGACAGAACTTTGCAATTTGGCTTTAGGTTTGAACACCTTTGTTCAAATCACCTGATATTTGTTCAAGAGGGTGATTTTTGTCATAGGAAATGATCTCTAGACAATTGATTGTGGAAGCAACATCAGAGGATGATGAATTCTCAGTTGGAGAAAGAGGTTCATCAGGTGGTGGAGGAGTGGGTTCCCGTATAGGTGCTCAACAATTGGAGTTAAAGAGGTTGAAACTTGCTCAATATGAATTAGAAAGTTTCTCATATGTGATGTTATTTGAAATGGTGAAGGAGAACCTGAGAAATTTTCGATGACAAGTCTTCTGAATTTTGGCAAGATTCAGAAGAGGTTGGTAAGGCTGAGGCATAAGGAAAATAGGTAAGATTTTCAAGATCAAACAAATATTCGGGTGTAGCAGGAAAAGAAGAGCATGAGAATTCATTGAATTTTACATCAATGGTCTCTTCAAAAAGCTTTGTTCTAAGATTGAAGGACCTGTAGGCTTTTGAAGTTTGAGAATATCCCTCAAAGTATCCTGATTCCACTTTTGCAGAAAACTTGGATAATGAATCCTTTGTGTTAAGTATGAAGTAGGGACATCCAAACACTCCAAACAAAGAGATGAGAGACTTTATTTTATGAAAAACTTCATAGGCGGTCTTGTTATGTCTTTTCATAATATGAACTCTGTTCAAGACATAACAGAAAGATAAGGTTAGTCCTGAGTTAGCTAACATTGTTCTAACTTCTTCAATAAGTGTCCTATTTTTCCTCTCAACTACTCCATTTTGAGCAGGAGTCCTAGGAACACTATATTGTCTTAGAATTCTCTTAGAGGTACAAAATTCATCAAGAACTTGAATCTTGAATTAGGTCCCATTGTCATTCCTTATTATTTTGGGTGGAAGATCAATTTTTCTTTCAATCTTAGTGACCATGGCTTTTATTTTATCAGCAGTCTCATCCTTGTTGAATAGAAAGAATGTCCAACAATATCTTGAGTAATCACCCATAACAACCAAGCAGTACTTCTTTCTAGCTAAGCTAGCAACCTTCACTGGACCAAACGGGTCCATGTGAAGCATATGAAGACATGTTGTTTTTTATTTCTCAATAGACTTATGTGTTGATTTATGTTGCTTCCCTTTTATGCAAGAATCACATTGATCTGCAATGTGAAATTCTTTGAAAGGTAATCCTCTTTCAAGTGACAAAGTGGAAAGCTTATGAAGAGATTGATGATTTAAATGGCTGAATCTTTTATGCCATAAGGCAGTTTCAAAAGAAGAAGCCTTAGCAATGTAGCAAGTGGGAGTTGAGGACTGAGAATCAGTTAACATGATGACAACATAGACATTTCCACCTCTATTGGTAGTCAAGAGAGTGTGTTGGTCAATTAAGGCCTCTATTTTAGAGTTTATTTTAGGCGAAAGGATTTTGTAGCTGTCTTTTATTTTATTTTCTTTTAAGGAGTTTTTCTCAGATACCTCTAAATTTGTATCAGGGGGTATACAAACTTTTGAAGTATACTAGATGAATACACCTTACGTGGTGAGTTTATTATTTCACGGATAATATCAGGAAGAAATGTGGGAGAAAAGGGTTCAAATTCAGTATATTCCTCCTATTATCAATTGGAGTATAATCAGTGGGAGAGGTGTGATTATATCCAATTCCAAACTTAGCTTTAGAATCAACTGAAATCCTTTGCAGGTTTCCATCCACTTTTCACAGCTAACTTTAGTTTTAGAAAGTTCAGACTTGCATGTTGTATATTTCTTTTACATCAAGTCAAATCAAGCTTGCAAATCTGATTTCTCAGACTTCAAAAATGAAATCGATTTATTTTTATCCTTTATTAATTTTTCAACCTCTGAGCTTTTATTGGTTAGAAGATGTTCAAATTCTAATTTATGCTCTTGTAGTAATACATGTGCCTTCTTTATGTTGGCAAGTGCCTCAATACAAGCTTCAGAACATAACTTCTCAATAAGAGCAGGAGATACTTGAGAAACATGGGAGGAGGTTTCAGCAGCAGATGGAGTAGGAGAGTTTAAAGGTTCATCAATGACCAGGAGAGCATAGTTTATGGGTTCATTGACTATGGGAGCAGAGCCTTCCGTATCAAGCAAAGTACTTCAATCCACATATTCTTGTGAGAATAAACCAGGCTTACTTGGTAGTGAGTTTTGGATACTTGGGCCTGAAGCTTTTGCTTGAGAAGGAGAAGGAGCCATAACTTGAAAAGTGGGTTTGGTAGGCATTAGTTGGTAAAAACTGCCGTTTGCAGATTGTACATATTGTCCAGTCAGTTGAGAAGGGGTCTAGACAATATGAGTAGTATCCGGATTAGGGTTGTGCTTAAGGAAGTAGGAAGAAGAAGAGTTTGAAAAAGGTGAAGAAGGATAAGTCACATACGAAGATATGTGACTGTTGGGAGCAAGTTTGCATTCCCGAGAAAAGTGTCCAAAGCCATGGCTTCTATAGCATTCGAATTTTGCTTTATTTAGACCAACCTTGTTCTTACCATGGATTCCTGGGACTTTAATCCCAATTCTTTTTTATAGAACTTGATAGTTCTAATGCGGAGAAAGACAAGCTGGTTAAGAAATGAGAGTGGTGAAATCAATGTACTCATCATAACATTGATCAGATGTCTCAGAGCTATGAGAGTGACTAAGAATAGCAGTGTTCCCTTGAACATACTCATCAGTTGATTTCCCAGACTTGATAAGTTTTCTTTTCTGGCCAACCTCTTTCTCAAAAGTGAGCAACATACTATGGAGTTGGGTAAGTGAGAGATTGCCAAATTCTAGAGATGATCTCATGATAATGGAGTGGGTTTCCTATTTGTCTGGTATAGATCTTAGGAAATGGTTAAGGATAGAAATGGTAGGGCATTCTTGTCCAGCAAGTTTAAGTTCACTTAGGAGAGATGTGAATCTTTCAAACTGCTGAGTCAATGACTCACCGTTCAGTAAGGAGAAGGTTTCATGCAGTTGTGATAATATCTCCCTGGAATTAGCAACAACCTCAGTTGTTCCACAAAATTGCTCTTTTAGAGCATCACATTGATCCTTAGAGGATTCATGGTTCAAGAGAGTTGAATAGATCTCATTTGGTAGGGCCATGGCTAGCATAACATGAGCTTTTCCATCAAGCTCAAGTTTCTAATAATCTTCCTCGGTGTAATTATGAGGATCATTATGCACCAAATTGCCAGTTTCAGGGTCAAGGACCATTGGTTTATGAGGTCCTATCATTACCGACCTCCAACATCCAATATGATTGTTGGAAAAAAAATGGATCATCCTCCTTTACCAAATATTATACTTGTGACGAACCAGTATAGGAGGTTTAGTGGCTGATCTAGTGTTATGTGGGTCTAAGTTGAACTTTTCTGCTATTGTTTAGTATTTAACAACTAGAGAAAATTAATGAAGATGATGTCTCAAGGTAGTTCAACAAAATGATTCTGAATAATGGATGTTAGTAAAAACCCAACACTTTTAACAGATCAAAAACTTAAGCAAACAAAGAGATGAACAAAGGTTTTGAAAGAAGAGTATGCACAGTTGAATATCAATGTGAGCTTTGATTTTAAGACCGGATGATTAATTCACAATCTGAAGAACAAGGCCCTGATACCAATTGTTGGATAGAACTTTGTTGTTAAGTATTCAATTGTTAGACTCGTTTGCTAACAACAAGCTAGAACTCCCTCTCAAGTCAAGAATATGGTGTCTAACTTGTTCTCTATGTCTTGTATTTATAATAGAAATAGAAGCAATAATAGGATTAATATTGGGAGAATGAATCCATATATTTCAAGGAATGTTGGGATATAAATACCCAAGCATTAATACATAGTAGACAAGAAAGAATAAGACAAACAACTGAATTACAGACACTGGTATAAGACAAAAGTACATAACCACGTATTAAAGTCAACAACAACTACAAGAGAGAAACCTAAGACTAAAGCATTCCATGGTTTTGCAGTCTTTAGTCTTCAGTGGTTGTCATCCGTGTCTTGGTTTAGTGTCACATTCAAGTTTGCTTCTCCACGGTTATTCTTGAGCTTATCATTGGTTGTCTTATAGTGTTTATTCATTCAGTGCTTGTGATCCATGGTTGTGTTCCTTGTCTTGTAGTTCTTGTTCCAGTGATTGTCTAAATTGGTTAGATCAATCAGTGGTTGACCATAACAGCTGATAATGTGGTTTAGGATTCATCAGTCCTTATTTTCCAACAATATCCCTCAAGACTGATGAAGCCAAAACCACTTATTTTTTTGTTGGGAATTTCATTTGTAATTGACCTCTCAGGTGAAGTAGGAATTCCCAAACTTTGAAATTTCCTAAAGCATTCTCAAGGTTGTTCTAGTTTTGATTTAAGTTGTATACTATAACTTGGATTATGTAACATTGGTTGTGAATCAATGCATATTACTCTTTAGTTAAGTACGTGTGTTTTGATACCGATACAAGTAAAGTTACACTCCCTCTCTGAGACATCACCATTATTCTTCCACAAACTTCAAAAAATTAATAGTGAGATTATCAGGTGACGAGAGGTGGGTACAACCATACTTACGCCTATGTGTATCGCACAACACCGCCACCACGACTATGAGCATGACCAACACAACCATTGCCACTACAACTAAGATGGCGACTACAACTACAATACGACCACCACCCCCACTACCACTAATACGATCACGACCATTAACACTACCACTATCATAACTGACACTACTAATAACTGCCACTTCTACAACTATTGCTACCACCACCACAACCATCATGACCATGATCACAACCGCCGCCACCATCACGACCTAATAAATATTATAATTTATCATCTTCTTTGTTTTCAGTATAATTTTACCAGGTATATGTGTTTGTTCATTTTCACCTTCTTTGTTGGCTCCACTTTGTGAATTGATGTTAACATACACTAATTATCCATAAATATATTCTATTTGTAGGCATGAAAAGGGAGCCATTGATATAATTGTTGATACAATTTCTAAAATCATATCCAACCGTCGAGTTAATGATTATATTGATGATGAAGACTTAGTTGGGATGAATGTTCGCATGGAAGGATTAGAAAAGCAACTACATATTGGGTCAGATGATGTTCTCATGGTTGGAATATGTGGGATTGGGGGTAGTGGTAAAACCACTCTTGCATCTTCTATTTGTATGAAAATACGTGATAAATTTCAAGGCTATTGCTTTGTTGACAATGTTCGAGAGTATTCCAAAACACAAGGTTTGAAAAATCTGCAAGAAAAAATGTTATCACGTCTTTTAAAATTAGATATTAATTTACAGGATTCAAAAGAAGGAAAGGTAATGATAAAAAGTAGATTGCAACATAGAAGTGTCTTAATAATTCTAGATGATGTTGATCACATTGACCAACTAGATGCTTTAGCTGGATCACATCGTTGGTTTGGCAGTGGAACTCGAGTCATAATCACAACAAGAGATGAACAATTGCTAAGAAGCCACAAGGTAGACAAAGTCTGTGATGTCGAATTATTATCAAGAGAAGAGGCTACTGAACTTCTTAATAAAAGAGCATATAATGAAAAAAAGTGTGTAAAAGATTATGAGAAACTTTCATCAAGTGTGGCTTCTTATGCTGCTGGACTCCCATTAGCACTCAAAATTTTAGGTTCTTCGCTTTACGATAATGACGAAAATGAGTGGAGGAGTGCCTTGGATAGACTAAAAGAAAATCCAGAAATGGAAATTATAGAAAAGCTCAAAATTAGTTATGATGGGCTTAAAACTTTAGAGAAACAGTTATTCTTGGATATCGCATGCTTCTTTAGGTGGAAAGGAAAAGATGAAGCAATGGACATATTTGAAGCATGTGGTTATCACCCAATTATAGGCATAAAAACATTAGAGCAAAAATCTCTCATAACTACTGTTAATGGTATGTTTGATATGCATGATCTCATTCAAGAAATGGCACATCACATTGTTAAAGGAGATGGGGATAATCGTAGCAATCCTGAAAAACATAGTAGAGTTTGGGAAATTGAAAACATCAATAATCTTGCAGAGCCAACAACGGTACTTTTTAAGATATCTAACTTTTCAATCTATACATTATATGTGTCTTTAGTGATATACACATTGTTTTTTTAACTTTACAGGAAAATGATGATATTGAAGCCATGTGGGCTTATACTGGTGTCGATGCATCACACTTCTATAAGATGATATCAAACAGGAAGAAACTACGGTGGATTAGAGTGCATCAACTTTTTGACACTCCTGATGAAGGCCCTAATTTTCTTTCAAATGAGTTAAGGTATATTGATTGGGATTATTATCCTAGAAGTCCATTTCCAGACACTTTCCGGCCAAATAAACTTGTTGTTCTGAAATTGGGTTACAGCTTGCAAGAAGAACTTTGGAAGGGTTACAAGGTAATTTTTTGCATGGCAAAATGGGCGGGTTTGGTTGGGTAACGGGTAAGAACGTGTGCATGTCAAGATGGATAACAGTGCAATTTAGTTGATCATTTTATTACCTTATAAAATGGCACTTTTGTAGTCGTATTCATACAATTTATTTGACTTTTTGTACGAATGAATCAACCAACTAATATACGCTTTTATACATCAATTAGGTTCTACCACATTTGAGAGTGCTTGAGCTCGAGTGCATGCCGAATCTAATCCACATGCCAAATTTTGATGGACTCTTATGTCTTCAAAAGTTAAAACTCTTAAAATGCGACAAGATGGAAAAAATTGACCCATCACTTGGAAATCTTACACGTCTGGAAAATTTAACTTTGGAATGTTGTAAAAACCTTCAAATAATTCCAAATATAAGCAAGATGGGAAAACTGGAGTCTCTTGAAATAAATAAATGCCACAAAAATCTAAAGTTCCCAGAGATCAAGTCAGACATGAAAAGATTGGTAAGGTTGTATTTGAATGGTGTGTGCATAGAAGATATGCTATCATCAATTGGAGAACGATGTGCCAACATTAAGACACTACACTTGGTTAATTGTAATTACACAAAGTTCAACGAAGCCAAATTCGATAGATTAAAACGCTTGGAAGATTTCATATCGACAAATTCACATGCAACTGAAACAGACCATCAGCCTTCCATTTGGTTGCAACCGGCGTTCCCACATTTGAAAATTAGCTTACAAAAGTTGGTCTTGAATGATTTCTATTGGCAAGATGAAGAAATCTCAAATGACATTGGTCAATTAGCCAACTTACTAAGGTTGAAGCTTTGTTTTAATAGATTTACACGAATACATTTCAGCCTCTCACAACTTACCCGACTCAAGCACCTTGACCTGTCACATTGCACACTGCTTGTCGAGGTTCCCGAGCTCCCAACAAGATTAGCTTTTTTCAGAGCAGACGACTGCGAGAAACTAACATCCATGGGAGATTCTTACAAAAAATGTAAATGGCTATGCCAAGTCTCACTTATCCAAGGGGGTATTATAAATGATGGTGGTAGTTTGCTAGAATCCATGCTTCAGGTATGCATGTATGACTTTTTCAATGTCAATTATTTAGTTTTTTTTATATACATGAATAACTTTAATTACTTAACTAGGGAAATGCTATTGAAAATAAAAATATGGTCCTGCAACTTCAAGGCTTTAAGAATACAAAGGAGATTGCTCTTTTTAATGGGGATGGATGTAGATTGAAACTTTCACAGAATTGGCGTAATGATTTTTCTGGATTCTTAATGTGCTCTCTTTCTCATTTTGGTATTGAGTCTGTGAGTATGAAGAAGCATGTGATGGAGAGTGATATGCAATATGAAGATAACAAGGATTGCGAGGAGAGTAATGAAAGATTAACTGTTTGGTACGTTTCATTCGCCTCATTAAGACACAATACTCCTACATGGTGGAAATCAATAAACAATGCATATTCAATTTCCTTTAAACCCAAGATGATTCTAGATCATAAATGTTATGGGTTTGGAGTTAGAATGGTTGCCAGGAAAAGTGGAACCGGTCCAACGGAAACATTAACCGCGCAAGAAGAATCTGAATTTTCCCATTATACGCCTAAGATCCGTATTTTAGAGGATTCAGAGTCTGAGTCAAAAATTAAGATGTATATTTAGCGGGAAATTACATGTTATGTTTTTCTGTTTGTTTGATTGTAGAGAAACTTATGCGATTGAGATGATATGATTTTTGTTTGTTTGACTGTAGAGAAACTTGTGTAATTCTGTAATATAATACAACAAATCAACGAAGTAAATATTTTATACTACATTAAAATATATATTCTAAGAAAAAAAAAGTAATTTTATTCAAATTTAAAAGTTTACCTTAAATTATGGAAAAAAAGTAATTTCATTCAAATTTTGTGTTTCCGAGTTTCATTTAACGAGGGAAGGATAACACATTTTGTGTTTCCGAGTTTCATTTAAAGAGAGAAAGGAAGGGAAGTGGAAGGAAACCTAGGCTAAATTTCATTGTTTTTCTTTCCTTCCGATTTGGAAGGAAATGGAAGGAAAGAAAACCATTCTTTTCCTTTCCTTTCCTTTCCTCTCATTTTTTTTCTTTCTGTTCCCTCCTTTAATAAACTCGGGAACACAGCGTTAATGTTTTTTTGAACATTTGACCCCTTTAGCCTTTTAAATTTAATTTTTTAGCTTAACAGTCATTAATTTTTAGTTAAGTATTAAAATTAGATTAAAATAGATAGTTTGATGAGCCATAACACATAAACACACATAAACACACATGACACATACATGGATTTATTATGTAAAAGTTTGAATTTAAAGAGAAAATCTTTAAATCCTATGTGGGCATTTAATTTGAAATCTTGAAAATAAACATGAGTTGAATAAAAAATCAATTTTAATGTGATTTAATATGAACCACTAATTTAAGATCGAGTTTTCACATAATATAACACACACAAATATAGTAAGGTTCCATTGTTAAACCACATCTATTATGGTAACTCAAATAATTTCGACAAAATCAACCCAAATCTTTGTTTTTTTCATAACCATTATTATACATGTACAAGACTATGTTCTTTATTTGTATGTGCTAATTGACAGTCGTTTAGGATTTACAAGTGTAAATTTACATCACACGTCCAACATTTATTTAACGTGATGACATCATGTAAAAAATTCACACCCTTACCTCAAAGTAATATAAATCGTCGTTGTCGTCGTCGCCGTCATTGTCCGGGAAAAAAAAACAAAACCATATTTTAGCAAATTATATTATAATAAATAAAAGAATACAAACAAGAGGAATATTATAAGCAAAGAAAAGAACAACGAAAAAAAATGGCCAAAATTCAAAATGGACTACCGAAAGTGTGGGCTATAAAGTTGTTGGATCGGGTTGTTTAACCTAAACAACACTTCACAAGTATTTCTCACTTACAATCTAATAGATGCGGAATATCTATTAGAAGGATCTCACAAAACACTCAGAGGTGATCAAATAACAATGAGAACACAAGAAATAAATTGAAGCTCTAAGATATATTTCTCTCAAAGTATTACACCCTGCCAGCACACTTAGTCGGTTTACAATGAGAGGTTATATAGCCAAGGCTACAACCGTATACACGTAGGAATACAAGTTGGGTATACTAGACAATACATAAAGTAAAGCTTATTCTAGTATGTTGAGTGTCTTAACAGGCTAAGACACTCATTTACAATTATTACAAATATAGACATTGACTTTACAAAGACTAGCTAAATACAAAAGACATTTAATGTTGTTGATCTTCAAGACTTCAGATAATCTTGCATTTAATGTTGAGGAAGGGAAATAAGGTGCTGTCTGACTTTCGGTATGTTCTTTTTGTATTTAGTCAGACCAGCATGTCTTGTGTCAGTCCCTTTTGTACTAAGAAAGTAAATCAGCTACAGTCTTTGTCAGAGGATAAACCTCAGAAGTCCTTGTCTTTATCTCTGGTGCAAAGGAGAATCTTCGGAAGCTTTAAGTCTTCGGAAGCTCTGAAGGTCTGAATCTTCTAAGTGCTGAGCTTTCCGAAGCAATTGTTTTGTACAACCTTCGGCAGGAGTAAGTTATCCTTCGGAAGCAGTGTTGCTTCCGAAGAGTAACTTCTTCCTTCCGAATGCTGTTAGTCCTTGTAGCACCAATACTTAGACAAAATAAGAAGTTTGGTGAGCATCAGCCTTTATTAGTCTTTACAGTCTCCCCCTAGGCTGATGCTACCAAAACTTCCTATGGAATTCTCCTTACAACCTTTTCTCCCCTCATGACCTGAGCCCTTGCCTTTACCCATCTGAGTGCTTGTCTCCCTTCTGAACCATTATCTGGATTATCAAGAGGGAGGTTCTCTAAATCAAAAACAAAGGGTGCAGCCAGCACAAACAGTTGTACCAAGTTTACAACCTTTATTCCTCCATTGAGCAGAGAGAGAGTAAACTCTTTGTGAAGTCTATTGTAGCTCCACTTCACAATAGGAATGTAGGTATGGTGATGTGTTAGATCATATAGATCTTCTGGATGTTCATAGAGTCTGGCTGCAGGTTTGGCTTTTGGTCCTGGGGGAGGTGAGTCTGACTCAAAATCAGAGGAGATGGCAGATGTTCTCTTTTTCCTTCTGGCAATGCTCTTTTTTCTTGTGAATCTTGGTCTATCTTGAGCAGTGGCCTGATTCCTCTGATCTTTAGCCTGCTGATCTTCCATATTTGAGCCCACTGCTGCACCTGTGGTTGCAGTGGGCTGTGTATCAGCATCCTTAGCTATTGAGGTTTCTGTTCTCCTCTCATCAGCTTGTGTTTGTCTCTCAGGATCAGGGTTTAGTGATGGTTGTTTCCTTGTAGTCTTTTTGCCTTTATTGATCTTGATCACTGAAGAGATTGGCATGTTGTTCATAGAGGGACTTGATGGAGGAGATATTTGTTCTTCTTTAGGGTTTAGGGGGAACATGTTGGGGAACATTGCCTTTGTTACTTCCCCACACATGACTTCTTCTCCCTCGATGATCCCTGTACCAGAGAGGGGAAACTCTATTCTTACTCCTCCCCCTAAACCTAAGCCTAAGTTTAGGCTTGCCCTTTGAGCATGTATCTGCTCAATTGAAGGTAACTCACCTCTGGCTACTTTAGCCTTTATATCTCGGATGTGCATATCCATGGTAGAGTTCTTCATTGGGCCTAGCTGCCGAGCATGGAAGCCATATTCCAGGAGAAAGGCCTTGGACTTGTCTCTGTAGGCCTTTTCCTTTTGCTTCTTGGTAAGGACAATCTTGGCCTTGGATGCAGCAGCAGCCTGTTCTTGCTGATGTACCATGTCCAGCTCGGCAGCCATTCTAGGTACCGACCAGCTAAGTACTTCATCAATATCATACCCCTTTTCCTGAAGAAGGGCAGATAATCTGATGAGTTCATCATCCATTGAAGTGTCTGGTCGGCCCTTCACTTTCTTTGGTCTTCTCTCCTCCTGTTCTGCTTCCTCCTCTGGGGTTAATTTCCTTTTTCCTTTATCGTCAGCATTTAATTTTGCCCCAGAGGAAATGTCTCCTGTTGCCTCACTAGCTGGTTCATTGGCACATAGCTCCTCTGAGGAGGAATCATCAAGAATGACTGGGCCTTCGGAAGCAGCTGCAGCTTCGGAGTTAACCTTAGCATTCACTGCCCCCTCCGGTTGACCAACCATCTTGGTTGATTCCTTATTAGTTTCCACAGAGAGCTCAGGAGAGGAGGAGAGGTCTTCAGTAGCCTTTATCCCAGTAGGAGGGACACAGGTTCCATGGAGATTGAAGGTTGTTCTTGAATAGTTTCTTCCATGGAAACCTGGGCTGCAGTCTCAGAAAGAGACTGTTGAGTCTCAGTTGGAGACTTAGTCCCAGAAGGGGACAGGTGAGTCCCATCAGGGGACTGAGTCTCCAAAGAGACATTTGTTGTGTTGGGCTCTTGCTCTGTCTCTTTGGCAGCCTCTGTTGCCTAAGAAGAAGAGGAAGAGGAAGTGGAGGAAACGTGGAAGTAAGTGCCCAAGAAGTCATCCCATTCAGTAGTCAAAGTGACTATGGATGGGTTGACATCCTGTGCAGCTTCCTCTTCTCTTACTTGTGATCCTGACCCTGCAGAAGGTGTATTCTCCCCCTTTTTGGTAGCATCAGGGGAGATGAAGGTGGTTGTAGCAGGATCAGGATGAAAGGGTTGAAGAAGTACAGGGGGACGCCTCCTGAGGTCCAGAATGGTAGCATCTTTAGTCTGGACCTCAAGCCGCAGGGTAGCCACCTCAGCTTCCAGATGAGCTACCCTGGCTTGGAGGGATGTGATGGTAGCCGTCAATTCCTGTGTTTTGGTGCCCTCATCTACCTGAGTAGAATCATGGGGCGATGGAGTCCTGAGCCTAGCTCCTGCACCTCCACCACCAGATGTGGTTTCCTCGCACCCTGGATTCCCCTCATTGAGAAGAGCTTCAAAGAAGTCCTCCCCAGTGTGGGTTGCCGCAGGTGAGGTCCTAGTGCCTGTACCACTGTCCTGTAAACCTTGATTAAGATCAACAGTAGTGGTAGCCTCACCTGCATTGACCCCTTCAGAACTACGGGGGCCAACCTCAGACAAAATAGGCTCTGGGTCAGGGAACCTAGCCTGTAACTGTGTCACCACTCTCATTAGTGTTTGGGTAGTTGGAGATAGTGGTTCTTCCACAGCTATAGCAGATGTTCCTTGAGCCTGGGTAAAAGGATGGGTGGGGGCATTTCTGGATGGTAAGAGCCTAGAGACTTGGGAGACAGTCTTAATGTGTTGCAAAACACATCTGTTTTTCTATTTGTTTTTAATTGTTTTTGTACAGTTTTATTTAACTTTAGAGTCGATTGATGCTGGTTCTTCACATTTCTACAAATTTATGCTCGCAGGTAATAAACATATCAATTTTTAGCAAAACATCAAGAAAACGAGCTCCCGGTTGGACGAAGACGGATCTGAGAATAAAGAAAGAAGAATTTGGATTTCTAACCCTTCGCGTATCGCGAAGGCTATCTGAAACCCTGTCGCGTAACGCGACAGGTGGAAATTACAAAACTGCCCCTTTTAATGATTGCGGGTTGACCCGACTAATTTGTCGGGTAACGAGACCCATCGCGTAGCGCGAAGGGTTTGGGTGTAGCCGTCGCGGTACGCGACGCGAGGTAAAATTCAGAAAATCGAGTTTGATCAATTAAAAAAGGCTGAAAAGGTATTTTTAGGGCATCTTCGAATAGGAGAGACGGCAGGGGCGACCAAGGGGCGATTTGGAGATTTAGGAGGCTAAGGATTGAGGAATTAAGGCTTAGGATCGAAGACATCGGGTGTTCTTCATTCGGTTACCTGGTTTCTTTGTTCTCTTTTGAATCCTATGGTTTTCATTTACACTAAACAGATTATGGATTGTTTTCACATGATGTTTATTGGCTAAACTCTTAGAACTATCTAGGTTAGATGATTATACATGATTGACTTGGTTTATTTTGGTTTTGGAACATTATGATGTGATGGATTTATGATTTAAAGACTTGGTTTGGAATATTGGATGTGTATGCGTGTCTTTGATTGTTAAATGATTGATATTATGTTCCTCATGTGTCTTGGCGATTGTCTGTCGCAAAATAGGTGCATGCTAGAATCAATTACTGTGTGTTTTTGATTAAAGGATGAGTTGCTTTGGCCGAGTGATTCATAGGAGTGTTTTATTATGATTTAGACGATCAAGATGTGCAACTAACTTTAATAGCCGTGAGGTGAGAAGTTGTCGATAAGTCTTGGTTGTTAGCTTGGTAGGTTAGAGACTTCGTGAGAAGATCAGTCTAATTTGTCTATCAAACCTTGTTTATTGAGTCCACTAGGAAAACCCAAGTTATCCCTAGCATTTAAGTGAACTGTGACTTTCGCGCTGTGAGGTAGATTGTTTAACAGTTATTTCTTAGGTGTTTTGAGATTATCGTACTGTGAGGTAGATAACCTAGCGGATACTTCATAAGTAGTTGGATGACCTGTGAAGGGAATCCATTTAACCGGTGGTTTAACGGCTTTTAGGACCCTTAATTGACTATCCTTGAGAAGGGTCGAGGGTGCTCTAGGTTTCCTTTGAGTTTAGTACTTAAAGATCCCGGTATCACATTAGTTCCATCGCCGATAGAACCTTGTCAAGCATGTATATGATTCAAGCCTAGGTAGTGTTTTCCTTCTCTTGATTTAGTCTTTGTTTCGTTGATTGCTAGTCTTTAGTCTTGTTTTATTTAAGTTATTCTTAGTTTTGGTAGTAAAACCCCCCTTTTCCTCATTAATATTTTGTTTAAGTAAATTTTGTATAAATAAGTCTTTGAGTCTAGTTAGTACAGTCTGTAGAAGTCTGTGGGTTCGATATCCGGACTTACTTTTGTCTTGCTACATACGATAGGTACACTTGCCTGTCGGTAGCTTAGGTTTTAGAGAGTCTAGATTTATTACTTTGTGTCTAGTTTTAGAGTCGGTTTTTAGTTAGTTTATTTGCTAAGCTCCGTCGACATCAAGTTTTTGGCGCCGTTGCCGGGGACTTCTTAGTCGATTGTGCTTACTAGTTCATTTTCTTATCTGTGCATATTTGTGTTTTGGTTTATTTTTAGTTCTATTTTATTTTATTTTATTTATTTATTTTTGATTGATTTTTGTTTATTTGCAGGTTTGGTAGTGTATGCCACACCTACGCTCACACGGACCGCCACCTGAGCTTTCTTTGCCATCAAGGAGCGATTCGCGGGACTTCTATGAAGGTTCTACGAGCGAGTGATGGATATGGAGGCGGACACGTCAGTTCCCATCATTCTTGGGCACCCATTTTTGCGCACCGCTAAGGCGATTATAGATGTGTAAGAGGGTAAACTCACTTTTAGAGTGGGTGATGAGAGTGTTTGTTTGAAGATAGCAAAATCTATGAGCGCGGGTGGTGAGTTAGTCCATCAAGTTGATGATGTGAATCTGGTGAGTGATGAGGTAAGTGTGAATGAAGTTGTGGGAGGAGGACCATGGGATGTTGGTGATCATGGTCATGATCGAATTGCAAGGGAGGAGGTTTCCCTTGATTCTCCCAGTTGAGATGAGTTTGAGTAAACTTTTGGGTTGAACTCCCAAGTGTAGAGTTTGTAGAATTTTTAGTTTCTGAGTTTCTTTGGTGTGTTTTTCGTTTTTTTTTCTCGTTCTTCGTTTTCGTTTTTGTGTGTTTTGATTTGTTTTGCAGCTTTTTGATCGATTTGATGCCATAAAGATGAATTGGATCCACCAGGAATGTTTTTCTATGCCTTATAATGGTTTTAGGATGATTTGGTGTTTTAGGGGTGAAAATTTTGGCTAAGGCATGGAAAATCCGGAAACTTTCTGGAAAAATGACCCCGTCGCGTCACACGACACCCACAGGGCCATTTGTCGCGCTACACTAGAGATTTCGGTCAACGCGCGGTTCAAACATGCGTCGCGTATCGCGACGGCCATTCGAAAATCTGTCGCGGTACGCGACGGGCCTCTGAGTGTTTAAAAATGTTTAAAAACCCTAGTTTTCAAATTTTTACCCCCAATTTACCTATCATACACCGCATTCACCACCATAGGAGGTTCTCTAAATTCATTTTTGTTGCATTGAATTGATGTTTTTCAAAGTTTTAGTTAGTTCTTAATTTTCTTCGTTGATTTGTGTTTTTCTTTGTTTACTTTACTTAAATGGTAGGATTGATTTGTGGTTGGGCTTAATCATGGATATCATTATTTTTCTTTGGACGTGTTGATGCTTGTTTGATCTTTCTCTTTGTGTAGATCTTATGTTATTGTTTATAGCCCGCGGAGCAGAATTGTAGATTGTGGAGCTACGTGGAAAGATTGGCACTCAACAGTCTTCTCTTCAACCAGCTAAGTCATTTTCAGTTTATAGTTTTAAATTTTGTTTTAGTTTTTCTTTTGGGTTTCCTTTTTCTCTACATTGGGGATAATGTAAAGTTTAAGTGTGGGGATGAGAAACTTAGTTTAGTTATGTTTTAGTAGTTAGTTTTTGAATCTTAGTTTACTTAAGTTCTTGAGTCAAAATTTTTTTTTTTTAAAAAATTTTTGAAAATTTTTATTTTTGTTTCTGTTTCTACATCTTTGGCTTAGATCTTCCTTGTCCTTGTTTAATTTGGTTGCAAAAGTGTGATGGGAAATGATAGAAAAGCTAGTTTTTTTGGTTTCATTCATAGTTAACTTGTTGGTTTGGGTTTTATGTTTTGGTTATAGGATGTGTAGGTAGGCTCAACTGAGTGTTTTTGTCCCGTAGGATTGGTAAAATCTTAATTAAATGCATGATTTTCATGGGAAACATCTTGGGAATTTGGAATTAATGAAACTGTTGTCTAGTCAGAAAGAAGTTTTTGCATAATAACGGATTATAGTTTTGAAAATCTGATTTTTGATTGGCACATAAGTACTCTTTTTATGAGAATAAATTCGAGTCATATGGCGCCCCCATTTCACCAAATAAGCTGAGCTAAAAGAAAAAAATAAAAAGAAAGAATTTGGATGAAAACTTATGTGTCACACGCCGGGTTGTAGCCTGGTTGAAACACCACTGAGTTAAGTTCAATGTGTAAAAGAAAAATGCTCACGCTTTCATCTGTTTCCATTATAAAAATCTGATTTGAGAAATTTCTTGTTTGTTTATATGTAGGGATAACTTGAAAGGTAGAATCCAGGATTGATTTGGTTTTAATCTCCTAAGTGTGGGTCTAATGAAATGAAATGTAGAACATGAACTTAATGACCCATGATTGAGGGACAAGAATAATCAGTATGGGTTTAATAGGATAACGATACTTGCAATCTCTTCCAAAGTATTGAATTTTGAATTGACTACTTTAGTTGTGTAGAAACCATTTTACCTCGCTATGATCCCAGATTTTTGCATAAGCCTTTTTCAGACAAAAAAGAGATAAGTGTGGGGATGTGATGTGTTGCAAAACACATCTGTTTTTCTATTTGTTTTTAATTGTTTTTGTACAGTTTTATTTAACTTTAGAGTCGATTGATGCTGGTTCTTCACATTTCTACAAATTTATGCTCGCAGGTAATAAACATATCAATTTTTAGCAAAAGATCAAGAAAACGAGCTCCCGGTTGGACGAAGACGGATCTGAGAATAAAGAAAGAAAAATCTGGATTTCTAACCCTTCGCGTATCGCGAAGGCTATCTGAAACCCTGTCGCGTAACGCGACTTACGCGACAGGTGGAAATTACAAAACTGCCCCTTTTAATGATTGCGGGTTGACCCGACTAATTTTTCGGGTAACGAGACCCATCGCGTAGCGCGAAGGGTTTGGGTGTAGCCGTCGCGGTACGCGACGCGAGGTAAAATTCAGAAAATCGAGTTTGATCAATTAAAAAAGGCTGAAAAGGTATTTTTAGGGCATCTTCGAATAGGAGAGACGGCAGGGGCGACCAAGGAGGCGATTTGGAGATTTAGGAGGCTAAGGATTGAGGAATTAAGGCTTAGGATCGAAGACATCGGGTGTTCTTCATTCGGTTACCTGGTTTCTTTGTTCTCTTTTGAATCCTATGGTTTTCATTTACATTAAACAGATTATGGATTGTTTTCATATGATGTTTATTGGCTAAACTCTTAGAACTATCTAGGTTAGATGATTATACATGATTGACTTGGTTTATTTTGGTGTTGGAACATTATGATGTGATGGATTTATGATTTAAAGACTTGGTTTGGAATATTGGATGTGTATGCGTGTCTTTGATTGTTAAATGATTGATATTATGTTCCTCATGTGTCTTGGCGATTGTTTGTCGCAAAATACGTGCATGCTAGAATCAATTACTGTGTGTTTTTGATTAAAGGATGAGTTGCTTTGGCCGAGTGATTCATAGGAGTGTTTTATTATGATTTAGACGATCAAGATGTGCAACTAACTTTAATAGCCGTGAGGTGAGAAGTTGTCGATAAGTCTTGGTTGTTAGCTTGGTAGGTTAGAGACTTCGTGAGAAGATCAGTCTAATTTGTCTATCAAACCTTGTTTATTGAGTCCACTAGGAAAACCCAAGTTATCCCTAGCATTTAAGTGAACTGTGACTTTCGCGCTGTGAGGTAGATTGTTTAACAGTTATTTCTTAGGTGTTTTGAGATTATCGTACTGTGAGGTAGATAACCTAGCGGATACTTCATAAGTAGTTGGATGACCTGTGAAGGGAATCCATTTAACCGGTGGTTTAACGGCTTTTAGGACCCTTAGTTGACTATCCTTGAGAAGGGTCGAGGGTGCTCTAGGTTTCCTTTGAGTTTAGTACTTAAAGATCCCGGTATCACATTAGTTCCATCGCCGATAGAACCTTGTCAAGCATGTATATGATTCAAGCCTAGGTAGTGTTTTCCTTCTCTTGATTTAGTCTTTGTTTCGTTGATTGCTAGTCTTTAGTCTTGTTTTATTTAAGTTATTCTTAGTTTTGGTAGTAAAACCCCCCTTTTCCTCATTAATATTTTGTTTAAGTAAATTTTGTATAGATAAGTCTTTGAGTCTAGTTAGTACAGTCTGTAGAAGTCTGTGGGTTCGATATCCGGACTTACTTTTGTCTTGCTACATACGATAGATACACTTGCCTGTCGGTAGCTTAGGTTTTAGAGAGTCTAGATTTATTACTTTGTGTCTAGTTTTAGAGTCGGTTTTTAGTTAGTTTATTAGCTAAGCTCCGTCGACATCAAGTTTTTGGCGCCGTTGCCGGGGACTTCTTAGTCGATTGTGCTTACTAGTTCTTTTTCTTATCTGTGCATATTTGTGTTTTGGTTTATTTTTAGTTCTATTTTATTTTATTTTATTTTATTTATTTATTTTTGATTGATTTTTGTTTATTTGCAGGTTTGGTAGTGTATGCCACACCTACGCTCACACGGACCGCCACCTGAGCTTTCTTTGCCATCAAGGAGCGATTCGCGGGACTTCTCTGAAGGTTCTACGAGCGAGTGATGGATATGGAGGCGGACACGTCAGTTCCCATCATTCTTGGGCGCCCATTTTTGCGCACCGCTAAGGCGATTATAGATGTGTAAGAGGGTAAACTCACTTTTAGAGTGGGTGATGAGAGTGTTTGTTTGAAGATAGCAAAATCTATGAGCGCGGGTGGTGAGTTAGTCCATCAAGTTGATGATGTGAATCTGGTGAGTGATGAGGTAAGTGTGAATGAAGTTGTGGGAGGAGGACCATGGGATGTTGGTGATCGTGGTCATGATCGAATTGCAAGGGATGAGGTTTCCCTTGATTCTCCCAGTTGAGATGAGTTTGAGTAAACTTTTGGGCTGAACTCCCAAGTGTAGAGTTTGTAGAATTTTTAGTTTCTGAGTTTCTTTGGTGTGTTTTTCGTTTTTTTTTCTCGTTCTTCGTTTTCGTTTTTGTGTGTTTTGATTTGTTTTGCAGCTTTTTGATCGATTTGATGCCATAAAGATGAATTGGATCCACCAGGTATGTTTTTCTATGCCTTATAATGGTTTTAGGATGATTTCGTGTTTTAGGGGTGAAAATTTTGGCTAAGGCATGGAAAATCCGGAAACTTTCTGGAAAAATGACCCCGTCGCGTCACACGACACCCACAGGGCCATCTGTCGCGCTACACTAGATATTTCGGTCAACGCGCGGTTCAAACATGCGTCGCGTATCGCGACGGCCATTCGAAAATCTGTCGCGGTACGCGACGGGCCTCTGAGTGTTTAAAAATGTTTAAAAACCTTAGTTTTCAAATTTTTACCCCCAATTTACCTATCCTACACCGCATTCACCACCATAGGAGGTTCTCTAAATTCATTTTTGTTGCATTGAATTGATGTTTTTCAAAGTTTTAGTTAGTTCTTAATTTTCTTCGTTGATTTGTGTTTTTCTTTGTTTACTTTACTTACATGGTAGGATTGATTTGTGGTTGGGCTTAATCATGGATATCATTATTTTTCTTTGGACGTGTTGATGCTTGTTTGATCTTTGTCTTTGTGTAGATCTTATGTTATTGTTTATAGCCCACGGAGCAGAATTGTAGATTGTGGAGCTACGTGGAAAGATTGGCACTCAACAGTCTTCTCTTCAACCAGCTAAGTCATTTTCAGTTTATAGTTTTAAATTTTGTTTTAGTTTTTCGTTTGGGTTTCCTTTTTCTCTACATTGGGGACAATGTAAAGTTTAAGTGTGGGGATGGGAAACTTAGTTTAGTTATGTTTTAGTAGTTAGTTTTTGAATCTTAGTTTACTTAAGTTCTTGAGTCAAAATTTTTTTTTTTTTTAAAAATTTTTGAAAATTTTTATTTTTGTTTCTGTTTCTACATCTTTGGCTTAGATCTTCCTTGTCCTTGTTTAATTTGGTTGCAAAAGTGTGATGGGAAATGATAGAAAAGCTAGTTTTTTTGGTTTCATTCATAGTTAACTTGTTAGTTTGGGTTTTATGTTTTGGTTATAGGATGTGTAGGTAGGCTCAACTGAGTGTTTTTGTCCCGTAGGATTGGTAAAATCTTAATTAAATGCATGATTTTCATGGGAAACATCTTGGGAATTTGGAATTAATGAAACTGTTGTCTAGTCAGAAAGAAGTTTTTGCATAATAACGGATTATAGTTTTGAAAATCTGATTTTTGATTGGCACATAAGTACTCTTTTTATGAGAATAAATTCGAGTCTTATGGCGCCCCCATTTCACCAAATAAGCTGAGCTAAAAGAAAAAAATAAAAAGAAAGAATTTGGATGAAAACTTATGTGTCACACGCCGGGTTGCAGCCTGGTTGAAACACCACTGAGTTAAGTTCAATGTGTAAAAGAAAAATGCTCACGCTTTCATCTGTTTCCATTATAAAAATCTGATTTGAGAAATTTCTTGTTTGTTTATATGTAGGGATAACTTGAAAGGTAGAATCCAGGATTGATTTGGTTTTAATCTCCTAAGTGTGGGTCTAATGAAATGAAATGTAGAACATGAACTTAATGACCCATGATTGAGGGAGAAGAATAATCAGTATGGGTTTAATAGGATAACGATACTTGCAATCTCTTCCAAAGCATTGAATTTTGAATTGACTACTTTAGTTGTGTAGAAACCATTTTACCTCGCTATGATCCCAGATTTTTGCATAAGCCTTTTTCAGGGACAAAAAAGAGATAAGTGTGGGGATGTGATGTGTTGCAAAACACATCTGTTTTTCTATTTGTTTTTAATTGTTTTTGTACAGTTTTATTTAACTTTAGAGTCGATTGATGCTGGTTCTTCACATTTCTACAAATTTATGCTCGCAGGTAATAAACATATCAATTTTTAGCAAAAGATCAAGAAAACGAGCTCCCGGTTGGACGAAGACGGATCTGAGAATAAAGAAAGAAAAATCTGGATTTCTAACCCTTCGCGTATCGCGAAGGCTATCTGAAACCCTGTCGCGTAACGCGACTTACGCGACAGGTGGAAATTACAAAACTGCCCCTTTTAATGATTGCGGGTTGACCCGACTAATTTTTCGGGTAACGAGACCCATCGCGTAGCGCGAAGGGTTTGGGTGTAGCCGTCGCGGTACGCGACGCGAGGTAAAATTCAGAAAATCGAGTTTGATCAATTAAAAAAGGCTGAAAAGGTATTTTTAGGGCATCTTCGAATAGGAGAGACGGCAGGGGCGACCAAGGAGGCGATTTGGAGATTTAGGAGGCTAAGGATTGAGGAATTAAGGCTTAGGATCGAAGACATCGGGTGTTCTTCATTCGGTTACCTGGTTTCTTTGTTCTCTTTTGAATCCTATGGTTTTCATTTACATTAAACAGATTATGGATTGTTTTCATATGATGTTTATTGGCTAAACTCTTAGAACTATCTAGGTTAGATGATTATACATGATTGACTTGGTTTATTTTGGTGTTGGAACATTATGATGTGATGGATTTATGATTTAAAGACTTGGTTTGGAATATTGGATGTGTATGCGTGTCTTTGATTGTTAAATGATTGATATTATGTTCCTCATGTGTCTTGGCGATTGTCTGTCGCAAAATAGGTGCATGCTAGAATCAATTACTGTGTGTTTTTGATTAATGGATGAGTTGCTTTGGCCGAGTGATTCATAGGAGTGTTTTATTATGATTTAGACGATCAAGATGTGCAACTAACTTTAATAGCCGTGAGGTGAGAAGTTGTCGATAAGTCTTGGTTGTTAGCTTGGTAGGTTAGAGACTTCGTGAGAAGATCAGTCTAATTTGTCTATCAAACCTTGTTTATTGAGTCCAATAGGAAAACCCAAGTTATCCCTAGCATTTAAGTGAACTGTGACTTTCGCGCTGTGAGGTAGATTTTTTAACAGTTATTTCTTAGGTGTTTTGAGATTATCGTACTGTGAGGTAGATAACCTAGCGGATACTTCATAAGTAGTTGGATGACCTGTGAAGGGAATCCATTTAACCGGTGGTTTAACGGCTTTTAGGACCCTTAGTTGACTATCCTTGAGAAGGGTCGAGGGTGCTCTAGGTTTCCTTTGAGTTTAGTACTTAAAGATCCCGGTATCACATTAGTTCCATCGCCGATAGAACCTTGTCAAGCATGTATATGATTCAAGCCTAGGTAGTGTTTTCCTTCTCTTGATTTAGTCTTTGTTTCGTTAATTGCTAGTCTTTCGTCTTGTTTGATTTAAGTTATTCTTAGTTTTGGTAGTAAAACCCCCCTTTTCCTCATTAATATTTTGTTTAAGTAAATTTTGTATAGATAAGTCTTTGAGTCTAGTTAGTACAGTCTGTAGAAGTCTGTGGGTTCGATATCCGGACTTACTTTTGTCTTGCTACATACGATAGGTACACTTGCCTGTCGATAGCTTAGGATTTAGAGAGTTTAGATTTATTACTTTGTGTCTAGTTTTAGAGTCGGTTTTTAGTTAGTTTATTAGCTAAGCTCCGTCGACATCAAGTTTTTGGCGCCGTTGCCGGGGACTTCTTAGTCGATTGTGCTTACTAGTTCTTTTTCTTATCTGTGTATATTTGTGTTTTGGTTTATTTTTAGTTCTATTTTATTTTATTTTATTTATTTATTTTTTATTGATTTTTGTTTATTTGCAGGTTTGGTAGTGTATGCCACACCTACGCTCACACGGACCGCCACCTGAGCTTTCTTTGCCATCAAGGAGCGATTCGCGGGACTTCTCTGAAGGTTCTACGAGCGAGTGATGGATATGGAGGCGGACACGTCAGTTCCCATCATTCTTGGGCGCCCATTTTTGCACACCGCTAAGGCGATTATAGATGTGTATGAGGGTAAACTCACTTTTAGAGTGGGTGATGAGAGTGTTTGTTTGAAGATAGCAAAATCTATGAGCGCGGGTGGTGAGTTAGTCCATCAAGTTGATGATGTGAATCTGGTGAGTGATGAGGTAAGTGTGAATGAAGTTGTGGGAGGAGGACCATGGGATGTTGGTGATCATGGTCATGATCGAATTGCAAGGGAGGAGGTTTCCCTTGATTCTCCCAGTTGAGATGAGTTTGAGTAAACTTTTGGGTTGAACTCCCAAGTGTAGAGTTTGTAGAATTTTTAGTTTCTGAGTTTCTTTGGTGTGTTTTTCGTTTTTTTTTCTCGTTCTTCGTTTTCGTTTTTGTGTGTTTTGATTTGTTTTGCAGCTTTTTGATCGATTTGATGCCATAAAGATGAATTGGATCCACCAGGTATGTTTTTCTCTGCCTTATAATGGTTTTAGGATGATTTGGTTTTTAGGGGTGAAAATTTTGGCTAAGGCATGGAAAATCCGGAAACTTTATGGAAAAATGACCCCGTCGCGTCACACGACACCCACAGGGCCATCTGTCGCGCTACACTAGAGATTTCGGTCAACGCGCGGGTCAAACATGCGTCGCGTATCGCGACGGCCATTCGAAAATCTGTCGCGGTACGCGACGGGCCTCTGAGTGTTTAAAAATGTTTAAAAACCCTAGTTTTCAAATTTTTACCCCCAATTTACCTATCCTACACCGCATTCACCACCATAGGAGGTTCTCTAAATTCATTTTTGTTGCATTGAATTGATGTTTTTCAAAGTTTTAGTTAGTTCTTAATTTTCTTCGTTGATTTGTGTTTTTCTTTGTTTACTTTACTTAGATGGTAGGATTGATTTGTGGTTGGGCTTAATCATGGATATCATTATTTTTCTTTGGACGTGTTGATGCTTGTTTGATCTTTGTCTTTGTGTAGATCTTATGTTATTGTTTATAGCCCGCGGAGCAGAATGGTAGATTGTGGAGCTACGTGGAAAGATTGGCACTCAACAGTCTTCTCTTCAACCAGCTAAGTCATTTTCAGTTTATAGTTTTAAATTTTGTTTTAGTTTTTCGTTTGGGTTTCCTTTTTCTCTACATTGGGGACAATGTAAAGTTTAAGTGTGGGGATGGGAAACTTAGTTTAGTTATGTTTTAGTAGTTAGTTTTTGAATCTTAGTTTACTTAAGTTCTTGAGTCAAAATTTTTTTTTTTAAAAAATTTTTGAAAATTTTTATTTTTGTTTCTGTTTCTACATCTTTGGCTTAGAAGGAAGAAGATGAGTGAACTTTACAGTAAAGTTGGCACTCTTCTTCTTCAGTTGAACAAAAACCTTGGAAGTGATGTTGGAAAATAAGGACTGACGAAGCAAAACCACCTTTCAAATAATCTTTGTAATAAATGTTGCAGGACACTAGCTTCCGAAGACAAATCTTCAGAAGAACCTTCGGAACACAAATAAAAGCCAATTGCTTCCGAAGACAAATAAAAGACACTAGCTTCCGAAGACAAGTCTTCAGAAGAACCTTCGGAAGACACAAATAAAAGCCAATTGCTTCCGAAGACAAATAAAAGAAAAATGCTTCCGAAGACAATACTTCAGAAGTTGCTTCGGAAGACTCTATCTGAAGACAAACCTCAGAAGACACTATCGGAAGAGAACACTTGCTTCCGAAGAATAAAAGTCATTTACTTCGGAAGACTTCCAAAGACATCTGCCTCGGAAGAAAAACAATATTTCAGAAGACATATGTTTCTTCTGATGAAAGAATAAATGTAACCTTCTTTTGGATAACTGTCTACATTAGATAGTTTTCTATAAAGAGCTTCCGAAAGAATAATGTTTTAGCATCAGTACAAAAGTCTGAACTAAGATCTTTAAAGATCCTATGTTGACTTTACACTTGTACTATTCTGATGCTACAGTGTCTGTAATAGTGTCATCAGTCTTATCTGTTTGTCTTCTTCTTGTATTTGTCCTGAAACATTAAATGTCGGGGCTATTTATACCCCAACATAGTCTGAATAAAATATACAGAACAACACTTTTCTGAATCTTCTTTGTGTTGCCCTACTGTTTTCTCTTCTTTTCTTTTCTTCTAACTTATGAAAACTAAACACTAAAATAACTAAAGAGCAAAACTCAAGAGGGAGCAAAACACCAAAAGCTTTGTCTAAGCTCTTGATCCTGGTTAAGTTAGTCTCTCCTCAGCTCACCGGTTTTCTACAATTGGTATCAGAGCCTTGTTCTTTAGTTTTGGTTTAACCATCGAAACTAAAATTCAAAGCTCACCCTGATATCAGTGTTTAGTTTTCTTTTATCTTAATCTTTTCTAAATCTGCTGAAGATTGATTTTTGAAACTCTAAAGTGTTCAAAAATCCTTCAACCAAACTATCTTGAGTACTCACTATTGATTTACTCAAAACGGTTTAAACAAATGGCAGAAAAATTCACCTTAGACCCGCATAACACTGGTTCTGCCACGAAGCCACCAATTCTGGTTAGGCATCAATATAATATTTGGCAGAGACGGATGTTACATTTCCTGTCAAATAATCATACAGGATGTTGGAAGTCTGTCATGTTCGGACCTCATAAACCAATGGTCTTGGACACAGAGACTGGAGATGATGTCCCTAAGGATCCCCGAAACTATACTGAAGAAGACTTTCATAAATTGGAGCTTGATGCCAAGGCACATGCTCAGCTGGCCATGGCCCTTCCGAATGAAATCTATTCGGGTCTTCTTCACCATGAGTCTGCTAAGGACTTATGGGATGCTCTAAAAGAGCAATTCGGTGGTACTGATGATGTTGTAGCCAATACTAGAGAGATATTGGCTCAACAATATGAGACATTCTGCCAACTAAATAATGAGTCACTGACTCAGCAATTTGAAAGGTTCACTTCTCTCTTAAGTGAACTAAAATTAGCTGGTCAAGTGTATCCTCCTGTCTCAGTTCTAAATCGATTTTTAAGATCTCTCCCTGAAAAATGGGAAACTTACTCTATAGTCATGAGATCTTCACCAGATTTTGGTAAACTCTCACTTACCCAACTTCATGGTAAGTTACTCACTTTTGAGCGAGAGATTGACCAGAAAAGAAAACTAATAAAATCTGGAAAATCAACTGAAGAGTATGTTCAAGGGAACACTGCTCTCCTTAGTCATAACTCTGTGATAAATGATCAGGGTTATGATGAACATATTGACATAACTACTGGTATCACCTCTTCATTCTCTTCATGTGATGACCACTCTCTCCCCTCTGACCATCCTTGTTTTATCATGGACGATCTTCATCAAGTTCCAAGTGATGACTTGGAAGAGATGGATATTCTCCATCAACTGGCTCTCTTGAGCATAAGAACTAACAAGTTCTACAAGAGGACAGGAAGAAAATTTCCTGGTATCCATGGAAAAACCAGGATTGGTCTAAATAAGGCTACCGTCCAATGTTATAGATGTCATGGCACTGGACATTTTGCCAAGGAATGCACTAATGCTTCAAACTCTAACCCTTCTTCTTATGTGACCTATCCAAACATACCTTCACACACCTCTTCAACACCACATTCATCCACCTTTTCTTCTTTCAAAAGGTCCAATAATCCTCAAGAATCAGCACACATTGCACAAAACTCTTCTAACAATGTGCAATATGTACAAACTGCAAATGGAAACATGTACCAACTTACTCCTGCCTCACTTCAAGTTGTTACAGCTCCTTCTTCACAAATAAATACTCCCGGACATGCTGTCAAATCTTCATCATCTGGTCAACAGGCTCTTTTCTCTCAAGAGTACATAGACTGGAGCAGCTTGCCTGAAGATGTTGGCCATGCCCTCATCACTTTTGAACCAACAAATTTTGCTCTTATGGCTGTTGGTGAAGATTCTTGCTCTTCTGATCAACCTGAAGCAAATATTTCTGATGCTCAGGTATCCTCTTCCACCTTAGAAAAATTATGTTCCAATGCTTGCATAGAGGCTTTTGCAAAAATAAAGAAAGCCAATATGTTGCTTCAAAAGCAAAATCAGGATTTGGAACAACTTCTGGACAATAAAAATTCTGAAATGGAAAAATTAATAAAAATAAAAGATAATGAACTATGTGCCTTGAAAACTGAGAAAATCAATTTACAAGCATCTTTTGATCTACAAAGAGAAAAATATTATGCTTGTAAAGATGAACTATCTCAAACTCAAGTAAGCTGTGAAAAGTGGGTTGAATCTTGCAAAGGATTCAAGATGCTTTTACAAAAGCAAGTTCACAGCAAGGCAAGATTTGGAATTGGGTATAATCATACTGCTCAACCGGATGATTATACACCCATTGATAATAATAAGGAAGAAACTACTCCTGAACCTGTTTCACCAACCTTTCTTCCTGATGAAATTCCTTCAATAAAAGATACACCTTCGTTGGTGTATCAGCCAAACTATTTCTCTAAGTTTGTATATCCCACTAATACAAATCTGACCAGAATAGAAAAATCTCAGTTGAACTCAGTTCAACACAATAACTCTTCAGAACAAAGTGAGATTGCTCCTAATATGAGCCCTACCCCTTGTTCAGAAGAAACAATAAAGTCTGGATTCACTTCTAATATCAAGTCAAATCTTGATAAAGGAAAAGAACCTATGATAAATATCCAGTTTCCTCCTTCTCATCCTCATCCTCCTTATCCCACAATGAAAGCAAACAGACCTTTCATCCCAAATTATTCCTCTCTTTCCCCAGCCTGCTTAAAATGTTTTAAGTACAATCATGCTACTGAAAACTGCAGAACAAAAACACCTTTGGAGAAAGCTAGGATAAAGGCAAATAAGTTGAAAGCTGATCATACTTCTTCATCTAAAGGGAACCTCCCTAATAAGATGAAGAAAGTAAGAACAGCAAGTAACAAATCTGTTAGGACACATCCTCATTCTTCCTCTGTCTTACCCTCTTCCTTGAGAACTAACTCCAGACCTTCCATTTTGGGAACACCACCTCCTTACTCTAAGGTGAACCCAGTTTCTTGCTCTAATAATGGTGCTAACTCTTCTCCCGTGGATTCTCAAATCAATCTTCTCCAACAAAATCAGCAACAACTGCTGTTAATGATGCAGAAATTGATGAAAGATACACAACAAAATAAACCAAACAAATAAATAAAATAAAATACCCCATGTCTAATCTTTTGTACATAATTCTCATGTGCAGAAATCCTCTTCAAACCAAAATCATCTCTGGTATGTGGATAGTGGAGGATCTAGGCACATGACTGGATGCAGATCCATTCTAAATGACTTCATTCCAAATAATGGTGGATCTGTTTCTTTCGGAAATAATGCAAAAGGTTGGATAGTGGGATCCGGTTCTGTCTCAGGAGGAAATTTGAAATTTAAAGATGTTAGCTTAGTTGAAAACCTCAAGTTTAATCTCTTGAGTGTTTCTCAACTGGCTGACAAAAATTTTAATTCATTTTTCACTAAAGACAGTTGCAAAATTCTTTCTCCAGAAATAAACTCAAAAATAAAGGTCTTGATTGATCAACACACTTTGCTAACGGCTAAAAGAAGTGGAAACGTCTATATTGTAGACATGACTACTGATTCTCAAACATCTTCTCCTACATGTTTGATAGCCAAGGCATCATCTTCTGAAACCACTCTCTGGCACAGAAGACTTAGTCACCTTAATCACCAAACTCTTCATAAGCTTTCCACCCTTTCCTTAGTAAGAGGATTGCCTTCTAAAGAATTTCATTTTGAAGGTCAATGTGAATCTTGCTTAAAGGGAAAGCAACATAAAACTTCACATAAGTCTATTGAGGAATCCAAAACAACTAACTGTCTTAATCTGCTTCATATGGATCTGTTTGGTCCAGTGAAGGTAGCTAGTTTGGCAAGAAAAAGATATTGTCTAGTTGTTGTAGATGATTACTCAAGATTTTGCTGGACCTTCTTCCTTTTCAGCAAAGATGAGACTTCTGATAAAATAATTGCTCTTGTCACTCATCTTGAAAGACAATTCAGTCTTCCTGTTAAAATGATAAGGAGTGACAATGGCACAGAATTCAAAAATCAAGTCCTTGATAAATTTTGTATTTCTAAAGGAATCCTTAGACAATATAGTGCTCCTAGAACTCCTGCTCAAAATGGAGTTGTAGAAAGAAAGAACAGGACACTGATAGAAGCTGCAAGAACCATGCTTGCAGACTCAGGATTACCTTTATCATTCTGGGCTGAGGCAGTAAACACTGCTTGTTATGTATTGAACAGAGTTCACATTGTAAAAAGACATAACAAGACTGCCTATGAAATTCTGTATAAAATAAAGCCTCTCATTTCCTTCTTCAAAGTCTTTGGATGTCCGTGTTTTATCCTAAATACAAAAGACTCTTTGTCCAAATTTGCTGCTAAAGTTGATTCTGGATACTTTGTTGGATATTCTCAGACTTCTAAAGCATATCGAGCTTTCAATCTCAGAACAAAAATAATTGAGGAATCTATTGATGTAAAATTCAATGAATTAGCGTCAACCTCATCCTTTCCTTCTGCACCTGATGATCTTTTTGATCTTGAAAGCTTCTCATTCATCCCTTCCATCCCCTCTTCTTCTCCTTCATCAGAGTCATGTCAAACTTCTGAAGATCTATCTTCTATTGAGGACGATTCTGTTTCAAAGTTCTTCACTTCTTTTCCATCTCATCAAATAAATTCTCAAGAAGCAAATTCTCAAAACCAAGACGATATACCATCTACTCCTCCATCTCCTGTCTTGGATAATGCATCCATAGATGTTCCTGATCACATTCCAAACTCTCTGACCCCCATCGAAAACTTATCTTATTCCGATGCTGCCTCCTCAAATAACTGTTTGGACATCATTCCTTTCAACAAAAATCATCCTCTAGAACAAATCTTAGGTGATCTAAGTAAAGGAGTTCAAACAAGAAGCCAGATTTCAAACTTTTGTCTTCATGCAGCCTTTCTATCCCAAATTGAGCCGTCTAAATATCAGGAGGCTCTTAAAGACAATAATTGGGTAGAGGCAATGCAAGATGAACTGTTGCAGTTCAAAAGGCAAAATGTTTGGACTTTATGTCCCTTGCCCGATGGAAAATATCCCATCGGAACCAGATGGGTATTCAGAAATAAAACAGATGACAGAGGCATTATAATAAAAAATAAGGCCAGGTTAGTTGTGCAAGGTTACTGTCAAGAGGAAGGTATTGACTATGATGAGACTTTTGCTCCTGTGGCAAGATTGGAAGCCATTAGACTCTTCCTAGCATTTGCTATCTCTCATAACATAAAGGTATACCAGATGGACATAAAGAGTGCTTTCCTGTATGGGACAATAAAAGAGGAAGTCTATGTTTGTCAACCACCAGGATTTGATGATGTTCATCATCCTGATTGGGTGTACAAACTAGACAAAGCACTTTATGGCCTAAAACAAGCTCCAAGAGCATGGTATGACACTCTCTCTCAATTCCTTCTTTCTAATAATTTCTCACGGGGAACCATTGATAAGACTTTGTTCATAAAAAGGGTAGATAAGGAACTCTTGTTAGTCCAAATTTATGTTGATGACATCATTTTTGGATCAACAAAACAGTCCATGTGTGAACAATTCTCTAAATTAATGTCTTCTAAGTTTGAAATGAGTGCTTTAAGTGAACTAAAAACATTTTTAGGACTTCAAGTCAAACAAACCCCACACGGGACTTTCATTCATCAATCTAAATATGTAAAAGATCTTCTAAATAAATTTGATATGAATGATTGCAAAATAATTTCTACTCCCATGGCAACAAGTCCTGGCATATGTTCAGATGACAATGGTGAACCTGTAGATCAAACTCTCTACCGGTGCATGATTGGTTCTCTGATGTATCTTACTGCATCAAGGCCAGACATCATGTATGCAACATGTGTCTGTGCAAGATATCAATCTGCTCCCAAACAATCTCATCTTTCATTTGTGAAGAGGATACTCAGATATCTTAAAGGTACTCCTGTACTAGGTATTTGGTATCCTGCTAATCAAATTTGCAAGCTTGTTGGTTTTACAGATAGTGATTATGCTGGCTGCTCGCTCACCAGAAAGTCTACTTCAGGAGGTTGTCAGTTCTTTGCAGGTTGCTTAGTGTCATGGCAAAGCAAGAAGCAAACATCAGTGTCAAATTCAACTGCTGAAGCTGAATACATTGCTGCAGCCCATTGCACTGCCCAAATTCTTTGGTTACAATATCAACTGCTAGATTTTGGAATAACTGAACTAAAAACACCTCTTCTGATAGACAGCGAAGCTGCCAAAAACATAATAAAAAATCCTGTCTATCATTCTAAAACCAAACACATTGAAATAAGGCATCACTTCATTAGAGACTGTTTTGAAAAAGGACTAATAGTTCCAGAACATGTCTCTACAAGTGATCAAATAGCTGACATATTTACCAAGCCCTTAGACTCCTCAACTTTCTCTAAGTTTGTAGCAAAACTGGGCATGATAAATATGAGTTAATAAACATTAAAGGATAATTTTTTTTTAATTATCCAAACAATGGATATTGGATAAACAACTGATAAAGAACTCTTGATTTCTTTCAGTAATTATCTATATACACAGATAGGATCAGTGGCTATATAATCACTGCTTCATATCTATCTGATGTTTAAACTTTCCATTGTTACATTCCTCTCCTTCCGATGTCTTTTCTTCCGAAGATATCCTCTTCTTCTATTTTCTTCTTCCGATAACTTTCATAAGTTTATTTCACTTGTGTCTAAAATAAGATTCTTCCGATTCTGCAATAAAAATCTTGAGCTTTGCATTTGATGTGACAGTTGTCAATCTTTCTGATAGACCCGAGTCTCAATACTGACTCTCACGGCTCAAGAAGATTATTACCGCCATTTTCTTTTAACCAATAATCTTCTCGGATTACTTCCCTTATTTATCATCTTCTTCTCCATAATTCCACTTAAACCCTATTCCTCCTCTGGTTTTTCAAGAAACTCTTCTTCCTCTTGAAGACTCTAAGTAATGCTCATGGTTACGGATGATAAATTGTCAGGCATGTCGTCTGGCACGAAGCACTTATGCTTCCTTTGTCACAAGCTTCATGCTTATGATAATGGCGTAACGGCTTCGGACCAGGCTTCATTCCTCACAAAATTTCGTCTGTACTTTTCGGATGTGCATGAACATGTCTTCCTGACCAAATGTGTAAGTCTCAACCTCTCTCTCTCTTATTCTAACTCAGTTTTGTAATTTCATACTTAATCATGAACTTTTTAGGTTAACCTGAAAAACTTGATTATGTAGAAGTCAGTCCTTTTGATCTTTACAGGCAACTATTTCAAATAACATCTGTTTGATAACCTGGTATATCATCCAAAATGTTCATAAGTTCCGGCTATGCCTTCAGTTTGTCTCTTTGATCTTCATAATATTACGACGGACTTGACTAACTGATGTTCAAAATGATGGATGATACTAAAGAAACACCCATCTTTAGTAAACCCACATCCACCCTTCTTCCACACCTAACTTAGGTACTGGCCATAAAATACTTCTCCCAAACCCTCCAAGCCTAATAAACCCAAAAGAATCTGTTCAGGAAGATGAGATCCCTGAACATGATTATGTTCCCACTGAACACATGGATACATCTGTTTCATCCTCACAGATATATCAAGCATCTCTTCCCATCCTGCTCCTCATTCGTCCTCTTCACAGGATGATGTTGTATTCCTAAGGGAACCCTAACTAACCATTGAAATGTCAGTTGACTTTCAGTTGGTCGTCCTCTCTCCCAGGGACAACTCTGTTTCTAAAAGCCCCCCACTATCCATCAACATTTCTCTACCCTATAAAAGAGGATGAGATCCGGTCGTCAAGTCCATCTTGACCTCCTGATCATATATCAGGAGCATCCATTTCACATGCAAATACAATGGCTTTTCATTTGAATGGATTAGGCAATAAGACTCCTGGTATGGCAACAGCCAATGACGTTTTTCTTTAAACTAAGGCTAGGAAATCCCCAGAACCAAGAAAAAGGGGTTTATGACATCTCTGAGATGGACTCAGGTCATAATAAAACTGACTCTCTAGTCAGGGATTCGGATGACATCTACAAAATGATGGACGAATCAGTTCTTCATACTATGGAATTGACGGATATCTTTAGTCCTGTACTCCAAATCCAACCACATGCAGGCACCTTCACTTGAAGGTTTTCTAATCTTTTCAACCACCTTCACTACTACTACCCTTCCTCCCCTGCCCTTCAAGGAGCATTTCTCCCACTTCTTTCTGTCTTTCTTTCTTCCCTGCCTTGTCTCCGGCTGATTAAGCCAAAAAGAGGGAGATAATCCAAAGAAGCCTAGCTCTGATTAGCTCTGATAAACAAAGAAGCCTTTGCTTTACTAAGATCCCATTTGAATCTCTCTCATTTCTTTCCCCAACTGAGTCTGATGTTCTAGAAATTGATTGGGATCTAACATTAAGTGGTTTTGGCTTCATCAGTCCAGAGGGAGATTGTTGGAAAATAAGGACTGACGAAGCAAAACCACCTTTCAAATAATCTTTGTAATAAATGTTGCAGGACACTAGCTTCCGAAGACAAATCTTCAGAAGAACCTTCGGAACACAAATAAAAGCCAATTGCTTCCGAAGACAAATAAAAGACACTAGCTTCCGAAGACAAGTCTTCAGAAGAACCTTCGGAAGACACAAATAAAAGCCAATTGCTTCCGAAGACAAATAAAAGAAAAATGCTTCCGAAGACAATACTTCAGAAGTTGCTTCGGAAGACTCTATCTGAAGACAAACCTCAGAAGACACTATCGGAAGAGAACACTTGCTTCCGAAGAATAAAAGTCATTTACTTCGGAAGACTTCCAAAGACATCTGCCTCGGAAGAAAAACAATATTTCAGAAGACATATGTTTCTTCTGATGAAAGAATAAATGTAACCTTCTTTTGGATAACTGTCTACATTAGATAGTTTTCTATAAAGAGCTTCCGAAAGAATAATGTTTTAGCATCAGTACAAAAGTCTGAACTAAGATCTTTAAAGATCCTATGTTGACTTTACACTTGTACTATTCTGATGCTACAGTGTCTGTAATAGTGTCATCAGTCTTATCTGTTTGTCTTCTTCTTGTATTTGTCCTGAAACATTAAATGTCGGGGCTATTTATACCCCAACATAGTCTGAATAAAATATACAGAACAACACTTTTCTGAATCTTCTTTGTGTTGCCCTACTGTTTTCTCTTCTTTTCTTTTCTTCTAACTTATGAAAACTAAACACTAAAATAACTAAAGAGCAAAACTCAAGAGGGAGCAAAACACCAAAAGCTTTGTCTAAGCTCTTGATCCTGGTTAAGTTAGTCTCTCCTCAGCTCACCGGTTTTCTACAAGTGACCAAGGGAATTTTGTATATATTCCCTGAAAGAGAGAGTGCAGATCCCAACTCACCATAGAAGAAGTGTTGCAAAAATCTGGGATACATACAGAACTTCTTTGGTGACGAAATATTGTCAACCAAATTATTAAATATGAAAGCATAAAGGTTAAAAGATTGGTTTTGAGACCAAGCCATGAATAGCCGAAGCTAAGTCAGATGGAACCTGATCCCAACCACCAGTTTTATTAGAAAGACAATGCAAGAACAAATGCATGAGGTACTTGTAATTGTAGGACACTCTACCCTTCAAATATGTAGTTGAAGGAAGAGGACCTTCGTACCCCATTGACCTAAAGGTCAATGCTACCTCATCCTTAGTGAATGAGACCCTTCCCCCGGAATCACAAAGTTGAAGATGCCGACAGATGGTCTCCACTGTTATGGAGATAGGATGAGCATCAATGGTGGCATGAAGAAACCTACCATTGGGAGAAGACGAAACCGAACATGAAGCCCAGAATTGTTGGTGATGAGATTCATACACCACGGGCTGAACAGTAAGAGCAAAATTATACCTGCTATGTTTAAGGAAGGAGACTATGGGTGCAAAATTAGCATCGTTATCTGCTGATAGTTCGGCTGGAAGATTGTGTGTTGGTTTGAATGGAAGGAGAGCCATTTCAATCGAAGGTTTTTAGGTTACGATTTGAGAGAATAGTGAAAATCAATTTTGAAGTGAAACAGTGAGAGAAGATGAATGAGCGGGAGACCTTTTATACCTTCGGATTTCAGCATTTAATATATAGACACATTAAATTTGAGATCCGGATGTCAGAAAAAGGTCTTCCGATGACAGCTGGTTTCACAATAAATGTATGAATATTTGCTAAGGGCTGAGTTGTTTCCGAAGATGTGGCTTTCGGAAGGAGTTTAAGAGACCAAAAAGTTTTCAGAAGAGATTTTCTTCCGAAGTATAAAATTTATACTGTCAGAAGCACTGCTTCTGAAGTATCAGAAGCAATGGTTAAGAAGTATAAAATTAATACATCGGAAGCACTGCTTTTGAAATATTTAGATAAGTTCATCAGACAAAATGTTCTTCGGAAGAGACTTTCTTCTGGAGAGTACCTTCAGAAGATTAAGCTTCCAAAGTTAATGTATCGGAAGAGTATTACTTCAGAAGGTAATTTAGCTTCTGAAGTGTGAGAACTTCCGACAGAGGAAGAAATAATGCTTCCGAAGACTTAACCTATATTCTGCTGAGTAGTTACTCATCAGAAGATAGGTTAAGTTTATCTTCCGAAGAATTATTTATTCCTTATTATTTCATTTATTCAAAGTTAATCATCCCAATGGATGTTATTAAGTACCTGAATCTTCCTTCATCAAATGATTTGGTGAAGAGATCAGCCAGATTGTGTTCTGTATCAACTTTGACTAGATGAATTAACCTTTTCTCAGCACAATCTCTGATGAAGTGATATCTTATGTCAATGTGCTTTGTCTTGGAATGTTTGACAGGATTGTTGGTGATGGAGATTGCACTTGAGTTGTCTATCTGAATAGGAGTGTTGAACAGATTTATTCCATAATCTTTCATCAGATTTTGAATCCAGATAACTTGTGCACAGCAGCTAGAAGCAACTATGTATTCTGCCTCTGCAGTAGAGGTAGATACACATGACTGTTTCTTGCATTGCCAAGACACAATCCTGGGTCAAAGGAATTGACATCCTCCTGATGTTGATTTCTTGCTGATGTTGCAACCTCCATAATCACTGTCAGTGTAAGCCATGAACTGGAAATCTTCATTTCTAGGATACCATAATCCTAGGCTTGATGCTCCTTTGAGATATCTAAAAATTCTTTTCACAGCCAGCATATGTGAGACTTTGGGATTGGCCTGAAATCTTACACACACACAAATTGCAAACATGATATTTGGCCTGCTTGCTGTGAGATACATCAAAGAGCCTATCATTGCCCTATACTGGTGTTGATCAACATCCTCCCCCTCAAGATCAGGGCTAAGAGATGTTGTCTTGGACATAGGAGTTCCCAGTACTTTGCAATCAGACAGCTTGAATCTTTCAAGAATGTCCTTGACATATTTTGATTGATTAATAAAAATCCCTGTAGGAGTTTGTTTCACCTGTAGTCCAAGAAAGAAGGTGAGTTCTCCCATTGAACTCATTTCAAACTTGGATTTCATCAGTGATTCAAAGTCCTTGCAGAGAGATTCATTAGTTGAACCAAAGATAATATCATCAACATAGATTTGTACTAGCATAATATGTTGATTGGACTTCTTGAAAAAGAGAGTTTTATCAATTGTTCCTCTCTTGAAATTGTTAGACAGTAGAAAGGAAGACAAAGTTTCGTACCATTTTCTAGGAGCTTGATGCAGCCCATAGAGAGCTTTATCAAGCTTACAGACATGATCAGGAAACTTTGGATCTTCAAATCCGGGAGGCTGACACACATAAACCTCCTCATCAATCTTTCCATAGAGAAAGGCACTTTTTACATCCATTTGAAACACTTTGAAGTTCTTGGCAGCTGCAAATGCTAAGAAGATTCTGATGGCTTCAATTCTTGCAACTGGAGCAAAAACTTCATCATAGTCTATGCCTTCCTCCTGAGTATATCCCTGAACAACCAGTCTTGCTTTGTTTTTAATGACAACACCTTTGTCATCTTTCTTGTTTCTGAACACCTATTTGGTTCCAATTGCATACTTACCTTTAGGTAAAGGACAGGTCTTCCATACTCCTTGTCTTTCAAATTGAAGAAGCTCCTCCTGCATGGCTTCTACCCAACTGTTGCCTTTCAATGCCTCAGCAACCTTCTTTGGTTCTATTTGGGATAGAAAGCATGAGAACAAACAAATGTTTGCTTCGTGCATAGAGCTTCTAGTTCTTACTCCTTCTTCAACATTTCCAATAATGTTCTCAACTGGATGAGTGTTGTGAATTCGAGTTCTTGGAATCACATCCAATTGAGAAGCCTTATCCAGATTGATTGACTCAAGGTTAGGAAGTACTACCTCAAGTTGAATTTCTGGCATATCTTGTGGATTCTGAATTTGGACTGTGGTGGGTTGGTTTTCTCTGGGAAAAGTAGTTTCCAGAGTGTTTGCCTCTGCTGATGGACTTCCTACTTCTTCTTGATGTTGTAAACCAGAAGTAGATTCACTTGAGGGACCTGCCTGAGATGTGTTAATTGTCTCAAGCTGTGACACACCATTTTGTGCTGAAGAGGATTCTGCCAATATTTGTCTTGAAGCTATTGGTAGTTCAACACGAAAGTAATCTTCTCTTGTGCATTTGGAGGTATCTATGGTAGCTGACTGTGAAACTGGAACATACTCTTTCACCAGATTAAATGCAGATGTAACCAATCAAGGCCTGTTCCAGGTTTATTGAGAGTATGTTCATTGAACTGAACATTTGCAGACTCTTCAATAATTCTGGAAGCTTTGATGTATACTCTATAAGCCTTAGCATGTGAAGAGTACCCAACAAAGTAGCCCTCTGCTGATTTCTCAGCAAACTTGGCTAAATGATCTTTAGTATTCAAGATGGTGCATTGACATCCAAATGGTTTGAGAAACCCAATAAATGGTTTTCTCTTGTGCCAAATTTCATAAGGAGCCATACCATGTGTCTTAACTACCAATGCTCTGTTTTGAACATAACAGGCAGTGTTGACTGCTTCTGCCCAAAAAGTTATTGGAAGTTTGGCATCAGACAACATGGTCCTTGCAGCCTCAATTAGTGTCCTATTCCTTCTCTCAGCAACACCATTTTGTTGTAGAGTCCTAGGAGCACTAAATTGTCTTGTGATACCTTTAGATTCACAAAAAGAATTTAGAACATGATTCTTGAATTCTGTTCCTTTATCTGACCTAATTATTTTTACATGGTGGTCACTTTCATTCTCCACCCTATGTATAAATGACTTTAGGATCTCAGCAGTTTCATCCTTGGTATTTAAGAAAAATACCCAGGTATACCGAGAGAAATCATCAGTGATCACCAAGCAATATGATTTTCTACCAAGACTTTTAACACTTGTGGGGCCAAACAAGTCCATGTGCAGTAGATGTAGGACCGTTGTGATAGAATTTATCTCTTTGGCATGATGAGATGATTTGTGTTGCTTGCCTTTCAAGCATGCAAGACATTTATCAACACAAATGAATTCTTTTGTTGGTAAACCGGTTACTAAGTTATTTTTGACAAGTTTATTCATATTTTTAAGGTTTACATGACAAAGTCTTCTATGCCAAAGGGATGATTCATCAAGTGAAGCTTTTGAGACAAAGCAACTTATGTTACTGAGTGGTGTAGCTGTGCTCATGTCAAGCATGTACATGTTATTTTTTCTTGGAGCCCTGAGCAAAATTTGATCATTTGGAACAACAAATCATGGCTTTAAAACAATACATTCATGCTCAGTAAACAACATGTTGTGCTTTTGATCACACACCTGTGATACACTCAATAAATTATAATTTAGTTCCTTAACAAAATGCACATTCTCAAAGCTTACCTTGCCATTTGTGATAGTGCCCCTACTTGTTATGTAACCTCCCACTGGATCACTTCCAAAAGCAACAGACCCTCCAAAGAATAGTTCATATTTGTGAAGGTGAGTCTTGTTGCCTATCATGTGCCTGGAACAACCACTGTCAACTATCCACAAGTTGCCTTTTGATTCCTGCTGTCCCTGCACATGACCAGAAGTGAGTTAGTTTCTGATGGGAACCCAAGCCATTGTGGTCTTGGGTTTTCCATTAGCATCATTATAAGTAAATTTCTTTGACATCATTCTAGTTGGAGCCAATGATGTGCTTGTTTTTGATTGGACTGATGGTTGAACAGATGATTCAGAGATTTCCTTTTTCTTCCATATCTGTTTGAATTTTGTCGGAAGAGCTTTCTTCTTTTGATGATCATCGGAAGTTCTTTTACTTTTTCCTTCCAATGACTTGAAAGTGGATTTCTTCTAATGGTTTTCTTCTGATGATCTTCTTTCGGAAGTAGGGGTTCTCTTTGGTCTGTCGGAAGCTCTTTTTGCATGTGCTTCCGAAGCTTTCTTACGTTCGAAAGCCTTCTTGTTTTGTTTCTTTTGACTATTAGAAGTACTAGCTTCCGATACCTTCTTGACCAATTTCCTTCCTGGTTCTTCTGAAGAAACAGATGACTTGCTCCAGCTCTTCTTTCTTCCTCTTCCTTGTATTTCAGAGATGATTCTGCTTCTTGGATTGTAGAAGCAAACAACAGCGAAGTGATTCATCTCACCACATATAAGGCACACAGTCTGATTGTTGAAAGATTGTTTCTGCTTATCCTTTTTGATGAAGGTTGAGCTTTGGTTTTCAGAGGTTGATGGTTTGGATGATCCAACAGGCTTGTTGGATTTTGGATTTGCCTGATTTCCTGAAAAATTGACCTTTCTCTCCTTTGATCTACCCCTTTGGACTTGTCAGATGGACAGGTCACATAGTCATATGAGGAGATACTCCCTGTATGTATGTTCTTAGCTTTAACAAAAACTGATGATTGTTTCTTAGTTTTCTTAGTTCTTTTCTTATTTTTAAAGCTGATTTTGTTATTTCTGGTTTGATAGGAGTATCCCTCTCATCTTAGCGTGTTGAGTTACTTGGGTCTAGATAGGAGAGATCATCATTTTGATCTACTTTGTGTATGTCTAACTCTTCATCATACACAAGATTTGTTACTGGTTTACATCTGATTTCTACCATAGGAGTATACGCAGATGGTGGCTCCATTTTGTTATAACCCAAACCAGTTCCCATCTTTTTTACAAGCTCAGATGTATCACTCATTCTAAAAAGTTTTTCATACTTTTCACCTTGGCTTAGAAAATTTTCTCTGTAAGACTCAGCCAATACAAGTTCTGTCTTGGCAGTGGTTAGTCTTTCTAAAAGATTTTTAATTTGACACTGTTTGTTAGTGTCTTCATGTTTTAAACTTGAAATAGTCTTTTCCATTTCCTCAATCTTTTCTTTGTAATTTCTTTCAGCCTCAAAGAAATTTGCCTTGACAACTTGTAAAGACTCAAGCTCATTACAGAGTTGAGAATTTATCTTTTTATAAACAGTTAACTTTTCTAAGCATTCAGGTGTGCACATGTTATCAATTACATTGCTTAAGGAAGTTGAGTCATTTGTCATCAAAGCACTGTTGGAAATGGAAGCATCCTCAGCTTGAAAGCTCCAATCTGCAAAGTCTTGTTCTGCAATGTTTGCATTGTTTGTTGAGCTTGATGGCCTTTGTTGTGGTTGCCTAGAAGTTGATGGCTGAGTGCTTGACGACTTGTATTCCCTGGCAAAATGTCCTAACTGTTAGCAGTTGAAGCATTTGAGCTTAGATTTATCAAGCCCAAACCCAGTCTTCATGTTGTGCCTTTTGAACTGTCTGCCAGTTCTTTGATAAAACTTCTTTGCTCTATAGGAGATCATGGCCATTTGATAGTTTATATCCATCTCCTCAAGGTCATCTGCAGGAATGCCATCTAAGTCTTCCTGACACAAATGGAAGTAGTTGGTTTCCTCAGCCATAAAAGCTCCTTGCCCAGAGGTTAGTAGTGGAGTTGGGTTAGAGATAGGGTTTGAGTGTGTGTTTGATGAATTTGGAGTTTCAGGAAATGTGACAGTGGGTGTGGAGGTAGGATGGTAGATGGGTTGATAATTCTGGTACGGAGGATTGTTGATGGGTGCATAAAGGGCTGCTGAACCAGATGATATATGGGATGTTTTAGATTCTTGGGCATCTAATTCCATCTGGTAAGCACTGAGAATACCAAACAACTCTCCTAGAGTCAAAGTTTTCAAATTTTCTGTTCTTCTGATTGTGACCGAATAAATGTTCCAAGCCTTTGGAAGAGATCTCAGAAATTTTCTGAGTACATCTTGATTATCCAGTATCACACCTGCAGTTGTTAATTCATCCACAAGTTGAACATACCTTAGGTACTGAGAGGACATGTTCTCATTGTTTTGTTGACAAAAGTTTTCAAACTTCTGTTTCAGCATATCCTTCTTGTTTTCTTTGACATCCTCTGAACCTTCATACATCTGCTTCAAGGAGTTCCACAGTTCTTGAGCAGACTTGCATTTCTTGAATGCATGTATAATGGAGTTCGGTATTGACATCTGAATGAGCCAAAGAGCTTTAGAATCAACTTCCATCTTTTTGTAGTCTTCGTCTGAGTACATAGATGGTTCTTTTGGTACTGCAGCTCCACCAGCTCCAGCAGCAGCAACTGTAGGAATGTAAGGACCTTCAAGAACAGACTTCCAAAGTTTGAAGTCTTGGTTCCTTATGAATCCTTCCATTCTGACTTTCCAAGTATCAAAGTCCTTAGGAGTGAACACCGGTGGTTTGTTGAGTGTACCATTCTCTGTATCATGTTTGTTTAGAGCAGCCATTTTATCAAACACACAGAGTATGATTTCAGAAGCAGTGAGATATTAGAAGAAATAGAACGGTTAACTTAAGGATGATTAATCACTTAAGTTTGAGAGCCAAAGCTCTGATACCACTTGTTTGATCGGGTTGTTTAAGCTAAACAACACTTCACAAGTATTTCTCACTTACAATCTAATAGATGCGGAATATCTATTAGAAGGATCTCACAAAACACTCAGAGGTGATCAAATAACAATGAGAACACAAGAAATAAATTCAAGCTCAAAGATATATTTCTCTCAAATTATTACACCCTGCCAGCACACTTAGTCGGTTTACAATGAGAGGTTATATAGCCAAGGCTAAAACCGTATACACGTAGGAATACAAGTTGGGTATACTAGACAATACATAAAGTAAAGCTTATTCTAGTATGTTGAGTGTCTTAACAAGCTAAGACACTCATTTACAATTATTACAAATATAGACATTGACTTTACAAAGACTAGCTAAATACAAAAGACATTTAATGTTGTTGATCTTCAAGACTTCAGATAATCTTTTGCATTTAATGCTGAGGAAGGGAAGTAAGGTGTTGTCTGACTTTCGGTATGTTCTTTTTGTATTTAGTCAGACCAGCATGTCTTGTGTCAGTACCTTTTGTACTAAGAAAGTAAATCAGCTAAAGTATTTGTCAGAGGATAAACCTCAGAAGTCTTTGTCTTTATCTCTGGTGCAAAGGAGAATCTTCAGAAGCTTTAAGTCTTCGGAAGCTCTGAAGGTCTGAATCTTCTAAGTGCTGAGCTTTCCGAAGCAATTGTTTTGTACAACCTTCGGCAGGAGTAAGTTATCCTTCGGAAGCAGTGTTGCTTCCGAAGAGTAACTTCTTCCTTCCAAAGGCTGTTAGTCCTTGTAGCACCAATACTTAGACAAAATAAGAAGTTTGGTGAGCATCAGACTTTATTAGTCTTTACAAAAGTCCAACCCAATACATTCCAATAACAGGCCATTCCAATTTATTTAGAATATGTGTCAATTGTTAGATGTAGCCATGTAGGTGCAAAATTTCACAAATCTGGATTTATCTACTCCCCTTTACGTCTTTACTACATATCAGGGCTAAGCATGGTCCGGTTCGATGCAATTATAACTATTTTCATAACCAAAATCGCTACTTTCGTTGATTTTAAATTCACATCCATAGCTATAACAATTGATCAGTTAACCAATAATTGGTTAACCACCGGTTATGATTTAGTTTCGGTTAAATTCTGTTAATAATGAAATTGTTGAAAAACTAAGAAATGCTTGTAAGAGATATATTGATGATGCAAATTTTAGTGGTGCTCGTATGACTTTTGAGTGACTAAAGTAATTCACATGAATGGTCCTTATATAAAGACATTATTAACAAAAGACTATTACAACAATAACTATAGTCCAATAAACAAGAAGTAAAAACCAAGTTAACACTAAGTCATCCTATAAAAAGTTATAGTTCACCTTTTATGCTTAAATTACATCATAACTTCTTGAAGAAAAAAAAGAAAAATAAATACACACGCACATATAAATATTAAAGAAAACAAATATATAATAATCGGTTCGATTAGATTAAAGTCGGTTAATACTTGGTTTAACCATAAACATTGCCGAATGGGACGGTTAATGGCTTAGCTTAACCATAGTCATCGGTTAAAGTCAGTTTCGGCTATGGTTCGAGGCAGTTATTAGTTATTTTTTTATTATAGTTATATTATGCTCAACCCTCCTACTATGTATAATACTATAGTCATTGAAACAGGATCTTCCAATATACTCATTGAAGTTTTCCAAAAGGGTGTTGGTGAGAAAAATTATTTACAAAAATGGGTGATTTGAAAAATATTTACTAAAATGGTGCTTTTCACTTATTTTTTTTATTTTTAACTAATTTATTATACCATATTACGATTTTCCTTTTTTATTAATCAATTCACTTTAGTCTCTTTAGTTTTTCTATTTTGATTGAATCAAAAAATATATTATAAACTAGTTAAAAATAAAGAAATAAGTGAAAAACACTCATTTTGGTAAATATTTTTCTAATCACCCATTTTGGTAGATAATTTTTCCACCAACACCCTTTTGGTAAAAAAAACTCAGATGTTAAGAAAGATGCAAATGGAAAAGTCGCCTGATATAAGTATACTTAGTAGCAAAAGGATATGTTCACAAGAAAAGGATTCATTATGTTGAAGCTTTCGCACAGGTAACTCGCTTGGAAACTGTGTTGGTAATCAAGAACAATCACACACACAATTCACAAGGAAAAACTCTCAAATATTACTGCAAAAGGTTCTTAAAATTACAAGGAAAACAAATGAACATGCATTTACTCTAATACTTGCGAAAAAAATGAAAAATAACCGAACACTACAAAAAAAACTGAAGCAATAAACTGGAAACACTCCCACGTTGTAAACCTCCATAACCCATGCACCATGCACCATGCACCATGCACCATGCACCACGTTCAATTCTTCTGATTGTCTTTTGACTTGCCACGTGTGAGTCAACATTACTTTACACTTTCCCCCTTAATGTTTGACTCACCTTCCAGATCTTCAATACCGATCAGCATCCTCATGGTTTCGAACTTGACTCGAGGTAATGCCTTTGTCATAATATCAGCCTTTTGAAGCTTCCCACTCACATGTTGTACTCGAATTTGGCCTCTTTCCACACATTCGCGTATGAAAAGATACTTTGTGTCGATGTGCTTAGTTCGTCTATGAAACACCGGGTTTTTCATCAAGGACAAAGCCGACTCATTGTCTACTAGCAGAGTCACCAGCTGTGGTTCACGCCCCGTGAGATTGCTAACCAAATTCCGAAGCCACAACGCCTGAGTAGCTGCTGCAGTTGCAGCTACGAATTCGGATTCACATGAGCTCAATGCTACTGTCTTCTGTTTCTATGAAACCCATGTTATGAGGTTTGATGCATAATAAAACACCAATTCAGACGTCCCCTTTCAATCATCAACATCTGATCCGTGACTACTGTCACTGTACCTAATCAGATCTTGATTCTCACAAACCCCATATCGCAAACCATAGTTCACTGTGCCTTTGACATACCTTAGTACTTGCTTCATTGCTTGAAAATGACTCCACCTTGGCTGTTCCATGAACCTGCTCAATACCCCAACCGGATAACTTAGATCCGGCCTTATGTGTAGTAGGTAACGCAGGCTCCTAATCAATCGTCGATACTCAGTTGGGTTAACACAAGAGCCTGTCTCATCCTTCGTCAATTGTAACTTGGGATCCATTGGCCACTTGGAGGGATTACAATTCCTCATCCCAGCTGCCTTTAAGATCTTTCTTGCATACCCTGATTGCTTGATCATACACCCATTCTCCTTTTGGACAACTTCAATTCCAAAATAATAAGACAACTTTCCCAAGTTACTCGTATCAAAAACTTTCATCATCTCACCTTTAAATCCTTTGATTCTCTCTTCACTTGATCCTGTCAAAATAAGATCGTCTACATACACCCCAACTATAAGAGGTGAACCAGATTTAAAGCACTTGTAAACTGCAGGTTCTTGAGCACACTTACTAAACCCGATATCCTTCAAGACCTTGTCAAGTTGGGAATTCCACGCTCTAGGGGCCTGTTTCAGCCCATAAAGCACCTTCTTCATCCTGTACACCTTATTCTCTTGCCCCTTCACTTCGAATCCTTCAGGTTGTCGGACATACACCTCTTCGAGTAATTCCCCATTAAGGAATGCTGACTTGACATCTAGATGATGTACAAGCCAACCCTCTCTAGCTGCCATTGCTAGTAACAAGCGAATTGTTTCTAGCCTGGCAACCGGAGAATACACCTCCTCGAAGTCAATCCCCTTTCTTTGCACATAGCCCTTTGCCACCAACCGGGCCTTGCACTTCGTGACCTGACCATTTGCATCCTTCTTCAACTTATAAACCCATTTTAACCCAATGTCTTTATGTCCCACGGGTAGTTCAACCAAGGACCAGGTTTGATTCCTTTGAATTGATTCAATCTCAGCCTTCATGGCCACCTTCCATTCCTCATGCATTGCAGCTTCTTCGAACTTTGTGGGCTCATCATCAATTAGCAGTAGCTCCTCCGGAGCTATATCATTGCTTACAATCTCCACTGTATTCTCGTAAATTTCTGTTAGATCACGGAACCGAGGAGGAGTATCATCATACTTTGAACTTGCAATTGAACTGCTTGCATTCGTACTTGAGGAGGCAGTTTGCTCATATCCTCCAAAGTTCCCCCTTGATGAGCTAGTTCCTGCATAATCAACCAAAAAAGGAGAGAAATGTTGATTAACAGGTGTCAAGATGTCTTGACTATCAGTTGTTGGTTCCTGGCTGGAACGATCAGCTTCCACATCATCCTGCACATTTATGTTAGTCCAACCACCATCTTGATTCGATTCTTTGTGTTGGTCTACTTTCCAACTCCATCTTTTCTTCTCGTCAAACTGGACATCACTTGGTGTTGCTACACAAATTCGACCGGTGCTGGTAGGGCTGTAAACGAACCGAACGAACACGAATGAGCCCTTGTTCGTGTTCATTTGTTTAACTTTTAACTTGTTCACGAACGGTTCACGAACGCTTACCGAACGAAAATTGTTGTTCGTGTTCGTTCATTAAGGAATTTAGTGTGTTCACGAACGGTTCATGAACACATTATTTACATAATAAAAATCAACATTTCTGATCTCAAACAATGGAGATAATCATTTATAAATATATAAATTAAGATATTATAGTATTAAACTAAAAATAGCTTAAGTAATATGGTATTAAACTAAAAATTAAAAATAAACCACACATTTAATGAATAAATATAATAAATAAACTTAACCGAACATAAACGAACGTAAATGAACATGTTACCGAACGTTCACGAACACAAATGAACGAACACGACCCATGTTCATGTTCGTTCGTTTAACTAAACGAACGTAATTTCTTGTTCGTGTCCGTTCGTTTATTAAACGAACGAACATAAACGAACTTCCCGCCGAATAGTTTACGAACTGTTCTCTGAACGTTCGGTTCGTTTACAGCCCTAGGTGCTGGGATTAAAGAACATGTACGCCTCGTTTCTGGTTTCTGTGCCCAAATAGACCATGGCACAACTACGATCGTGTAATTTTTCAAGGTGTCTCCCAGTTATCTTTACATAACCTGTACACCCAAAAATCCGCAAGTGGTGCAACACTGGTTTCTTTCCTCTCCATCCTTCATAAGGGGTCTTGTTCTTGTATCCTTTTGTTGATACTCGATTGAGTATGTACACCGCATGTCTGACTGCCTCTCCCCAAAACAAATCAGGCACCTCTATCGTCTTTAACAATGACCGTGTCACCTCCATTACGGTATGATTTCGCCTCTCCACAACACCATTTTGCTGTGGTGTGTGTGGAGCGGATAGCTACCTATGGATTCCGTGTGTCTCACAGAATTCATTGAATTCTCTTGATGTAAATTCACCGCCCCGATCGGTACGCAACATTCCAATCTTGCTTTTGCTCTCAATTTCCACCACCGCCTTGAATCTTTTAAAGTTCTGGAACGCCTCATCTTTTGTCTTAAGGAGGTACACCCACATGTATCTGCAAAAATCATCAACTAACAACAAGAAGTATCGATTACCACCCATAGTTTGTGGAGATATAGGGCCGCACAGATCTGCATGAATTAGTTCCAATGGTTTTGATGCTCGCCAACTTGTCTCAGCCGGAAAAGGTTGTCGTGTTTGTTTGGCCACCATGCATCCTCCACACACTTGTTTTGGATACATGATGGTGGGCAACCCTTTGACCAGCTCCTTCCTTCCCAGTTCTTCTATCATCTGGGAGTTTAAGTGTCCCAATCTTGCGTGCCACAACCATGCTCCTTCATCAACTTTAGCCATAAGACAAACAGGTTTACACGCCTTCAGTCGGAGCTTGTAGAGGCAATTATCTGATCTTTTAACCCGCATCACAAGTCTCCCACATTCATCACGCAGCCACAAATAACTATCAGCCATTTCAATCTTGGAATCTGCTTCTGTCATTTGTCCCAGGCTTATTATGTTACTCTTTAAAGCCGGAATCAAATATACCCCTTTAATCACGTGTTTCTCGCCATTCTTACATTCAAACAGGATGGTACCTTTTCCTTTTATTTGAACCATTGATCCATCTCTGAACTTCACTTGGCCTGTTACCTCCTAGTCTAATAAAGAAAACATTTCGTTGTTACCTGTCATGTGGTTACTCGCGCCATTATCAAGGTACCAAATATTACCATGTTTTACAGTTTCAATCCCTTCCTCTACTTTAAAAACCTTATTTTCATTCAACATGACCACCTTGGAAGATTCTTCATCAAACACACTAAGTAACAGTGTGGGTTCCTCATCTGGCACTTGGGTTAAGTTAGCCTCCCCCCATTTTTCTTTGGTGTCAGGACACTCAAGTGCGTAGTGGCCCATTTGGTCACGCTTATAGCATTTTACATTCCTCTTATCTCTTCCTCTTCCATTGTTTCTATGGTCATTCGAGCCTCCCCCATGTCTGTGATCAAACGAACCGCCTCCAAAATCACCACGATTACCTCTACCACGATAGCTTCCTCGTCCACGCCTGCCTCCACGACCGCCCCGGTCACCTCTTCGTTCAATTCCAAACGGTTGGGACCTTCCCACACCCTTTGAACTCGCTTGATTATCAACTTTAGTGAATAAAAAACTGTTATCACTAGGCTGGGTGTTTTGACGAAGTTTAAGTCTATCCTCGTATGCCTTCAGCCTACCTATGGCTTCATCAAAAGGCATTGAATCGATGTCCGAATACTGCTCGATGGAGGCAACAAGTTGTAAGTACTTGTCTGGGACTAAATCGAGCATTTTTCTCACCAATTCTCCATCCTTAATCGTCGATCCAAGGCTATTGTATTTGGTTACCATACCTGCGAGTTTACCCAAGAATCCATCCACAGTTTCTCCATCCTTCATCTTCAGTTGATCAAACTCGTTTTTGAGTGTGTGCAGTCTAGCCTTCTGAACACGATCGGCTCCCATGTACCGGATCTTCAGAGAATCCCATATCTCCTTTGCAGTTTTCTTCTTCGCCACATGCAGCAGAACATCCTCCGGAATGGCTTGAAAAATGAAGGCCCAGGCTGTTTTATTTTTCTTTTCATCAACAGCTTCTCCGGTCGTTGGTTCAACCGACTCCCACAACCCTTGAGCGTCCAAAACTGCTTCCATCTTAATCGCCCAAGTTGTGTAATTTGATGCTGTTAACACCAGAATCTGCAACGAGACTGAGCTGTTTTCCTTTGCTGTACCAGAGGTTGTAGCGACCGTCGACATGGTTTCGTATCTGATATACTTGGGCATACACTAGAGCAATCTCCTTTTCTCTGATACCAAGTGTTGATAATCAAGAACAATCACACACACAATTCACACGGAAAACCTCTCAAATATTACTGCAAAAGGTTCTTAAAATTACAAGGAAAACAAATGAACATGCATTTACTCTAATACTTGCGGAAAAAATGAAAAATAACCGAACACTACAAAAAAAAACTGAAGCAATAAACTGGAAACACTCCCACGTTGTAAACCTCCATAACCCATGCACCATGCACCACGTTCAATTCTTCTGATTGTCTTTTGACTTGCCATGTGTGAGTCAACATTACTCTACAAACTATAAGGTTAATTCTTATTCTCTCTCAGATTGAGTTGGATGGGAAGTCCATCATTTGGACGTTAAATCCGCATTTTTACAAGGAGACATACAATAGGAAGTATATATATGTAAATAAACCCAAGGTTTTTTGAAGAAAGTTAAAGAACATATGGATTACAAAGTGTTCATGGCATCATATGGTCTACGACAAGCACCTCGTGCTTGGAACATTCGGCTGGATAAAGTCTTTAAAAGTTTAAGTTTTCATCAAACTCCACGGGCTTGCACTAGTACAAAAATAACACAATTTACAACGGTTAATTATGCCTTTTAAAATGGTTCCCAAACCGTTGTAAATGTATGTGTTTTAAAAGGTTCGAACCACCGTAATAGATAACATAGAACTGTGTAAGGTCAATTAAGGCTGATTCTCACCAAAACATCTCTTGAACCAGTCTTGGACTCTCAGAAGACAAACAACCTTCGGAAGGAAATAATTAACCTTCGGAAGAACTATTGCTTCTGAAGGATAATTCTCTTCTTCTAAGAAGCTATACAAAAGATTGAAGCTTCCGAATCCCTCCTCAACACTTAGCTTCCGAACAACCAATAGCTGCTTCCTAAGACAAAGACTTCCGAAGACTTTCTCTAACAAAGATTCTGGACACTTTTAGAAATAATCAGAGCTACTTTCTCTCATCAAGACCAACAAAGAAGACATTCAGATGATAGTTAGCAGCAAAGGAGATTTGTCAGAACAACAAAGATACCAAACATTTAATGCCTTTTGTAATTTAGGTATTTTTTGTAAAAGTCAATGGAGTCTTTTGTATTAACTGTAAATAATATGGCTTGGCTTGTCAAGACCATAACAGATACTAGTTTTAGCATTCATTTGTTTCTAGTTTTTTGTCCAGCCGTGTATCCCTACGAGAATATAGTTGTAGGTTTTAGTATATAATCTTTCATCTGTAACTCAACAAGCAGATGAGTGCGTGCTTGAGCTTTAGAGTCTTGTTCACTTTGCATTTGAATGAAATATACATTAACCTTGAAATAAACTTTATTTGTGTATTGTATTTCTTCTACAAGTGTGAGTAAGTTGAGTTGATATAATCTTCCGCATCTATCAAGCTTAGTAGAAAATTATTTGTGAAAGTGTTGTGTTGAATTACATAACCCGATCCAAGAAACTGTTATAAAAAATTAAATTAAAAATAAATAGTGCATTTATAATTTAGCTTAACCGCTCTAAAAGAGCCATTAAACCAACAGTTGTAAAATAAAAGCATCAAATACAGCGGTTCAAAATAAAAGATAAGATCATACCATGTTCATTCATTGTCTAAATAAGATAACAAAGTTCATTAATATATGTTTCCAAAAATTGGTCAATTTCACATTGATGAAGGGGGGCATATTGTCCTGCATCACCTAAAATAGATAAACACATAAAAATTAGTATATAATTTAATATACACAGACGTACATATTTTGTTTAATGTGTAAAATACATGCCAAGATGTTTTTTGTAACTAATCATAAAATCATACATAACCTTCATTAAATAATATCCACATTCCCTGGATATATTATAGTTTAATTTAATTCATTTTTTTTGTTGAACCGTTGTAAATGATTTAAGAACCAAATATATTATAAAAAATTCGAATTTAGGAGCTATATATTTCAAAAAAATCTCCAAATAAAACACCTAGCTCTTAACGAATTTTTTTTTGTCATAAAAAACAACGGTTCTTATCAAAAACAATGGATTGAGCACTGTTAAAGAGTAATTAAAAATTTAAAACAAATTTATATTTAATTTATATCATGTCTTGAACCGTTGTAAATAATTGCTCATATATTTGTAACATCCCAAATTTCTAAATACAGGTTATTTGAATTTACACATGCGCGATGAATAATATATGTGTAGGGAAAAATACGAAAGAATAAAACAAGTAAAGACCCAAAAACGTGTACTCGAACTCAATTTCGAGTACACATGTTCTCGAAAATATTGAAGTCGAAATCCCAGTTTTCGAGTACAAGGAGACTGCCTATAAATAGGAGTGCCTTGGGAAATGTGCAAACCTTTGGCTAGAGCGCCTCTTCTCTCGAGTACATGAAGGGGATTTCGAGAACTCCAAGAAACGAGCTTTTAATTGACCAAACGGAAGGGGAAACGCACGAGAATCTACAGGAGTGATCATCTAACTTCAAGTAAGTGTTCCAAACCAAAAAGCTAGGATTTTTATGCAAAAGTTAGGATGGTTAAACAAAAAGTAAACTTATGCATAAAGCTCACACCTTTATACATAAAGTTCGTAACTTTGAGGTTCCAGTATGTTGGTAACGACCTAAGGAACCTAGAACTAGCTCCCCAAAGACTTAGATGAATTTCTGAGACGTTTAATGACGAAAGTGATGAGTGCACGAAATCCTGCACAAAAGGGCACTCGAAATCATACTCAGAATTTTGAGTATGCTCATTTCGAGTAGGGCATTTCGAGTACACCATTTCGAATACAATATTTCGAGTACTCAGGTTCAGGTACACATGAAGGTTCGAGTACACAAGGTTTCGTGTACTTTGGGTGTTTCGTGTACATGGGTTCCGAGTATGAGATGTTTAATGAACCTCAAGTGTTTCGAATACTTAGCTAAGGTTCGGGAACTTGAGTTTATAATGGGGACTAGTTGATTATGAGGACCTGGAATATATCCTAAGTCTAAGAATGGTATGTGATGAGACGATATATTGATGTAGGTTCCCAAGTCTTAACTAAGGAGTTCGGTTAAGAAGACAAGGAGTCATTATCAGGTGAGTTCTAGATGCCCTCTTTTATGTTTAATGTTTTGGGCTGACATACATGCTTATTGTTGTGATGTTATGTGCTCATGATGATGATGAATGAATAATGATATGCCCTGACTATGTATGCATGTTTATGTGCTAGTATGATCTATGCATGAAAGTATGCTACGTATGATGAATGCATGATAAATGAGTTATGAAAATGAATAACATGACATGATAATGATGCTAGCATATGATATGATGATGACTATATGATAACATGCTTCATGATGATAACTATGAGAATAGTTATAGGAGTATGACAAGGCCCTAGGTTGCTAGGATGGAAGTATGATATGTAGGCATGATGCCATGATGTTATGATATGATAATGATGCTAGTATGTTATGATGGTATGATGAAATGATGCTAGTATGTTATGATGATATGATGAAATGATGCTAGTGTGCTATGATGATGTGATGAAATGATGCTAGTATGTTATGATGGTATGATGAAATGATGACATGCCTAATATGTCATGATGACTACGATGAATGATGTTATGATGCTAGCAGGAAATGTTATGATGATTATGATAAAACATGATATAATGCTAGTATATCATGCATGACGAATGAACGATGTTCCTATAAGTGTTATAGGAAATGTATGAGAGATGTACCAGTAATTGTGCTGGGTAGGTATGATAGTCAACCACGACTATAACTGGGTATGGTAGTCAACCACGACTATAACTGGGTATGACAGTCAACCATGACTATAACGGGGTATGATAGTCAACCACGACTATAACTGGGTATGGTAGTCAACCACGACTATAACTGGGTATGGTAGTCAACCACGACTATAACGGGGTATGACAGTCAACCACGACTATAACGGGGTATGAGAGTCAACCACGACTATAACTTGGTATGATAGTCAACCACGACTATAACTGGGTATGATAGTCAACCACGACTATAACTGGGTATGAGACTCAACCACGACTATAACTGGGTATGACACTCAACCACGACTATAACTGGGTATGGTAGTCAACCACGACTATAACTGGGTATGATAGTCAACCACGACTATAACTGGGTATGGAGCCTTGTGCCGGCATAAGCCCACTGTTTGTATGGTAACAGTGGAACGTATGACGATGATGTTAAGGATGTTATGTGCTAAGGTTATGGACTATGTGTATGAAATGATGTTTATATAAAGTATGTTTAATGTTGTTTTATGAAAACTAGAACTCACCAGCGTAAGCTGACTTGATTTAGCATGTATGTCAGGTTAAGGTTAAGGCTAAGGCGAAGGAAGTTATGGAGCTCGGGGCATCAAGATAGAGAATTCGATGGTTTTGGCAATCCGATATGTTTTTGATACAGACTCTTTATTGATTTCTGTTTATCGAACTATGTTTACATTTCCGCTGCATGATTATGAAAGTTTTTAGTTTAAGAGCTATGTGTTATGACGAGACCAACCTCTGCGAGGCGCCCGGGAATCGGGGCCTCGCAATATTAAAATAATCGAACCACTGTAAATGATAAGAATTAATTATTTAATTTATTTTGAACCGCCGTAAATACTTAGAACCGTTGTATTATCTATAAACGATATTTTTTAAAACGTTTCAGTATGAAACCGCTTTAAGTTATATAATTTGACCGCTCTTAAAGGTAGTTTTTGTACTAGTGTTGTATCACAAAGAAGATTCAAGAGGTGTTTTATTAACTGGAGTATATGTTGATGATTTGATTGTTACGGGATCAAATGTGAAAAATATTGACAACGTCAAGAACCAAATGAGGAAAAAATTGAAATGAGTGATTTCAGAATTATTTCCAATTACTTAGGAATAGAAGTTGTTCAAACTGGAGAAGTAATTTTAATTAGTCAATTAGGATATGCTACTAAGGTATTTGAAAAATGAAAACATGTGGGATTGTAATACTTCAAAATTCCCTGAAACCTGGTTTAAAACCGACTAGAGAATATAAAGTTGTATCGGCAGACCCCCAATTATGTACTGAAGTATTATTGAATGTCTTCGGTATTTGACACATAATTGACCCGACAAAAACTATGTTATAGGGGTGGCTAGCAGGTTTATGGAAGCATACGAGGTTCTCTCATGCAAGTTGTCCAACACTTGTTGAGATATATCAAAGGTAAATTAAGTTTGGGAATTTTATATACAACAAATGGAGGTGAAAGATTAATTGGCTACAGTGACACATCTAATGCAAAATGATCTCGTATATGGGAAGAGTACAATCGAGATGAATTTATATTATGATGGGTGGTCTAGCTGCTTGGAGTAGTCGGAAGCAGAATTTGGTTGTTTTATCATCCTAGAGGGTGAGTTCATGGCTGCAACAGCAACTGCATTCCAAGGTATCCCATAAAAGGCTGTAATTGAAGAGTTAATTAGAAAAGACATAGGAGTACCACGTTTTTGTTTGTAAATAACAAATCAGCAATCGAGCTTATGAAGAATCATGTATTTCGTTGAAGAAATAAAACATAGCGATACAAAGTATCATTTTATTAGAGAAAGTGTTGAAAAGAATTTGGTAAACATATAACATGTAAGGGGATAAGAAAAGAAAACGAATGTTTTGACTAAATTTTTGCCACGAGTCAAGTTTCTTGAGACGAGGAGTATTTTGGAAATTGAAGATTTATCGACATTGAAGACTAGAATAAAGGGGGTGATTGTTAATTGATTCTGGATTTGCTTCAAGTTTATTTTTATTTTATTTTATTGTGTCTTTTTTTTTTTTTTTTTTTGTCTTGTTTCAGATAAGAATGTTTTAGTAAAGGATTAATATTAAATTTAATTTAGCCTTATAAATACGGATATAAATCTCATTGTCTAGTATTGTTTATTCTTGTGTTCGTTTTTTATCCCAAGATTGTTTGTTTACATAGATTTTGTTAATATTCATTGGGATGTTTATTACTTAACTAGGGAAATGCTATTGAAAATAAAAACATGGTCCTGCAACTTCAAGGCTTTAAGAATGCAAAGGGGATTGCTCTTTTTGGTGGGGATGGATGTAGATTGAAACTTCCGGAGAATTGGCGTAATGATTTTTCCCGAGTTTATTAAAGGAGGGAAAAGAAAGGAAAAGAAATGAGAGGAAAGGAAAGGAAAAGAATGGCTTTCTTTCCTTCCATTTCCTTCCAAATCGGAAGGAAAGAAAAGCAAGGAAATTTAGCCTAGGTTTCCTTTTACTTCCCTTCCTTTCTCACCTTAAATGAAACTCAGGAACACAAAATGTGTTATTTTCTTTTCCCTTCCCTCGTTAAATGAAACTCAGAAACACAAATTAACGAGAGAACACAACGTGTACTATTTCTCGTATTGGTATTGAGTCAGTAAGTATGAAGCATGTGATGGAGTGATAAGCAATATGAAGATAACAAGGATTGCTAGGAGAGTAATAAAAGATTAACTGTTTGGTACTCCTACATGGTGGAATTCAATAAACAATGCATGTTCAATTTCCTTTATACCCAATATGATTCTAGATCATAAATGTTATGGGTTTGGAGTTAGAATGGTTGCCAGGAAAAGTGGAACAGGTCCAACGGAAACACTAACCGTGAAAGCAGTGGCGAAGCTTGACGAGGATCTCAGGGGGGCGAAATAAAAAAAAATTTCCAGGGGGGCGAATTAGAGATTTTTAAAAAATTTTACACTACGTGTCGGGAAATATACACTACTACGCGAAAAAACAGGGGGGCGGTCGCCCCACCCAGTCTGAACAATCCTTCGCCCCTGCGTGAAAGAAGAATCTGAATTTTCTCATTATACACCTAAGATAAGTGTTTTTGAGGAATCAGATTCTGAGTTAAAAATTTCGAAGGATAATTAGTGGGATATTACAAGGCATATTTTTCGCTTGTTTGTTTGTAGAGAAGCTTATGCAATTACGATAATATGTTTTTTGTTTGTTTTATTGTAAAGAAACTTGTGCAATTTTGATGATATGTTTTTTTGCTTGTTTGATCGTAGATAAACTTATGTAATTCTGTAAAATAATCATTAAATCAATGAAGTAAATAACTTATACAAAATTGGAATATATATTGAAAGGGGAAAAAGTAGTTTCATTCAAATTCAAAAGTTTACTTAAAAATAACTTTTAGAAGATTTTGTTTTACATTTTAGTTTATTCTACAATCGGTTTAAAATTTGTTTATTATGCTAGTTAGATAAATAAATTCTAAAGTTATTTATTTTATATAACTATCATATATTTCAAAAGAAATTTATTAAAATTTGAAGGATATAACTTAAGTTGTAATTATATCATTTACCATATTACATAAGATCATTTATAATCATATCACTTACTTGAGGGCTTCTATCCTAATAACAACTCATTAACTTCACTTATAATATATCTTGGGTTGGAGTCTTACATAAATCAAATATTGCTCTGAGTTGAGTTAGGAGGTTCTCCTAGTTGTAGGTTGCCTCCTACGCTGGTGGGTCTAGTCATCACGCTATGTTTTTCAGGCGAAAAGGTGATCCTGATTGACCAGGTGTTTTCTGTTAAAGAAATAAAATAAATTCATTTTTATTTAATATAATTGAAAGAGAAAAACTAAAATTTAAAAAAAGGTGTTGTGAATATTTAATAAGAGTGAAATATGACAAAATCAATTTTAGCTTATAAAGGTGGCACATGTCCAATAAAAACATCTATCTATTTATATAATATAGATATATAGATATAGACTCGTAACCTTAAAAATAAAGTAATATATAGTACCAATGAAAAAACACTATCAAAACACATGAACAATTTCTTAATCATTTTTTAATATTTTGCTCTTAAAACATACTTAGTCTTTTAATTTTAAATTTAAATTTCTAATTTAATAGTCATTAATTTTTTAGTTAAATATTAACATTAAATTAAATTAGTTAGTTTGATAACCCATAACACACACATACATATATAGGGATTTTATAATTTGAAAATTCGATCTTAAAAAGTAATCTCTCAAACCGTATCTTGACACTTAATTTGAAATATTGAAAATAAATATAAGTTGAATAGAAGAATGTGTTTTAAATAAAAAAAATCAATTTTAAAGCGATTTAATATGGACTATTGGACTACATATTTAATTTCAAAATTCTAAATTGAGGGCTTAAACAGGGTTTAATAATTTTCTCTTTAAAGATTATGTTTTCTCATAATACAATATATATATATATATGTGTGTGTGTGTGTGTGTGTGTGTCTATGTGTGTAGGGTAAGGTTCCATTGTTAACTTACTTCTATTGTAATAACTCAATAACTCCGACAATATCAACCCAAATCTTTGTATTTTTTAACGACCTTTATGTACATAGACAAGAATATATTCTTTTATGTGTGTACTAATTCTGGATCGTTTAGGATTTACAACAAATGTAAGTTCACATTACACTACTAACATTTATTAACATGATGACAACTTAAACGGGTGTAAGATCTAAAATATAAAAGAATTTTTATAAACATATAAAATAACATAGTTTTATACATGTGATGTGTGTATGTTTTCATATGTTTAGTTGTTTAAAGTTGCATTTTTATGTGCATTTCATATGGATCATCGATACTTTGAGATAAAATTGTGATTTGCAGGTAAAAACAAGTTACAGATATTCGGGGATGTTAATGAGACGAAAAGACTAACAAACGGTTCAGAATTGGCTGGGAAAAGTTCAGAACTTGGAATGCGCATATCTCGAGCTAGAGAAGCATTTACGGAATTCATAATATATGAAAATTGAGTTTCTCGACGAGACGAAGATGAAGTAAAACTCATATTGGGCGTAGGCTATGCTTTAGTTGACGTAGGCTAGGATACACCCAAAAATTCAGCGTTCATAGAAAATTTGCACCATTTTGATTGGGTCAGCAGCAGAAAAATGGGTGTTTAACCCTATCTTTCCCATTTTGAAGAAATAATCTCTTGGGGTCGAAAATTAAGGTTTTTGAGGTGATTTTGTGACCAAAAAATAGAGTTTTTGGGTGGATCTAACTCTCCAAATCACATTTGATTCAAGAATTTATCCATGGAATCAAACATTGAAGATCAAATCGCGATGATGCAAGGCTAATTTCTTCGTAATTGCTTCTGAGCAATTATGTTTGTAAGTGAAATATTGTTTGGATGTTGAACTTGGATTTTTGAATGTAAAATTTATACAATATAGGTTGGGTTGATTTAAATAATATATTTATGTTTTGGCATTTATGCATTACCATCAACAATTCGGTTTTCTTGCATCGTTTGCTCATTGGTAATTGTATCATGCTTCGTATATGTGTATTGGTAATTGTGTGAATGAGCAAATCTTAAATGTTTGTTCCATCATTATCACTTTAAGCGAATTGATTAACAAAGTCATTTTTATGTGTAGAGCGCAATCAATGACGAAGACTGACAAAGTCAACCCGCAATGAGCTGAAGACTTGATTTTGGTTATTTTTGTGTACAATGATTTTCGTGTACTTAGATTTTCGAGTACTCGAACCATTTTCGTGTATAGGGTTCGAGTACTCCTAGAATAGTATATATACATGTATTTTGTACTATTATAGGGTTGGATTCCCGAGACAAGTGCTCTCTAGACGTATTGAGGCAATGTTTTCGAGAACTTCACAAAATACAAAAAACAAGCATTTTTCTATATCTTCTTCTGATTCTATTATGGATTCTACACATTCTAGAGTCATTTGATGTTGATCGGAGCCATAAAGTTCGAGTTTTGATAAGATACAGACCTACAAGTGGTACCAGAGCCTTTGAGCTCTTTTATACATCAAGGTAAAAGCTTTTTCGTGCAAGTTCGATACTTTCTTGATCTTCTATTCATCATCCAGCTGCTGTTGAAATTCGAGACTTTGAATCTTGAAAAATATTTCTGTGGAAAATTTTCAAGTATTTTCGAGTTCAAAATTTCGAGATCAGTTTTTCAAGTACATGCTTCGGGAACAGTTTTTCGAGAACAGAGTTCAAGTACAACTTGTATTTCGACCACACTTGGGAGTTTGAGTACAACTGGGTTTCGAGTACACTGTGACTTTTGAGTACAATGGGGATTTCGAGTACACTCTGATTTTCGAGTACACTAGGGATTTCGAGAACTTGTCCTTCGAGTACAGCTTTTCGTATACTTGGACTTTGAGTAGTTTTTGGTATTTCGAGTACAGCTTGGACTTCGTGCACTGCTTGGGACTTCGAATTCTTGAGGATTTTGGGAACTTACACTTAGAAAATTTTCTGTTTGTCATGGCATCCAAAAATCTCACCAACTTGTCCAACCTTCTGAACTTAGACAATGAGATTGGCACCGGAACCAAGCCACGTAGACACGTGTCACCGGATAACTTCCAAGACTGGAAATTCATATTCCAATCTTTCATCAAGTATACGGACCCGAAGTTATGGAGGTCGATTGAAGAAGGGCCTTATGTGCCTACGTACCAGATTGAATTAAACGGGCTAATTTCCAAAGACCTGGAGTTGTATACTGAAAATTACATCCTATTGAAAGAAAAGGATGAAAAGGAATACATCTCGATTACTATGGCGTTGTCAATTGACGTGGATCACGGCTTCAAGGAGCACCAGACCGCCAAGCAACTCTGTGATGCTTTAGTGGAAAGATTTGAAGGGATTGAGGATATGCAAGAAAGTCACAAAGACATGTTGAGGCAATGGTTCAACATGTTTAATCATGTCAAAGGAGAGTCCCTGGAAGCCCAACTCAATCGATTTACTCATATGATGACTGAGATGACTAGTGCTGGGATTGAGATGTCAAAGGGAGAAGTCAACAAAAATCTCTTGAATTCATTACCATACAACTGGAACTCCAACTGCACTACCATCAAGAGAACAAATGATATGTATAAGACTTCTCTCAGTGAGTTGATCTCCATCATCAACTCATATGACATGGATGACAAACAAAGAGCACTCAACCATGCTAGTTATATGGGCATTACTCCTGAATCTGAGAATGCTGCTCTCTTGCCTGCCATCAATTTTCAAGCCTCTGGATCTTAGCATTACCAGACCCCCTCATCTCAGTCTGTTCCTTTTGAGACTGCATTCCTTTCTTCAGGGTAAGTCAGTTCAGCGCCCAAAGTCAGCCCAGAAAGTGAGGAGAATCTGATGTTGTTCAAGGGATTCATGAACAGTTATAATACTTTCATTGCAGGAGAGTTGGCACCAGCCAATCTCCCTCAAGATAACTTGGAGCAGATTAACCCGGCTGATGTGGAAGGAATGGATATCTCTTGGAAGATGGCCATGGAAGTATTTTGTGCCAAGAAGTTCATCAAAAAGTATTGGAGGAACAGTTTTGGAAACAACCCAGGGAAAAAACTGGGATTTGACAAATCAAAGTTGAGATGCTACAACTGTGACCAACCGGGTCACTTTGCTAGAGAATGTCAGAAGCCCTAGGTGGTGAAGGAGGGAGAGAAGAAGCCTGATGAGAAAGCTGCAGCTGGGGGAGGTGCAAGCACATCCAAGGCATTGGTGACTCAGGAAACCGACTCCTATGATTGGAGTGATCAAGTGCAAGAGCTAGAGATGATCTTGAGCCACGCATTCATGGCAGAGGTGGATGAAAAGTCAAATGAGGTAACTGAAAATCTTTTCTCTAACTCTTGCATTGAAAAGATTTTTAAATATCGGTCTCACAATGAGACCCTGATCAAAGAGGTCACCAAACTGAAATATTTTAACTCTGAGTTACTCAAAAATGAGGCCATTTTTAAAAGAAAACTTGAGGCTGAGGGTCGTGATATTTCAAAATTGAAAGAACTTTTGAGTGATAAAGAGTCAAATTATCGAAATGCTAGACGCAAAATCGATGAGCTCACTTTGGAATTAGAACAGGTTAAAACTAAACTTTCTAAAACCTCAGTCAAATGTGAAAAATATGACTATGCAAGCAAAGTTTTAGAAGACATGGTCAGTATTTAGTATCGGGAGAAAAGGGTAAGGGTCTTGGTTATAAGGAGTGTGAGCCTCCTTTTAACCATAATTACTCAAGCATGCCTAGAATCAACACATCAGTTGATGACTTGGTTCTACAATCTGATCATGCTTTTGAGTTTCCCACTGAACCAGTTTCACTTACAATTTACCCCATGTTTGTTTATGATGATTCTGAGGTATGTGCAGATAGTTTAAGTGATACAGGTCTAAGGGAGAATGATGAAGAAAGAAGTGTTGGGAGGAGCACAAAGTGTTCAACGTCATCTAGCAAATCGCAGTTTGTTCCAAAAACTGATTTTGTTGGAAGATTTGAAACAATTAAAATCAAACCAAATGAAATGAAATGTTTAAGAATTTTAATTCTACTTTAGTTAAAATTGATGATGATGTTTTAGAATCAGATTCTTCTCCTTTAAAGCAGGTGAACAGGCTCAATCCACCATCACCAAAGAGGCGGGTTCAAAGTTAAATCCTAACTGTGAACCTTATGTGCCAACTGGGGCATTGGAACAAGTGTCACACCCCCACCTCTCGTCACCTGTTGATGATGTCACTGAACGGTTGCGGAAGCATAGTGGTGATGTCTCAGAAATGAGGGGTGACTTACTTGATCCGATATCATAAGCACACAGATTAACATAAAGTAAATTACATTACATGGTTCGTTATTACAATTTACATTACAGCTTACAGCTAAGTTTGTTCAATTACAAAACTAAATTATTCAAGTGCAAGTACTCCAAATGTGTGTCCTCACCGGCGATTACTGTTTACCTGCAAAAAGGTTTAAGTTTGAAACGTCAGCACAAAGCTGGTGAGTTCATACAGATAATGTTCCACGATATGATATGTTATATAAGTTCACAAAGTGTTATGTTGAAGATAACCATGGGACCCGTATCTAGTTCCTTTCGGACTGTTATGTTCTTGTTTTGTGAAGATACTACCCGTTGGTAAATATCTTGGTGCCTCATTGTCTTAATGTTTATCACTACATTAAGAAGTTTTGGAAATAGATAACAAACATTTACACCAAGGGGAGTTGCAAGCTCCCGGTAAATGGGTTGTCAGCCAATAGTACTATCAATGTTTTCTATTCGGCCCCACACGGGTTCACTAGATACAGTTCAGAAATGAGGGCTTTTGATACTGTGATAAAGATCTGTTCTACAAGCAAAATCCCATGAAATCCGCAAGTTCTCACAATCACATGAAATCACTCAGATAACAGTGATACATATCATATAGTTCTGAAAAGTTTACAGCGCTACCCCGATGTTTATAAAAGAGTAAAAAGAAAAAGGGGATGTACGAAACTCACCTGATGATATAGATGTAGCAGAATATCTCGAAGCTGATAACAAAGAGCTGATTCTGCATTTAGTTATATTCAATGAGTTATTTATGTTCTAGTTGACTGATTAGATCCTTCTGAACGTTCAATGTCAAAGACATTGTTTTGTAAGTCATCAAACCGATATTAAATGTTTAATTGGTTATTTTAATATTATATCATACAATGTATGATAATGTAGGAACCTACATTGCATTAGATTCCTAATAGAAGGTTGATGACACTCTTGATTAATCAGAATAGTCTCGGATTAACCAAATAGTTAATGTTGTTGATTATAATGATATAACATTTTCTAGATAGCTTAATGGCTTAGGAATGATCAATCCTTGTTATTGATTACCCAAATATCATAAAATATCACAATGTAGCATCAGAATAGGTTTAACAACCATGTTTAACATACTAGTCTGACTGTTATCAGAAACATCAGATAATCATTCCAATGAGTATGTTAATGATCGTGATTAGTTTGAAACACTTGGATTTAACCTTTGCATTTCAAAGATTAACCAAACTAATCACCTACATTCTCATAATCAAATGGTTTAAACCATTATAATCATGGGTATGATTTCATGCAAATCGGGCATTACAACGGATCAAAACAAGGATTTAACCGTTAAAACATCGTGTTCTTTGTTTATAATCAATCCTAGCCATCATCTAGGCAATAATCAACAATCTTAACTATTCCATTACGTTCAAAATCAAGATCTAATCAATTATGATCAAACTAGAGGGTTAAAAATGAATCATTACCAAATCAGACGGATATCTGCGGTTAAAACAATGATCAGAACTTGTAGAAATGATTCCTGGTGCGATCTATGGCTTCTGATGGCTTCAGAATGGCGATTTGATGGTGAAATGGTCAATTTTTCGTCTGATGGTTCGTCTGAGTTCGAAAGTTTGAAGAAAATAAACTCTGCATGAAATCTGATGAAGTAGATCAGATTTCACCACCGCCTCACCCGTCGCGTACCGCGGCGGGAAGCCAAAGAAGGCTTCGCGTACCGCGAAGATTTCCGGAGATCTCAGATATTTTCATGCATCGCGTACCGCGGAGGACTCTCAAGCCCACCTCCGCGTACCGCGACGAGCCCATTTGTTCAACACTTAGAAATTTTTCTTCGTTTTTCGATTCCGGGAAATCCAAGACTCCGTTTTGCTCACGGTTTTCACCCACGTTCATCATTTCTCGCATTCTATCAACCTGTAATGATTACGATTGCCAAATCAACGTGGATTTCTACAACGATCAAATGTGCTCACATCATCAATGACGTGATTTCTCAATCGCAATTGTCACAGTCTCCCCCTGTTAGAGAAATTTCGTCCCGAAATTTAGTGAAGACTTACATAATGACAATCGTTTATGAGAATAGATGTGGGTACTTTTCTTTCATCCGATCTTCACGTTCCCACTTATACTCGGTCCACGTTGCGAGTTCCATCGTATCTTAACGATTGGTATGCGACTACGTTTCAACACTTTCATTTCTCGATCCATTACCTTAACCGAAGTTTTTCATCATTATGAACCTCTTCGAGAGGTACGATCAATGATTCATCAGTTAGGCATTTCTTCAGATTAGATGCATGAAAAACATCGTGAATATTACTGAGTTCAAGAGGTAGTTCAAGTCTGTAGGCTACTGATCCAATTAGTTCAAGAATTTTGAATGGTCCTACAAATCTTGGTGAAAGCTTACCTCTTTTCCCAAATCTGAAAATGCCTTTCCAAGGTGATACTTTTAACATAACCCGATCACCTACTTGGAATTCGAGTGGTCTACGACGATTATCAGCATAACTCTTTTGACGATCGCGAGCAGCTTTAATTCGTTCTTGAATGAGTGCGATCTTATCAGTTGTTTCCTGAATAAATCCTGGGCCTGTGATTTGATTCTCACCTACCTCTGACCAACAGATAGGTGATCTACACTTGCGTCCATAGAGTGCTTCAAATGGATCACATTGAATACTGGTATGGTAGCTGTTATTGTATGAAAATTCAACAAGTGGAAGATGAATATCCCAGCTACCTCCAAAATCAATCTCACAGCTTCTGAGCTTATCTTCAAGAGTTTGATTTGTTCGTTCAGTTTGCCCGTCCGTTTGTGGATGATAAGCTGTGCTCATATTGATTTGTGTGCCCAGAGCATTCTGAAGAGTTTGCCATAATCGTGACATAAATCGACTATCTCTGTTAGAAATGATATAGATCGGTACTCCATGTCGAGATACAATCTCATTAACATAGAGTTTAGCGAGTCGATCCATCGAAAAATCTTCTCGGATGGGTAAGAAATGCACAGATTTAGTAAGGCGATCAACGATAACCCATATAGAGAGTCATGATTACGTGATGTTCTGGGTAATTTAGTGATGAAATCCATAGAGATCTGATCCCATTTCCACATGGGAATCTCAGGTTGTTGTAATAACCCAGAAGGTCGTTGATGTTCAGCCTTAACTTTGAGACATGTTAAACATCGATCCACGTATTCAGCTATGTGTTTCTTCATTCCAGGCCACCAGTAAAAATCTTGAAGATCTTTATACATTTTATCAGCACCTGGATGAATAGAATACCTGGATTTGTGCGCCTCATCCAAGATAATTGTTCGAGAGTTACTGAATAATGGAACCCACATTCGGCTTTTGAAATACAACACTCCATCAGCTTTGGTATCGAGTTTCTTGTCTAATCCCCTCAGTCCCTCAGCAGAATAGTTCGTTGCTTGTAAATCTTGTTGCTGAGCTTCTTTAATCTGAGGAATTAGACTAGTTTGAATAGTCATCCCTAACGCTTTCACATGTAAAGGTTTAACTCGTTCTTTGCGACTCAAGGCATCGGCTACGAATTTCGCTTTACCTAGGTGATAACGAATTTCACAGTCATAGTCATTTAGAAGTTCAATCCACCGCCTCTGTCGCATGTTCAACATTTTCTGATCTAAAATGTGCTGGAGACTTTTGTGATCAGTGTATATAATACACTTGGTTCCGTACAAATAGTGTCTCCAAATCTTGAGTGCAAACACCACTGCACCAAGTTCTAGATCATGAGTAGTATAGTTCTTCTCATGTACTTTCAGTTGTCGAGAAGCATAAGCAATTACCTTGTCGTTCTACATTAAAACACACCCAAGACCTTGACGAGAAGCATCACAGTACACTGTGAAGTTATCAGTACCTTCTGGTAATGCCAAGATAGGTGCGTTGCAGAGTTTGTGTTTCAACAGTTGGAATGCCTCCTCCTGTTGGAAACCCCATATAAACGATTGATTTTTCTGTGTCAATGTGGTAAGTGGCAAGGCTATCTTTGAAAAGTTCTTAATGAATCGGCGATAATAACCTGCCAGCCCTACTGAGTTGACGTATTTCAGTCGGGGTTCGTGGCGTCTCCCATTGTTTCACTGCTTGAATCTTACTGGGGTCTACTTGAATGCCGTTCTCGTTCACTACGTGCCCCAGAAATTGAACTTCCCGTAACCAAAACTCACACTTGGAGAATTTGGCATACAATTTCTCATGTGCCAAAAGTTCTAAGATTAATTTGAAGTGCTGAGCATGTTATTGTTGGTTTCGAGAATAAATGAGAATATCATCAATAAACACAATCACAAATTTATCCAGATAAGGTCTACAAACTCGATTTATCAGATCCATGAAAACTGCAGGTGCATTGGTTAAACCAAACGGCATTACTAAAAATTCTTAATGTCCGTATCGGGTTCAGAAAGCAATTTTTGGAACATCATCATCATGGATTCGCAACTGATGGTATCCGGATCTCAAATCAATTTTTGAGAAATATGTAGCACCTTGCAATTGATCAAACAGATCATCGATACGAGGTAGTGGATAACGGTTCTTGATTGTCAGTTTATTGAGTTCTCGGTAGTCAATATACATATCCTGAATGAACCATCCTTCTTTTTCACAAAAAGAATAGGTGCTCCCCAGGGTGAGAAACTAGGTCTAATAAAACCTTTCTCTAAAAGTTCTTGTAATTGACTTGAAAGCTCTTGCATCTCTGAGGGTGCTAAACGATAAGGAGCTTTAGCTACAGGTGCTGCACCTGGAATCAAGTCATTACGAAATTCCACCTGTCTCATTGGGGGTAATCCTGATATGTCCTCAGGAAATACTTTAGGAAAATCTTTGACTACTGGGATGTCTGTGATTTGTTTGGGTGGAGAATTGTGCTCAGTCACGTGTGCCAGGAAAGCATAACAGCCTTTCCTTAAGAATTTCTGAGCTCGCATACAAGATATGATACCAAGTTTTCTACCAGCTTGTTCTCCTTGAACTACCAGTGTATTACCGTTAGGTAATGGAATACGGATCACCTTGTTTTGACAGACAACTTCCGCTTGGTTATCAGAAAGCCAATCCATTCCAACAACGACATCAAAGCTCCCAAGCTCAATAGGAAGTAATTGATATTAAAAAGATGATCATTCAAATTCAAGGAACATCCTTGAATAACACTGTTAGTTTTGATTAACTTGCCATTAGCAAGCTCAATAACATAAGGAGTTTCTAGATCTACCATAGGCAATGAAAGTAATGATGCAAAATCAGGAGAGATAAAACTCTTATCTGCCCCTGTATCAAATAGAACTGATGCGTATAAATTATTAAGAAGAAACGTACCAATGACAATATTTGCATCATGTCTTGCCTCGGTCGCACCAATCTGAAAAGCTATGCCTCTAGCTTCATTTCCCGGATTGGTGTTATTGTTTGGACAGTTTCGCATGAGATGGTCAGGACTTCCACATTTGAAGCATGACCGGTTGGTTTGAGTGGTTTGTCGTGGTGCTTGATTTTGTGGTTGAGCAGGAAAGTTGCAATATTTAGTGTAATTTCCAACTCAATTATAGTTGGTACAAATAGGACACGGTCCTGTGTGATGGAATGGACATTTATTGCATTTGGGCGCCTGCCCGGTATAAGTTTTCCTCTCAGGAATAGCAGCACCATAGTTTTTCACAGTTGGCTTGCTCTGGCTAGTCTCAGCTGGAGCTTTCGCCTTGGTTTTGCCAAACCACTTTCGTTTAGTACCTTTTGAAACATTCGAGGTACCGATATCACTACAGCTCACCGCCGTCTGAGTTTTCAAAGATAGAGTACCACTCCTTACCGCCTCATTGGTAAGCTTCGTGGTCAAAAGAATTGTATGTTTCAGAGTTGTAGGTTCAGCTGCAGTCACCATTCCTCGAATCTGGGGAATCAAACCCTTGATGTACTTCTCGATTAAAGCTGCTTCCGTAGGAAACATATCGGGAAGTAAACAAGTGAGTTCATGAAAACGATCGGTATAAGCTAGACAATCAGCGCCGATCATGGAGTGATTCCAGAATTCCTCCTGGAGTTTTTGAATTTCGGTAATTGGGCAGTACTCTGATCTAATCAGAGTTTTGAAATCTTTCCAGCCCATCGAGTCAACTGTAGCTGTACCCAAGGTCTTAGCCTGGGTATTCCACCAGGTTAAAGCTGAGTCTTTTAGAGAACAGGCAGCATAAGACACCTTATGCTCCTCCAAACACTGACTGATTTTAAGTTTTGTTTCCATTTCCTCAATCCACCTTAAAAGACCAGCCGCTCCTTCTTTGCCAGTAAAAGTAGGAGGGTTACAGGAAGCAAAATACTTATAAGTACATCCCTGTCGTGGTGGATCAGGAGTAGTTGTAGTTGTACCGGTGGTCTAATGAGTTTCTACATGTCCACCAGTAACATTTTGTTCCACATGGTCCCCACCAGAACCCGAAGTATTGTGTTGCTGGTGTGGCATTACGATACCAGCAGCAGATAGCTGTTCTTTCACTATTCGGGCTATCATTTCTTCGTTCAACACTGATCCACTGGAAACTGTCGGTGGAATCGTGCTCTGGTTTGGGTCAACGGGTGGAACAGTGTTTGTTTCTTGAATTACAACTGGAATAGCGTTCGGTTCGGGATTAATAACGTTCTCGGTAGCTTTCTTAGCTGGCCGACCTCGTTTAGGAGCCATAATTCTGCTCACATACAGACAAACTCAGGTCAGTTCCAGAACATTAAAGATATAACCCCTTTTCAATCACAAAATTCAACTATTTTCAGACATACTGAAAAATATTGTCGATATGTGATTTTTAAGGAAATGGTATAACTACGTTGATATAATTCAGATATGTTCCCAATACACACAGATCACACACGTGTTTGTAGTTATACACAGTCCTATTAATTCAAAAACATGTCAAAATATTTCACAGCTCACAGTACTGTGATATAAATATGTTATTGCCCATGTTTTTGATATACAATCACTTAGGACTTTGAAACGTTTCCACACAGGGCTTTGTTCTCACAATGATATGATATATTGCCATACTGGCAATAGGTATGTTCTCACACAGAATTGTTCTCACAGTGATATGATATATTGCCACACTGGCAATAGATATGTTCTCACACAGAAATGTTCTCACAGTGATATGATACATTGCCACACAGGCAATAGATATGTTCTCACACAGAAATGTTTTCAAGTTGATATGTTCTTACTCGGAATTATTTTTAGTCCCTAGTTGTTGATCATATGAATTTGATATTAACACACCAGTCACACACAACACACAAAACCCGTTACACAATTAAATACACAAAACAACCATTTATTAGCACTATCATGAAGTTTTGATACAAACGAGTGTTACTACAAGATTCATATAGATAACAACATATCCATCTACGGTATGTACAATGACAAGTCCCAAAAATGGATGATGCTCGATCACACTTACCGTAAGAAATACTGTAAGCAGGCTAGTATAATAGCTATAGTAGCCAGTACTATAGCTAAACATAAGAGTCTAGCTTCGGTGCTCAGCGTACCAAGCACCCAAATCCATCCTTGCAGTCTCTTTCTCCAGACTGCAACTTGCTGTCTAAATGTAGCAACCAGTGCCTGTATCCAGGTCCTACTCAGACGCTCCTCTATGGTCGTCCTCCAAGCCTGGGCGTCAGTACCCATAAGATTCACCTGCTCCATCAAAGTCATGTGTGAAGTAAGGATCTCAAGTACCGTGGTGCGAGTATCCTCCAAGGTAGTCTGATGCTGGTGAAGGTCCTGTCTAAGGCCCTGCAGGTCTTGAGAGACCTGCTGCATCTGGGCCCGCAGCTCGGCTTGGTGGGAGGATTCTCCCACCTCATGAACAGTCTGTGGCTCATCCCATGGAGCCATCTGGTGTAGCCCCGTGGTCTTGCGGGCTTGTCCCCGCATCCTTCTAAGTCCGTCCCAAGCAGGAACTCTCTGTGGTGAAGAACTATGCCTCCTCTCTGCAGAGGCATGAGCCAGGGGTGAATGGGGAGGACTGGGTACAATGGGGGATGCTGGTGGTGGTGGTAATGGTGATGGTGGTGGTGGTGGAGTAACAGGTCTGTGGGATGACGGTGTATGTGGTCCGGCAGGGGTCACCTAAGAGGCTGCAGACGAAGCCTCTCTAGGATCCGAGTCTGGTCCAGCACTAGAACTCGGGGTGTCGTCCAACACAACATAGGGGAATATCTGATAAATATACCTCTCACCTTGGTCGGCCATCGCTGTACAATCAAAATCTCTAATCAGTATCAAGAAGTAAATATTAAATAACAATATTTAACATGAACATGATATGATGCTTCTTCCTATCTCAGACAACCACTCGTCTTTATAGTTATTAATGTTCTGCTTGAATTAAATTAAACTAGAACGCACACGTGTTGCGAATTTCAGTTATGCTGGCCACTCATAACTGGAATTCGTACCACCTGATTATCCTGGCTTAGTTCAAAACAAGTTTTGTTCAGTTGTTATGTTCGGTGCTCTCTGTGTCACTATTCGAGTCTATGGTTATAGTCTAGGTCTCTAAACCAACCTAATTCTCTATAACATGTGGCTCTGATACCACCCTGTCACACCCCCACCTCTCGTCACCTGTTGATGATGTCCCTGAACGGTTGCGGAAGCATAGTGGTGGTGTCTCAGAAATTAGGGGTGACTTACTTGATCCGATATCACAAGCACACAGATTAACTTAAAGTAAATTACATTACATGGTTCGTTATTACAATTTACATTACAGCTTAAAGCTAAGTTTGTTCAATTACAAAGCTAAATTATTCAAGTGCAAGTACTCCAAAAGTGTTTCCTCACCGGCGATTACTGTTTACTTGCAAAAAGGTTTAAGTTTGAAACGTCAGCACAAAGCTGGTGAGTTCATACAGATAATGTTCAACGATATGATATCTTATATAAGTTCACAAAGTGTTATGTTGAAGATAACCATGGGACCCGTATCTAGTTCCTTTCGGACTGTTATGTTCTTGTTCTGTGAAGATACTACCCGTCGGTAAATATCTTGGTGCCTCATTGTCTTAATGTTTATCACTACATTAAGAAGTTTTGGAAATAGATAACAAACATTTAAACCAAGGGGGAGTTGCAAGCTCCTGGTAAATGGGTTGTCAGCCAATAGTACTATCAATGTTTTCTATTCGACCCCACACGGGTTTACTCGATACAGTTCTGAAATGAGGGCTTTTGATACTGTGATACAGATCTGTTCTACAGGCAAAATCCCATGAAATCCACAAGTTCTCACAATCACATGAAATCACTCAGATAACAGTGGTACATATCATATAGTTCTGAAAAGTTTACAGCGCTACCCCGATGTTTATAAAAGAGTAAAAAGAAAAAGGGGATGTACGAAACTCACCTGATGATATAGATGTAGCAGAATATCTCGAAGCTGATAACAAAGAGATGATTCTGAATTTAGTTATATTCAATGAGTTATTTATGTTCTAGTTTACTGATTAGATCTTTCTGAACGTTCAATGTCAAAGACATTGTTTTGTAAGTCATCAAACCGATATTAAATGTTTAATTGGTTATTTTAATATTATATCTTACAATGTATGATAATGTAGGAACCTACATTGCATTAGATTTCTAATAGAAGGTTGATGACACTCTTGATTAATCAGAATAGTCTCGGATTAACCAAATAGTAATGTTGTTGATTATAATGATATAACATTTTCTAGATAGCTTAATGGCTTAGGAATGATCAATCCTTGTTATTGATTACCCAAATATCATAAAATATCACAATGTAGCATCAGAATAGGTTTAACAAGCATGTTTAACATACTAATCTGACTGTTATCATAAACATCAGATAATCATTCCAATGAGTATGTTAATGATCGTGATTAGTTTGAAACACTTGGATTTAACCTTTGCATTTCAAAGATTAACCAAACTAATCACCTACATTGTCATAATCAAATGGTTTAAACCATTATAATCATGGGTATGATTTCATGCAAATCGGGCATTACAACGGATCAAAACAAGGATTTAACCGTTAAAACATCGTGTTCTTTGTTTATAATCAATCCTAGCCATCATCTAGGCAATAATCAACAATCTTAACTATTCCATTACGTTCAAAATCAAGATCTAATCAATTATAATCAAACTAGAGGGTTAAAAATGAATCATTACCAAATCAGACGGATATCTACGCTTAAAACAATGATCAGAACTTGTAGAAATGATTCCTGGTGCGATCTATGGCTTCTGATGGCTTCAGAATGGCGATTTGATGGTTAAATGGTCGATTTTTCGTCTGATGGTTCGTCTGAGTTCGAAAGTTTGAAGAAAATAAACTCTGCATGAAATCTGATGAAGTAGATCAGATTTCACCACCGCCTCACCCGTCGCGTACCGCGGCGGGAAGTCAAAGAAGGCTTTGCGTACCGCGAAGATTTCTGGAGATCTCAGATATTTTCATGCATCGCGTACCGCGGAGGACTCTCAAGCCCACCTCCGCGTACCACGACGAGCCCATTTGTTCAACACTTAGAAATTTTTCTTCGTTTTTCGATTCCGGGCAATACAGGACTCCGTTTTGCTCACGGTTTTCACCCACGTTCATCATTTCTCGCATTCTATCAACCTATAATGATTACGATTGCCAAATCAACGTGGATTTTTAGAACGATCAAATGTGCTCACATCATCAATGACGTGATTTCTCAATCGCAATTGTCACAACAAGCCTCCACAAGTAATTCTCCTGGTCAAGGTGATTGTGATGTAAAGCTGTTTGACCTAAAAGACTTTCATGACAAGGTATGTTGCTATGAATGTGGGAGACCAGGCCACATCGCAAGACACTATCTGCACCGACCTACTGAATTCTTCTATGGGAAGAATCAGAAGGTCACACCCAAGGCTAAACCTACCAATAGATCAATGAGGACTAACCAATCCTCCAAGCCTAGGGTGAAACCTCAGAAAGTAATTCAGAATCGTCCCACTGCCAAGAATGCCAAACCAACAAAACAAAATCAATCTTGTTTTCATAAACAAAATCAATCTTGTTTTCATAAACAAAAATGAAAGGTTTCCAAAACTAAAAGCAAACCACAGTGGAAGAATAAGCCACAGGTAAAACCTCCTTTAAAACCAAAATTGTCAGGGCTGAATCAGACAAGCCCAAATGGATTATTAAGAAAGGGCCCAATGTTCCACAAGTATCTAAATCTGTTATGATTTAGGTACCCATTTCTCATTAAATGTGTGTGTGTTATGTAGGGACGACCAAATAAGCTGAAAAATGTTTGGCACGTGGATAGCAGCTGCTCACGGTATATGACTCGGGATTTTTCTCAGTTGCATGAAGTCAGACCATTTAATGGAGGATATGTCTCATTTGTTGGAAATAAGGGTGGGAAAATCAGCATGAAGGGCATAGTCACAAATAGAACTCTAATTTTTGAAGATGTGTACTCAGTTGAAGAGCTCAATCACAGCTTATTGAGTGTTTCTCAGATTTGTGACAAGTTCTTTTCAACACACTTCACAAACAGAGAGTGTCTCATTCTAATGCCCGGATTTTTCGTGCTAGAGAAGTGGATCTTGATGAGTACTCCAAAAATCAACAATGCCTATATCATCAACATGAATTTTGATTCATTCACTAAAAACACCTGTTTGTTTTCTAAGGCATCAGAGAAAGACTTTCTGCTTTGGCATCGCCGACTGGGTCACGTCAAGCTACAGGAGATCATGTTATTGGCCTTCCTTCTAAAGACTTCTCCACAATTGAGAAGTGAAACACATGTGCCAAGGGGAAGCAACACAAGAGACCCCACAAGCCCAAAATGTTCAATTGAATTTCATCAATTCTGCAACTTCTTCATATGGATCTCTTTGGGTCGGTTAACATCATGAGCATCGGGAAGAAGTCATATTGTCTTGTTGTGACAGATGATTATTCCAAATTTACTTGGGTGTTCTTTCTAGCCAAGAAAGATGAAACACCTGAGATCCTGAAGTAGTTTATCACCCTGATCGAGAATCAGAAGAATTTAAAGGTTAAGGTGATCAGACGGCACTGAGTTTAGAAATCAGACACTTATAGATTTCTGCAATGAGAAGGGAATTGCTCGACAGTGCAGTGCAGCTCGTACACCTCAGCAAAATGGAGTTGCTGAAAGCAGGAACAGAATGCTTATCGAGGCTGCACGGACCATGCTGTAAAACTCAAAACTGCTAATATTCTTCTGGGCTGAAGCTGTTAACACAACCTGCTACGTTCAAAACCGTGCACAATTGAACAAACGCCATCCGAAGACTCCCTATGAAATTTTCTTTAATCAGAAAGGTTGGACATTTCAAATCGTTTGACTGTCCTTGCATTCTCCACCATATTGAGCCGAATCACAAGTTTAATGACAAGGCTAATGAGTGTTACTTTGTGGGCTATTCGTCTGAGAAAGATGCTTACCAACAAGAAGACCCGGATGATTGTGGAGTCATACTGTATTTATTGGCAAGAGATGAACAACACCGATGCCGTATCTGGTCCAAACTGGTTATTTCAGTATTATTCTACTTTTGAGCACTTCAACACTTTATCCGAGAATGCGGGACCATCTGAGCCAACTGACAGCTTCTACAAGGGCGATGAGGTAGACTACAGGGTTGACTACGTTCTATGTGATCTCAAGCTTCTGACGGTTGACCCAGGAATCGGGCTCCTCCATGTTCAGCCAACCCCGATCAATGAAGTCATCCCATCAGATCTGGATACTTCTCAGCCAGTTCAGCCAATTCCGAAGATAGATCAAGCCTCATCTTCTTCCCACCAAAACTTTGACAATCCACTATTCTTAGACCACATCCCTGAGGAACATTGTGTGGATAATGGAGCTGAAGCAAGTTAAAACGCTCCCATTGGCAACCGCTCTTCCTCCAATAAAGATCAGATGCTCACATCAGCAACATGCTAGACAATTTAGCTATGGAGGAAGTGCCGAACTTAAGCATCAACGAGAATTATCCAGTAGAAAGCATCATTGGACCTTTTTCAGAAGGAGTTCTCACCCGGAGCAGATCCATTCCAGCTCAGAACACCTTGCCTGAAGGAACTATCACACGAAGTCAATCAGGTCCAATTAATTCTTGTTTGTATTCCTGTTTCGTTTCGCAAACCGAACCCAAGAATATCAAGATGGCTCGGAGTCTAGCTGGATTGAAGCGATGTAGGAAGAACTGATGCAGCTTCGATGCGAGGACTATGCGGAATTCCACTTGTTGTGGAGGTGGAAGCCCGTGTAGCTCCTCTGGAAATACGCCGGGATAGTCGCATACGACTTGTACCTCTTCGAGTTTCTTCTCCTCTTAAGTTTTCTCAGTGATGAGTGCCAATACGGCTTTGTCGCACCCCGGGCTTTCCTGCCGCCCAGGGCGGGATAGATTGGTCGGGATCAGTTCTGCAGGATCGCAGTCTTCGGTCACACTTGCGAGACCTAAATGTCTGGTTATGTACATACATCCAAATTTTGGATAAAACAGTTTTATAAATTAGAGTTGCGGAAGTTAAGTTAAATGTTTTCAAAAACATTACAAATCATAAGTTGCGGAAGCGATTTACGTTGGTTAACATCACATTACAAACCAAAATAAATAAAGTGTTTTCATCAGCCTAAGACTTATTTAGATGCATGAGACCTCGCCCTAGCTCCTAGTCCTGTGTGCGTGCCTAAGTTACCTGAGAAAACACGCGAGTAAATGTCAACACAATGGTTGGTGATAGCACATGTTTTATATTAGCAGTAAATAGTAAATATTTAAAGTAAATGTTGCAGGACTAAATATCATTACAATGCAATATCGATTGATTGCTAGTCAATATAGTTATATTCTTTGTGGGTTCGAAACCGAAGCTGACTGCATGCCTACCGCCATGTCCATCACACAAGACAATGGCAAATGTTTTTGGTCAATTTTGCTCTATTCCGAATCTAAGTCGGGGTGGCCTCCCAAGCGTGCAACAGAGGGGTTTGTCAGACGCAAATAGTACTATCCAGAATTACCACCCTGTGCGCTCCGCGCTATTAAATTTCGAGATGTGTTTGTGAGAACATAGTTGTGATGTGTGCCACACATATACATATAGTCATAAAACATGTCAATATGAATCCAAAAATATGTTTGTTGTTTCAAAAACAGTTGTATGCAATATTTTCTCCCCCAAAGGTAGAAAATAGTAAAAACAGGTCATGAACACACCTAATAGTGCAGTTCCTGTTTGTGTGTTCGCAAACGGCAAATACTAATACCTGCTAGTGGTTACCTATAATCATATAGGTCAAGTGTATGTGTATTGTGGTTTGTTGTATCCCATACAAATCCAAGTGTCAGTGTGCTCAATCGAGTGTTTGTGTTGACTCGCCGAATCGTTGGTGACCTGTTTGTTGTGTTTCGTTTATTGTGTTTAATTTGACTTGTGTTGACTCCACGAATCTTGAAAGTTACTATTTTAGGAAACTTTTATTTATAGAAATTTTCTTTTTTTTGAAAGTGTCAGTTTAAAAGCCCGTTTTCACAAATCAAAGTTCCTAATATGTTTATATAGCATTTAAACATATTAAAATAATTTCAAATCATCAAATTATGACAAATCATCGAAATCCCTATTTTGATTTTCTAAAGTTTCCATATATAGTAAGTTATTATCAAAACCATATTTTTCACAAATTCAACTATCAAAATGTGTTTCTAAACACTTTAATAGACATTTAGCATCATCCAAACACATCTAACATTTCTAGTTCATGACAAATCAACAACATGCATTTATAAAGTTTCTATATATAGTAACCATTGCAAAAACTTCACAATCATCAACCAAAACTCATCTAGACTACTTCTATATTTCAAATCAGTTCAAAACATATCAATAAATATCCAAGAACAAAAATGTGTGCATGTGGTTTTTATGGAGTTGCATGTGGGTAAACACACTTGCATGTGTGTTTTTGAGCCTTGCATGTGTGATCTAAGTGTAGACAAACAAAAAAACTACCTTAGATGGCCTTGGATGAGTGGATTCAAGCTAAACAGAAGCTGTGGGGGTGTTGGAAGGGGTTTGGGAGCTGGTTCCTGGGGTGTTTGGCTAAGAGTTTTTGAGTTGGAGTTGTTGGTTGAGTGAAAGAACCGAACAAAAAGGATTCGGGTTGTTTTTATAGATTTTTTGAGCTCCGAGCTCGTCGCGTACCGCCAAGGACAAATTAGCCGGGTAGTCCACCGAGACACGCCGCGTACCGTCAAGGTGGAAATGATCGATCGTGGCGTACCGCCACAAGTTTTGGGTGAATTCAAAGTTCCCGCTTAGGCTTCGCGTACTGCGAAGGGTTGAGTTTTCATATTTTTCAATTTATTTATTTGATTTCATTCGTGTTCGATTCGTATCGTTTTATCATATATGTTTAGTTCGTGCAAATCACATAAACACATAATGACACATTTATTCATTCAACTTTTTAGTTTCGTTTGTTCACCAACGTTCGTGTAATAAGACATGTGTGTGTTTCGGTAATTTTTCGAATTACTAATTCGTGATTGTTTGTGTTCGTATTTACGAAATGTTTGTACACTTGATTAATCATAATCAATGTGTAATGTACAATTCGATAATTCCCCGAATTATCCTTTTGCAATTGTTCGTGTTAACTCATTTAATTAATCCTAATTAAATGAAATACAAGAAGTATAAATGTGAAATAAGAAATTGTAAGTGTTGCAATTTACCTAAAATTGATGGGTGTCATAGAGAGATTCTCTTATCAGCAGTTGAAGAAGATTCAACGAAGAAGGTTGAGTGAGAGTCACTAGGTGTATCAATGGCCATGAGTGCAATGTCTGGTATTGTCTCATTAACATACAAGGCATGACCTACTTCATCAGGGATGCTACTCCAGTCAACATATTATTGAGAAAACAAAGCTGGTTGGTTTGGTTGAGGAGTGACAATGATTGGAACTGGGATGGTGATAGCTAGTTGGTTGGGTTGAACAATTTGGTAAGGTTGGTTTGTGGGAACCAACTGGTACAAGCAATCATTTGAGAACATAACATATTGTACAACCATTATGCTTGGAGGCAACACAATATGAACAATGGCATGTTGGGGATTGTGTTTATTAAAGTGGCTTTGGGTTTGTGTGTTAGAAGAGGGAAAGGCCACATAAGGTGTCATGTGACAAGTAGATGCATTTCTGCATTTTCTAGCAAAGTGCCTAAAACCATGACACTTGTAAGATTGGAGTTTTGCTATATTTAGACTCACTTTGGGTTTTCCATGGATGCCTTGAAATTTATTACTAGTTCTTTTATCAGATTATTGGTTCTTATGCTTAGTAAACCAAGCTGGTTTATAATATTCATTACTTCAAAATCATCACTAGTTAACATCGTCGTAAGTTTTGCGTTTAAAACACTCAGAGTGTTGACGTGTTGTAAGACAAAAACTTACAACGATGTTAACTCTCAAACGGTGATAAATTTACGCAAACTCATAAAAGAAGAAAATGTTCTAAGTTTATTATAATGATGTTAAAAAAATCCAGGATTTAACTTGATCTTGACAGGTTATTTCGGGTTAACGCAATAAGAGTGTGTTATTTATACTTCTCATCCACATCCACACACACACACACACATAGGGAAAGGATAAAAATATAACCTACTAAATATGCAATAACCCGTCAAGATGAAGCTAAATCTTTGATTTTTTTTGACATCATTGTAAACACATTTAAAACACTTTCTAATTTTATGAGTTGGCGTAAATTCATCACCGTTTTAAAGTTAACATCGTTGTAAGTTTTTTTACTTACCGCATTGTAATTGTCTTTGACCCAAAACTTATTTTTAACTTACCGCACTGTAACTGTTTTTGACCCAAAACTTACAACGATGTTAACTCTCAAACGGTGATGAATTTACGCAAACTCATAAAATAAGAAAGTGTTGTAAATGTGTTTACAATGATGTTAAAAAAACAAATAATTGGCTTGATCTTGACGGGTTATTTCGGGTTAACGTGATAAAATAGGTTGTTTTTACTTCCCTCCCAATATATATATATATGTTTTAAATTTAAATCTTCATGCTCTCGATCATTCAACAAATGGTATCAGAGCCATGATTACTCAAGTGATATTATGTCTAAAACTTTGATTAACTATTTGTAAATGTTATAATGAAAAAATTTATTGAAAAAACAAGATTATATTTTAAATATTTAGAAATATACTGTGTTGGTAAGTCCTGTCGGCTAGTCGGTTGGATTAGCGTAAGACTCCAAGAGAGAGCAGCCGGACCACGACTTGGGCATTGGGGATGTTCCCTCAGTATACTCTAAATATTTTAAAAGAAAAATCAAGTTAATTCAATCAAATTTTTATCATTTAAACAAATACAAATAATGAATCAAATATCTAGATTTTTATCATGAAGAGATCATAGCTCAAGTACTTGAGCTAATGATCAAGAGGAAGATTTAAATCATAACATGAATTCTTTAGAAATAAGTATTTCCCAAATAGAAAGCAATTTATTAAATTGGAATATACCAAAACAAGATGTTAAAGCTATATATAAAATAGGAACTTTTGATTTTTTACAAGATTATTCAATTAAAATGACTGAACAAACTATTCCTATAAATAAAGAACATCAGAATTTACAATTATTAACTAAAGAGGCTATATTAAAACATAGAAAAAATTATAAATTCTTACATATAGGATTATTTCAAGTAGCTATAAAACCTATGTTTAGATTAGGAATAGACGCTCCTGTATTACTTATATTAAGAGATGCTAGGCATACAAATTTTAATAATTCTTTATTGGCTATGGCTGAATCAAATATCGCTAATGGTCCAATATATTTTAATTGTTATCCCAATTTTTCTATAGGATTATTTGATCCAAATATACTAGATACTTTAACATTAACTATAAAAACAAGAAATTTGGAATTTAAAGAAAAGACAAATGCAGCAGTAGTAATATATAGAGTTTATTATAAAACCATGACTACTACTATAGAACCAAAAACTAAATTATCATCTCCAAGAGATGAAACTATACTATTTGAAGCAAATACTATGCATGCAAAAGTTATAACACCAAAAAGGTTAAAATGGAATGAAATTACACAATCTTTAACATGGAATTTAGAAGATATAAATCCACCAAAACCTATAGATATAGAAAATCAAACATCAAGTATAATAGAAAAATCTGATGGTTCAATAGAAATAAATTTTGATAATAGTACTTCTGCTAGATATTCCACATCAAGTAGTAGTATAAATAGTATAAATAATTTACAAAGAAATATTTTAAAAAGATCACAATTAATGAAAATAGCAGGAATATATTATTCTAATTCTATACCTAAGGCTTTTTATGAACAATAATTAGATAATAAATCTGATAAATCATATAATCCTAGTAAATCTGATATGGAATTTTATAAAGAATTATGAGTGACACTAGAATTTAAAGAAGGAATCCTAAGGTACAATTTTATGTATCAGCCTTAAAAGAATTTCGCAACAAATTAAAAATATATAATAAAGAATTAGAAAAGGTAAAAGATTATTTAAACAAAAATAAATATAAATCAGATATACAAACATTTCGTCATCATAAGAATTTTAAATATTTTTTAGAAGATAAAATAAAAAATACTAGAGAAATTATAAAAGTTTGTTCTACAAAAATAACAAAAATTACTTGTTAATGAGTGATACAAGAATTCAGTGTAAAAATCCTCAAATGAGATATTTTAAATTATTAATAAAAGAATACTACGAAAAAATATATAATTTTCAAAATGAATTATTAAAGATAGATAATTACTTTAATAATGATGAATTTGATGATAATATAGAAGATCAAGTAAATAAATTATATTATTATACAAATCTTCAATTACATTTAGATGAAGAAATAAGATATCAATTTAGAAGGATAAGAATAATTTCTACTGAAATATCAAAATTCACTTATTAAAATGAACAAAGAAATGATGAATTTTTTAAGATGTGAAATATTAAATAAATATAATTTAGACAACTTAAAAGGTATCATAAAAATTTTAATCAAGACTCTAGATTATTACATAGAAAAGAATGGGAATATTATATTATAAAAAATAATGAAAATATTACATTTTTCACTTGGTTACCCATATATTGTAAGAAGAATAATATTAACTACCCTACAATTGAACAAATATCAGTTAATAATAAAATTACAAAGAATTATATAACAATAAAAAATAATGAAGAATTAATAAGTATTCATCCATCTCATGAAAATATAAAGATTATAAAAGATAAAAAAGAATATATAGGAAAACCATTATCAAAGACTTATGAAGATGAAACTAAAGCTTTAAGTACAATTATTTTCCAAAATAATTATACAAATGAGAAATTAAATACTATAGGAGAACAATTAGAAATAATTGATAATGAAAAAAGTGAATTAGAGGTAAAAAATAAGGATAAAGGTAAAGGAATTATTATAGAAAATCCTATATTTAAACCTTTCATGATAGATACTCCTATAATTCTTAATAACAAAGAAAAAACATTAAATTTAATGAAAGAACAATTAGAAACTTTAGAAAAATTGAAAATTTTAAGTTTAAATACTATAAAAGATAGAGATGAATCTGATGATACAAATTCCTCTTATGATGAATTAGAATTTCAATTTAATAATACTAAGTTAGAAACAGTAAATAAATTAAAAAGAGATCCTTATATTTTAAAACCAGATACAAGAAATTGGTATCCTAGACCAACTCCTCCTGATTTACATTTTGAAGAAAGTAGTAATAGAAATTATACTTCTTATGATGGTAAAGCTTTATATGAATGGAATATAGATGGTCAATCTGAATATCAAATTCTAAATATATTACAAGAAATGACCATGGCATCTAATGCCATTAAACAAGTAGGAAATAATGAAACTCAAATTATTAAAATGATTGTTTCCGGTTTTACTGGAAATTTAAAAGGATGGTGGGATAATTATATAACAGATTCTGATAAACAATATATTGCAAATGCAAAGAAAATAAAAATAGAAAATGGTATACAAGTTCAAACAGAAGAAACTGATATAATAAATACACTTATATTCGCTATTATAAAAAACTTTATAGGAAACCCTTCAGATTATCAAGAAAGAAATTCTTTAATACTATTAAATTTAACATGTAGAAAATTACAAGATTTTAGATGGTATAAAGATGTTTTTATATCCAAAGTTATGACTAGAAATGATTGTAGACAATCATATTGGAAAAAAAGATTTATTGCAGGATTACCAAAATTATTTGCTGAAAAAATTAGAGAAAATATTAAAAGAGAAAATAATAATAATATACCATATGATGATTTATCATATGGACAAATAATAAATTATATAAATCAAGAAGGTTTAAAAATATGTAATGATTTAAAATTAAAACAAAAAATGAAAACAGATGGTATAAGCAGTAGAAATGAATTAAGAAATTTTTGTGAACAATATGGCTTTGAAAAAATAAAATTACCAAGTACTTCTAAAAGAAAAAATAATTATATAAAAAGAAAAAATTTTATAAAAAATTATAATAAAAAATCTAAAAATGAAGAACAAAAATATTATAAAAAGGATAAGAAGCAAAAGGTCTATAAAAATCGAAGAACAATAACTTGTCATACTTGTGGAAAAAGAGGACATACTTCAAAAAATTGTTATTCAAAAAGAAAAATTAATGAATTAAATATATCTGATGAATTAAAAGAACAAATAAATAAAATATTAGATACTAAAATTAGTGATGAAGAGTTTTCAGATTATTATAGTGATGATTTAAATTATATTTCTAGTAGCAATAATAGTAATACTAATGAGGAAGAATGTGAATGTATAGGTCCTTGTGTATGTAATATTGGATCCATAAATATGATAAATGATGAAGAAAATATAATATTATTAAAATTAATAGATATCCCACATGGGTTCACTAGAAAATATAATATTATTAAAATTAATAGATATCACACAAGGGGAGTTGCAGCTCCCAGCAAATGGGTGGTCAGCCGATAGTACTATCATTGTTTCCCCGTTCGGCCCCACATGGGTTCACTAGATACAGTTCAATAATGAGGACTTTTAAGTCTGTGATAGTGTTCTTGTTCTTCAGGAAAAATCCCATGAAATCCACAAGTTCTCAACAATCACATTAAATCACGCAGATAACAGTGATACATATCATATGTTCAATAAAAGTTCAACAGCATTCCCCGATGTTTATAAAAGATTAAAAATAAAAGGGGTTGTACGAAACTCATCTGATATCCCAAGATAGCAAGATAACTCGCAGACTGGTGATAATAGTGTAAGTCTGCATTATTTTATATTTAACGAGTTATTTAGGTTTGACTTACTGATTAGATCTTTCTGAACGTCCAATGTCAAAAACATTGCCTTGAAAGTCATCAAACCGATATTAGGTTTTAATTATTTATTTTGTTATCATATCATACAATGTATGATAATGTAGGAACCTACATTGCATTAGATTCCCAATACAAGGTTGATGACGCTCTTGATTAATCAGAATAATCTAGGATTAACCAAATAGTTAATGTTGTTGATTATAATGCTAAAACAGTTTCTAGATGGTTTAATGGCTTAGGAATGATTAATCATTGTTGTTGATTACCCAAATATCATGAAATATCACAATGTAGCATTAGGATAGGTGTAATAACCATGTTTAACATACTAATCTGACTGTTATCATAAACATCAGATAATCATTCCAATGAGTATGTTAATGGTTGTGATTAGTTTGAAACACTTGGATTCAACCTTTCATTTCAAAGATTAATCAAACTAATCACCTACATTGTCATAATCAAATGGTTTAAACCATTATAATCATGGGTATGATTTCATACAAACCGGGAAATATAACGGATCAAAACAAGGATTTAACCGTTAAAACATCGTGTTCTTCGCTTATAATCAATCCTAGCCATCATCTAGGCAATAATCAACAACCCTAACTATCTCATTACGTTCAAAATCAAGATCTAATCAATCATAATCAAATTAGAAGGTTAAAATGAACCATTATCTAATCTGACGGATTTCTGCGGTTAAAACAACGATCGGGACTTGAAAACACAATCCTTGGTGAGATTTATGACTTATAATGGCTTTAGGATGGAGTTAGGATGATAGAAAACTGAGTTTTTACGTCTGGAGGTCAAGAAGAAGTCGAGTAGGAGAAGAAATGACTTTCTGGACGAATTCTGACCTTAAAACTCGTCCACCGCCTATAATTACTCCCGGGCGCATCGCCCCAACTGGGTGCATGGCCCAGGGCATACCGCCCCACGGGTTTTCTTCCAATTTTTGATTTTAAACTTCATTTCGCGATTCCGGACAATCCGTAACTCCGTTTCGCGCACGGTTTTCGCCCACGTTCATCATTTCTCGCATACTATCAACCTCTAATAACCAAAATTGCTAAATCCTCGTGGATTTCAAGCACGAACAAATGTGCTTACGTCATTAATGCCGAATTTTTCGTACGCAATTGTCACAGTCTCCTCCTGTTAGAAAAATTTCGTCCCGAAATTTAGTGAAGACTTCCTTGATGACAATTGTTTATGAGAATAAATGTGGGTACTTTGCTTTCATTCGATCTTCACGTTCCCACGTACATTCAGGTCCACGTTGCGCAGTTCCATCGCACTTTAACAATTGGTATGCGACTACTTTCAGCACTTTCATTTCTCGATCCATTACCTCTACTGGTTCTTCATTGAACTGAATTTTTTCATCAATATGAATCTCTTCTAGAGGTACGATCAATGATTCATCAGTTAGGCACTTTTTCAGATTGGATACATGAAAAACATCGTGAATATTACTGAGTTCCAGAGGTAACTCAAATCTGTAGGCTACTGATCCAATTCGTTCAAGAATTTTAAATGGCCCTACAAATCTTGGTGAAAGCTTACCTCTTTTACCAAATCTGAAAATGCCCTTCCACGGTGAAACTTTCAACATTACTCGATCACCTATTTGAAATTCTAACGGTCTACGACGATTATCAGCATAACTCTTTTGACGATCGCGAGCAGCTTTAATTCGTTCTTGAATAAGTGTGATCTTATCAGTTGTTTCCTGAATGAATTCTGGGCCTATGATTTGACTCTCACCTACCTCTGACCAACAGATAGGTGATCTACACTTGCGTCCATAAAGTGCTTCGAATGGAGCGCATTGAATACTGGTATGGTAGCTATTATTGTATAAAAATTCAACAAGTGGAAGATGAATATCCCAGCTACCTCCAAAATCAATCACACAGCTTCTGAGCATGTCTTCAAGAGTTTGATTTGTTCGTTCAGTCTGCCCGTCTGTTTGTGGATGATAAGCTGTGCTCATATTGATTTGTGTGCCTAGAGCATTCTGAAGAGTTTGCCAAAATCGTGAGATAAATCGACTATCTCTGTCAGAAATGATAGAGATGGGTACTCCATGTCGAGATACAATCACATTAACATAGAGTTTAGCGAGTCGATCCATAGAATAATCTTCTCGGATGGGTAAGAAATGCGCAGATTTCGTAAGGCGATCAACGATAACCCATATAGAGTCGTGATTACGTGAGGTTCTGGGTAATTTAGTGATGAAATCCATTGAGATCTGATCCCATTTCCACATGGGAATCTCAGGTTTTTGTAATAACCCAGAAGGTCGTTGATGTTCATCCTTAACTTTGAGACATGTTAAACATCGATCCACGTATTCAGCTATGTGTTTCTTCATTCCAGGCCACCAGTAAAAGTCTTTAAGATCTTTATACATTTTATCAGCACCTGGATGAATAGAATACCTGGATTTGTGTGCCTCATCCAAGATAATTGTTCTAGAGTTACCGAATAAGGGAATCCACATTCGGCTTTTGAAATACAATAGTCCATCATCTTTGGTATCGAGTTTCTTGTTTAATCCCCTCAGTCCCTCAGCAGAATAGTTTGTTGCTTGTAAAGCTTGTTGCTGAGCTTCCTTAATATGAGGAATTAGACTGGTTTGAATAGTCATACCTAACGCTTTCACACGTAAATGTTTGACTCGTTCCTTGCGACTCAAGGCATCGGCTACGACATTTGCTTTACCTAGATGATAACGAATTTCACAGTCGTAGTCATTTAAGAGTTCTACCCACCGCCTCTGTCGCATGTTCAACATTTTCTGATCTAGAATGTGTTGAAGACTTTTGTGATCAGTATATATAATACACTTGGTTCCATACAAATAGTGCCTCCAAATCTTGAGTGCAAACACCACTGCACCAAGTTCTAGATCGTGAGTAGTATAGTTCTTCTCATGTATCTTTAGTTGTCGAGAAGCGTAAGCAATTACCTTATCATTCTGCATTAAAACACACCCAAGACCTTGACGAGAAGCATGACAGTACACTGTGAAATTATCAGTACCCTCCGGTAATGCCAAGATAGGTGCGTTGCAGAGTTTGTGTTTTTACAGTTGGAACGCCTACTCCTGTCGAGAACCCCATATAAACGGTTGATTTTTCTGTGTTAATGTGGTTAGTGGCAAGGCTATCTTTGAAAAGTTATTGATAAACCGTCGATAATAACATGCCAATCCCAAGAATTGACGTATTTCAGTTGGGGTTCGTGGTGTCTCCCAATGTTTCACCGCTTGAATCTTACTGGGATCCACTTGAATACCGCTCTCGTTTACAACATGCCCCAGAAATTGAACTTCCCGTAACCAAAATCACACTTGGAGAATTTGGCATATAATTTCTCATGTGCCAAAAGTTCTAGGAATTAATTTCAAGTGCTGAGCATGTTCTTGTTGGTTCCGAGAATAAATGAGAATATCATCAATAAACACAATCACAAATTTATCCAGATAAGGTCTACATACTCGATTCATCAGGTCCATGAAAACTCCTGGTGCATTGGTTAAACCAAACGGCATTACTAGAAATTCGTAATGTCCGTATCGAGTTCTGAAAGCAGTTTTAGGAACGTCATCATCATGAATACGCAACTGATGATATCCAGATCTTAAATCGATTTTTGAAAAATATGTAGCACCTTGCAATTGATCAAACAGATCATCGATACGAGGTAGTGGATAACGGTTCTTGATTGTCAGTTTATTGAGTTCCCGGTAGTCAATACACATCTTGAATGAACCATCCTTCTTTTTCACAAAAAGAATTGGTGCTCCCCATGGTGAGAAACTAGGTCTAATAAAACTTTGCCTAAAAGCTCCTGTAATTGACCTTAAAGTTCTTGCATTTCTGATGGCACAATCCGATACGGGGCTTTAGCAACCGGTGCAGCGCCTGGGATCAAGTCAATACGAAATTCAACCTGTCTCATTGGGGGTAATCCTGATATGTCCTCAGGAAATACTTCAGGAAAATCTTTGACTACTGGGATGTCTGTGATTTGTTTGGGTGGAAAATTGTGCTCAGTCATGTGTGCCAGGAATGCATAACAGCCTTTGCTTAAGAATTTCTGAGCTCGCATACAAGATATGATACCAAGTTTTCTACCTGCTCGTTCTCCTTGAACTGTCAGTGTATTACCGTTAGGTAATGGAATACGGATCATCTTGTTTTGACACACAACTTCCGCTTGGTTATCAGAAAGCCAGTCCATACCGACCACAACATCAAAGCTCCCAAGCTCAATAGGAAGTAAATTGATATTGAAAAGATGATCATTCAAATTCAAGGAACATCCTTGAATAACACTGTTAGTTTTGATCAACTTGCCATTAGCAAGTTCAATGACATAAGGAGTTTCTAGATCTACCGTAGGCAATAAAAGTAATGATGCAAATTCAGGAGAGATAAAACTCTTATTTGCTCCTGTGTGAAACAGAACTGATGCGTATAGATTATTAAGAAGAAACGTACCCGTGACAATATTTGCATCATGCCTTGCCTCAGTTGCACCAATCTGAAAAGCTCTCCCCCTAGCTTCATTTCCTTGATTGGTGTTGTTGTTGTTCGGATAATTTTTCATGAAGTGGTTAGGGCTTCCACATTTGAAGCATGACCGGTTGGTTTGAGTGGTTTGTCGTGGTGCTTGGTTTGATGGTTGAACAGGAAAGTTGCAATATTTAGCGTAGTGTCCTACTCTGTTACAGTTCAGACAATTAGGACATGGTCCTGTGTGATGGAATGGACACTTATTGCATTTGGGCGCCTGCCCAGTGTAAGTTTTCTTGTCAGAAACAGTGGCACCATAGTTCTTCACCGTTGGTTTGTTCTGAGTGGTCTCAACCGTTGTTTTTGTTTTGGTCTTACCAAACCACTTTCGTTTGGTACCTTTTGAAACATTAGAGGTACCGACATCACTACGGCTCACCGCCGTCTGAGTTTTCAAGGACAGAGTACCACTCCTTACCACCTCATTGGTAAGCTTAGTGGTTAACAGAATTGTATGTTTCAGAGTTGTAGGTTCAGCTGTAGTCACCATTCCCCGAATCTGGGGAATCAAACCCTTAATGTACTTCTCGATCAATGCTGCTTCCGTAGGAAACATATCGGGAAGTAAGCAAGTAAGTTCATGAAACCGATCGGTGTAAGCTAAACAATCAGCACCGATCATAGAATGATTCCATAATTCCTCCTGGAGTTTTTGAATTTCAGTGATTGGGCAGTACTCTGATCTAATCAGAGTTTTAAAATCATTCCAGCCCATCGAGTCAACTGTAGCTGAGCCCAAGGTTTTTGCCTGGGTATTCCACCAGTTAAAGCTGATTCTTTTTGAGAACAGGCAGCATAAGACATCTTATGCTCCTCAAGACACTGGCTGATTTTAAGTTTGGTTTCCATCTCCTCAATCCACCTTGAAAGACCGGCCGCTCCTTTCTTGCCTGTAAAAGTAGGAGGGTTGCAGGAAGCAAAATACTTATAAGTACATCCCTGTCGAGGTGGATCAGGAGCAATTATAGTTGTATCGGTGGTCTGATGAATTTCTGCATGACCCGAGTAGCATTACGTTCAGTATGTTCGTGGTTCCCACCAGAACCTGCAGTGATATGTGGTTGGTGTTGTGTCAGAACACCACAAGCAGATAGCTGTTCTCGCACAATTCGTGCTATCATAGCTTCGTTCGTTTCAGATCCACTTGTACCTGCAGGTGGAACCGTGTTCGCTCCAGGGTTCACTGGTGGAGCAGTATTTGTTTCCAAATTCCCAGGTGGAACCATGTTCACTTCCGGATTAACACGTGGATCCGGATTTGATTCAACATTCACAGGTGGAATTTGATTTTGTTCAGGGTTTGTAATGTTCTGGGCAGCTTTCTTAGCTGGTCGACCTCTTTTAGGAGCCATTATTCTGCTCACATGCAGACAAACTCAGGTCAATTCTAGAACATTAAAATCATAACCCTTGTTCAATCACATTATTTCAACCATATTCAGTCACACTGAAAATTTATGTCGAAATGTGATTATAATAAATATAGTATAACTACATTGATATAGTTCAGACATGTTCCCAGTACACAGAAATCACACAAATGTTCACATACAGTTCTTTGATACGTTGCCACACAGGCAACAGATATGTTCTCACACAGAATTGCTCTCACACAGAAATGTTCACACAGTTCTATGATCAGTGGCCACACAGGCAATAGATATGTTCTCACACAGAATTGTTCTCACACAGAAATGTTCACACAGTTCTATGATACGTTGCCACACAGGCAATAGATATGTTCTCACACAGAATTGTTCTCACACAGAAATGTTCACACAGTTCTATGATACGTTGCCACACAGGCAATAGATATGTTCTCACATAGAAATGTTCACACAGTTCTACGATCAGTGGCCACACAGGCAATAGATATGTTCTCACACAGAATTATTCTCACACAGAAATGTTCACACAGTTCTATGATACGTTGCCACACAGACAATAGATATGTTCTCACACAGAATAGTTCTCACACAGAATTTTTCTCACACAGAACAATAGCGAAGATACCGCACAAGGTATTCAGAGAAGATACCTCACAAGGTATTCAGAGATGATACCGCACAAGGTATTCAGAGATAACATCACACTAGGTATTCAGAGATGATACCGCACTAGGTATTCAGAGATAATACCGCACTAGGTATTCAGAGATGACACCACACTAGGTATTCAGAGATAATACCGCACTAGGTATTCAGAGATGATATCACACTAGGTATTCAGAGATAATACCGCACTAGGTATTCAGAGATTATACCACACAAGGTATTCAGAGATGATACCACACAAGATATTCAGAAATCATACCACACAAGGTATTCAGAGATAAGCACTGAGATCACTATATACACCATAATCTTCCTCATCCTATCTTCTATAATTCTTGTATAGATCGGGACTCTCTGAGGTGATGGTCTTCTAGCCCGTCTTTCCGCATAGGTATCATTATCAAATATCCGTGGATGTGGTGGTGTGTGTAAAATCTGAGGTACTACCAAGGATGCTGCAGAAGATGCTTCTGACGGATCTGAATCAGAACTTGAGCTGAAACTCGGCGTATCATCCAGAATCACATATGGAATCTGTCTATATATGTAACGTTCACGTGGTTTTTCCATTATATATAATCAAAATTTACAGATCAATATCATGAAGTGAATATTGAATAATAGTATTCAACATAAACATGATATGACATCTCTTCCAATCTCAAAGCCACTATTCGTCCTTATAGTTATTAATGTTCTGCTTGAATTAAATCAAACTAGAACGCACAGGTGTTGCAAATTTCAGTTATGCTGGCCAGTCATAATTGGAATTCATACTACCTGATTATTCTGGCTTGATTCAAAACAATTTTTGTTCCTTTGTGATGTTCAGTGCTCTCTGTGTCACTATACGAGCCTATGTTTATAGTCTAGGTTTCTAAACCAACCTAATTCTCTATAACATGTGGCTCTGATCCCACCCTGTCACACCCCCACCTCTCGTCACCTGTTTATGATGTCACTGAAACGGTTGCGGAAGCATAGTGGTGATGTCTCAGAGGTGAGGGGTGACTTACTTGATCCGATATCACAAGCACACAGATTAACTTAAAAGAAATACATTACAAGGATGTCGCAATCACAACCAACATTACGTTATATAATTTAGGTCTATTACATTTATTTAATTACAAATGCTTAAAGTGCTACCTCACCGGGTGGTCACTGTCTTCCTGCAAATAAAAGATTTAATTTGAAAACGTCAGCACAAAGCTGGTGAGTTCGTAAGTTCAAGTTAAAAATATGATATGATATGTAATTATAAGTTCTCAAAATGTTCAGTTCAAGATAACCATGGGACCCGTATCTAGTTCCTTTCTGACGTTCTTGTTCTATAAGATACTACCCGTCGGTAACATCTTAATGCCTCATTATCTTAATGTCTATCACAACATTAAGAAGTTCTAAAAACAGGAAACAAACATTCACACAAGGGGAGTTGCAGCTCCCAGCAAATGGGTGGTCAGCCGATAGTACTATCATTGTTTCCCCGTTCGGCCCCACATGGGTTCACTAGATACAGTTCAAAAATAAGGACTTTTAAGTCTGTGATAGTGTTCTTGTTCTACACGCAAAATCCCATGAAATCCACAAGTTCTCAACAATCACATGAAATCATGCAGATAACAGTGATACATATCATATGTTCAATAAAAGTTCAACAGTGTTCCTCGATGTTTATAAAAGATTAAAAATAATAGGGGTTGTACGAAACTCACCTGATATCCCAAGATAGCAAGATAACTCGCAGACTGGTGATAATAGTGTAAGTCTGCGTTATTTTATATTTAATGAGTTATTTAGGTTTTGACTTACTGATTAGATATTTCTGAACGTCCAATGTCAAAGAAATTGCCTTGAAAGTCATCAAACCGATATTAGGTTTTTAATTATTTATTTTGTTATCATATCATACAATGTATGATAATGTAGGAACCTACATTGCATTAGATTCCCAATACAAGGTTGATGACGCTCTTGATTAATCAGAATAATCTAGAATTAACCAAATAGTTAATGTTGTTGATTATAATGCTAAAACAGTTTCTAGATGGTTTAATGGCTTAGGAATGATTAATCCTTGTTGTTGATTACCCAAATATCATGAAATATCACAATGTAACATTAGGATAGGTGTAATAACCATGTTTAACATACTAATCTGACTGTTATCATAAACATCAGATAATCATTCCAATGAGTATGTTAATGGTTTTGATTAGTTTGAAACACTTGGATTCAACCTTGCATTTTAAAGATTAATCAAACTAATCACCTACATTGTCATAATCAAATGGTTTAAACCATTATAATCATGGGTATGATTTCATACAAACCGGGCAATATAACGGATCAAAACAAGGATTTAACCGTTAAAATATCGTGTTCTTCGCTTATAATCAATCCTAGCCATCATCTAGGCAATAATCAACAACCCTAACTATCTCATTACGTTCAAAATCAAGATCTAATCAATCATAATCAAACTAAAAGGTTAAAATGAACCATTACCTAATCTGACGGATTTCTGCGGTTAAAACAACGATCGGGACTTGAAAACACAATCCTTGGTGAGATTTATGATTTTTCTAATGGCTTTAGGATGGAGTTAGGATGATAGAAAACTGAGTTTTTACGTCTGGAGGTCAAGAAGAAGTCGAGTAGGAGAAGAAATGACTTTCTTGACGAATTCTGACCTTAAAACTCGTCCACCGCCTCAAATTACTCCCGGGCACATCGCCCCAACTGGGTGCATGGCCCGGGGCGTACGCCCCACGGGTTTTCTTCCAATTTTTGATTTTAAACTTTATTTCGCGATTCCGGACAATCCGTAACTCCGTTTCGCGCACGGTTTTCGCCCACGTTCATCATTTCTCGCATACTATCAACCTCTAATAACCAAAATTGCTAAATCCTCATGGATTTCAAGCACAACCAAATGTGCTTACGTCATTAATGCCGAATTTTTCGTACGCAATTGTCACACATAATATTAAACAAAATACTATTATACCTATAGATAGAAGTTTGGAATTTACTAGCAAATTTCCCGATGAAATTAAAGACAAAAAACAATTACAAAGATTTTTAGGATGTTTAAATTATATTCATGATTTCTTTAAAGATCTAGGAATTATATGTAAACCCTTATATAATAGATTAAAAAAGAATCCAGAGCCATGAACACAAGAACATACAAACATTATAAAATATATTAAGAATAAAATTAAGCAATAACCATGTTTAAATATTCCACATCCAGATGCAAATTTAATAGTAGAAACCGACGCTAGTGATTTAGGGTTCGGTGGAATTTTAAATAATTGTACTTAAAGCTTTAGTTTCATCTTCATAAGTCTTTGATAATGGTTTTCCTATATATTCTTCTTTATCATAATCTTTATATTTTCATGAGGTGGATGAATACTTATTAATTCTTCATTATTTTGTATTGTTATATAATTCTTTGTAATTTTATTATTAACTGATATTTGTTCAATTGTAGGGTAGTTAATATTATTCTTCTTACAATATATGGGTAACCAAGTGAAAAATGTAATATTTTCATTATTTTTTATACTATAATCTTCTCATTCTTTTCTATGTAATAATCTAGAGTCTTGATTAAAATTTTTATGATACCATTTTAAGTTGTCTAAATTATATTTATTTAATATTTCACATCTTAAAAAATTCATCATTTCTTTGTTCATTTTAACAAGTGAATTTTAATATTTCAGTAGAAATTATTCTTATCCTTCTAAATTGATATCTTATTTCTTCATCTAAATATAATTGAAGATTAGTATAATAATATAATTTATTTACTTGATCTTCTATATTATCATCAAATTCATCATTATTAAAGTAATTTTCTATCTTTAATAATTCATTTTGAAAATTATATATTTTTTCGTAGCATTCTTTTATTAAAATTTTAAAATATCTCATTTGAGGATTTTTACACTAAATTCTTGTATCACTCATTAACAAGTAATTTTTGTTATTTCTGTAGAACAAACTTTTATAATTTCTCTAGTATTTTTTATTTTATCTTCTAAAAAATATTTAAAATTCTTATGATGACGAAATGTTTGTATATCTGATTTATATTTATTTTTGTTTAAATAATCTCTTACCTTTTCTAATTCTTTATTATATATTATTTAATTTTTTGTGAAATTCTTTTAAGGCTGATACATAAAATTGTACCTTAGGATTCCTTCTTTGAATTCTAGTATCACTCATAATTCTTAGGATTATATGATTTATCAGATTTATTATCTAATTCTTGTTCATAAAAAGCCTTAGGTATAGAATTAGAATAATCTATCCCTGCTATTTTCATTGATTGTGATCTTTTTAAAATATTTCTTTGTAAATTATTTATACTATTTATACTACTACTTGATGTGGAATATCTAGCAGAAGTACTATTATCAAAATTTATTTCTATTGAACCATCAGATTTTTCTATTATACTTGATGTTTGATTTTCTATATCTATAGGTTTTGGTGGATTTATATCTTCTAGATTCCATGTTAAAGATTGTGTAATTTCATTCCATTTTAAACTTTTTGGTGTTATAACTTTTGCATGCATAGTATTTGCTTCAAATAGTATAGTTTCATCTCTTGGAGATGATAATTTAGTTTTTGGTTCTATAGTAGTAGTCATGGTTTTATAATAAACTCTATATATTACTACTGCTGCATTTGTCTTTTCTTTAAATTCCAAATTTCTTGTTTTTATAGTTAATGTTAAAGTATCTAGTATATTTGGATCAAATAATCCTATAGAAAAATTGGGATAACAATTAAAATATATTGGACCATTAGCGATATTTGATTCAGCCATAGCCAATAAAGAATTATTAAAATTTGTATGCCTAGCATCTCTTAATATAAGTAATACAGGAGCGTCTATTCCTAATCTAAACATAGGTTTTATAGCTACTTGAACTAATCCTATATGTAAGAATTTATAATTTTTTTCTATGTTTTAATATAGCTTCTTTAGTTAATAATTGTAAATTCTGATGTTCTTTATTTATAGGAATAGTTTGTTCTGTCATTTTAATTGAATAATCTTGTAAAAAATCAAAAGTTCCGATTTTATATATAGTTTTAACATCTTGTTTTGGTATATTCCAATTTCATAAATTGCTTTCTATTTGGGAAATACTTATTTCTAAAGAATTCATGTTATGATTTAAATCTTCCTCTTGATCATTAGCTCAAGTACTTGAGCCATGATCTCTTCGTGATAAAAATTTGATTAAATTAACTTGATTTTTCTTTTAAAATATTTAGAGTATACTGAGGGAACATCCCCAATGCCCAAGTCGTGGTCCGGCTGCTCTCTCTTGGAGTCTTGCACTAATCCAACCGACTAGCCGACAGGACTTACCAACACAGTATATTTTTAAATATTTAAAATGTAATCTTGTTTTTTCAATATTTTTTTTCATTATAACATTTACAAATAGTTAATCAAAGTTTTCGACATAATATCATTTGAGTAATCATGGCTCTGATACCATTTGGTGAAGGATCGAGAGCATGAAGATTTAAATCATAAAATAACATAGCAAAATGTCACACCCACACCTCTCGTCACCTGTTGATGATGTCACTGAAATGGTTGCGGAAGCATAGTGGTGATGTCTCTGAGATGAGATGTGACTTACTTGATCCGATATCACAAGCACACAGATTAACTTAAAGTAAATACATTAGAAGGTTCGTTATTACAATTCACAGCTAAGTTTGTACAATTACAAAACTAATTATTCAAGTGCAAGTACTCCAAAAGTGTGTCCTCACCGGCGATTATTGTTGTCCTGCAAAAAGGTTTAAGTTTGAAACGTCAGCACAAATCTGGTGAGTTCATACAGATAATGTTCCACGATATGATATGTGATATAAGTTCACAAAATGTTATGTTCAAGGTAACCATGGGACCCGTATCTAGTTCCTTTCGGACTGTTATGTTCTTGTTCTATAAAGATACTACCCGTCGATAAATATCTTCGTGCCTCATTGTCTTAATGTTATCACTACATTAAGAAGTGTTGGAAATAGATAACAAATATTTGCACCAAGGGGAGTTGCAAGCTCCCGACAAATGGGTTGTCTGCCAATAGTACTATCAATGTTTTCTATTCGGCCCCACATGGGTTCACTAGATACAATTCAGGAATGAGGGCTTTTGATACTGTGATAAAGATACTAACGGCAAAATCCCATGAAATCACACAAAAGTCACATGAAATCACACAGATAACAGTGATGCATATCATACGTTCAGAAAAGGTTTACAGAGTTACCCCGATGTTTATAAAAGATTAAAAATAAAGTGATGATTCTGCATTTAGTTATATTTAATGAGTTATTTATGTTCTAGTTTACTGATTAGATCTTTCTGAACGTTCAATGTCAAAGACATTGTCTTGAAAGTCATCAAACCGATATTAAATGTTTAATTGGTTACTTTAGTATTATATCATACAATGTATGATAATGTAGGAACCTACAATGCATTAGATTCCTAATACAAGGCTGGTGACACTCTTGATTAATCAGAATAATCTTGGATTAATCAAATAGTTAATGTTGTTGATTATGATACTGTAACAGTTTCTAGATAATTTAATGGCTTAAGAATGATCAATCCTTGTTATTGATTACCCAATTATCATGAAATATCACAATGTAGCATCAAAATAGGTGTAATAACCAAGTTTAAAAATACTAATCTGACTGTTATCATAAACATCAGATAATCTTTCCAATGAGTATGTTAATGATTGTGATTAGTTTGAAACATTTGGATTTAACTTGCATTTCAAGGATTAATCCAACTAATCACCTACATTGTTATAATCAAATGGTTTAAAGCATTATAATTATGGGTATGGTTTCATGCAAACCGGGCATTACAACGGATCAAAACAAGGATTTAACCGTTAAAACTTCGTGTTCTTTGTTAATAATCAATCCTAGCCATCATCTAGGCAATAATCAACAATCCTAACTATGTCATTACTTTCAAAATCAAGATCTAATCAATCAAAATCAAACTAGAAGGTTAAAACGGATCATTACCTAATCTGACAGATATCTGCGGTTAAAACAATGATCAGAACCTGTAGAGATGATCCCGGGTATGATTGGTGACTTCTGGTGGCCTCAAGATGGTGTTTTGATGGTGGTTTATGTGTGTTCTTCGTCTGTTAAACGCTTGAGTCGAAAGTTGTAAAATAATTTAAAATCTGCATGAAATCTGATGAAGTAGATCAGATTATTGCACCGCCACACCCGTCGCGTACCGCGACCAGAAGCCAGAAAGGGCTTCGCGTACCGCGAAGATTTCCGGAGGAATCTTAGATATTTTATATTTATCGCGTACCGCGATGAGTCCAGTCGTCCAATACTTAGAAATTTTTCTTCGTTTTTCGATTTCTGGCAATCCAGGACTCCGTTTTGTGCACGGTTTTCGCCCACGTTCATCACGCATACTATCGATCTGTAATAATTACAATCATTAGAACAACGTGGATTTCTAGAACGATCAAATGTGCTCACATCATTAATAACGTAATTCTCGTATGCAACTGTCACAGTCTCCTCCTGTTAGAGAATTTTCGTCCCGAAATTTAGTGGAGACTTAAATTACAACAATCGTTTATGAGAATAGATGTGGATACTTTGATTTCATTTGATCTTCACGTTCCCAAGTATATTCGGGTCCACGTTGCGAGTTCCATCGCACTTTAACAATTGGTATTCGGCTACGTTTCAGTACTTTCATTTCTCGATCCATTACCTCTACTGGTTCTTCACTGAACTGGAGTTTTTCATCAATGTGAATCTCTTCTAGAGGTACGATTAATGATTCATCGGTTAGGCACTTTTTCAGATTGGATACATGAAAAACATCGTGAATGTTACCAAGTTTAAGAGGTAACTCAAGTCTGTAAGCTACTGATCCAATTCTTTCAAGAATTTTGAATGGCCCTACAAATCTTGGTGACAGTTTACCTCTCTTCCCAAATCTGAAAATGCCTTTCCAAGGTGACATTTTCAACATTACTCGATCACCTACTTGGAATTCTAACGGTCTACGACGATTATCAGCATAACTCTTTTGACGATCGCGTGCAGCTTTGATTCGTTCCTGAATGAGTGCGATCTTATCAATTGTTCTTGAATGAATTCTGGGCCTATGATTTGACTTTCACCTACCTTTGACCAACAGATAGGTGATCTACACTTGCGTCCTTAAAGTGCTTCGAATGGAGCCATTGAATACTGGTATAGTAGCTGTTATTGTATGAAAATTCAACAAGTGGAAGATGAATATCCCAGCTACCTCCAAAATCAATCATACAGCTTCTGAGCATATCTTCAAGAGTTTGATTTATTAGTTCAGTCTGCCCGTCGGTTTGTGGATGATAAGTTGTGCTCATATTGATTTGTGTGCCCAGAGCTTTTTGAAGAGTTTGCCAAAATCGTGACATAAATCGACTATCTCTGTCAGATATGATAGAGATCGGTGCTCCATGTCGAGATACAATCTCATTAACATAGAGTTTAGCGAGTCGATCCATAGAAAAATCTTCTCGGATGAGCAAGAAATGCGCAGATTTCGTAAGGCGATCAACGATAACCCATATAGAGTCATGATTACGTGAGGTTCTGGGTAATTTAGTGATGAAATCCATAGAGATCTGATCCCATTTCCACATGGGAATCTCAGGTTGTTGTAATAACCCAGAAGGTCGTTGATGTTCAGCCTTAACTTTGAGACATGTTAAACATCGATCCACGTATTCAGGTATTTGTTTCTTCATTCCAGGCCACCAGTAAAAGTTTTTAAGATCTTTATACATTTTATCAGCACCTGGATGAATAGAATACCTGGATTTGTGCGCCTCATCCAAGATAATTGTTCTAGAGTTACCGAAGAAAGGAATCCACATTCGGTTTTTGAATACAACATGTAAGAAATCAGTTGATCTTAGAAGATGCCTTTCTAACCAGGAAATGTTTTTAGACACTTAGTCAAAAACTTTGGTATTAGCTCCCTCTAAGATTCAGCACTTGATCTTAGCTAGTTTTTATTTATTAGTTTTCTTGTATTAAAAGGAAGATAGAACAGAAAGTAAGAAGGCAACACAAAGAAGATTCAGAAAAGTGTTGTATTTTATTCAAAGGATGTCGGGGTATAAATAGCCCCGACATTTAATGTTTCAGGACAAATACATGAAAAGGACAACAGAGAAAACACTTTTACAGACACTGTAGCATAAGAAAAGTACAAGAGTAAAATCAAACTAATATCTTCAGAGATCTTGAAGTCTTCAGAAGTTCAGAAATTTGTACTGATGCTAAGGAGTTATTCTTTCGGAAGTTCTTCATAGGAGACTGATTTAAGGAATCAGCTTATCCTATCAGAAGCAGAAGAAGGAAGTATTTATTCTTTCATCGGAAGCTGATGTAAATACATAAGTCTTCTGAAGTAATGTTTTTCTTCCGAAGCAGATGTCTTCGGAAGTCTTCCGAAGTAATTTGTCTTTTATTCTTCGGAAGCAATTATTCTCTTCCGATAGTGTCTTCTGAGGTTTGTCTTTGATAGAGTCTTCCGAAGCATCTTCTGAGAATTTGTCTTCGGAAGCAATAATCATTTTTTTAATGTCTTCCGAAGCAACTTCTTAGGTTTTGTCTTCAGAAGCAATTTTCCTTTTGTTTAGTATCTTCCGAAGAGTTTTTTAAAGCATTATTCTTCATGTCTTCGGAAGTTAGTGTCCTGCAACATTTATTCAAATTGATTATTTGAAAGGTGGTTTTGCTTTGTCAATCCTTATTTTCCAACAATCTCCCTCTGGACTGATGAAGCCAAAACCACTTAGCTTTTAGATCCCAAATCAATTTCTAGAACATCAGACTCAGTGGGGAAAGTACATGAGAATGGTTCAAATGAGGTCTTAGTACAGCAAATGCTTCTTTGTTTATTTAAATATCAGTCTCTTTTGAGAATGGTGTATGAATTTATATTTACCTCCCTCTTTTTGGCTTTATCAGCCGAGAGGTAAGGTAAGGAAAAAGGAGAGGCAGAAAGAGGGGAGCTAATCGCTTCTGAAAAGCAAGAGAAAGAAGTTGGGAGAAGTAAAGGGGGTTGAATTTCAGGACTGTGGATATTCAATATTGGTGTAACACAATAAACAGTCTGAATATGAAAAGGGACATCCGTCAATTTCTTATTGGTAAGAGCTGATTCGTCCATCATTGTACAGATGTCATCCGAACCCCTGACTTGAGAGTCAGTTTTATCATGACCTGAGTCCATCTCAGAAATGTCATGAACCCCTTTTTCTTGGTTCTGGGGATTTCCAGCCTTAGTTTAAGAGAAAACTTCATTGGCTGTTGCCACACCAGGAGTCTTATTGCCTGATCCATTCAGATGAGAATCCATTGGATATTCATGTGAAGTGGATGCTCCTGATATAAGATCAAGAAGTCTAGATGGACTTGACATCCAGATCTCATCCTCTTTTTATGGGAAGAATTTGTTAAGAGAGAGTGGGGGGATTTTAGAGAGAACAGAGATGTCCTTGGGAGAGAGGACGACCATTTGAATGTCAACTAACATTTCAAAGGTTAGTGAGGGTTCCCTTAGGAATGCAACATCATCCTGTTGAGAGGATTGATGAGGAGCTGGATGGGAAGAGATTCTTGATGCATCTGAGAGGATGAAACAGATGTATCCATGTGTTCAGTAGGAACACAGTCATATTCAGGGATCTCATCTTCCTGAACAAACCTTTTGGGCTTATTAGGTTTTCAAGGATTTTTGGAGGAGTTATTGTACGGCCGGTACCTATTAAAGGTGTGAAAAAGAGTTGGATGTGAGTTCACTGAAGATGGGTGTTACCTCAGTGTCATCCATTATTGTTCAATCTTATGAACAACTTGTTATTAATGCACAACATAAGACTATGAATATCTATAAGATGAACACAATAGGAACTTGAAGCATTTCTGGTAATACATAAGATGATTTAGCAGAGTGCAAGTTATTTGTACAAGTATCCCTAGCTTTTAACCTTGTAATCTCAGAAAAGAAGAGAGAAAAACAGAACTGTGTGATTATTCTTGAGAATATGAAAACAAAAGAGAAGAAAAAGAAGATCAATGCTTATGCTTTGCACAAAGACAAGTTCATGCACATCTTGAAGTACAGACGAAGCTTTGTGAGGAATGAAGCCTGGTCCGAAGTCGTTATACCATCATCATAAGCTTGAAGCTTCGACGAATTCAGTGTAAGTGCTTCGTGCCAGACGACATGCCTGACAAGTGATCATCTATAGCCATGAGTATTTACTCAGATCGTTTGAAGGTGACGAAGGGTTTCTTGATAACCAGAGGATCAAGAAAACTTAAGTGAGAAAGATAAGAAATGAAAATGGTGATCAAGGATTTAAATAAGATTATTAATCACTAGGATGACGTTAAGTATCTTCTCGAGCCGTGGGAGTCGGCATTGAGAATCGAATTTTGCAGAGAAGTTGACAATTGTCACATCAGGTGCAAGGCTCAATAATTTATTTGTAGTTCAGAAGAACCTTATCCTCGGAAGGAATCAATCGAGGAATAATGAACTAACAGAAGTTAAGAAGTCATCGGAAGATGAAAGAAGCAAGAATGGTGATGAATTGTAACAATGGAAGATTTAACAATGGATAGATATGAAGCAGTGACAACATTACCACTGATCCTATCCGTGTTTAGATAACTACCGAAAGAAAATAAGTTTTCTTTATGCAGATATTTATCAAGTATCCATTGTCAGGATAATTTTTGCAAATTATCCTTTTATATTTAAGAAGGTTAACAAACATACTCGTGTTTATTAACTCATATTTATCATTCCCAATTTGGCTACAAACTTAGAAAAAGTTGAGGAGTCCAAAGGCTTGGTAAATATGTCAGCTATTTGGTCACTTGTAGAGACATGTTCTGGAATAATTAGTCCCTTTTCAAAACAGTCTCTAATGAAGTGATGTCTTATTTCAATGTGTTTGGTTTTAGAATGATAGACAGGATTCTTTATTATGTTTTTGGCAGCTTCACTGTCTTTTAGAAGAGGTGTTGTTAGTTCAGTTATTCCAAAATCTAGCAGTTGGTATTGTAACCAAAGAATTTGAGCAGTGCAATGGGCTGCTGCAATGTATTCAGCTTCAGCAGTTGAATTTGAAACTGATGTTTGCTTCTTGCTTTGCCATGACACTAAGCAACCTGCAAAGAACTGACAGCCTCCTGAGGTAGACTTTCTGGTGAGTGAGCAACCAGCATAATCACTATCTGAAAAACCAATTAGCTTACAAATTTGATTAGCAGGATACCAAATACCTAGCACAGGAGTACCTTTGAGATATCTGAGTATCCACTTCATGAATGAAAGATGAGATTGTTTGGGGGCAGACTGGTATCTTGCACAGACACATGTTGCATACATAATGTCTGGCCTTGATGTAGTGAGATACATCAGAGAGCCAATCATGCACCTGTAGAGAGTTTGATCTACAGGTTCACCATTGTCGTCTGGACATATGCCAGGACTTGTTGCCATGGGAGTAGAAATTATTTTGCAATCATTCATATCAAATTTATTTAGAAGATCTTTTACATATTTAGATTGATGAATGAAAATCCCATTGGGGGTTTGTTTGACTTGAAGTCCTAAAAATGTTTGTAGTTCACTTAAAGCACTCATTTCAAACTTGGAAGACATTAATTTAGAGAATTGTTCACACATGGAAGGTTTTGTTGATCCAAAAATGATGTCATCAACATAGATTTGGACAAGCAGAAGTTCCTTATCTACCCTTTTGATGAACAAGGTCTTATCAATGGTTCCCCGAGAAAATTTATTAGAAAGAAGAAACTGAGAAAGAGTATCATACCATGCTCTAGGTGCTTGTTTCAGACCATAAAGTGCCTTGTCTAGTTTGTACACCCAATCAGGATGATGAACATCATCAAATACCGGTGGTTGACACACATAGACTTCCTCTTTTATTGTCCCATACAAGAATGCACTTTTTATGTCCATTTGATATACCTTTATATTATGAGAGATGACAAATGCTATGAAGAGTCTGATGGCTTCCAATCTAGCCACAGGAGCAAAGGTTTCATCATAGTCAATGTCTTCCTCTTGACAATAACCTTGTACCACTAATCTGGCCTTATTTTTTATTACAATACCTCTGTCATCTGTTTTGTTTCTGAATACCCATCTGGTTCCAATAGGATATTTTCCAGCTGGCAAAGGGCATAGAGTCCAAACATTTTGCCTTTTGAACTGTAAGAGTTCGTCTTGCATAGCCTCTACCCAATTATTGTCTTTGAGAGCCTCCTGATATTTAGAAGGCTGAATTTGGGATAAGAAGGCAGCATGAAGGCAAAAGTTTGAAATCTGACTCCTAGTTTGAACTCCTTTACTTAGATCACCTAAGATTTGTTCTAGAGGATGATTTTTGTTAAAAGGAATAATGTCTAAACAATTATTTGAGGATTCAGTTTCAGAAGTAGGTGTGTTTTCAATGGGGCTCAGAGAGTTTTCAGGAAGTGAGACATGAGTATTTTCAGAATATCTACGGGTAGATTATCCAAAACAGGAGATGAAGGAGTAGATACTTGATTATCTTGGTTTTGAGAGTTTAAATCTTGAGAAGTTATGTGATAAGAAGGAAAGGAAGTAAAGAATTTGGAAGCAGAACATTCATCTAGAGAGGATAGATCTTCAGATGTTTGACACGATTCTAAAGAAGGTGTAGAGGAGAAGATAGGAGAAGTGAAGGAGAAACTTTCAAGATCAAAGAGGTCATCAGGAGTAGAAGGGAACAATGAGGTTGATGCTGATTCATTGAATTTGACATCAATGGATTCCTCAATGATTTTGGTCCTGATATTGAAAGCACGGTATGCCTTAGAAGTCTGAGAGTATCCAACAAAGTATCCAAGATCAACTTTAGCAGCGAACTTGGACAAAGAGTCTTTTGTGTTTAAGATAAAACACGGACATCCAAAGACTTTAAAGAAAGAAATGAGAGGCTTTATGTTATACAAGATTTCATAGGCAGTTTTGTTATGTCTTTTTACAATGTGAACTCTGTTTAAGACATAACAAGCTGTGTTTACTGCCTCTGCCCAGAATGATAAAGGTAATCCTGAGTCTGCAAGCATGGTTCTTGCAGCTTCAATTAGTGTCCTGTTATTTCTTTCTACAACTCCATTCTGAGCAGGAGTTCTAGGAGCACTATATTGTCTAAGGATTCCTTTAGAGATACAGAATTTATCAAGAACTTGATTCTTGAATTCCGTGCCATTGTCACTCCTTATCATCTTAACGAGGAGACTAAATTGTCTCTCAAGATTAGTGATAAGAGCAATTATTTTATCAGAAGTCTCGTCTTTGCTGAAAAGGAAGAAAGTCCAGCAAAATCTTGAGTAATCATCCACAACAACTAAACAATATCTTTTTCTTGCCAAACTGGCTACCTTCACTAGACCAAACAGATCCATTTGAAGCAGATTAAGACAGTTAGTTGTTTTGGATTCCTCAATAGACTTATGTGAAGTTTTATGTTGCTTTCCCTTTAAGCAAGATTCACATTGACCTTCGAAGTGAAATTTTTTGAAAGGCAGTCCTCTTACTAAAGAAAGGGTTGAAAGCTTATGAAGAGTTTGATGATTAAGGTGACTGAGTCTTCTATGCCAAAGAGTAGTTTCAGAAGATGATGCTTTGGCTATCAAACATGTAAGAGAAGGTGTTTGAGAGTCATTAGTCATATCTACGATATAGACATTTCCACTTCATCTAGCCGTTAGCAGAGTGTGTTGGTCAATTAAAACCTTTATTTTTGAGTTTATTTCTGGAGAAAGAATTTTACAACTGTCTTTAGTGAAAAATGAACTAAAATTCTTGTCAACTAGTTGAGAAACACTCAAGAGATTAAATTTGAGATTCTCAACTAAGCTAACATCATTAAATTTCAAATTTGCACTTGAGACAGAACCAGACCCCACTATCCAACCTTTTGCATTATTTCCAAAGGAGACAAATCCTCCATTCTTTGGAATGCAGTTATTCAAAATGGATCTGTATCATGTCATGTGCCTAGATCCTCCACTATACACATACCAGAGATGATTTTGGTTTGAAGAGGGTTTCTGAGCATCAGAAGTATCTGCTTCAGGTTGAACAGAAGAATGGGAGTCTTCACCAACAGCCATGATAGCGAATTCTGTTGGTTCAGAAGTGATGAGGGCATGGCCAACATCTTCAGGTAAGCTGCTCCAGTCTATATACTCTCGAGAGAAAAGAGCCTGTTGACTAGATGATGAAGATTGGACAGCATGGCCTGGTACATTTATTTGTGAAGAAGGAGCTGCAACAAACTGAAGTGAAGCAGGAGTGAGTTGGTACATGTTACCGTTTGCAGCTTGTACATATTGCACATTTGTGGAGGAAGAGTTTTGTGCAATGTGTGCTGATTTTTGAGGATTATTGGACCTTTTGAAAGAAGAGGAGGAAGAGGAAGAATAAGGTGTTGAAGAAGTGTGTGAAGGTATGTTTGGAAAGGTCACATAAGAAGAAGGGTTAGAATTTGGAGCATTAGAGCATTCCCTGGCAAAATGTCCAGTGCCATGACACCTATAACATTGGACATTAGCCTTATTTAGACCAATCCTGGTTTTTCCATGGATACCAGGAAATTTTCTTCCTGTCCTCTTGTAGAACTTGTTAGTTCTTATGCTCAAGAGAGCCAGTGGATGGAGAATGTCCATCTCTTCCAAGTCATCACTTGGAACTTGATGAAGATCGTCCATGATAAAGCACAAATGATCAAGAGAGAGAGAATGGTCATCACGAGAAGAGAATGAAGAGGTGATGCCAGTAGTTATGTCAATGTGTTCATCATAACCCTGATCATTTATCACAGATTTATGACTAAGAAGAGCTGTGTTCCCTTGAACATACTCTTCAGTTGATTTACCAGATTTTATTAGCTTTCTTTTCTGGTCAATCTCTCGCTCAAATGTGAGCAACTTACCATGAAGTTGGGTAAGTGAGAGTTTGCCAAAATCTGGTGAAGATCTCATAACTATAGAATAAGTTTCCCATTTTTCAGGAAGAGATCTTAAAAATCGATTAAGAACTGAGACAGGAGGGTATACTTGACTAGCTAATTTTAGTTCACTTAGTAGAGAAGTGAACCTTTCAAATTGCTGAGTCAGTGACTCATTATTTAGTTGGCAGAAAGTCTCATATTGTTGAGCCAATATTTCCCTAGTGTTGGCTACAACATCATCGGTACCACCGAATTGCTCTTTTAGAGCATCCCATAAGTCCTTAGCGGACTCATGGTGAAGAAGACCCGAATAAATTTCATTCAGAAGGGCCATAGCCAACTTAGCATGTGCCTTGGCATCAATCTCCAATTTCTGAAAGTCTTCTTCAGTGTAGTTTCGAGGGTCCTTAGGGACATTGTCTCCGGTCTCCGTGTCCAGGACCATTGGTTTATGAGGTCCGAACATAACAGACTTCCAACATCCTGTATGATTATTTCACAGGAAATGTAACATCCGTCTCTACCAAATGTTGTATTGATGCCTAACCAAGATTGGTGGCTTCGTGGCAGAACCGGTGTTATGGGGATCTAAGGTAAATTTTTCTGCCATTGTTTACAAACAGTTATGAGTAAATCAACAAGTATAAAGTACTCAAAGTAGTTTGTTTGAATGAACACAAGGAGTTCAACAATCAAACTTCTGCATATTTTGAAAAGTAAGTGAACACAAGAAAACTAAACGCCAAGATATCAAAGAGAGCTTTTGAATTTTAGACTTGATGGTTAAACCAAGACTAAAGAACAAGGCTCTGATACCAATTGTAAGAAATCAGTTGATCTTAGAAGATGCCTTTCTAACCAGGAAATGTTTTTAGACACTTAGTCAAAAACTTTGGTATTAGCTCCCTCTAAGATTCAGCACTTGATCTTAGCTAGTTTTTATTTATTAGTTTTCTTGTATTAAAAGGAAGATAGAACAGAAAGTAAGAAGGCAACACAAAGAAGATTCAGAAAAGTGTTGTATTTTATTCAAAGGATGTCGGGTATAAATAGCCCCGACATTTAATGTTTCAGGACAAATACATGAAAAGGACAACAGAGAAAACACTTTTACAGACACTGTAGCATAAGAAACGTACAAGAGTAAAGTCAAACTAAGATCTTCAGAGATCTTGAAGTCTTCAGAAGTTCAGACATTTGTACTGGTGCTAAGGAGTTATTCATTCGAAAGTTCTTCATAGGAGACTGATTTAAGGAATCAGCTTATCCTATCAGAAGCAGAAGAAGGAAGTATTTATTCTTTCATCGGAAGCTGATGTAAATACATAAGTCTTCTGAAGTAATGTTTATCTTCCGAAGCAGATGTCTTCGGAAGTCTTCCGAAGTAATTTGTCTTTTATTCTTCGGAAGCAATTATTCTCTTCCAATAGTGTCTTCTGAGGTTTGTCTTTGATAGAGTCTTCCGAAGCATCTTCTGAGAATTTGTCTTTGGAAGCAATAATCTTTTATTTAATGTCTTCCGAAGCAACTTCTTAGGTTTTGTCTTCGGAAGCAATTTTCCTTTTGTTTAGTATCTTCCGAAGAGTCTTTTAAAGCATTATTCTTCATGTCTTCGGAAGTTAGTGTCCTGCAACATTTATTCAAATTGATTATTTGAAAGGTGGTTTTGCTTTGTCAGTCCTTATTTTCCAACACAACAGTCCATCATCTTTGGTATCAAGTTTCTTGTCTAGTCCTCTCAATCCCTCAGCAGAATAGTTCGTTGCTTGTAAAGATTGTTGCTGAGCTTCTTTAATTTGAGGAATTAGACTGGTTTGAATAGTCATACCTAACGCTTTCACACGTAAAGGTTTGACTCGTTCCTTGCGACTTAAGGCATCGGCTACGACATTCGCTTTACCTGGGTGATCACGAATTTCACAGTCATAGTCGTTTAGCAGTTCAACCCATCGCCTCTGTCGCATATTCAACATTTTCTGATCTAGAATGTGTTGGAGGCTTTTGTGATCAGTGTATATAATACACTTAGTTCCGTATAGATAATGTCTCCAAATCTTGAGTGCAAACACCACTGCACCAAGTTCTAGATCATGTGTGGTATAGTTCTTCTCATGTACTTTCAGTTGTCGAGAAGCATAAGCAATTACCTTATCCTTCTGCATTAGAACACACCCAAGACCTTGACGAGAAGCATCACAGTATACTGTGAAATTATCAGTACCTTCCGGTAATGCCAAGATAGGTGCGTTGCAGAGTTTGTGTTTCAACAGTTGGAATGCCTCCTCCTGTTGAGAATTCCATATAAAAGGTTGATTCTTTTGGGTCAATGTGGTGAGTGGCAAGGCTATCTTTGAAAAGTTCTTAATAAACCGGCGATAATAACCTGCCAACCCCAAGAATTGACGTATTTCAGTCGGGGTTCGTGGTGTCTCCCATTGTTTCACTGCTTGAATCTTACTAGGATCCACTTGAATACCGTTCTCATTCACAACATGCCCGAGAAATTGAACTTCTCGTAACCAAAATTCACACTTGGAAAATTTGGCATATAATTTCTCATGTGCCAAAAGTTCTAAAATTAATTTCAAGTGTTTAGCATGTTCTTGTTGATTTCGAGAATAAATGAAAATATCATCAATAAACACAATCACAAATTTATCCAGATAAGGTCTACGTACTCGATTCATCAGATCCATGAAAACTGCTGGTGCATTTGTTAAACCAAACGGCATTACTAGAAATTCGTAATGTCCGTATCGGGTTCGGAAAGCAGTTTTAGGAACGTCATCATCATGAATACACAACTGATGATATCCAGATCTTAAATCGATTTTTGAGAAGTAAGTAGCACCTTGCAATTGATCAACAAATCATCGATACGAGGTAGTGGATAACGATTTTTGATTGTCAGTTTATTGAGTTCTCTGTAGTCAATGCACATCCTGAATGAACCATCCTTCTTTTTCACAAAAAGAATAGGTGCTCCCCAGGGTGAGAAACTAGGTCTAATAAAACCTTTGTCTAAAAGTTCCTATAATTGACTTGAAAGCTCTTGCATTTCTGATGGCGCAAGCCAATACGGGGCTTTAGCAACAGGTGCAGCACCTAGGATCAAGTCAATACGAAATTCAACCTGTCTCATTGGGGGTAATCCTGATATGTCCTTAGGAAATACTTCAGGAAAATCCTTGACCACTGGAATGTCTGTGATTTGTTTGGGTGGGGAATTGTGCTCGGTCACGTGTGCCAGAAAAGCGTAACAGCCTTTCCTTAAGAATTTCTGAGCTCGCATACAAGATATGATACCAAGTTTTCTACCGGCTCGTTCTCCTTGAACTACCAGTGTATTACCGTTAGGTAATGGAATACGGATCACCTTGTTTTGATAGACAACTTCCGCTTGGTTATCAAAAAGCCAATCCATGCCAACAACGACATCAAAGCTCCCAAGCTCAATAGGAAGTAAATTGATATTAAAAAGATGATCATTCAAATTCAAGGAACACTCTTGAATAACACTGTTAGTTTTAATTAACTTGCCGTTAGCAAGTTCAATAACATAAGGAGTTTCTAGATCTACCATGGGTAATGAAAGTAAGGATGCAAATTCAGGAGAGATAAAACTCTTATCTGCCCCTGTATCAAAGAGAACTGATGCGTAAAGATTGTTAAGAAGAAACGTACCAGTAACAATATTTGCATCATGTCTCGCCTCGGTCGCACCAATCTGAAAAGCTATCCCTCTAGCTTCAGCTCCTGGATTGGCGTTATTTTTTGGACAGTTTCGCATGAGATGGTCAGGACTTCCACATTTGTAGCATGACCGGTTGGTTTGAGTGGTTTGTCGTGGTGCTTGATTTTGTGGTTAAGCAGGAAAGTTGCAATATTTGGTGCAATGTCCAACTCGATTACAGTTGGCACAAACAGGACACGGTCCTGTGTGATGGAATGGACATTTATTACATTTGGGCGCCTGCCCGGTATACGTTTTCCTCTCAGAAACAGTAGCACCATAATTTTTCACAACTGATTTGCTCTGGCTAGTCTCAGCTGGAGCTTTCGCCTTGGTTTTGGCAAACCACTTTCGTTTAGTACCTTTTGAAACATTCGAGGTAACGACATCACTACGGCTGTGAGCCGTCTGAGGTTTCAAAGACAGAGTACCACTCCTTACCGCCTCATTGGTAAGCTTCGTTGTCAAAAGAATTGTATGTTTCAGAGTTGTATGTTCAGGTGCAGTTACCATTCCCCGAATCTTGGGAATCAAACACTTAATGTACTTCTCGATTAAAGCTGCTTCCGTAGGAAACATATCGGGAAGTAAACAAGTGAGTTCATGAAAACGATCGGTATATGCTAGACAATCAGCACCGATCATGGAGTGATTCCAGAATTCCTTCTGAAGTTTTTGAATTTCAGTGATGGGACAGTACTCTGATCTAATCAGAGTTTTGAAATCATTCCAGCCCATCGTGTCAACTGTCGCTGAACCCAAAGTCTTAGCCTGGGTATTCCACCAGGTTAAAGTAGAGTCTTTCAAAGAACAGGCAGCATAAGACACCTTATGCTCCTCCAAACACTAACTGATTTTAAGTTTGGTTTCCATTTCCTCAATCCACCTTAAAAGACCAGCCGCTCCTTCTTTGCCAGTAAAAGTAGGAGGGTTACAGGAAGCAAAATACTTATAAGTACATCCCTGTCGTGGTGGATCAGGAGCAGTTGTAGTTGTACCGGTGGTCTGATGGGTTTCGACGTGACCACCAGTAGCATTTTGTTCCACATGGTTCCCACCAGAACCCAAAGTATTGTGTTGCTGGTGTGGCATTACGATACCAGCAGCAGATAGTTGTTCTTTCACTATTCGGGCTATCATAGCCTCGTTTGTTTCAGATCCACTTGTACCAGCAGGTGGAACAGTGCTTGCTCCAGGGTTCACTGGTGGAGCAGTATTTGTTTCCAAGTTCCCAGGTGGAACCATGTTCACTTCCGGATTAACATGCGGATCCGGATTTGATTCATTCAAAGGTGGATTTTGATTCTGTTCCGGGTTTGTAATGTTCTGGGTAGCTCTCTTAGCTGGTCAACCTCTTTTAGGAGCCATTAATCTGCTCACAACCAGACAAACTCAGGTCAGTTTAAGAACATTAAAGATATAACCCTTTTTATCACATAATTTCAATCATATTCAGTTACACTGAAAATTTGTATTGAAATGTGATTATAAAGAATACAGTATAACTACATGAATTTAGTCCAGACATGTTCTCCATACACACAGATCACACAGATATTCGTAGTTATACTCAGTCCTGATAGTTCAACAACATGTCAAAATATTACACAGGACTTTGAAATGTTGCCACACAGGACTTTGATATGATGCCACACAGGACTTTGAAATGTTGTCACACAGACAATTGAAATGTTGCCACACAGGGCTTTGATATGATGCCACACAGGACTTTGAAATGTTGTCACAGACAATTGAAATGTTGCCACACAGGGCTTTGATAAGATGCCACACAGGACTTTGAAATGTTGTCACACAGACAATTGAAATGTTGCCACACAGGACTTTGATATGATGCCACACAGGACTTTGAAATGTTGTCACACAGACAATTGAAATATTGCCACATAGGGCTTTGATATGATGCCACACAGGACTTTGAAATGTTGTCACACAGACAATTGAAATGTTGCCACACAGGACTTTGATATGATGCCACACAGGACTTTGAAATGTTTTCACACAGACAATTGAAATGTTGCCACACAGGGCTTTGATATGATGCCACACAGGACTTTGAAATGTTGTCACACAGACAATTGAAATGTTGCCACACAGGACTTTGATATGATGCCACACAGGACTTTGAAATGTTGTCACACAGACAATTGAAATGTCACAGGGCTTTGATATGATGCCACACAGGACTTTGAAATGTTGTCACACAGACAATTGAAATGTTTTCACACAAGACTTTGATATGATGCCACACAGGACTTTGAAATGTTGTCACACAGACAATTGAAATGTTGCCACACAGGGCTTTGATATGATGCCACACAGGACTTTGAAATGTTGTCACACAGACAATTGAAATGTTACCACACAGGGCTTTGATATGATGCCACACAGGACTTTGAAATGTTGTCACACAGACAATTGAAATGTTACCACACAGGACTTTGATATGATGCCACACAGGACTTTGAAATGTTGTCACACAGACAATTGAAATGTTGCCACACAGGGCTTTGATATGATGCCACACACGACTTTGAAATGTTGTCACACAGACAATTGAAATGTTGCCACACAGGGCTTTGATATGATCCCACACAGGACTTTGAAATGTTATATTGCCTCACTGGCAATAGGCATGTTCTCACACAGAATTGTTCTCACATTGATATGATACGTTGCCATACAGGCAATAGATATGTTCTTATCGGAATTGTTTTAAGTCTCTAGTTGTTGATCATCTGAATTTGATATTAACACACCAATCGCATAGAACACACACAATTAAATACACAAAACAACCGTTTATTAGCATTATCATAAAGTTTTGATACAAACAAGTGTTACTACAACATCCATACAAATAACAACATATCCATCTACGGTATGTACAATGACAAGTCCCAAAATGAGTAATGCTCGATCACACTTACCGTAGGAAATACGGTAAGCAGGCTAGTATAATAGCTATAGTAGCCAATACTATAGCTAAATATAAGAGTCTAGCCTCAGTGCTCAGTGTACCAAGTATCCAAATCTAACCTTGCAGTCTCTCTCTCCAGACTGCAACTTGCTGCCAAACTGCAGCAATCAGTGCCTGTCTCCACGTCCTACTCAAACGCTCCTCTATGGTCGTCCTCCAAGCCTGGGCGTCAGTACCCATAAGATTCACCCGTTCCTGAAGAGTCAGGTGAGAAGTGAGGATCTCCAGTACTATGGTGCGAGTATCCTCCAAGGCAGTCTGATGCTGGTGAAGGTCCTGCCTCAGTCCCTGCAGTTCTTGAGAGACCTGCTGCATCTGTGCTCGCAGCTCGGCTTGGTGGGAGGATTCTTCCACCTCATGGATAGTTTGTGGCTCATCTCGTGGAGCCATCTGATGTCTAGGGGGTAGCACCGTGGTCTTGCGGGCTTGTCCCCGCATCCTCCTAAGTCCGTCCCAAGCAGGAACTCTCTGTGGTGAAGGACTGTGCCGACCCTCCGCTGCTACATTCTCAGCCCGAGGCTGAGAGTGTCCGTGTGATGAAGACTGTGCTGGTGGTAGTACTGGTGATGGTGGTGGTGGTGGATTAACAGGTCTGGGGATAATGGTGTATATGGTCCGGCAGGGGTCGCCTGAGAGGCTACAGACGAAGCCTCACTAGGATCCGAGTCTGCTCCTGTACTAGAACTCGGGGTGTCGTCCAACCTCAGATAGGGAAATCTCTGGTAAATATAATGTTCGGCTTGATCGGCCATCGCTGTACAATCAAAATCTCTAATCAGTATCATGAAGTAAATATTAAATAACAATATTTAACATAAACATGGACATGATATGATGTTCTTTCCTATCTCCAGACAATTATTCGTCTTTATAGTTATTAATGTTCCGCTTGAATTAAATTAAATTAGAACGCACATGTGTTGCAAATTTTAGTTATGCTGGCCATTCATAACTGGAATTTGTACCACCTGATTGTTCTGGCTTAATTCAAAACAAGTTTTGTTCAGTTGTTAATGTTCGGTGCTCTCTGTGTCACTATTCGAGCCTATGGTTATAGTCAAGGTTTCTAAGTCAACCTAAATTCTATAACCTGTGGCTCTGATACCACCCTGTCACACCCCCACCTCTCGTCACCTGTTGATGATGTCACTGAAATGGATGCGGAAACATAGTGGTGATGTCTCTAAGGTGAGATGTGACTTACTTGATCCGATATCACAAGCACACAGATTAACTTAAAGTAAATACATTAGAAGGTTCGTTATTACAATTCACAGCTAAGTTTGTACAATTACAAAACTAATTATTCAAGTGCAAGAACTCCAAAAGTGTGTCCTCACTGGCGATTATTGTTGTCCAGCAAAAAGGTTTAAGTTTGAAACGTCAGCACAAAGCTGGTGAGTTCATACAGATAATGTTCCACGATATGATATGTGATATAAGTTCACAAAATGTTATGTTCAAGATAACCATGGGACCCGTATCTAGTTCCTTTCGTACTGTTATGTTCTTGTTCTGTGAAGATACTACCCGTCGGTAAATATCTTAGTGCCTCATTGTCTTAATGTTATCACTACATTAAGAAGTGTTGGAAATAGATAACAAAAATTTCCACCAAGGGGAGTTGCAAGCTCCCGGCAAATGGGTTGTCAGCCAATAGTACTATCAATGTTTTCTATTCGGCCCCACATGGGTTCACTAGATACAGTTCAGGAATGAGGGCTTTTGATACTGTGATAAAGATACTAACGACAAAATCCCATGAAATCACACAAAAGTCACATGAAATCACACAGATAACAGTGATGCATATCGTACGTTCAGAAAAGGTTCGCAGAGTTACCCCGATGTTTATAAAAGATTAAAAATAAAGGGGTTGTACGAAACTCACCTGATGATATAAATGTAGCAAAATATCTCGAAGCTGATAACAAAGAGATGATTCTGCATTTAGTTATATTTAATGAGTTATTTATGTTCTAGTTTACTGATTAGATCTTTCTGAACATTCAATGTCAAAGACATTGTCTTGAAAGTCATCAAACCGATATTGAATGTTTAATTGGTTACTTTAGTATTATATCATACAATGTATGATAATGTAGGAACCTACATTGCATTAGATTCCTAATACAAGGTTGATGACACTCTTGATTAATCAGAATAATCTCGGATTAATCAAATAGTTAATGTTGTTGATTATGATACTGTAACAGTTTCTAGATAATTTAATGGCTTAGGAATGATCAATCCTTGTTATTGATTACCCAAATATCATGAAATATCACAATGTAGCATCAAAATAGGTGTAATAACCAAGTTTAACATACTAATCTGACTGTTATCATAAACATCAGATAATCTTTCCAATGAGTATGTTAATGATTGTGATTAGTTTGAAACATTTGGATTTAACCTTGCATTTCAAGGATTAATCCAACTAATCACCTACATTGTTATAATAAAATGGTTTAAACCATTATAATTATGGGTATGGTTTCATGCAAACCGGGCATTACAACGGATCAAAACAAGGATTTAACCGTTAAAACTTCGTGTTCTTTGTTAATAATCAATCCTAGCCATCATCTAGGCAATAATCAACAATCCTAACTATGTCATTACGTTCAAAATCAAGATCTAATCAATCAAAATCAAACTAGAAGGTTAAAACGGATCATTACCTAATCTGACGGATATCTGCGGTTAAAACAACGATCAGAACTTGTAGAGATGATCCCGGGTATGATTGGTGACTTCTGGAGGCCTCAAGATGGTGTTTTGATGGTGGTTTATGTGTGTTCTTCGTCTGTTAAACGCTTGAGTCGAAAGTTGTAAAATAATTTAAAATCTGCATGATCTCTGATGAAGTAGATCAGATTATTGCACCGCCACACCCATCGCGTACCGCGACCAAAAGCCAGAAAGGGCTTCGCGTACCGCGAAGATTTCCGGAGGAATCTTAGATATTTTGCATTCATCGCGTACCGCGGAGGACTCTCAACCCCTCCATCGCGTACCGCGATGAGTCCAGTCGCCAATACTTAGAAATTTTTCTTCGTTTTTCGATTTCTGGCAATCCAGTACTCCGTTTTGTGCACGGTTTTCGCCCACGTTCATCATTTCTCGCATACTATCGATCTGTAATAATTACAATCATTAGAACAACGTGGATTTCTAGAACGATCAAATGTGCTCACATCATTAATAACGTAATTTTCTATATGCAACTGTCACACATAATGGCAGAAGCATAAATTAAACAACTCATATTTAAAAAATACCTTGATTATTTTCTTCAAAATTACAATTGATTTCCTTACAATATGGTGGAGCAATGATAATCTGAAAATCTAAAGATTTTGAACATTGGGATGTTGATAATACAAGTTTTTGTTTAGAGGGAGGTTTCATACATTAATTTCTAAGAGATAATTTTCGAATGTCTAACTAAGTAATTGAGTCTTCTATTTATAGTCATATTCTTCAGAAGGAGCGTCTTGAAAATAATTGAGAGGTATTCTTTATTGAAAAGTTGTTTGTCTTCATTTTGAATAATTGGTCTTCTTTATTAAAGTTGGTCTACCATTGAATAAAGTTATTTGTCTTCATCTTGAATAATTGGTCTTCTTTATTAAAGTTGGTCTACCATTGAATAAAGTTATTTGTCTTCATCTTGAATAATTGGTCTTTGATAGAAAGTTGATAAAGCATCTTTGAAAATATTATTTTTCCATAATAACGATTATAATTCTAATTCAATATCGTCATATGGATCTTGTGAGTCTTGAAGTATATTTTCTTCAGTAGTAGAGTGCCTAGACCCAGATGGAGAATTTTTTATCTCATTTATAATCTTTTGTATTTCTTCTGGAGTAGAACAGGATTGTAGTCTGATTATATAATCTTGATCTTCTAAAGAATTGAGATTTTGATTTATAGGAGATTTTAATGATCTCTCATATTGACTGGTTATAGACCTATAATAATTCTGAACTGCTGATATATTTGCTTTTTCTATTGAAAATTTGTTCCACCATTTACTTCTATAATGTCTTAATAGAAGAGGAGGAGATATATCTTGTTTTTGTTGATAATGGTAAGTCGAAGAAAAAATCCAGGGAATTCGAAATATAGTCATAAACTGAAGAGTATATTCAAAATCCGGAATTCCTTCTTGTTTGAAATAGTCTATAAACTTATTATAAGAATCAGAAATCTGAGAGGCCCCAAATCCCGGGAGTCCCCTCGGTTGGCAAAAACATCAAACCCATAGTCCTTAAACCATATTTACATTACTATAGCAGCGGAATTTAAGGTGATTACATAAATAAGGTACATATATTAAACACACGTTAAAACATAGCCCATTCTTCTAACAGTTATATAATACAGCCAGTCTATGCCAGGGTCGTCCTCAAAGTATACCACGAGCCATCCTGTTATTCTTTCCAAACTATTCAACCTGATATGCATGTAAAACAAGTCAGCTTTATGCTGGTGAGTTCTAAGTTATATTTTTAAACAAATCTTTATCCGTTCATATCATCATATAACATAATTCAAATACATAGCATGCATGTCCTCATAACATAATTACATAACATACATATCATCACCACATCATTCATACAGTGAAGGAACTTCGCCGTCAACTGCTGACCCGAAGTCAAACAGGCTTGTGCAGCACAAGGCTCTATAACCATGAACTGACGACCGAAGTCAACAGGCTTGTATTAATACAAGACTCTATAACTATCAACCCGCAGCTGATAACTCGTGCTTGCATGAGATTTCTTTAACTGAACTGGCGACACAAAGTCGACAGGCTTGTGTTTCCACAAGACTCTATGCCTACCAACCGAAGTTGGCAGCTCATACCGGTACAAGACTTCTTTACGTTGCAATCATTCACATAACATTGCTTTACATATATCATTCGTATACATAACATGGTTTAAATCATTTAAACCATCATAAACATAAACACTTTACCGCACCGCAGTGCTCAAATTCTGCCCAACCGCAGCCGGGACTTCAAAACCACATTTCCTACTCGACCTCGGTCGAGACTTTTAAAATCATTTCTTTCTCAACCGCAGTCTAGACTTAAAACATTATTTACCTGAAAACATTCTTTACTTTAACATATTCTTTTATCTGACCATAGTCTGGTAAAACAATCATTTTCATAAAATAACTTTATAACATTCATAACAGCCCAAAATGATAAAACATTTAAAATAGGGCTATAAATAACTCACCTGAGCTAAAACACAATTTGCTAGCTTTTCTTTCTTTCATTTCCTTACTTTCTCACTTTAGAATGATATTCTATTAATATGAATATATTATCATGATTATAACCTTATCATGAAGGTGCTCAAATTTACGATTACCGCTCCAAACTTCGGCATGTCGTAACTTTCATTCGGAGCTTTATTTCAAAATTTCGCTTACACTCATTTTGACCATTTTTATCTCTACAACCTTGTTATGCTTAAAGATTACTTATTTGCTCGGCTTAGATAAGCGTATTCTCTTATTTAATTAATTCGTCTTAGGGCGTTTCTAAACTTACTGTATAATAACATGGGTTTAAGGCAACAAGAAGCACTTACATACTCATACCCTTGCATCTTGATCATGCTTAACCCACAATATAAACCGTATACATATCAGTATTATTTACTAATCAGTGTCATACCGTTGAACTCACTTATAACAGCTATGTAACTCATGATATAATAACACAACGGAAACTAAAACCATACCGGTATCACGAGTTCGTTGTTTCCTTCTTTGCTTTCCATTTACTCTATCATCAACATCACTAGAACTATTTTTGTTTTGAATGAAGAGGATTAAGTTTACTGTGTTCTGATCGTAGATGAATTCTAAAACAAATATGATGGCCGATCGAAAGATAACTATGGATGCAATCTAGTTTCAAAATCCTTATACGTCGAAAGAATTTGGCCATTCAAAATTAACATAAGTCAAGATTAAGCTTCTGGCCACAAATTCCAAATCGTCATAATTCAAATTTGCTGACTTTCAATATAAGAAGTTATGAATTAATTTATAATTTACACTTAGGGATCTTGCACTTTAGGGTCCTATTTTTAAAACCCCCTTATACTTTGCTCACATATTTTTAATATTCACGAGCTTATATCTTGTTCATACTTTATCGTATAACGGTCCCGCTTATATTAATGTGATCGTAATTACTTCAGGATTGTTCATACAAATTTCGAACCCAAACGGTCACAGAAATTTTGCACGTTATTAATAGGCTTTATAACGTGTCCATACTTTATCAGATATTTTTATCGTTTATACCCTTTTGATCATAATTACTTTACGAACGTTTATATAAATTTTGGACATAAACGGTTCCCGAAATTTCGCACGTTTATTAAAAAGGTTACACAATTTTCGGTTGTTACAAAATCTCTTTTGGGAAAAGCATTTGGAATAATTCCCATATACTTAAACCATTTAACAAACCATCTTGGATAATTATCAGAGAATTGATCATCATTGTATATGAACCAAGAATGATTGAAGTTTCTGAATAGGAGTCCCTTTTCCCAGGTTTCTTAATAATCATAATAATTATATTGAGAATATGAGGGAAATTTTGAAAGAGTCTTCTGAACAAATGGCTTAGACTTCCACTCTTCAGGGGTTAAAACTCTTTTAATTTTTATTTTAGAATAATCAATCTTTGATGGATTTTGAGGATTGAAGATATGTTGTATGTCTACAGATCCAGTATCAACCAATATAGCTTGATAATAGTCTATGTTCTTTTTATCATAATCATAGAAATGACAATTTCTGGAATATAAATAATCTATAAGACTTAAAAAACTTTGAGAAACCTTTTCTTCTTCTATAGGTTCCAAAATTTTTATAATCTTATGATTTGGGTTTATAGAATATAGACTGGAATCAGTTGATGCTGATGGAGATTTTGATATATTAGGACGAATAATAGATTGAGGTAAAATTCTAGTTTGAATCACAGAAGAATATGGTGGTCTTGAAGATATAGGAGTAGGTGAAGATATAGGAGCAGGTGCTCTTGGCCTTTGAAATGGGGATAATGGAGTAAACCTATTATTGATTGGCAGAGGAGTCCTTTGTGAAGAGCTTGAAGAAGAAGACTTTGATAATTGATTTGTTAAAACAATCTTTTTTGAATCCTTATTCATTTTCTCTGTAAAAATTCTCTTGATAAAAAGTCAGGTAATGAATTACTTTCTCCTTTTATAAATTCTATTTGAAAATCAAAATTGCTTAATAATGCCTGCCATCTTGCAAATATTTGTTTGGAAATTAAATTTTTTATATCCTTTTCTAAAATATGTTTTGCAGATAAACAATCAATTCTTAATAAAAAAAGTTTCATATATAAATCATCTTCAAATTTTTTAATACAAAGTACAATACTTAATATTTCCTTTTTTATAGTAGAATAGTTTCTTTGAGTTTCATTTCATGAACCTGAATAATATCTAACTAATTGTTCTTTATTATTATCCAAAGATTGTTTTAAAATTCCACCGAACCCTAAATCACTAGCGTCGGTTTCTACTATTAAATTTGCATCTGGATGTGGAATATTTAAACATGGTAATTGCTTAATTTTATTCTTAATATATTTTATAATGTTTGTATGTTCTTGTGTCCATGGCTCTGGATTCTTTTTTAATATATTATATAAGGGTTTACATATAATTCCTAGATCTTTAAAGAAATCATGAATATAATTTAAACATCCTAAAAATCTTTGTAATTGTTTTTTGTCTTTAATTTCATCGGGAAATTTGCTAGTAAATTCTAAACTTCTATCTATATGTATAATAGTATTTTGTTTAATATTATGTCCTAAAAATCTTATTTCTGTTTTGAATAAATTTATTTTTGTAGGAGAAACTACTAATCTATTTTTATGAATAATATCATAAAACATATTTAGATGTTTAAAATGTTGTTTTATTGAATTAGAATATATTAGTACATCATCAATATAAATTATTGAAAAATTTCCAATAGGAATAATTATATCATTCATTATATTTTGAAATTCAGAAGGTGCATTTTTAAGACCAAAAGGCATTACATTCCATTCATAATGTTCGAAAGGAACATTAAATGCTGTTTTATATTTATTTTTTTCAGAAATTTGTATTTGTCAAAATCCTGATTACATATCAAATTTTGAAAATATTTTGGCTTCATATATCTTTTTTAATAAATCTCTTTTATTTGGTATAGGATATCTAATCCATTCTAAACTTTATTTAAAGGTTTATAATTTATTACTAATCTAGGAGTGCCTCTTTCTATTTCAGCACTATTATTTACATAAAATGCAGAGCATGACCAAGGAGACTTAGAAGGTCTAATTAAATTTTTATCTAATAATTCCTTTATTTCTTTCTTACAATATTCTTCTAACTCTTGATTCATATGTATAGATTTGGATTTTGTAGGTATATCTTTTTCATTAAAGTCTTTTATATATGGTAAATTTATAATATGTTGTTTTCTCTGCCAAAATGCGTTAAGTATATTAGAGCATACATTTTTTATAAACTTTTCTTCAATATTTTTTATTTTGATTATATTAGTTTTATTATTCAATTCCTTTTGTTTTTCTTTTAAATTTATCATATTTATTTGTTTTGATAAAACTGGTTCAGCAAATTCAAATATAATTTCTTTATTTAAAATTTTTGTACTTATTCCATTGCTATTTATTGTTAATGGATATAATTGGGTAATAAAAGGAGTTCCTAATATAATTTGTGATGTTAGATTTTTTACTAGTATAATTATCTTTACATATATGTACATTTGATAATTTATAATTTATTATAAGCCGTGATCCACTAGCAGTCGATAATCTATAAGAAGTTTTTTCATAGTATTGAGTAGGTATAATGCCTTCTTGGATGCAATTCATATCAGCTCCACTATCAATTAAGACTGTTAATGTAATTCTAAATTCATTATTGATAATTATATTTAATTTAGTATACCATTTTTGATAATTTAATTCTTTTAATATATTTATCTTATTAACTTTACTATTAGTTTCATCTGTTTTAATTTTTTCTTTTTCAATATTTTTAATTTGCAATTTAATCATATTAATATCATGTTTTATATTTTTTAATTCTTTTTGTAATTCTTGCATAGTTATTGGTTTTTTAATTTACTTAAATTTCTTAAAAACATCTTCTAAATTATATATTTCAGTATCTTTTTCTATTGTTGATTTTTTATTAAAATTCTCTTTTAATTTGTCTAAATATAATTGTTTTAAATTTATATCATCAGTTTCTTCTATTAATTTTAATAATATTATATTTTCTTCATCATTTATCATATTCATGGATCCTATATTACATACACAAGGACCTATACATTCACATTCTTCCTCATTAGTATTACTATTATTGCTACTAGAAAATATAATTTAAATCATCACTATAATAATCTGAAAACTCTTCATCACTAATTTTAGTATCTAATATTTTATTTATTTGTTCTTTTAATTCATCAGATATATTTAATTCATTAATTTTTCTTTTTGAATAACAACTTTTTGAAGTATGTCCTCTTTTTCCACAAGTATAACAAGTTATTGTTCTTCGATTTTTATAGACCTTTTGCTTCTTATCCTTTTTATAATATTTTTGTTCTTCATTTTTAGATTTTTTATTATAATTTTTTCTAAATTTTTTTCTTTTTATATAATTATTTTTTCTTTTAAAAGTACTTGGTAATTTTATTTTTTCAAAGCCATATTGTTCACAAAAATTTCTTAATTCATTTCTACTGCTTATACCATCTCTTTTCATTTTTTGTTTTAATTTTAAATCATTACATATTTTTAAACCTTCTTGATTTATATAATTTATTATTTGTCCATATGATAAATCATCATATGGTATATTATTATTATTTTCTCTTTTAATATTTTCTCTAATTTTTTCAACAAGTAATTTTAGTAATCCTGCAATAAATCTTTCTTTCCAATATGATTGTCTACAATCATTTCTAGTCATAACTTTGGATATAAAAACATCTTTATACCATCTAAAATCTTGTAATTTTCTACATGTTAAATTTAATAGTATTAAAGAATTTCTTTCTTGATAATCTGAAGGGTTTCCTATAAAGTTTTTTATAATAGTGAATATAAGTGTATTTATTATATCAGTTTCTTCTGTTTGAACTTGTATACCATTTTCTATTTTTATTTTCTTTGCATTTGCAATATATTGTTTATCAGAATCTGTTATATAATTATCCCACCATCCTTTTAAATTTCCAGTAAAACCGGAAACAATCATTTTAATAATTTGAGTTTCATTATTTCCTACTTGTTTAATGGCATTAGATGCCATGGTCATTTCTTGTAATATATTTAGAATTTGATATTCAGATTGACCATCTATATTCCATTCATATAAAGCTTTACCATCATAAGAAGTATAATTTCTATTACTACTTTCTTCAAAATGTAAATCAGGAGGAGTTGGTCTAGGATACCAATTTCTTGTATCTGGTTTTAAAATATAAGGATCTCTTTTTAATTTATTTACTGTTTCTAACTTAGTATTATTAAATTGAAATTCTAATTCATCATAAGAGGAATTTGTATCATCAGATTCATCTCTATCTTTTATAGTATTTAAACTTAAAATTTTCAATTTTTCTAAAGTTTCTAATTGTTCTTTCATTAAATTTAATGTTTTTTCTTTGTTATTAAGAATTATAGGAGTATCTATCGTGAAAGGTTTAAATATAGGATTTTCTATAATAATTCATTTACCTTTATCCTTATTTTTTACCTCTAATTCACTTTTTTCATTTTCAATTCTTTCTAATTGTTCTCCTATAGTATTTAATTTCTCATTTGTATAATTATTTTGGAAAATAATTGTACTTAAAGCTTTAGTTTCATCTTCATAAGTCTTTGATAATGGTTTTCCTATATATTCTTCTTTATCTTTTATAATCTTTATATTTTCATGAGGTGGATGAATACTTATTAATTCTTCATTATTTTTTATTGTTATATAATTCTTTGTAATTTTATTATTAACTGATATTTGTTCAATTGTAGGGTAGTTAATATTATTCTTCTTACAATATATGGGTAACCAAGTGAAAAATGTAATATTTTCATTATTTTTTATAATATAATCTTTCCATTCTTTTCTTTGTAATAATCTAGAGTCTTGATTAAATTTTTTATGATACCATTTTAAGTTGTCTAAATTATATTTATTTAATATTTCACATCTTAAAAAATTCATCATTTCTTTGTTCATTTTAACAAGTGAATTTTGATATTTCAGTAGAAATTATTCTTATCCTTCTAAATTGATATCTTATTTCTTCATCTAAATGTAATTGAAGATTTGCATAATAATATAATTTATTTACTTGATCTTCTATATTATCATCAAATTCATCATTATTAAAGTAATTATCTATCTTTAATAATTCATTTTGAAAATTATATATTTTTTCGTAGCATTCTTTTATTAAAAATTTAAAATATCTCATTTGAGGATTTTTACACTGAATTCTTGGATCACTCATTAACAAGTAATTTTTGTTATTTCTGTAGAACAAACTTTCATAATTTCTCTAGTACTTTTTATTTTATCTTCTAAAAAATATTTAAAATTCTTATGATGACGAAATGTTTGTATATCTGATTTATATTTATTTTTGTTTAAATAATCTTTTACCTTTTCTAATTCTTTATTATATATTTTTAATTTGTTGTGAAATTCTTTTAAGGCTGATACATAAAATTGTACCTTAGGATTCCTTCTTTGAATTCCAGTATCACTCATAATTCTTTATAAAATTCCATATCAGATTTACTAGGATTATATGATTTATCAGATTTACTAGGATTATATGATTTATCAGATTTATTATCTAATTCTTGTTCATAAAAAGCCTTAGGTATAGAATTAGAATAATCTATCCTGCTATTTTCATTGATTGTGATCTTTTTAAAATATTTCTTTGTAAATTATTTATACTATTTATACTACTATTTGATGTGTAATATCTAGCAGAAGTACTATTATCAAAATTTATTTCTATTGAACCATCAGATTTTTCTATTATACTTGATGTTTGATTTTCTATATCTATAGGTTTTGATGGATTTATATCTTCTAGATTTCATGTTAAAGATTGTGTAATTTCATTCCATTTTAACCTTTTTGGTGTTATAACTGTCACACCCCCGTCATCGGCGGAAACACGAGAGATGCGACGAAACTGTATATCAAGAACTCATTGAGTATGAGAATGCTAGTCCTTCTGCTTAAGTGTAAGGTCCATATCTAGCCTTAGATTAGTACCTGAAATACATGCAAAAACAAGTGTCAACTAAAAAGTTGGTGAGTTCGTAGGTTTTATGTCTTGATTAAACAGTTGAAATAATAGTTCTTGTCATTCAAAGAACAAGTAAAATGTTCCAATCAAAAATCTTGTAGGATAGCAATCCCAAAATGTTATACTGTCAGGATAATATGAAAATCATAAGTGTGATTTGTCGTAGTTTACATGAGTCCACAACCATACCTATCGACTTCTTGTATTCCCTTTTCTTGCTAATGTCTTATCACGAGAACATTAGTTCTTGGTGGAAATATACCATTCATAAACCATGGAGTTGTGGTTGGCGCTACCAAACCATGAATGGAGGTTTGTCAAACCCCGCTAGTACTAACTTATATTAATCCATTGGCTCATCGCTATGAGTTAAATGGTTGTGTAGGAATCAGGGATTTAGTGTGATAAATTCTTGTCTCATGTATATTTCTTGTATCATGCAATATAATTTTTTTTGTCTCATGTAATGTAAATTTCTTGCCTCATGCAACATACTTCGAGAAGTATGTGCATGGATCTAGTAAAAGAATTCTTGTATCATAGTAAAAACCAAGCATTGTGGCATGTATTTCCCCCAAAATATGTAAAATGAAAAAGGGGCTACGAATACTCACAGTGTGTATAGAAATGGAACCCATGTCCATATGTTGTGATATAATATAGCACTTCCACCCATGTAAATCAAATGAAATATGAGATCATGTTCGTATATAAAATGTGTATCAATAACTGACATCAAAAATCTTGTTTCGTATGCCTATGTTACACAACCGTCAAACGTAATCTAACGCGTCCTCACATGCGTTAAGTTGGATTAACTGAAGACTTTTGTTTACATGTGTTACCTTCGGGTTAATAATGTTTACCCCTTTGACACTCGATTATTTATTTAATCGAATGTGTTTGTAATGATAAGCTTAAATGTACTTATATAATAATGATTATCAAAATTGATAATAATTGTTATTATATATAACTTCGTTGAATAATTATTTTATGTTTAAAATAAAGATATTAAAATGTTCTAACTCATGTATGTATCATCTGTTGTAACGACATTTATTGTATTTCACGTATTTATTATGTACAAGTCGTTACTAGTATATATATATATATATATATATATAGGGGATGGTTCCTTTGTTAACCCTCCCTTATAGCGTTAACCGCTTAACCCTAGCGTTTTTTGCCCGAATCTTAAATTTTTTTTTTTCATGGTTTTTATTTTGCAAAAATAGGGGGGTTTCTTTTTTGTGTTTTTGCTAATTCATCACCGTTTAGAAGTTATTGTAAGTGTAAGTTACTTACACTTACTTACATTTCCGTATCTGATGCAGTAAATGTAAGTAAGTGTAAGTAACTTACACTTACAATAACTTCTAAACGGTGATGAATTAGCAAAAACACAAAAAAGAAACCCCCCCTATTTTTACATAATAAAAACCATGAAAAAAAAAAATTTAAGATTCGGGCAAAAAACGCTAGGGTTAAGCGGTTAACGCTATAAGGGAGGGTTAACATTTGAACCTCTCCCTATATATATATATATACACGAGTATTTTTTTCTTCCATCTTGTGGTAATTAATGTAACTTCATGACTCATATACATACAAAATATATTTAAAACTATTTTGTCGAAATATACTCATTAAATCTGAATATAGGTTTTTAAGGTCAAGTCATCAATATAAACCTACATTATGTGAAATCTCATTTTTATCAAATGTACTTGACCCCTTTGTTTACATAATTACATCTCGTATATATTGAAATATTTAACTCTTAGTTTATATAAAATAATTGTTCTGATAACCAAATCTTTCAATGGTTAATATTTTGATTTTAATATAATAAAATTTTTATATAAGGCTTTCATATTTGTATATACATTTTTATGTTTAAGATATATATATACACAAATCCTTATCTTTCTGTTGATTATTAATTTATAAAATGATTATTACATTTTATTTCAAATAATCAGATTTTATAAAATTCTAATGCAACACTTTTAAGTTGGTATTCGTTAACCATATAGTTTTAGACTAAGAAACTACACGATAATTTACGTTTACATTTACGGTTTACAATTATCAATCGAATTTCTTTAAATAATATTTGATAATTGTTTATTAATCCATTTCTCAAATAATTAAGTTTATCAAATCCACTATAAGATAAATCCCCGTTAGTAATAAGCGTATTCGTTTGCGATCTCTCGAGATTGGTACACACTCGGCTCGTTTAGGGAGTTTTTACAATTTCTAGATTTTACCAAGTGTTAACAAAGTTATTTCATATAATTATCATAGATCGTTTTCGTTTGCTTTTGATCGCGACATAAATAATTAAACGACGCACGATTCAATATTCTTGTGATAAGGGTTGGCGTACGGGTATACCTTCCGAGTCGGTTCGCATACGCGAACTCGTTTTGATAACCGGTGACCCGATTTGGGATCCGAGCTCACCAATGGACTCGGTCTTGTATCACGATCATTTCCAAGCACTCGGTTATCGTCCTTGCCCAGATCTGACTCAAGCTAACTGTTTGACCAGCTTTGATTCATCCCAAATCAGTCCATAGTTACTCCTAAACAACATTAGTCTTGTGTATTCCCACCAGATCTGTAGATCTAGGAGTTACAAACGAGATCTGCACAAATCTTAAATCAACAACTTTAAGGAGAACTGTCTCACCAAAACTCACCTTAGATCTGAAATCGAGCACCCAGAGTTGTGTGTGGCTCGATCCTGATGTTGTGCTGTTGCTATCAGGTAGACCACCGAGTTCACCACGGTTCGCCGAAGCTTAGCACCACCACCACCCTCGTTTTCTTTCATGGTTGCCAACCGATAGAGCTGCTGCTTGTTATCTAATCTTAACGGAAGGTTGCTCTGGCTTCCGGTTTGTGACCAAGATCATAATCATCGATGTTGCTGGCCGGAGCTGTCGCCGGAAGTGGTTTAGGCGAAACTGCAGCTGGGTCCTTAAACAAGGAAGAAGGAAGGATGGCTTTGGTAGCCTGCTTGTGTTCGCCGGAGCTGGGGAGGCTGGAGTTCGCTGGAGATGTTGACATGTGAGGGTGAAGACTAGACAGTCGAAGCTTCGCCGGAATGGAAGCCACTGGCCCTCTTCTTCTTGTTGGTATCTCACGGTCGAACACGCACATGTGGGGTGTTTCACGGCTGCTAACACGAGCAAGGAGCTGGAGCTCGTTTGGAAGATGGAGGTTGTTCTGTGTGTGTAGGAAATCGCCGGAGAAGGAAGGTGATCGCCGGAGTTGGAGGCCGGCCGGAGCTTCTTCTTTGCTCCCTTCTCCCGATCGTTTATACACAAGCACACACCATGTGTGTGTGTTTGACGGCTGGATAGAAATGGGGAGGGAAAAGGATGTGGTACCTTTTATACTTAGGGTTTGTGTATGTGTGTATAACTCACGTAGTAACCTGTTCGAGTCACGTTTTCACTAAAATTTATCATTTCGTGACTGAAACATGTTACGAATAGCATGAACCATCTCCTATTATTTGTTTTGTTTAGCTAGAATTAATATGGCGAACAAAAAGGTTTAACAGTTACACTTCGTTTGTTTAACTGTTGAACATTTTTTTAACTCGTCTACTTAATTGTTTTTTTTATTTAATGATCAGAACTTAATTATCAAGTTTGGCATGATGCCCGATCATCGAACGTTAATAAGTAAGTTGTCCGTTTTCTTTCGAAAAAACCCAAATAATTATATAAAAGTCCGTTAAGAAGATCTGTGAGTTTAATCAGTTTCTCTTTATCGATTGGGCCTTAATTAGGCCCGGGGTCTGATTGGGCCAACCTGTGTAGTCCGGTTGATACTAAATTCACTATCGAATTTTGACGGTTGTTACAATAACTTTTGCATGCATAATATTTGCTTCAAATAGTATAGTTTCATCTCTTGGAGATGATAATTTAGTTTTTGGTTCTATAGTAGTAGTCATGGTTTTATAATAAACTCTATATATTACTACTGCTGCATTTGTCTTTACTTTAAATTCCAAATTTCTTGTTTTTATAGTTAATGTTAAAGTATCTAGTATATTTGGATCAAATAATCCTATAAAAAAATTGGGATAACAATTAAAATATATTGGACCATTAGCGATATTTGATTCAGCCATAGCCAATAAAGAATTATTAAAATTTGTATGCCTAGCATCTCTTAATATAAGTAATACAGGAGCGTCTATTCCTAATCTAAACATAGGTTTTATAGCTACTTAAACTAATCCTATATGTAAGAATTTATAATTTTTTCTATGTTTTAATATAGGTTCTTTAGTTAATAATTGTAAATTCTGATGTTCTTTGTTTATAGGAATAGTTTGTTCAGTCATTTTAATTGAATAATCTTGTAAAAAATCAAAAGTTCATATTTTATATATAGTTTTAACATCTTGTTTTGGTATATTCCAATTTAATAAATTGCTTTCTATTTGGGAAATACTTATTTCTAAAGAATTCATGTTATGATTTAAATCTTCCTCTTGATCATTAGCTCAAGTACTTGAGCTATGATCTCTTCGTGATAAAAATCTAGATATTTGATTCATTATTTGTATTTGTTTAAATGATAAAAATTTGATTGAATTAACTTTATTTTTCTTTTAAAATATTTAGAGTATACTGAGGGAACATCCCCAATGCCCAAGTCGTGGTCCGGCTGCTCTCTCTTGAGTCTTACGCTAATCCAACCGACTAGCCGACAGGACTTATCAACATAGTATATTTCTAAATATTTAAAATGTAATCTTGTTTTTTCAATAAATTTTTTCATTATAACATTTACAAATAGTTAATCAAAGTTTTAGACATAATATCACTTGAGTAATCATGGCTCTGATACCATTTGGTCAAGGATCGAGAGCATGAAGATTTAAATCATAAAATAACATAGCATAATGGCAGAAGCATAAATTAAGCAACTCATATTTAAAAAATACCTTGATTATTTTCTTCAAAATTACAATTGATTTCCTTACAATCTGGTGGAGCAATGATAATCTGAAAATCTAAAGATTTTGAACATTGGGATGTTGATAATACAAGTTTTTGTTTAGAGGGAGGTTTCATACATTTATTTATAAGAGATAATTTTCGAATGTCTAACTAAGTAATTGAGTCTTCTATTTATAGTCATATTCTTCAGAAGGAGCGTCTTGAAAATAATTGAGAGGTATTCTTTATTGAAAAGTTGTTTGTCTTCATCTTGAATAATTGGTCTTCTTTATTAAAGTTGGTCTGCCATTGAATAAAGTTATTTGTCTTTATCTTGAATAATTGATCTTCTTTATTAAAGTTGGTCTACCATTGAATAAAGTTATTTGTCTTCATCTTGAATAATTGGTCTTTGATAGAAAGTTGATAGAGCATCTTTGAAAATATTATTTTTCCATAATAACGATTATAATTCTAATTCAATATCGTCATATGGATCTTGTGAGTCTTGAAGTATATTTTCTTCAGTAGTAGAGTGCCTAGACCCAGATGGAGAATTTTTTATCTCATTTATAATCTTTTGCATTTCTTCTGGAGTAGAACAGTATCGTAGTCTGATTATATAATCTTGATCTTCTAAAGAATTGAGATTTTGATTTATAGGAGATTTTAATGATCTCTCATATTGACTGGTTATAGACCTATAATAATTCTGAACTGCTGAAATATTTGCTTTTTCTATTGAAAATTTGTTCCACCATTTACTTCTATAATGTCTTAATAGAAGAGGAGGAGATATATCTTGTTTTTGTTGATAATGGTAAGTCCAAGAAAAAATCAAGGGAATTCGAAATATAGTCATAAACTGAAGAGTATATTCAAAATCTGGAATTCCTTCTTGTTTAAAATAGTCTATAAACTTATTATAAGAATCAGAAATCTCTTTGGGAAAAGCATTTGGATTAATTCCCATATACTTAAACCATATAACAAACCATCATGGATATTTATTTGAGAATTGATCATCATAGTATATGAACCAAGAATGATTGAAGTTTCTGAATAGGAGTGCCTTTTCCCAGGCTTCTTGATAATCATAATAATTATATTGAGAATATGACGGAAAATTTGAAAGAGACTTCTGAACAAATGGCTTAGACTTCCACTCTTCAGGGGTTAAAACTCTTTTAATTTTTATTTTAGAATAATCAATCTTTGATGGATTTTGAGGATTGAAGATATGTTGTATGTCTACAGATCCAGTATCAACCAATATAGCTTGATAATAGTCTATGTTCTTTTTATCAGAATCATAGAAATGACAATTTCTGGGATATAAATAATCTATAAGACTTAAAAAACTTTGAGAAACATTTTCTTCTTCTATAGGTTCCAAAATTTTTATAATCTTATGATTTGGGTTTATAGAATATAGACTGGAATCAGTTGATGCTGATGGAGATTTTGATATATTAGGACGAATAATAGATTGAGGTAAAATTCTAGTTTGAATCACAGAAGAATATGGTGGTCTTGAAGATATAGGAGTAGGTGAAGATATAGGAGCAGGTGCTCTTGGCCTTTGAAATGGGGATAATGGAGTAAACCTATTATTGATTGGCAGAGGAGTCCTTTGTGAAGAGCTTGAAGAAGAAGACTTTGATAATTGATTTGTTAAAACAATCTTTTTTGAATCCTTATTCATTTTCTCTGTAAAAATTCTCTTGATAAAAAGTCAGGTAATGAATTACTTTCTCCTTTTATAAATTCTATTTGAAAATCAAAATTGCTTAATAATGCCTGCCATCTTGCAAATATTTTTTTGGAAATTAAATTATATATATATATATATATATATATATATATATATATATATAAGGGATGGAAGTATACATAACCCACTAAATGTGCAATAACCCGAAATAACCCGTAAAGATCAAGCCAAATCTTTGATTTTTTTAACATCATTGTAAACACATTTAGAATATTTTTTTTATTTTATGAGTTTGCATAAATTCATCTCCGTTTGAGTGTTAACTTCGTTGTATGTTTTTAACTTACAGCATTGTAAGTGTTTTTGACCCAAACGTTTGAGAGTTAACATCAGTGTAAGTTTTTAACTTACATCGATGTTAGTTAAATACTTACAACGATGTTAACTCTCAAACGGTGATGAATTTACGTAAACTCATAAAATAAGAAAGTGTTTTAAATGTGTTTACAATTATGTAAAATAAATTTAAAGATTTGGTTTGATCTTGACTGGTTATTTCGGGTTATTGCATACTTAGTGGGTTATATTTTATCATTTCCCTATGTGTGTGTATGTATGTATGTATGTATGTATGTATGTATGTATGTATGTATGTATGTATGTATGTATGTATGTATGTATGTATGTATGTATGTATGTATGTATGTATGTATGTATGTATGTATGTATGTATGTATGTATGTATGTATGTATGTATGTATGTGTGTGTGTGTGTATGTATGTGTGTGTGTGTAGGATTGTGAACAAATAATAACTCACTCTTAAAGTATTAACCCAGATAACTTTGCCAAGATGAAGCCAAATCTTGGTTTTTTTTAAACATCATTGTAAGACATCTATAACCCTTTCTTCTTTTATTAGTTTGTGAAAATTCATCACCGTTTAAGACGTAACATCTTTGTAAGTTTTAGGCCTAAAACAGTTACAATGTTGTAAGTGAAAAACTTACAACAATGTTACGTCTCAAATGGTGAGTAAACCTTGAATGGGGTTTCATTCGTAAGACTATAATGCGTGAAAGCCCTATGTTTATGAGGGTGATTAAGTTCGAAACGCTCACGTTTGAATATGGAGTTAATGTTATGGTTTCAAGCAATCAATCGTCGATTAAATCTTGTTTTTATTAGTTATTAATGTACTAGAAACGTTAGATAATGATTTTGGGTCATGGGGCATCGAAAGCTGGTTCAAATGGTGTCCGATTGGGTCGGTTTCGCGTGTGGATGGGTTCACCGGCGATTGCCGAAAGTCCGGAAATGGTCGTCGGAATCACGGGATGGGGACAGGAATTTGGGCTGGGTAATCAAATCCAATTTTAGAATAATTACGATTTTGCCATTCTGTTTTATTTCTTTTCATTTTTAATTCAAAACTACAAAAAAGTAACTTTAATTAATTTCTAATACTTATAAAATCAATTTATTTATAAAATTTATATATTTATTTATAAAGTTATTTACATATATATTTGTAGAATTTTATATACACACACACACATACATATCAACTAGATTAAAATTAATTACTCGTTTTTGAATGCTATATTACTTTTATTTTGTTCTATTAATCTTTGATTATTTGGGTCATAAAACTTATACAACGTTTAAGTAGAATTTAATTAAATAATACGCAACGAACTTTTATTTATTAGAATTTCAACATAATACATTCTTGAAAAAAAACCAAATGGTACAACATTAGTGTAATTTGATGTTGATTTCACTTACAGTCATCTTACAGTCTAAGGTATACATGCATTGTCCTAACTTCTCCCCACATATTATCATGAATTTACATTATTTTGAAGTTCATGAACCTTATGTGAAATGCTAAATGTATAAGGATACTATTTCAACACAATAAATAGAATGAAGACCGAAGTTTATTTTTTATGATCTTTTGAACCCGGGAGAGAAGTATATGGAGACATCATTGACTGTTGGGCCACCGTCTTAAATGACGAAGAAAAACTACTAAGCCCAGAATCACCTCATCAACTTTTTTGTTGGCATCGAACTTTTGTAAGAAATCCACACATAATTCATAGCATTACACATAATTCATAACATTACACATAATTCATAAATAATTATATTCATGTTTTATATGTAAATGTTTTATTGAAAGCTGGACTGGATGTTCAAAAAAGATGACGTAAATGATGACTTACGACTTGTTACGTTAAACAAAATGATGTTGCATGCGGTTGGTGGAGTAAAGGAGCTACAAGATTTAAAGCCATATGATTTAGTCTTTTTCCAAATCCTAGAAAGAAAGCATTTTTACGCTGTACTATTTGAGTTGAAAAGCACAGCAATATATATGTTGGACAACATGCAGCAGGGTGAAACTGTTGTCAAAATCAAAGACGATAAAGACTACTCCCTGAAAAGTATTCCTTACAAAGTGGTAAGTAATGTTGTAACAATTGTAGGTATTATAAATCTTGAATTGCACAAATATTTAATGTTGATTGTTTTTTTATATGTATTATCAGAAACATTTGGTTGTCTCCTACTTACAAAACCGGAGGCATCCAAAATTTGGACGTTTGGATCTGGACAACATCCAAAATTTGAACTTGGAGTGGGGTACTTAAAATAATATCACAGCTTGTGGGGTGTTTTTAATGAGACACATGGAGCTGTTTATGGGAAGCTACAAAATGTGGTTTTAAGAAGGAGAAAGCAAAGAAGAAAACTATATTATTGCACTATGAAAGAAATATGTATCCAAAATATTGCTATCTAACGTTATTGTCCATAATGAGAGAGTTTTAAAGGAAGCAGGTTTAAAGTCCATCAAATAGACTTGGCATTGAACATGTGTATTACCTAACCGGGAAGGGAATTTGTTGTGTGAACACTTGGTTATTTTTTGTCTCATCCAGGCCTTCACGGCCTTTCCGAGGGCGCGACGGTGAGCACAGGTCATCGGTAATCGGCAGGATCGCAATCTCCGGTCACATAGTTGCGAGACCTACATGTCTGGTTGCATACGTACATCCAATAAACTTGGATAAAACAGTTTAATGAAATCAGAGTTGCGGAAGTTTAATGTATAAGTTATCAAAATAGTTTGAATTCATAAGTTGCGGAAGCGTTTTTAAAACAGCTTTCAAATCAGTACATATTAATGTTTGCGGAAGCGATTAAAGTTGTTTAGAAATACATAGCATAACAAAATAATATTAAATTTTCAATGGCCTAAGACACTAAAGTAGATGCATGGACTCATCCTAGCATCCTAGTTCTCCGTGTATGTGCCTTAGTTACCTAAGAAAACATGCGAGTAAAAGGGTCAACTCATTGGTTGGTGAGAGCACAGGTTTTTCATAAGCAGTAAACATCAAATGTTTAAAGTAAGTGTTTGCAGGAATAATATCATTACAATGCAATATCGATTGATAGCTAGTTAATACTGTTATATTATATGTGGGTTCGAAACCGAAGCTAACTGTGTGCCTCCCGCCATGTCCATCACATAAGACAATGGCAAACTGTTTTGTCAATTTTGCACCTATTCCGACCTCCAGTCGGGTTGACCTCCCAGGCACGATGGGTGGGGCTTTTCAGGCTCAAATAGTGCTATTCAAGATTACCACGCTAGGCGCTCCGCGCTACTAAAGGTACGAAGTGTGTTTGTGAGGACTTTGAGCTGTGATGAGTGTCACACATATACATATAGTGATAAAGCATGTCCATATGTAATCAAAATAAGTTGTTGTTCAAAAACAGTTTATCATGCAATGTTTTCTCCCCCAAAGGTATAAAATGTAAAAAGGAGCCGTGAACTCACTTGGTAAAGGAGTTCCGGTTATGTGTTTGCAAACAGCGAGTGCTTGCAACCTGCTAGTGAGCACCTATAATCATATAGGTCGTGAGTATGTGTTTTGTGGTGTGTTGTATCCCATACAACTCCAAGTTTCGGCGTGCTCAACCGAGTGTTTGTGTGTTGACTTGTGTTGACTCTAGGAATCGTTGGTGACGTATTTGTTGTGTCTAGTTTGTTTACGTGTCTTAATGCAAGTAGGACACCAACATGCATCCTATGACTCTAATCGTACAATGTTCACTTAAGTCATGTGTGAAATCGTATACGTTTCCATTTCTAAGTTTCTATTTTAGGAAACTTTCTATATTTAGAAAGTTTCTTTTTTTGGAAAGTGTAGTTATGAAATCTCATTTCATAAAACTAATGACTCTAGTATGTTTGTAAAAACATATTTAAACACTTAAAACATGTCGTTTTTGCATAAATCACTATTTATGTCATTTTGCGCAAATAAAGTTTCCTTAAATAGTAAGTATTCGTTTGAAAGCTCATTTTCAAAAATCAAAGTTTCCAAATATGTTAAGATAGAATCATTTTTAAACATATTTCAATAATCACAAATCACCAAAACATGCTAAAACATCAAAACCCCTTTTTTGATTTACAAAAGTTTCTAAAAATAGCAAGTTTATCAAAATCACATTTCTTTCATAAATCTAAACACCCAAATGTGTTTCTAAACACTCCAATACATATTTGACACCATAACGACATGTCTAACATGTGTAGCTCATCACAAATTTTCAACATGCAACATAAAAGTTTCCTTTTATAGTAAGTTCTACCAAATCATCATAATAACTTATCAAAACTCAAACCCAACATTCCTATACTCTTAAATCAGTAAATCTACATTAAAATCACACAAGAACACCAACACTTTCGTGCACAAGAGCCACATGGAGTTGCATGTGGGTGGATGTTCATGCATATGGGTTTTCACCTCTTGCATGTTCGATCTAAGTATAAATAAACTCATAAAATTACCTTAGGTGTGTAGATTCAAGTTGAAAAAGATCCTGGAGGCTCAGATGATGGCTTATGATGTTGATCCTTGCTTCTTGCTAGCTTCCAAAACCTTTCTTGAGCTCCAATGGCTTCAATCTTCAAGAAAAGCAAGTGGAGAGGCTTGGGATAGATCAAAAGAGGTTTGAGGAAGGTTTGGTCGGAGTTTTGGTCGAGTATTATCAGTTGCAGGTCGTGTGGTGAGTGGAAAGACCGAGTAAAAAGAAATGGGGGTGTTTTTATAAAGTTATTGAGTTCTGGGACCCATCGCGTACCGCCAAGCCCAAAGTTGCATGGCCTTGGCGTACCGCGATGATTAAAATAATCGGTTTTCCTCCCGAGACACGCCGCGTACCGCCAAGGTCCTTGTTTCATGGCCTTGGCGTACCGCCAAGTATTTCGAAGTTCAAAACTCCCGCTCATGGTTCGCGTACCGCGGAGCATTTCGTCGAGGGGTCTTCGCATATCGCGAAGGCTTCATTTCTCAATTTTTCGATTTCGTTGATTCGATTTCGCTCGTGTTCGATTCGTAACGTTTATTCTAACCTTTTAGTTCATGTTTAGTACATAATGACATGTATGATTGTTTGTTTATTGTTTGTTCACCAATGTTCGTGAGATTCATGTGTGTTTCGATAATTCCTCGAATTATCTATAATTGTTTGTGTTCGTCCTTTACAAAATTTTTGCATGCTTGATTAAACATAATCAAGATGTATTTCACAATCCAATAATTCCTCAAATTAGTTTGTGTTTGTGTTTTCCACACTTGGTTTCCAAAATCAATGTACGATTCGATAGTTCCTCGAACTATCGTTTCGCAGTTGTTTGTGTTTAACTCATCTAAATAAACATAATTAAATGAAATGGAACAAGTATGAATGTGAAATACAGAGAGTGTAAGGTTCACAATTTACCTGAAATTGTCGGGTGTCACATTTTGGAAACAGTGTAGCATGCATGGTTGGATTTTAATATAGCTATTTTCTTTAAAAATATTTTGGTTCCATGTCTTGTTAGATAGGATCATAACTTTAATGGTTAGTAAATCCGATAGTACAAACTCTTGTTACACTAGGGATAATATTTGTGGTAAAAGCGATTTGATTAGATTGATGTAACAAACTTAAAATGTCGTAGTTACGTACCATGTTTTGATATCTTACAAATATGATAAATCTTTAGAATTGTAACGACATTACACCAGGGATGATTTTGTTACCTTAAACCAGAATTTTAATTACATAAAATTGCTTTGATGTATTTCTAAGTTACATTTTTGTAATATGGTAAATTATGATAAATCGTTCCTTTATGTGTAATTACACACATTTTTTTGACCATTCTAAATAAATCTAAGAAATTGATGTATAGTAAAATGTATGTGTATACAGTGTAATCTCAAGTTAATTACATTAAAATTACATTAATGTGTTCATAAAATTACCATAACATATGTTAATTACATAAAATTAAATTGATGTATTCCTAAGTTACATTGTTGTAATAAGGTTAATTATAATAAACCCATATGTATTTTAAGTTTAATGTGTATACATTGAATTATTAAGTTAATTACATAAATTACATTAATGTATTAATAAAAATTACCATAACACATGTTAATTGCGTAAAATTACATTGATGTATTCGTAAGTTACATTGTTGTAATAAGGTAGATTCTGATAAACCCAGAATCACCTCATCAAAATTTACGAAGTTACATTGTTGTAATAAGAGAGTCCACCAAAACATACTATATATCCTTGATCAACTTTGAACCATTTGGAAAAGACCTCAATTTACTTAAAAATCCTAGCATTTATACTAAAACAAGGTACAAATATATAAGTAACATTACATTTCATCAAAGCTTAAATACATCATAGGTATTTACATAAACCACAGACATTACAAGGCACAAAAAAGTGGTTACAAAAGATAGCTAACAAGTTCATAACACCAAAAACTACATCACCTTGGAGACACAAATGCTATTACCAAACACCAATTACTGACCCGATGACCCGTTATCATTTCTCAGTTTACAATTACGTGAATCATGGAAGGTAAGCTAATTATAACTATGACACAATCTTGGATTCTTTTTGGTCTTCTCAATGGCCCTCTTACCCTGCCTAGCTAACCTATGATTCGTACCACAGCCCTGGTTCCGAATACCCTGAGGTGGTGTAAACAAAACAGTGGTGCCATGTACATTCCCTAACAACTCCTCACTTGCCACAGATCGTTTCCTAGGATTAGATACTTTAGGATTGTCATCGAAAACAGATTTCTTAATGTCCTTCATCTTGTCAACAAAAGCAGAAAAAGATTCAAAACTACGAGTAAGTTTGTCAACACAGTTACTAACACAATCCATCGTTTCATTCTTCAACATCGATTCTTTGTTATTATTAGCAGCCAACGTGTTAGATATGCTATAAACACGACAAGGTAGAGTGTGGCTTCTCAAATGCTTTGCAACATAACGATCCAGAATCTCCTTTATCTTCATTACGCGAAACACAAAGAAAATATGACGACATAAGTAACTGATCCGAGTGAATCCCATGCAAGTACACCAAACAGAATTATCATGCATATGTGCTCAAACATATGACAAGCTACGTTAAACAAACAAAATTAGTAGGATAAATATGAAAAATGAAAATATAAGCACAAATGTACCAATATTACCTTGAATTCATTGACAAAGCCCATGTTGTGAACCATATAAGAAATGGTGAAAACCTCAGACTGATCAACGACATCAACGTTGGATATAAAACAATTAATCATCCCTTTGAAAATCTCTTTCTGAACATCCTTAAAAGCAGAATGTGTGTAAAGTTCAGATGCATGAACCTCAATGCATAAGCCACAACGCAAATCAGGTCTACAATTCGATGTTTGGAATTCCACAATTCATTGATTGTAACGTTGATTGTCGATCATTGTGTCAAAACACATCATAAAATGCACCAGAGTGTTTGCCGAAGTTGAGTTGACCTTAAACATTGCATTAGAAATCGTCTTAATCAAACAAGACATCGGGTATCCCAGAAATATGCAGGCACCCAAAGTTCTCTTATTGCAAACATTTCACTTGACCCAACATGGTCACCCAGATTAAATTGAAGCATCATATTATGCCATCTTTCTTCAAAAGTTGCTGCGGAAATATATATACTCCAAACCAGTTTGTGAATAGAAGATCTTAATGTAGAGTTATCAAGTAACTCACTACATATCTACAAAAAAAGGGAAAAGCGAGATTAAATCTCCAGCAACTGAAAAATTTATCATCCATGTAATGTTAATCAACATTAAATATAAATGAATCCTACAGCATGAGACACATGAAAGTTGTAATGACATTATGAAGGTAATATCTTTCTTCAAAAGTTGCTGCGGAAATATATATACTCCAAACCAGTTTGTGAATAGAAGATCTTAATGTAGAGTTATCAAGTAACTCACTACATATCTACAAAAAAAGGGAAAAGCGAGATTAAATCTCCAGCAACTGAAAAATTTATCATCCATGTAATGTTAATCAACATTAAATATAAATGAATCCTACAGCATGAGACACATGAAAGTTGTAATGACATTATGAAGGTAATATGTTTACGGTTAAGGTAATATAAATTAACCCTATGTGAATCAATACAGCTACCCTTTCAAGGATACATTGATGTAACTGAACCCTACATGCACATGAATAAACAACACTACCTTTGCGGGGAGCTTCTTCATTATATGCCACATGCACATACGATGAAACGCTTTCTTAAGAACAAGAGATACTGCAACTCTCATAGCTGGGTCCTGGTCAGTTAGAACTAGAAGTGGTTCTCTCATATGAATTTTAAGGAAACCTAGGAGTAACCAACGATAGGATTCAATCGTTTCACTGTCAATCAAACCAGCGCCGAATGTCACACATTTTTTATGGTGATCCACAGCAGTGAAAGGCACAAATATCATGTTATATCTGACAAACACAGAAAAGTTAGTCATGATTGTTCACTGAAAATCTACTTGCTCGTTGAATTCATAATAAAAATTATATTAAATGAAAAATAACATACTTGTTTGTTGAATACGTAGCATCAAATCCTAAAACATCACCAAACATCTGATAATTGACTTTAGAAATCATTAGCCCTCAACATTGCCTTTAATTCATGCCCAACATGTAAAAAACTCATGAAAAATTTGGAAGATTCTTAGCACGCTCTTCCAACTTTTGCACAACCAACTGAATTTCATGATCCCCAATGAACATCCTGATGTCACGACTAACATTCTTGAAAGAAGATCTGGTTCCCTTCATGTTATGATGCCCACCTTTCAAAGCTGTCTACAAACAATGCGCAACAGTCGGTCCAACTTTGTTCAAACTCATCTTGTGAACAAATTGGATATCTTCTAAATTCATATGTCTTCCTTTCTGAGTAAGATCCATGTTATAAGAAGAAATCAACTCATGGTTATGATTTTCTACAAGTTCATAAAGCAAGTACTTGGGAGAACCTTTTATTGCCTTCAACCTAATAAGTGCTTTGCAATCTGTAACTTTAAAGGAACGACCACAAGAACAACCCAATGAACCAGGATCCAAACTATCATACTTCTTGTTCCTAGGCTTACCTGCTTTGTTACAAACAAATACCCTATGTGTAACTTGACCTTTCCATTTCTTACATCCACTAATACGAATACCAAAACCAGACAATTCAGTGTAAGTTTCGTACATTTTATAAACCTCGTCCCATGAATTATAAATCTTACCAACCATAGGTTTTTGATCAGAAGTAACATCTAAACACCAAAACCTAGTGCCATTCGGTGTTTGATAAATTAAAAAAGCGTAAGAACCTAAAAAATAAGTAAAAATAATCATTAATCAACATTTTTAAGTAACTATGTCAACAAAACGTAAATAAAGTATGGAGTTTACACTAATTACACCAACGTAATCAGATAAAAACTGATTACATTTATTACTAAAAAATAAACTAACAAAAAAACAGTGACTGCACCAACATTATCAGATAAACACAGATTACATTTATTAATAAAAAATAAACTAACAAAAAACACTTATTACATCAACGTAATCTGAAAAACATTGTAAAAAACATTAACAGATTATCGCAGGAACCACCGACGATTAAAAAAAGGGAAAATCAACATATTAAGAAACATTATAAATATACAATCGGTAAGCTAAAAATCACATACACTAAACAATGTATGAAATAGTATGAAATAAAACAAGCTAGGGTTTTCTAAAAATTATAGAAACAACATTTACCACTTCTGTCACAACCAATATAAGGCAACGGTGAGTTTCCCACAAGAATATCGAAGGCATCGTCAGCAAATGGATCCACATGGTCGATTTGTAAATTGCCTTCTCCATACGCGTTCTCCTCAACATCACCGTCAACGCCCTCCTGAACACCACCATGAACGACATCGTCACCTTGAACGACATCGTCAACTTGAACGGAATCTTCATCTTGAATGGCATCGTCAGCGTAAACTTTACCATCAACATCAGGCATAGGGTGATCCCCACCTCCCATTTTTGAAAGCTCTGATAGTAGAAAGAAAGAGAACAGGGTTATTAAATGAGTTTAAGTGATATTAAATAAGATAAATAAAGGGTAAATGATTATTAAATAAATAAATCATAATTATAAATTTGATGTGCAAAAGTGATAGACATGACAAGTAACAAAAATTATTATAATGCCCCTTCAATTATTTAAAGAAATCAGTGATGTGTTAATGTATCATTGGTTAAAAAAGGTTAATGTGTTACATCAATTACCATGGGTTCCCTATATATATATTGGATTAGTAGTTAACTTGTTGATAAATTGTTAGAAGTAACAATTAACAAGCGACAACTTTTTTTTGTTTGTGAGATCTATATATAATGTATTTGTATTTATTTATGTATTGTTTTCATAGTTGATATTCCCTGTATCATATTTCTTGTCATGTATTCATTTTTTTCTAAAGACCATCAAAGCTAACTTACGAGATAAAAATTTAGATCCTCTTTAGCACCCGGTTAAGATGAACAGGTAAAACATGACCACAAATGACCGGGTTAGTGACCTTCAAAAGGAAATCAGTCTTAGTATGAATTAAACTTGAATACCCTTTTTACAATTAAATCAGTAGATCACTTTCGTTCCATATCATCTTGATAGTTGTAATTCATGCTTTTTATGTACGGAAAGAAAATATCATTAGTTGACTTGGAAGCAACAATTGAAACACGCCAAAATTGATCCTGTGGGTTAAAGGTTAAAACCATGGATGGGTTTGAAAGAACTATTCGAGCGGAATTAGTTGTTTAATTATAGAAAATCTAAAAGCTAGCTAGGCCATGTTGATCCGTTAATTTGTTTAGAACCGCAAATATAATCCTTATTGATATCAACTAGTATACAGGACCCGCGCGTTGCGGCGAGGTCTGATATACTGACGTAAAAAAGACCAACAGAACATGAGGTTAAAATCGAGTACAATAAAATGCACGAAAATACCCTATACAACATCTATAACGTAAGCTTTGAAACTAAGGGTTGAAGATTAAGAACTTATTTAATAGTAAAGAATGTGATTACAGAAGACTTAAAAAAAAGGCCCTGCGTACATGTAGAATTTACAAATGATACAAATATTATAAAATTATTAAATGTAAATCGTATATATATGTAGTATATATAATACTCATGGTTTATAAAATTACCAAATCTAAATCGTTTGTGAACTAATTACGATAAAAATGATATAAACGATACAAATATTCGATAACGTACGAATGCGTTATAGGCATGTAAACAACGCGCAAAATTTCTGTGACCGTTTGCGTTAGAAATTTATATAAACGTTCATGAGGTCATTGCGATCAAATTAATATAATTATGACATTTATCAGATAACCTAATGACGCGTTAAAATCATGTGAACATTAAAAATATGTGAGTAAAGTGAGAGGGGACTTTAAAAATAAGAGTTCAAAGTTCAGGGTTACAAACGAAAATTTAAAATTAATTGAAAAGTATTGAAATCTATCTTTTGATCTTTAGACGCGGTAGTGAATAGTGATTATGTGAGGGTTTGTATCATGTGAAAACCCGGTATAAGAGAGAACCCTTAAACCCTATCTGGACCATTGATTTGGACTTTTGAAAATAAAATATGTGGTACACATTAAACTTGAATAAAAAAATTAGGTTTTGGATAAACAAATCAGTTTTAATGTGGGTTAATGTAGACCACATGTTAATTTTCAAGATTCCAAATCAACGACCCAGATTGGGTTTAAGGGTTTTCTTTCTAAGATGGGGTTTTCACATGATAAAAACTATATATATATATATATATATATATATATATATATGTATGTATTTGTGTGTGAGATGTTGGGGCCCACCGTTTGTGTGATGTGTGTGCGTGTGTGTGATGTGTGTGTGGATTTTGTGTGTGTGATGTGTGTGTGTGAAAAAGTTGAAAACGTTGAATTGAAAAAGTTGAAAACGTTGAATTTGGAGCATACTGAATTTGTACACAATGCATAGAAATGAGTACATAAAGAAACAGTATATTTCTCTCACATTAAATTTTTCCTTTTTAATTTATATATTAAAAACTGAAAATAACGTTAAAACACGTATGACTCTTAGATGATTTTTTTTTTGTTTTATTGTTTTTGTCTGATTTTTCATTAAATAATAATTATTCCATTCTCTCTATCTATATAAAATAATAATGATATTAAAATTCAAATTTTAGAATTTAAATAATAGTTTATTATTTTTTGTCAATATGTATTTTATGAATAATTTAGTTACATAATATATTTTTTTTTCAACTATTTTTCTTATTTTCTTTACAGTTATAGTAAGTGTTTAATATTTTATTATTCAAAACTAACATAGTGTTTTAATATTTTTAATTTTTTTTGAACTATTTTATTATTTTTCAGAGATTGAAATCAAGATCCTTCTTCTAAAATCAAATTCTTTATGAAGTGAGGTGGTATTACATTAATTTTTGTTTGATAAACTATGTGTGACTTTCCCTTTTTAGGGTCGGGTGCTTGGATCGGGGTTTCCTCGGTAATTGGTAGCTGGTAGGTTAGGGCTCCGTCCATCTGAAATAGTGGCCAACACAGACATCAATTAGCCACTGGGGACCGCGTACAAAGTATCTGATAGTTGCTTAGTTGGTCGTTCAAAAAAACTGTGTGAGTTTTCAAATTTCAGAGGATGATTTTTGTAACAAGTGGAAACTTTTGTCTGTCTCTAAAATTCCATTTGTGACACAAGTATTTTATTAATGAAATTAGATTAGAAACTCGAATACTAAGTTTAAGATGTAAAGAATTTGTTTTCTTTGTATCTTATATAATAATAAGATATAATAAATGTTGTAAATTATACTATATAATTAAAAGGCAACCAAAAGAAATAGTAATTTTTATGATTTTTATTTGACTATTATTATATAATATACTAGATATATATATATATATATTGAAAATAGTGTGTGTGTGTGTATATATTAATTTAAATAGTAACTATTATATATGCAGTGAAAAAAAAAAGCGTGGTCCTTTCTACGGTTTCGGTGGTGTTCAGCGAAGGTAACGGTGATTTATTTGTTCTCAAAGAAAATCGGTGTTTGCTAAAGATTTGTGTTTTTTTAATCCAGCCAATTGGTTGATGGATAGTCTGATTTTGTGAGTAATTTTTTCTATTATATCCGTAACGTATTTGTATGGGCTTTGTTTTTTATGAGAAATTTGTATAGAGTTCGTGATGATAGATTTGATTTTGTTACGAAATTTATGCTTTTGGAAATGATATATAATATCCGATTTCATGAGTGTACTGTGATAAGCCGCCGCAGCGCGCGGCGGGAACAACCCTAGTTTATATTATTTCTCACACCGTCCTATCATTATTCTTTCTTATATTTCTATTGTTTTCCAAAATAATTAAATCTCTTTTCAGTTTCTTCAAACTTATTCTCATATGTTAAATGAAAATTTTCATTGGCTAATAAAAAAACAAAATTAAAATAACTAGGGGATTGCATCGTGGCCTGGCACCAATTTGGTCATTTTGTGTTAAGCCCAAGAGACGGTGATCACTCGTACCTTGTCCTGTGTCATTTACTTCGCCTAACATACGCCAAAACAAATCGGCGTGGTTCGTGTTTGCAAAATCAAGCCTAATGTTGTATTTGTTGCTCGGCTCGTTTTAAAACCGAATGGCTTGGCTTGGTATGGTTTGTATCGGTTTCAAAATAAAATTTAATGCAAATTCAAAACATTTATATCAAATTATCAATTGCACGCTTAATAATTTTTTTTTTTTGAACGGCTTGGTACAACGACACCCAAGACGGGATTTCAACCGTCCCCTCGGATTTGACGCTCTGGAGCGTATGCCCGAGCCCACCCCAATAAATTTAATTGCACGCTTAATAATTAAAACCAATAAATTCAACCACATAGAAATCCAAAACAAAACTAAAGTTCATAAATTATTAAAAAGTGTGATAATACGAAAACATAAAAAAAAAGTTTAAATATTTGAATAGTTTATCAACATCGTTATTCATTTACACCAACATCATTATTCATCGTAAAAAAATTGTAATAAATTAGTGTTTATAAAAAATATAATATTACTTTATATATATATATATATATATATATATATATAGGGATTCATTCTATTAAGAACCAAGAATTTGTAAGGAACTAAAAGAACCACATTTATAGCCACAAGATATCAAGGGTATAAAAGTAATTTCCCTTGAAAGTAAAGGAAGTTACTTTTATACCCTTCAAACTTATATATATATATATATATATATATATATATATATATATATATTACTTCATAAGAAAAGCTTCACTTTAAAGAAAACTAAAAAAGTAATCACAATCATTACTAATTAATATTTGTTTTCATTTTTTCTTTTTAATTTCCTTTTATTACAAGATAATAAATGTAAAAAAAGAAAATATAAATAAAAAAATATGTATTTTAGGTTATTATATATATGTAACTTGTATGTTACATATACTGATTACATATATGTAACTTCATAATTACATACGAAACTTTTTGAGTTACATATACATAACTTCGTGATCTAAATATTTATTTTTCAAAAACATTTTTTTATTATAACATTTCTAATCTTATCATAAAAAATTATGAAACTTCTTTTTTAAAAATTTATTGGTTAGTATGAGTTTTCTTGATTTTCTCAAAAATGAGTAGTTTTCTCATGAATCTTTATATATATATATATATATATATATATATATATATATATATATATATATGATTAAGTTCAACTAAATAATTTCCTTATCCTAAAAAGGCTAAAAAGGATTATTGACCATTAGATCATAAGATCAAATTTAAGATGGAAAATTTAAAATTTTAGAGGAAAAATTGTTAGAGGGTAATTCGGTCATAACCACTTTCCCCTCAAAATTTTTAAACGTTCATAACTTTTACATACGATATTATTTTTTTTAAAAAAATAACATAAAAACAAGCATTATATTATCTTTAAAATGTGTATAATTTTGTTATAAAAATGAAATTTTTTCAGCTTATTGTGTCTAATTATCGTCATTATGTCTTCTTAAACGTTTGTGTATAATTATCTTTTTGTGTTTTTCTTACAAGTAATTGTGTCTTTTTTACAGGTTTATGTCTTTTTTAAAGATCATTGTATTATTCATACTCGTCATTATGTCATTCTTGCTTAACAATATGTATTCTACAGCATCATTGTGTCTTAAATTGTTCATGAAAACACAACATTGAACATAAACACAAATGACACCATGATCTTTATAAAATACATAATGACATATACAAAAGACACAATATACATGTACAAAATTGTTATACTCATCATTGTATATATTTTACAGGTAATTGTGTCTTTATTTAAAGATGATTGTGTTATTCATACTCGTCATTGTGTCATCCTTGCTTGACATCATATATTATGCGACATCATTGTGTCTTAAAATATTCAGGAAAACACAACATTGAACAAAAACAAAAAAGACACAATGACCTGCACAAAAGACACAATAACCTGCACAAAAGACACAACGAACTAAAAAACAAATTTTTTTTCTATAGCAATACACTACTAATTTTGAATATAAAAAAATGCTTGTTTTTATAGTATATTTTTTATCAAAAAATAATTTTGTATGTAAAAGTTATGAACATTTAAAGAAAGTGGGGGAACTTGATAAAAAGTCAACAATAGTGATATTACTAAAATAACCTCCAACAACTTGATTTAATCATAGCTATTGATTAATGATCTAATGGCTCGAGATCATTCTTAGGCTTTTTAGGTTAAGAGGCTTATTTAGGTTACTTAACCATATATGTATGTATGTATGTATGTATGTATGTATGTATGTATGTATGTATGTATGTATGTATGTATGTATGTATGTATGTATGTATGTATGTATGTATGTATGTATGTATGTATGTATGTATGTATGTATGTATAGGACTGTGAACAAATATTAACTCACTCTTAAAGCATTAACCCAAATAACTTTTCTAGATGAAGCCAAATCTTAGAATTCTTTTTTTTTTAACATCATTGTAACACATCTACAACACTTTCTTCTAAATATGTTTGCGAAAATTCATCACCTTTTAAGACGTAACATCATTGTATGTTTTGGGTCTAAAACAGTTACAGTGTTGTAAATTAAAAACTTACAACGATGTTACGTATTTATCGATGACGAATTTTCACAAACTTATAAAAGAAGAAATTGTTATAGATATGTTACAATGATGTTAAAAAAATCCAATATTTGGCTTCATCTTGGCAAAATTATTTGGATTAATGCTTTAAAAATCGGTTATTATTTGAATATTACCCTATATATATATATAGGGATGTTCAAATAAAAACTATTGCAACATGAGAACTAAAGAAACAATTTCTAGCCACAAGTTTAAAAGGTAAAATAGGAACTTCCCTTACTTTAAAGAAAAGTTACTATTATACCCCTTAAATCATGTGGCTATAAATATGGTTCTTTTGATTCTTTACAACTTGTTAGTTCTAAATAGATTGAATCCCTATATAAGGATATTTTGAAAACCTCTTCTCAATGAGAAAACTGTGAAAACTCATTTTAAACCATTGGATTTTGAGATATGTGGCTGAGATTAAAGATGGAATTTTTGTTTTTTTAATGTGATTATTAAATAATCAAAATGGTACAAAAAGGGTATACATGTCTTTTACCCATATGTACTTTTATTGTTTTTTTATGTTTTCTATTCAAAAGGACGTCCTCCTTTCCCCAAAATTACCTAGTTTTCTTCAAAAGCTGAAAAAAGTACAAAAGAATTAATTATGACATGTCACGTCAGTTCAAAAATTTAATAAATTTTTTGAAACTGATTCTACAAATGTAACATATACGTAACATAAGTGTAACTATGACGCATGACATACATTTCGAATACATTTAAAAAACCTTCTACTAACAAAATTAAAAGACAACTTTTATGAAAGCATAACAAAAGAACAAACACCCTGGATTTTTTTTAAAACATAACTAACATTAATAAAACAACAAAAAGCACCTGATATTCCTTACTTTTCGACATTCACGTTAGCGGAATTGAAACCCTTTGTCTTTCAATTACATGAATCATGCCCAATAACATATTTCTGACATGTACGACAAGTCCTATGTGCCTTGTGAGACTTCTCGACTGATTTATATGTAAATCATATGTAATATATTTGTTCCAGTAAAAGCTATCTAAGCTACTTTATGTAAACCTTGTGTAACGAACGTAATTTATCCGTAAAACATATGTAATACCGTAAAACAAAGATTGTTGTTAATATGTAACATCTTTGTAACATAGGTGCACTAACGGTGTAACAATTCATGAACCTAAAAAATACATGTAACATCGTTGTCTTTGTAATGATGCGTTACCGAATAAACAACATTATCATTGACAAGATCAATGTGAAGACATAATAAAACAACTTTCCATGTAAAAGTTACCGAAGAAACAATCTTCTTATCTATACGATTAGTGTGATAAATATAACAAAACAACTTTTCGTGTGAGCTATCTAAGCTGTTATATATAATACTTTGTGTAACGAGCGTAATTTATATGTAAAACATATGTAACATAGTTGTTTACAGTAAAATATATGTAACATAGTAAAACAAAGATTGTTGTTATATGTAAAACCTTTGTAACGTCGGTGCATTAACTGTGTAATAATTCACAAACCTCATTATTAAAATAAATGATTTTTATTTTAAATGAATTGATTTATTAATAAAAATAAATTAACGAGGATAAACAAACCTAAACAAAAAAAATATAAACGAACGAATATAAATGAACGTTTACAAACGTAAATGAACAAAAAAAAAATGTTCACATTCATTTGTTTACTAAATAAACTTTTATGAACAAACTTTTTACTTATTTACTAAACGTTTGGTTCATTTACAGGCTAAAATAATGGAAAAGAATTAAAAAACTATACTGAAAAAGATAAAAACATGGGTAACATTGTTGTATTTGTTATGTTGAGGCCTAGAAGGCTGCCTAGGAGCTAGGTGCCCCTCCACCAATAACTATATGTAATACATTAGTAACATCGTTGTATTTGTTATGTGTAATGAACGTAATTTACATGTAAAACATATGTACCATAGTAAAAACAAAGACGTGTGTTAATATGTAACACCTTTGTAACGTAGGTGCATTAACTGTGTAACAATTCACAAACCTGAAAAACATTGGTAACATCATGACATTTGTTATGATGCGGCTGCCTATATAGGGAAAACGAACAGAGTTTTCTTGTTCGTGTTTGTTCATTAAGAAACTTAGTGTGTTCGTGTACATTCATGTTCGTTCGTTAATAGTATAAACGAATTGTTCACGAACAAACACGAACATAAGTAAACAAACGTACACGAACATAACTAAACAACCATTTTAGATGTAAAAAAAGTGACACTAAATGTAAAAAAAACGTAAAAATACTTTGGTTGGTATAATGTACGAACACTTAATCTGTAATACACTCCTAACATTACACATGATTTGTCTTTTCAGTGTGTATAAAAAATGAAAGCTATAAAAAAATAATTACATATATACACAAAAAATGTTGTAAAACATAAGTAACAGATATATATGAATATACGATGTGTGCAATAAAATGGAATCTGACAAAACACACTAGGGTGAATAAAATAAAAATAAAAAAAAGTGTATATATACACAGATAATTACATATATACACAAAAAATGATGTAAAACATACGTAACAAAAATATATGAATGTACGATGTGTGCTATAAAAAATGCAAAAAAATGTGGCCATAGAAAAGGGGAAACAAAATTACTTAATAGAACAAATAAATGTTTAATGTGTAATGCACTCGTAACATTATACATGATTTGCATTTTTAGTGAGAGTAAAAAAATGAAATCTGTAAAAATAAAATTACATATACACACAAAAAACGATGTAAAACACACATAACAGATTTATATCATGTGTACGATGTGTGCAACAAAAAGGATCTGACAAACTCTTTAGGGTGGGAAAAATAAAAAAAATAAAAAGTACACACATTGTAAAAGGACATAAATGCCCTTGAGATTAAATTAAAGAGGATGGTGATTTGGCAAAATATGGACCACATATTGGAGTTTTCATGGTTTTCTTATTGAGAGGTGGTTTTTATTTTATACTTTCCCTATATATATATATATATATAGGGGAAGGTTAAAAATATAACCCACTAAATGCGCGCTAACACAAATAACTTTGGCAAGATGAAGCCGAATCTTGGATTTTTTTTTTGAACATCATTGTAACACATTTTGAACACCATGTTCTTTTATGAGTTTGGGCTAATTCATCACCGTTCAAAAACTTACAGTACTGTAAGTTTCAAAATATTTAAAACTTACAGTACTGTAGCACAAAACTTACAACGATGATATTTTTTAAATAGTGATGAATTTCCACAAACTCATAAAAGAACATGGTGTTCAAAATGTCTTACAATGATGTTCAAAAAAAATCAAGATGCGGCTTCATCTTGCCAAAGTTATTTGGGTTAGCGCGCATTTAGTGGGTTATGAAAAATTCCACACCCTATATATATATATATATATATATATAAGGTTTGTGTCCAGTGGCGAACGTACTGCTTTGGGACTGTAGTCCCCAGACAGCAGTGATTTTTCGGCGTATATATACACTTATGAACAATGTTTTCAAGTGACAGCATCAATTTTTGAACCAGTGACATCATTGATTATCAAATATATAATTCATTAACCAAGTAAATACCCATAACCAAATACCATTATTAGCCCATTTTAATTAAATATAAAAAACCCACTTATATTATTTAGCCCACTAACAATTAAATACCCAAAATCAAGCAAATTACAAATACGTATTTGAACCTTGAATACCAGAAGACACCGAACGGTTTCGTTGAATTGCTTCAGGCCTTACCCAGTTACGCCCTTCCGAAGTACCGATCGGCGATCGTCTGCGAGACTGCGACTCTTCCCCCTAACCTGCGTGAAGATTAAGTTGCCGCCTTGGATAACTGGATAAGTATAAGGCATTATGGCGGTAGTTTGGTGAGTAAAACTCTATCATTCATGATTCATCCGACATAGGCACTGGCACATAGCCATGTGATTGTCTATATATATCATTAATTTATTTGATTAATAATTTTGTTTGGAAGTTGGAGCATAAAAAATCACGACAGTAATATGGTATAATTTATTTTAGTTTAATACATTTGTAGTTTTATTTTATTTTCTTTTTTGATTATTTGAGCCTTAAATTTTAGGTGTTAATATTAATACATTATGGAGAGATTTTTACGAAGAGAATCACCAATAAACATTGGGTCATCATCTTCAAGTAATAAATTGTCAAAAATAGATTTAGATGATCTTCCATGGGATCCATCCGAAAGAAAACCAATTTCATCTTATCATCCTAATCAAAAAGATGAAGTTAGACGAGCCTATTTGCTTAGAGGTCCATGTCAACCGACAGGCATGATTTTCCACTAACAAATATGAGTGGTAAATTAAGACGTTTTAATTCGGATTGGTTTAAAGGAGAACATGGACATTGGTTAGAATATAGTGTCAAAAAAGATAACAATATTGTTATTTGTTTAAGGAAGGTGGACAAAAGGATGCATTTGTAGTTGAAGGGTTCAATGGTTGGAACAATATCAAAAGACTTAAGACCCATGTTGGTGATAACAATAGTTTTCACAATAGAGCACGTAAGAAAGGGCGCGACTTACTTGAACAAGCTCAATCAATACATGTGGCTTCTGATAAACAAAGCGACAAACAAAAAAAAGAATATAGAATTCGGTTAAGTACTTCTGTTAGACTTGCTAAATGATTGTTAAATGGTGGGTTACCTTTTCGTGGCCATGATGAATCTGAAGAATCTTTATATAGAGGTCATTTTTTAGAGTTTTTAAAATTGTTAGGAGAAATAAATGAAGAAATTGGTAAGGTTATATTACGTAATGCTCCATGGAATAGTCAAATGTCATCTCCATCAATTCAAATAGACATTTGTAATTGTTTTGCACAAGAAGTATTTAAAAAGATATTTGAAGAACTTGATGATAACATCTTTTCCATATTAGTTGATGAATCAAGGGATATATCTAAAAAAGAACAAATGGCTGTGGTTTTAAGATATGTTGATAAATTAGGATTTGTAAAGGAGCGGTTTATTGGTCTTGTGTTTATTGGTCTTGTTCATGTCATGGAAACAACCGCATTATCTCTAAAATGTGCAATTGATGAAATGTTTGCTCGGTACAGTTTGAGTTTGGGTAGGGTTAGTGGCCAAGGATATGATGGTGCAAGCAACATGTCCAGTGAATTTAATGGTTTGAAAGCTTTAATTTTGAAAGAAAATTCGTCTGCGTATTTTTTTCATTGTTTTGCTCATCAACTTCAACTTGTTATTGTGGCCCTTGCAACCAAGCACCTTGAAATTTGTAAGTTTTTTAAAGAAGTCTCTGATTTAACAAATGTTGTTGGGGCATCCTGCAAAAGAATAGATTTGATAAGAGAAAGTCAAAGTGAGAGATTAAGACTGAATCTGGAACTTGAAATCGGGCGTGTAAAGAATCAAGAATTGTCACTTGCAAGAGTTGGGGATACACGTTGGAGTTCTCACGAAAAAACACTTCTTCGTTTGCTTGCTTTATATCCTACTATTATTGACGTCCTCGAATATATCAAAACATCCAGATTTGATAGTGCTCAACAAAGTCAAGCAAATGGACTTCAAATTTACATGAAGTCATTTAATTTTATATATTATTTGCATTTGATGAAGCATATCTTGGGAGTTACTAACATATTGTGTGTAGCTCTTCAAAGAAAGGATCAAGATATATTGAATGCATTTGAGATGGTTAAATCAACCAAAGAAGAATTACAAAGGTATAGGCTTGAGGGTTTTACATCACTTTTGAAAGATGTCACATCTTTCTGTGAAAAATATGAAATTGAAGTGGTTAACATGGAAGACGAGTATAGTGACCTGAAACATCGGAGAAGGAAGACCAACATCACCAATCGTCATCACTATGAGGTTAAAAATTTCAACACAGTTCTTGATATGCAAATTCAAGAGCTTGATAACCGTTTTAACGAGGTAACCACTGAGTTGCTTAAATGTATGAGTTCTTTGATCCCGTTTCATAATTTTAGTTCCTTTGATATAACAAAGTTGCTAAAGTTGGCTGACATGTATCCATATGATTTTAATTTTGATGAAAAAGACAAACTTAAGTATGAACTTGGCCACTACATTCTTAATGTGAAAGAAGATGTGCGGTTTGCAAACATAAGCGGGATAAGTGATCTTGCCAAAAGGATGGTAGAAACAAGAAAACACATTGATTATCCATTGGTCTATCGTTTACTCACGTTATCTTTAGTTTTACCGGTCGGCAACAACTAGTGTTGAAAGAACTTTTTCTTCAATGAAGCATGTGAAGACAAAATTGCGTAATAGGATGGGAGATGGGTACTTGAATGATTCTTGCATCAGTTATGTTGAAAAAGAGTTATTTCAACAAGTTTCAATTGAAGATGTAATGCAACGTTTTCAAAAGATGAAAACTCGTAGGGAACAACTCTAAGTTTTTTTTTTGACTTGAAAGACTATCGGATTTATATTATGTGATTTTATTCACGATTTTTATTTTATTTTTTTTATGTGATGAGCATCGTCCGACCCGAATGATAAAACCGACCCTAAAAATTTAAGTCCGATGGTATGAAATGGTATAGAACATTTAAATATAGTGACATCGTTGAAAAAAAACTAGATCCGCCATTGTTTGTGTCATGTTAAAACCCGATCTTAGACAGAAAACACTTAAATCTGGATCATTGATTTGGAACTCTGAAAATAAATATGTAATCCACATTAAACCTAAATAAAAAATTATGTTTAAATAAACAAATGTGGTTTAATATGAACTGTATATTTATTTTCAAATTAACAAATGGACGACTCAGATAAGATTTAAGGGTTTTCTATGTAAGATCGAGTTTTCGAATGATACAATCTGTGTGTGTGTGTGTATGTATGTGTGTGTAGGGTAGTGTTCTAATAATGACCCACTCTTAAAGCATTAACCCAAAAAATTTCGTCAAGATGAAGCCAAATCTTGGATTTTTTTTACAACATTGTAACACATTTAGAACATATTCTTTTTTTATAAGTTTGCGTAAATTCATCACGGTTTAAGACCTAATAGCATTGTAAATTTTTACTTATGGCACTGTAACGGTTTTAAACCCAAACTTTACAATGTTGTTACGTCTTAAACGATGATTAATTTACGCAAACTCATAAAGGAAGAAAGTGTTCTAAATGTTTTACAATAAAGTTAAAAAAATCCAAAATTTGACTTCATCTTGGAGAAGTTATTTGGATTCTTATTTTAAAAGTGAGTTATTATATGATCACAATCGTGTATATATATACACACACATATAATTTAGTTATACTTAAACGAGTCAATTGAATGACTATCCAAGCGATCGACAAGTGAATTTACCTTGGCTCGTGCTTGGCTCGTTTTGAAACCGAACCGAGCGTGTTCAGAATGTTTTAAACCGAGCGAAATTCGAATGAGTATCTAGCGAGAAACAAGCTACGAACACTTTGGACAGCTTGAGGCCTGACTAGCGACCACAATCTCGTCGTCTAATATTATTTTATATGAACCAATTTTGTAATTTTAAGGCTAAGAGGGTCCATAACTTTTCAACTAGAAATGGTTTTAGACTCTAAACCGTTGAGTGAGTAATATGAATTGAAGGACATAATGACAATAGAGGCGATTGTAGTTTTAAAAACCTATATGATAGATCAAGGGTTTTATGGTACAAAATTTTATAATATTAACTTCTTTTCAAAATAAAAGATCTTTATGAATAAAACGACACATAATACTTAGTTGCAATTATTTGAATTTTTTTTACAAAAGGTGTGTAATGGACTACCTTGAATCTAGAAGTAAGAAATCCTATGCAACTCAAAAAAGACTTTTAACAAAAGCAAAAGCACCTCAATAATTCACCACTAAATAATCAATCCCCCTCCCCCACAACTTTGTTTAAAGTAAAACAATTACTTAAAGGAACAAGTAAAAGCCACATGTGATGGAAAACCCACTTAGTAAACATCTTTTTCATTCCTATATATTCAACCATCACCATTGCTCTATGTTCAGCCATATATGTGAACTAGAAAATCAGTATAACCATAATAACAACCCCTTTTCAAATCTTTCATTTGAAAGGTTTGTTTCCTGTTTGTTGAAACTCCTAAAAAATGGAACCTTTGAGGATACATGCTTACAACACTAGAGCGCTCAAGAAGCATAAGGCACAACAATTGTTAAACGATTTCATCTTGTATTCGTTGACTACATTTGCTTGTACCTCGTTTTGTTCTAGTCGCTTATGGTATCCTCCGTTTAGTGCCGCTTTGAACGTCTTTTTCTTCATATATCTTCCTAATATAACTTCTTTTTTCATCACTAGCAAGGCGTTGTTCATCGTGGGCAACCTCATTGTCATCATCCTATTGGGAGAATCAAATGTTTTTGCCTCAATGTCTAAAGATTGCAATGATGTTTGTCATGACAAGAATGAACGCAAGCGCGTAGATCAAATTCGAGTTTTCTCCCTACCAAGGGAAGAGAATGGTGGGAAAATTTTAAAGGACCAAAATATGCAAGTGGAAATATTTGAATCAGAAAGTTATGAAGAGGCCAATGAGTGGTTTGAATTGTATAAAGAAGGGGACACTTGTGAATCACATGATGAGCAAATGGTTGAACTAAGTTGTAATGATGATAAAGAAATAAATTGTTCAAAACAAGAGGGTTTAGGAGGAGATGGGGATGTGAGTTTGCCTGTAGAAGAGTTGAACAAGTTGGCTGATGATTTTATTGCTAGAATCATTAGACAAAGAAGACTTGAAGCAGAATTTGATAGGGGTTAATAATTTAAGGTGAATGATTGAGAGATTGTTAAAGATTATTGGATCAAACTAAGACAAATATAGTAATTCTATGAAACTCACACAACTCTATATTATATTATTAACTCAAAGGTATATTTGAACTAATAATTACAATACCTTACCAATGTAGTTATACCAAAAGTAAGATTTTTTCTCCGAGCAATATATTTAATGCCAGTTTTAATTGCTAATCAATAATAAAATTGACAACACATTATCTTAACCAAAAGACTGCCCGGTATGCCTCGTGAATGGGCGTGGGAGGGCGTGGCACACCGCCCCCTAGGGGCGTGATAGGGGCGTGGGAGCATGGGCGTGAGTCGAGCAACGGGCGTGAGGCGTGGGTTTTGGTGGTTTTGACCGTTAGACCCATTAAAAAAAATTTTAATAAAACCTATATATAAAATCATCACACACTCTCTAATATTCACATCTCACTCTCTAAAATATTCACATCTCACAAAAAAAATCAAACAAAAAATTAGTATTTTTATAAAAATGGAGTTTCTACGGGAAGATGACGATTTTAGCGAAGGAGAAGATTTTTTAATCGAAGCCGCACAACTTACTCTCGACATCATGAGACAACAAATTGAAAGACATGTTCTAACTAGAAGAGCACGAATTAATCGAGATCGTCTTGGAGCTCAGACACGTCTTGTTGAAGATTATTTTTCAGAAAATCCGAAATACCCTGAACATTTATTTCGGCGTCGGTTTCGTATGAGTCGGAATCTTTTTTCACGAGTGCGTAATGATTTGGAACAAAACTATGATTTTTTCCAACAACGGTGTGACGGAAGAGGAAAGATCGGGTTTTCTGGTCTTCAGAAATGTACTTCTGCAATACGGCAACTAGCCTACGGCACTTGCAGCGATTCGTTTGATGAGTATTTACAGATATCTGAGAGAATGGGGCAGGAATGCATTTATAAATTTTGTAAATGCGTAATTAGATTGTACGCGAAGAAATACTTGAGGAAACCAAATTCCCATGACATCCAGCAGATTTATACGCTTCATGAAGAGGTTCATGGTTTCCCCGGTATGTTAGGTAGTCTTGACTGCACCCATTAGGAATGGGACAATTGTCCAACAACATGGCGAGGTCAATTCCAACGAGGCGACCATCCAAGACCAAGTTTTATGCTAGAAGCGGTTGCGTCTCAAGATCTTTGGATATGGCATGCCTTCTTTGGTGCATCGGGATCGAACAATGATATAAATGTTCTAGATCAATCGCCGATTTACAACGATCTTATTGAAGGCAAGGCACCCGGTCAGCAGTTTATTTGCAACGACACAACATACAAATACGGGTATTATTTGGTCGATGGTATTTATCCACAATGGGCTACTTTCGTGAAATCCTTTACATCACGACAAACTGAAGATGAAAAACGTCTGTATTTCCAAAATCATCAAGAAGGGGCAAGAAAGGATATTGAACGAGCATTCGGCGTTCTAAAACATAAGTGGCACATGATTCAACACCCTGCTAGAGCATGGAAGCCAAGTTGGATCGAAACGCGTTATACGCATGTGTGATACTACACAATATGATAATTGAAGATAACAGTCGAGCGATATGTGAATTTTATGAAGAAGACGATCCGAATTTGTTGGAGCATGTGGAGATCAACTAGGGGTGTTCAGAATAACCGAAAACCGTTTAAAACCGTAATCCGAACCGTATCCGTAACCGAAAAAAACCGAACCGAATTCTGAATTCGGTTTTCGGTTCGGTTCCTAACCGTATCCGAATTCCGAATTCGGTTTTCGGTTCGGTTTTCGGTTAGACCTTTTTTTTGAATTCGGTTTTTTCGGTTTGTTCGGTTATCCGTTTAAACCGAATATGTAATTAAATATATTAATTTTTATATATATTATATATCTTAAAATTGAACCCTAGCCGTCATTCTTCATTTCTTCTTACGCAATCTCAGTTCACAAATTGCTTCAGCCTCAAAATCTCAAACCCTCTGCTCGAACATCGAACAAAGAAGCAGCCTCCCAGCCGTGCGCCGTCCAGCCTCCGCCGTATGCCGTCCAGTCTCCGTCTGTCGCGCATCTGTCGCGCATCTCTGCCTCTCTCGAGGTTTATCTCAGACTCTTCTCCTGCATCTCAGCCTCCGGTCGTAGATAATCGTTGATAATAGTTGTTGATTTGGGTGATAATTGTTTAAACATAATATAAAATTATGCAACAAATACATAGTATAAAATGTCATTTGCAGAGAATGATCCAGAAAGAGGAATGGGAGTTCTGGTAGGGGAAACTTTGGAGGACCGTTTGGAATATAGGCAGTGGGGATCTCATCTTCCTCATGTTGCTGGTATACGTGGGCAATCTGATTATAGCAAATTAGCAATAAATACATAAAATTGGTTTTGAAATCAAGCAGGAGACAAAATTTGGGGAAAAAAGAATTTGGTTGAATTTGATTGAATTCGGTTAAAACGGTTGAATTCGGTTTGTTCGGTTTTAACCGAAACCGAACCGAATTGAATTCGGTTTGAATTCAGTTCGGATAACCATCTAACGAATTCGGTTCGGTTCGGTTAACGGATATGTATATTTTTTTTTCAAAAACCGAACAAACCGAACAAACCATTAACCGAACCGATGAACACCCCTAAAATCAACGACGAAGAAAAACAAGCAAACCGTCGAATGCTTCGCAACGAGGATACACATGCGAACCTCAAAACCGATTTGATTGAACATTTATGGAAAAATCGTTTTTATTAATTTTTTTATTAGTTTGTAATTTTTTTATTAATTTTTTTATTAGTTTGTAATTTTTTTTATTAGTTTGTAATTTTTTTATTAATTATATCTCAATTTAATGTAAAAACGAATGATGACGTGGAGTGAGTGGGTAATGGGGCATTTCCACCAAAATGGTAGGATGAGTGGTTGTGGTGAGTGCTTATGTGGCGCCTACGTGACGCATAGGTGGAGTGATTGGGTCATTTGACATACCTTATAGTCTAATAAACTTTAATTTAATAAACTAAAAGTTATCAAGATTAACGCTTCATTCTCCTTTTAATTTTGATAATGTTTCTGACTGGTTACCTCTTCAAAACAATGATGTCTTATCATTGTGAGAAAAGTTTGATGCCTCTTTCATTTACTTGGGACACTCAACTGGAGAATTAATGCTCAAATTTATTGTAACTGAAACACCTTACTTTTCCTTTATCCTAACTCATGTATTTTCTTGAAAACTAATGACGCATTGCCTCAATGGTACCTCAAGATTCTTTTAAATGTGAGGTCTTGGGTTCAAATCATTCCCGCAGCGAAATAGGGGTCTTAGGAGGGTCAGGGGGTTTTCCCAGTGAGTTTTCTTCTGGGATGGTTGTGGTAGCTCATGGGAGGTCCAGATAACTAGACCTTGGTGACATGGCCTGTAAACAGTGGGTTCACAAGATTGAGACCTTCGCCGTTCAAAAAAAATGTATTTTCTTGAAAACCAACCATCTTGATGTTGGAACCAGGCCCCTCAAAACTCACGTATATATAAACTTAAGAACTCTCAATATGACAGAAAATGTGATTTACTTGCAGAAAGAAAACAAAGAAAGCAGGTTAATCTATTCAATAGACAAATAACCTATATAGCCTTTACAAAAGAAACGTGGAACCACAAATAAAGCAATAAAATAATAATTCTACCTAAAGACCGGTAAAATAGATAACTAATTCTTTTACGCAACGTACATCTAAATCCAACGTACACTATAACAAGAATCGGTCAACCACTAACTCATCCTTTATTCAATTAAACATGCAACCAATGTTTTAAAAACCGGTATTTTAGGTGTATCGGATTTGGCTCAAAAATGGTTCAACCGGTTGAACCGGGTTGTACCGGATGGTTTAACCGGACACACTAATTAACCATATAATTCTATAGAAATACAACTTATACTCAAATAAGTTTCCAAAACGTATACAAATTCATCAAAAAACATTTCAAAAAGTACTTAAACTCATCCAAAACAATCTAAAAGTACTCAAATTCTAATAATTTTTTTTATATAAAAGTGCATAATAGGATTATGACATTGGCTTGTTAAACATATCAAGTTCATGATCGCTTAAAACCCGAAAATCGCTTAAACGCCGAAATTTTGTGTTTTTCTGAAACCGGAAATACCAGTTTTAGCGGTAAAACCGGATTAAACCGGCGGCACAATCGATCGAAGAAACCTGCATAATACCGAAGTGTTTCGTACCGGTTTAGTAACCGGCAACCGGATGAACCGGCCGGTACGAACCGGTTTTTAAAACATTGCATGCAACTAAATAAATTAAACCTATTTCTAATATTATCTGACCTAGAGGTCATGGGCTCTAAACCCTCTAAAGTTTTTTTTTTCATATTGTTATTTTTTGGCGTTTTTTAAATGATTATTTTCTTATAATTATCTAATAATACTAATGATATTTCATCAATATTATTAGTGTAAATTGTACCCTAATAAATTTTTGAAACTTGAGTGTGTGTCGAACAAAAGTTACAGCTACCACCATAAATTATTTGTTTTATTGTTGATTCATCGTCTAAATGTAAAAACAAAATCAAATATTATGTAGAACATATTTAAGGCATGTCTAAGGAATTTTCACATAAACAAAATTGATTTGTCATGACTCTTTCAAAGTCCAATTCACAGTCATATCAATGGTCAAAGTTAAAATCGAAAGTCAATCGTCCCGAAACGTGGTCACAGCCAGCTAGTGTTGGTTTCATTATGTTGACTTTCAAAGAAATGTGGGCACTTGAGATTCATTTGATCTTCTTGTTCCCATGTGAATTCTAGCATTCACACGGAGTTCCACTTGACTCGAACGATTGTTATCCGACTTCAGTTCAATCTCTTAATTTCTCGGTCCATAATTTTGATTGGTTCGTGTACGAAGTGTAATTTATTATCAAGTTGAACCTCTTCAAGAGGTACATGTAAAGTATCACCGCTAAGCAATTTTTTAGAATTGAAACATGACAAACATTATGCACACTATTGTGCTCTTGAGGAAGTTCTAATTTGTAAGCCTCTTATCCAACTCTTTCAATAGTCTTTAATGGTCCGACATATCTAAATTTTCCCTTCTTCCAAAGCGTAACACCACTTTTCACAGTGAAACCTTCAAAAGAACTTTGTCTCGGGTTTGAAATTCTAACGATTTCCTTCGGTTGTGACAATTGCGTTCGAAGATTACATCATTATCGGCTGAAAGCACATATGGCATGCTTGAAATCCACGTTGATTTAGCAATTGTGAATATTACGAGTTGAAAGTATGCGAGAAATCGTGAACGTGGGCGAAAACCGTGCGCGAAGCAGAGTTCCAGATTTTCCGGAATCGTAAAACGAAGAAAAATTCAAAAATATTGCAATCTCGGAGCCCACGCGGTACGCCTAGCTCCACTTCGCCACTCTAGGCGGTACGCGCGGAATCAAAAAAATCTGAGGCCTCCGTAATCCTTTGCGATACGCCTAGCCTCGCTCTGCTCCGCTAGGCGGTACGCGAGGCGTATGGCTGTTCAGAAACATCTCCATTTTATCAGATTTCATGCAGAAAGTTGATATTATTCTTTCTCTCGACTTCAAACACCCACATAGATCAGACCAAAATTTCACCATCAAATCTCCGTTGTGAAGCCTTCCAAACTTCTAGATCATACCAGGGAACGATTCTACAAGTCCTGATCATCATTTCTCTTCGAGAAATCCGTCCGATTAGGTAACGATTCGTTTCATCCTACTTGTTTGATAATGGTTTGATTAGATGTTGTTTTTGAACGTAATGCAATAGTTAGGATTGTTGATTATTGCCTAGATGATGGCTAGGAATGGTTATAAACGAATAACTTGATATGTTAACGGTTAAATCCTTGTTTTGATCCGTTGTAATGCCCGGTTATCATGATACTATATCTATGATTATAGTGGTTTAAACCATTTGATTGTAACAATACTTGTGATTGTGTTGATCATTCCTTGGAATGCAATGTTAAATCCAAGCGTTTCAAACTAATCACAATCATTAACATAATCATTGGAGTAACTATCTGATGGTTATGATAACAATCAGATTAGTACATTGAACATGGTTATTAAACATATTCTAATGTCACATTATGATGTTTCATGATATATGGATGATCAATAACAACAATTGACTATTCCTAAGCCAGAAATCCATCTAGAAACTGTTTCAGTAATATTTACAACAACAATACCTAATTGGTTAATCTGAGAATATTCTGATTAATTGAATGAGTCATCAACCTTGTATTAGGAACCTGAATCAGTAGAGGTGTGACACACCGTAATTTCCATGTCAGCAAACAATTCAATTAAAAGTTTATTTAATTTATTTTATTACACGTGACACTATAATTAGTTTAATTTAGTGTGACACGTGGCACGATGGTAAAAACACAGTTGCAAACACGATAATTCGATAAATTATCGAAAAACGCACACGTGTCGAATAATTCACGAACGTTGGTGAACGTCGAACAAAACAAATAACTAAACACTAATAAGTTCACAAATGATCAAACATTGAACTAAGATGGTTCAAACAACAATAAACGATGAATCATAATCGAGAAAACGACGAAAAACAAACCAAACGATCGAAATTGGGCTAATTATGCTCGATCGAGAGCCTTCGCGGTATGCCAAGGACCCCGAAGTGCGGAGAGTGGGCGGGGGATTTGAATCCCGAAAACTATCGCGGTACGCCAAGACCCCATGGGGACAGTCTTGGCGATACACGAAGCTGTCCAGATGCCAAAATATTTATAAAACCAAGACAAATCATTACTAGTCTACACACACTCATTATACTCGACTCCAGACGCCACAACTCGAATTTATCTTCCCCAAATCTCTCTGATTAACCCCTGAAAGCCATTGAAGCACCATCTCTTGAAGATTGAAGCTTGAGAACTCATAGGAAGACTTGTGGAGCTTGTTCATCATCATCACTTACTTGTTCCTGTTAAACACCACTGTCCAGAAGATTTGGTATAAGTTTTCAAAAGACCGAAACTTTAGGTTGGTTTTAGTTTTACCTATAATTAAAACCAAAAAAACTGAATATGTGTGTGTGTATGTATGCATGCATGCATGCATGCATGTGTGCGTGCAAGTATTTATGTATTCATCTTTGAAAATTCAATAATTTATATGTCGTACATTTTTATTTTTCTTAATTATTGATACCAAAAGTCATATAGATAGATAAGAGTTTCAAATTAATTAAATTCATGATACCACAATATAAGAAACATATTTTAATATTTTCTAGGCATATTATTCCAAAAACACAAATAATTATATTGAATTTAAAGATTTTTATATATAATATTAGATGTTAACTAGTGTTACAAATACAATATTTTGGATCGTTTTTTTATAAGCGTAAAATTTTAATGCCTAGAAAGAGTTAAAAGGATAAAACCAAAAAACCAAACCCAAATTAGTTAAAAAAACCCAGAGACCGAAATTTTGATTTTATGTTTGGATTAAGCCAAAAAACAACCCAAACCAAGTCATGTACACCGTTAGCTTCTAGAAAGCCCACCCGAATCATTTTTCTCAAGTTACTCTTCCCCACCCTATTTCTTCCCTTGCAAATCATTTATCCCGGTTAACATTTTTTCCTAGCCATCTCCCAAAACACTAATTCAAGGTTAAATTCCTCTTTTCGATTTATATGAAATAATAATATTAGAATAACCCATTTATACAATCCGAAACTAAACTTTAAGATATTAAATAATTTACCAAAGGATTCAGCTAGTGGTATCTCTTTTACTTTTTTATCAGAGATTTTGGGTTTGAGTCTGTTTGGAAACAATTGTTTCTACATGAACATAGAATATTTTCAGTGTGAGTTTCCTCATGAATGATGTGATAAATCTACCTGTTTTCCAAATGGTGCTTGGTATAGCGGTTAAAAAAACTTCAAGAATTTGCACAAACTATGGAAATTGATGAATTCATATATAGATTATTCAAATAATCTACTTTAATTATATACACAGTGATCAACATAGATCAAAAAACAAGATGATAATTAAGATTTGTGAGCTCCCACCTCAATTTATTCATTAAAGATTTGACAATGACATATCGTTCAAACAACCCACTTTCATTTAATCATCAAACATATCACTAAAGTCCAAAAATTTTGAGACTTCAAGGTCTGTTCCGCTTGTAGCCATGTGTTGTGGTAATGAAAACGTTACAAAAACTTCTAAAGTCCCTCCATGTAACCTTTTACAACAAAGCCAAAACAATGAATAATATTGATGGAGCTTTTTGATGAAGCATTGTAGATTGAGAACACTCGCCAAAGCTTTTTTATTTTTAAATGAAATTTTATTATTTAACTAAACTACATTATGTGTACAACCTTCACACACACATCTATATCTATTCTATGTTATATAATAAAGGAATAACACTTTTGACACATGTCACATCCTTATACTAATATTTTCATTTGTCAATTTCTTATCATTTCACTTAATTATCTTTTCTATTAAATAATTATATTATCTCTCTTATTAAATAATTATAATACTAATAACTAATACGTTGTTTATCTTGTTATTAGAAAATACACTTAAAAATAGTTTATAAAATATGAAATTTTTCTAAAATCAAAATTTAAAAAAAAATTATTTTCAAAGAACAACATTTATGTAAAAAGCGATTATTTTAAATAAAATATACTATAAACCGGAGTTTTTAAACAATGAGATTTTTATAAACACATGACTTAAAAACCAAAGTAATAAAAATGATAGTGAAAGTTACACTTCTGGTCCTTTATGTTTAACGTTATTTTTAAATTGACTCGTTTAACTTTAATAATTACAAAAATTATATTTTATATTCCTGATTTATAAAAGTTAATTTTTAACATAATACAAACTAAAGTTTTTAATATCATTTTTTTCAAAGATGTCAATTGTTACACATTAAAAGGTTATATATCATTTGTATAGTAACTACAATTTTTAATTATTCTTTATTACTTCAAATATTTATTAATATGAAAATTAATCATTTTATATCAAAATATCGTTTTATAAAAACCAAAGTAATAAAAATGATAGTGAAAGTTACACTTCTGGTCCTTTATGTTTAACGTTATTTTTAAATTGACTCGTTTAACTTTAATAATTACAAATATTATATTTTATATTCCTGATTTATAAAAGTTAGTTTTTAACATAATACAAACTAAAGTTTTTAATATCATTTTTTTCAAAGATGTCAATTGTTACACATTAAAAGGTTATATATCATTTGTATAGTAACTACAATTTTTAATTATTCTTTATTACTTCAAATATTTATTAATATGAAAATTAATCATTTTATATCAAAATATCGTTTTATAATTGCTAAATTTTCATTACTAACTATTTAATATTTTTCATTAAATTCATGTAATACACGGTCAATAACCTAGTGTATATAGGGCTTGAAATCTTTCATAACTCATTGTTACTCTACTGACACAGATAACTCTCCAAGATCAATCCAAATTTTATTTGTTTTAATATCATTGTAACACATATATAACACTTTCTTTTTTACGTGTATTTGCAAATTTATCATCGTTTAAGAGTTAACAACTTTGTAAGTTTTTTTTTCACCATTGATCTAACCAATCTACGGTTGAGGTTCTCTAATGGCAATATTTGTAAATAAGTAATAATTTAATGTTTAATTACAAGATCATAAGGGTATAATAGTTAAAATATTTTCACTCTCCCTTATATATAATAAATTTTTAAAATCATTCTTCTCTCACATCTCTCCTCTCTATTAACTTACGTAAATAAAATTAATTTAAAAAATTTGGATATTTTTACTCAAGAAATTGACTTCAAAGAATCTGGATTTTTTTCATCCAAAAATTTGAATTTTTTCAACCAATTTTAAATTTTATGATTACATGTATGTAATCATTAACATGGTTTCATATATATATATATATATATATATATATATATATTTTGATTACATATACGTAATGATATACTTGATATATATTGAAATTTTGTGATTTTTAAATAGCTTCTTATAGTCCTCTAATATTCCTTGCATTTTATCCATTACAAAGGTGCCATCAAAGTTTCTAACTCACCTCGTATAAATGAATTTGACTTTCAAAAATGTCAAATTTAATATGCTAACAATCATTCTCATTAAGTTTTCAGTCTTTATTAACATAAATTAGTTTATACATGGATGTGCTTGAGTGACATCTCTGGTGTAATTGCAATGTTGAAAAGGGTATTTGGGTAGAATAAACATCTTGGTTTTTTTCACCATTTCCCTTAAATAAAATCTCCCTTCTTTCTGTCAACAAATTTTACAAATTAAATTCAAAACAGTTATGCCCTACAGGAAATCCAGGACACTTGCATAGTTGCATTGATCAACAGCCACCTGCAAATTTTTTGCAACCCGTAGTTGTGATTCTTTTGATACTACAATCTTGATCACTTCCATGAATTTTGTCATCTTTTTGGCCACCTCTTTATTTTTAGCAAGTGTCCATCTATCAAATAAGAACATCTTTTCATAAATATATTCATAAACAATTAATATAATGTTTGCCCTTTAAGAAGAATAAAAAAAGATATGTTGATTGTTAATAACTTGTATCTTAGGTATAGGCTAGAGATGGGCAAACCGTTTTATTTTAAACCGCTTCCGGTTCCAATCGGTTCTGGTCAACAAAGTCAACAACCGGTTCCGGTTTTTGACCGGTTACAACCGGTTTTTGGCTGATTCTGGTTCGGGTTTTGGCTGGTTCCGGTTTGCATTTGGCTGGGTAAAGGTCGAACCGGTTCCGCTTTTTTTGTTCCAGTCAGGTTCCAATTTCTCTAAAATCCAGAACCACCTGTACCCATCAGTTCGGGTTTTTTTGCCCACCTCTAGTATAGGCTAGCAACCATGCATATATATGATTCCATATATGTAATCATATACATAGTAAACCTGATTACATATATGTGTGTGTGTAATCATATAATTGTTTTCATATTGTGACGCTAGAGACATGTCACTTAATGGATTTACTCATACGCATAAGGTTAACCATATACATTAATGTATAGCGGAAACAAAAAAAAACTTATTTATAAACAAATGTTTATACATACATTCTATTATTACATAACAACTATCTATTTACATCCAAACGTAAGTGCCATTTGTTTTCTCTTTGGTACATGCTCGATGCCTCTGTTCATTCATTTCCTTTACCTCTAGTGCTAGAGGTCTCACTTGGTCCTGATGTGCATACTCAGACGGGTCAGCTTACGCTAGTGAGTTCTAAGTTTTGAAAATACTTTATATGCTCATTATCATGTCAACTTGATTCAAAAGCATTTCTTAAAACATTTTTACATAACATATGCATCCATTATCCATGAACAGAATTATAATAAGTGCATCATCTTATCATATAAAGCACTGTCTTATTAATTAGGCAGGCTCACCCACATATTGGTCGGTCGTCACCTCCCCTGTTGTACAACCCATACCATCTTTCCATAACAGGAAAGACTCATAACCGTCCTCCCATAATTGGGAAGACACATACATACAGTAAAAATACTATCTCATTGGGATCGAAATCCCCATATCGCCTCCATCCCGCATATCGGGACACATTCACTGTCCTATACAAGGAATTGACAATATAACTTTGTTACATACAAATATTATCAACTTATTTAAATTTTGTTCAAAACAACTTTTCTTAAAACATCTTTTCATCAAAACATTTTTGTAACAAAATTTTAACCGTCAATCGTACAAAACTTTCAAAAACATTTCAAAGATATTTATCATGCATACACATCAGCTTTAAAACGTTAAAACAGTAAAAGAAGGCTCATAGAACTCACCTTAATTTAGTTATGCACAACCAGCTAACTTTCTTTGCTATCATTCACTTTCTCAAATTCACAATGATATCCTATTAACATGGATATCCTAACATAATTATAATCTTAATCATATAATGTAAACCCCTTTTTATTTCAGGGTTTCTAAACGGGCAGCACAACGGCTTATCCAATCGTGTTATTAAATTTTAAGTCAGGCAGAACCTTGGCTTATATTCCTTAAGTTTCCTAAAAACAATTGAGCAGAATCTCTGCTTATAATTGTTTGTTTCCCAAAAATTAATCAAGCGGAACCTAGACGTGTTTTTTGATTTAAACCAAAAAATTAATCATAATCCTATTATATATAATAATAATAATATTTAAGACAGGCATTATAACGAATTGAAAGGGTAAGAAACGAGATTTGTACCTTAGAGAATTTCAGCAGCACCTCGGGTTGAACTTACGACGTTTTGGAGGGTTAAAAGTGTGTGTTTTGAGGTGTAGGGACGACTTTTGACGAGTTTTGAGGTGAAAATTGGATTTATTTTTTGAAATCTGACTTCTAGTATTTATAGGCACGAATTCTGGGTCTCGGGCGCATAGCCTAGCCCCAGCGTTTGGCTCAGGGCTTTGTACCTAGAAGTAACATATTGCATGCGTGCCATGAGTTCGGGCGTATCGCCTAGCCCCGGAGTTTGGCGCGGGACGGTGCGCCCAGAAGCAGTAGATTGCATGTGTGCCACGTGGCGTGCGATCTGATTGGTTTCTTGTTTTCGCAATAACTTGAGCATACGAACTCTGTTTTACGTGCGGTTTTAGCCTACGTTCACGACTTTTCGAGATCTTTCCATGGTTATAATTTCAAGACATGAATAGTTCAATACATATGACCTCTTATTTAATGATTTATTCGACTCAGCATATCTTGAAATCGGAGCCTTGTTTCGCGATTTCGCTTACACTCATTTTTTCCATTTTCATGTTAGGATTCTGGACATGAAGTCGGTTTGACACTTAATTAAATCAATATAAGGCGATGTATATTTCTTTAACATATATTAACACTAGATTCATTTTATTCTTCTTTCGCATATGATCACTAATTCAGCTAAAGACTTATGAACATTAACATTCCTTTAATATAGTTGCTATATGTTTAAAATACAAGAAAACCGGGTGTTACACATATATACATGATTAATTGGTTATATTTATTTACGTGATTGCATATATGTAATTACATACTTGGTTTCATACATACTAGATTGCATATATGTAATCATATATCTAGTTTCATACACACCTGATTACATATATGTAAGCTATACCTAGTTTCATATATACCTAACAGAGCCGGCTCCCTATATTATAAAATTAGGCAATTGCCTAGGGCCTCATATTTTTTGGGGCCTCATATGGTCCGGTTTCGCGGTCGGTTATATCCCCAAACATTTGGTTGATCGGTTTTAATAGTTTGAAACCATAGTGAACGGTTTGGTTTACAGTTTTCACTAAAAACCGGACCGGACCGTGCGTTTTTATGCATGCATGCGTGCGTGCGTGCGTACGTACGTACGTACATACATACATACATTCATATATCTATCTATGTTTGCATCATGTATATATATATATATATATGTACGTACATGGTTGATGATTTAGGTGTTATCCAATAAAAAAATTATACGGGATTGTAATGTGATAAGCTCGTCTCAAACCGTAAAATGGTAAGGTTTGATTCGGTTTTAATTTTTAACAGACTCAAAAAGCCCAAAATCAAAATGCCGAAACCCAGAAAGCTTAAACCGTAAACCAAATCGAAACCTTGGTTTTATTTTCAAATATTCGGGTTTTGTTTTAGTTATTTATAAACCGTTATTTACGGTTTCGCCTAAAACCAAACCACAAACACCCCTAATAAAGTCGGCTAAGCTTTCAAAGAATGAATAAATCAAAATGATGTAGGAAAAAACTTGTAAGTTCTCAAAGGATGAAGGGCCTCATATTTGAATGACGCCTAAGACCCTCAAATTGGTTGAGCCGACCCTGATACCTAATTACATATTTGTAATTATATATAGATTACATGTATGCAAATCAATCAAAAAAAAGTGTTAAAATGCAAAATGAAATGACAAACTGGTATAAGATGTAAGAAAAACAAATAGTGTGAAAAGAACATGTGATAGAGCTTTAAAAGAAGTTAGTGGGGCGTTTAATCAAACAGTTAAAGGGTGTGAATATTGTTAGATTTTTTAGTGTAATTGGGGTTAATTTTATCCATCAATATGAATTATGAAATCATTAAACAAGTTGGGTGTGGGGTGCACGCTTATTTAATATTTTATAAATTCAATTGGGGTTCCAAGGGGGGCAACGGCGGGGGTCCGGGGGCAGCGCCCCCAGTTAGCAGGGTCCAAGGGGCGGCAGCCCCTGGCAGGGCCCAAGGGGCAGAGTCCCTGGCTGGGGTCGAGCTGAAATTGTTATGTTAAAACATCAATAGAAAATTGATTTTACGAATTTTACATAAAATTCGTTTTTACAACTTTAGTGGTGAAATAGTGAAAAACGAAAGTTGGAAAACTGCCTGGAGGCAGTTTCCAGACCCCTGCGACCAGAAATTCATCGATGATATACAGATTGGTTCATACACAAAGACGCAACGAATTTCATACTTGTTCTTGACCGAAATTGAATTTTATCCAATCAAATATTTGGGTGAACCGCAAATAGTTTGATCTGAAAGTGCGATCCACGACTTTCAATTTCATCCGGTGTTCGTGTTTTCTGGAAATTCTCTACAAATATAAACTTGCAATGGATACATGTTTTGAATCGTTGAAGTCTACCGTGTAAGAAGTTAGTTTCATCAAAAGCAAAAATGCAAAAGTTTTTGCTTGTCACCATTAATTCTTGAATGAAACTTGCGTAACCATCATGCTTGATTTCTACAACATCTCTGTCTATAATTAACCTATAGTTTTATCTTTATTGATTATTGTAATGGTGTTGGTGGAGGAAGCCAACAAATAATTGATTTAAAAGTGGAAAGCATTCATTACTGGAATGAATTTTTCTGATTTTATCGTTGAAAATTCAATTTTTTCCCACACATTTGTTCATTTACCAACATCTTCCATAACTCCTACATTTTCCAAACATGGATCCACTTATCGTGCCTTATCTTCAACCACATCACCCACCAAAATTAAATGGATACAGGTCTTGGAACCTTGGTGGCCGATTATTCAAGTTTTTCGTCACTAGCGGTCACGAGTACTAAGATAGGGTTTCCAAAAAATTCTTTTTTTTTGGATGAATTGGCCATTAACACATTGATAGAGATTTATTATATTAATCAACTAGGTTATACACCCGTGTATTACACGGGCTTAAAAATAAAAATTATGTAATTTTGTGATATTTTATTAAATTTAAGTACATTATTTAAAAAACTTTATTACATAAAACAATATAAAATAAAAGTGTAATTCTAATTTAAATCTTTAAACATTTTTTTATGTCATATTTGTTGTTTTGTTAGAAATTAAGAAATTTGTTATTGTTTTTAAGCTTATATTATGAATTTCAAAAATTAAAAAAGTCGTTATCAATCGATAAATTTTGTAATAAATTGTTAATAGAATTAGTATTTGAAAAATAAAAAACTTTGTTACAATTTGATAAAAAATAAAATACATGGTTGTATTTTATATAGAAATAATATTAATAGGATTTAACACTATAATAAATTAATTAAAAACTTAATTTAATTAAACATTCCTTAAATATGATTTTATAAATAAAAGAATGTTTTTATTTGATTAACATTTAAACAAGTGAATGTGAGAATGCCATGTGCCATTTATTTGGAATCATTTATTAGTAGAAGGATTAATTATGAGTTTTAAAAATACCATAAAGAAAGGGTGTCAAATTACCTAATTGACCTTCAAATTAAAAAATAAAATAATAATAATAAAAAAAATTGAATGGTTAAGAAATGTTTTCTAAGTTTTCTTCAAAATAATTTGTTTTCTTATGAACACACACACATATACTTTACACGAATTTAATATAAAATATTAAATAGTTAGCAATGAAAATTTAGCAAGTACGAATAATATTTTGATATAAAATGATTAATTTACATATTAATAAATATTTAAGTGATATAATATAACTAAAAACTTTAATCATATGCAAATGATATATGACCTTTTAATAATTAGCAATTGATATCTTTGAACTAATTGACATTAAAAACTTCAATTACTATTATATTAAAACTAACTTTTATAAATCAATAATATAAAATATAATTTTTATAATTACTAAATTTAAATGACCCAATTTAAAAATAGCTTTAAACATAATGGACCAAAAGTGTAATTTTGTCTATCATTTTTATTACTTTAATTTATATATAAATTAAAAAACGTCATTTGTTTATAAAAATCTCATTGTTTAAAAACTTTTTTATAGTATACTTTATTTATAAAAATTTTTTTAAGGTAATTTATTTTTTTACGTAAATTTTGTATTTTTGAAAATAAAATATTTCTTAATTTAACAATTTTGGTTTTAGAAAATTTCGTATTCTAATTAAGTGTTTTATAATAAAATGAAAAATAATATATTAGTTATTAAAATTATAATTATTTAATAAATATAAAAAAATTATTTAATAAGAGAGGGAATTAAGTGAAATAATAAGGAATTGACAAGTGTCACTTGTGGTGTAAGAAGGTGACAAGTGACAAAAATGTTATAAGGAGGTGACCTGTGGCAAAATATTTACTCTTTTATTATAGAGTGTATATATATATATGATAAGGATCGGTTGTTAATCCACCTTAATGGCGGTAACCTATTAACTTTGGCAAAATCAACCCAAATATTTGAATTTTTTTCATGGTCTTTATTATACATAAATAGTGGGTTTGTTTTCTTGTGTTTTTGCTAATTCACAAGCATTTAGAAATTAACACAAGTGTAAGTTTGCGTTACACTGCAAATACTTATTTACTGTTACGACACTTAATGAATGCCCACTTGTTGCGTTGCGATCCGAATATTTTAACTTATGTAAGTTGTGAACACACCGAAAACCAACGATAACCTGATTGGAATACGAGATTATATAAAAAAATGATGAATGCCACCATTAGGCGTCCTTCACCGACCGATCCCACGGCCAACATGAGGGAGGTAAATCGCGTGACCCAGGGAAAATTGTGGTTCCGGGGCTTTGAACCCTAAACCTCCATTATGAATTCCCATCCTCTTACCACTAGACCACCATCGTCAGGACAAGATTATATAAGTATAAAGATGAGAGAGGTCATTCATGTAGATGAAAGGTTCACTGTAATAGTGTAATGTGACTTAGTGTTTCTAGTTCTCGAGTATTGGATCCTAGTTTAAGATTTCACATAAGTATAGTTAGTCGGGCTTGGGAAATTTGGGGTTTCGACTTTTGATAATTTAGACTTTCTTTTATATGAATTATAATTATTTTCTTTTTGTAATTTATATAAAGTCTTCGACATGTTTATGCATTACAATATTCCAAATATTAGTTTAATAATTTTTTTTTAAATAAGTTAAATAAAATATTTTATAAATTTAATAAATAAATCCATAACATTTATAAAAATATTCCAAAGTTATATACATCAAATTTATCGTTTTTAAAAGAATTTTTAATTGTGTTTTATTTAAATAAGATAAATTATCGGATAAAAATGGTTTTTGAGTTTACATAAAGCATTCAGATTTTGTCAAATAATTTTCAGAATTTTATATAGTTTTTTATTCTAATTTAAATGAATTCTAAATCATTTACAAATTAGTTAAATTGAGTAAATAATAAAATAATGTTATAAGATTTTATCAATTTTCCTTTTTTTTCCCGTTTCAAATTGTTTATAAGAGCATATTATAATTTAATATTTTTTTTATTATTATTATTTTATTTATTTAAATAAGAAAACTGAAAATAACATTGTTCAAAACCGGTTTATCCCGGATTCGCACCTGTGACCCGAAAATGTTTGCCAAGCGGCTTAACCGCTAAGCTAGGAGGCCGTTGTTTGCTCATGTTTGTTTCAAATAGTTCTTAACATGATTAAAATCCCAATGAACCCTAAAATTGATTTGATTCAAACTGGTTCGATTCATCCCACGATTATTCAAACAAACATAGGGTTTTTGTTCCTAACTTATAAACGAGTGACATGGAAAAAATTATTACCTATTATGATATGGTTGTGATGGGAATCGATTGAATGGCCCTCTGACTTGAAATCCGAATTCGATTTGAAGTTCCATGATGTCTTAGAACGAGATTTTGGTGCTATTATAATTAGAATCACGTTGCCATAATATGCGTGGCTATAATTTGAATCTATCTAAGCACGTTTTCTGCTTGAAACCCGGAAGTTTGAGGTTCGAACGCGAGTTTCTTTCGGTTTCTAAATGAGATTTTGCTAATGACATCTTTAGTCCTCCTGGTTTTGAATTCTGCCATTTTATTCAATTTAAGTTTCTTTAGGTTGAAAGTGGTTTTGCCGAGTTTCCAGCTGTAGTCCCTCTATTTCACGCCCTAACATTTTATGTTAAAACTATTTGAGAAAGGTTTACAAAATCCAATATATAAGTTTAAATAAAATATAAATGTTTTAGTTTTGTCAAATATAATTAATCTATAGAGTAAATTACACAAATCATCCTTTACGTTTTGAGCATTTTTCACCATTTGTCCTTCTCGTTCAAAATTGACTTAAATCATCCTTTATGTTTCTAAATGTTGCTTGCTTCGTCCTTTTGCGCTAGCCCTGTTAAAAATTAAATTTAAATAGACATTCAATGCACTTTAGGGTATTTTTTTGTTTTTTTTAAGTTAGAAGGACTACTTGTATTATTAATTGCTTCGAAAATGGTGGTGAGGGAGAAGCAAGTGAGTTAATTGATCTGTGTTTGACCATGAAAAACTCATTCTTGGGCTAATTGATCCATCATTGGATTGAACCAGAAGATTTTTCTTTCCGATCAGTCAATTTGCGGGTTAATTGATCTGGGTTTGACCACGAAAACCTCATTCTTAGGAGCTTCTTAGGAAAAAATTAACAGGGTTCGAAAGAAAAGGACAAGTAGTGAAAAATGCTTAAAACATAAAGGACGATTTATGTAATTTACTCAAACATAAAGGATGATTTAAGTCAATTTTGAACGAGAAGGACAAATGGTGAAAAATGTTCAAAACGTAAAGGACGATTTGTGTAATTTACTCTAATCTATATTTAAAGCAATTATTAAAACTTTAATGAACATTAAGATTTATATAATATACATTTTTTACATAAGTATACACACATATATTACCAAATCCATTTTGATGTTTTTTTTCTTTTGGTAAGATTTTTTTGTTTTGTGTGTGTATATATTTATGATTTAATTATTCAAAGAACCCCACAAACTTTTATTTATTTAAATTTGATCACAATTGTGATTCGATTTTATTAACGAAAACCCTAGAAGTTACAATTCTAATATAACTATATGCTTTCGAAACATTCAATTTCAGATTTTTCGTTTAACACTGACCAAATTCATTTCCTGAATTTACAATAAACACCAAAATAGTATCAAGAACCACTTAAGAACTACTAAAAAGCACCCAAAGATGTAGTCCAAGCCTCCAATAAAGATTTTCCACCACAAATTTAGTATTAATAAAGGCTGTTTCTACTTACACTCCTTGGCTCTCTGTCACACCCCGAGCCGGCGGGTTGGATCGACTTTCCTGACGGGCGGAAGGTTCCCGTAGCGCGATATCGTGAGTGATAATCGGAATGATCAGATTGTTTATATTGCACATGATATATAAATGAGAAACTGCTAAGCAAAAATAGAATTACAAAGTTAAATTACATCAGTTAAGTTCATAATTTAACAATGTAAATCTACTATCACATCATAATTCTTCTATCTTGTATCAGCACAAGATATACAAAATAAATCTGTAAAATGATGCTTCAAAATATGCAGGTCCAAACAGCTAGGTCCTTTAACTGGTATCCTAGTCCAAAAAGAAATAACTTCTTAGTTGACATGTTCGTCACCTGAGAAGTCATGCAAAATAAAGTCAACACATGGTTGGTGAGTTCATATAATTTTATAAAAATGAGTTTGAATAACCTGAATGACAACCTTAACCTCACCATTAACCACATATACCATCCAATTCAGTATGCTTATATATAGGGCATATGTAGGGTCGAACTTACCGCCCGCCCAGCCACCGTCCCACCACATACCAAACCACATGATATATTGTTCCTGGTGATAATTTAGCGTTTCATCCCACATCATTGATTCCATAATATATGATTCATAGAATTTGATTACCCTAAAAATGTTTACCTTGATCCCCCGAAATGACAACCTTAACCTCATCAACGACCACCTATGATATCCAGTCAAATATGCTTATATATAGGGCATATGTAGGGGACAAGCCCCAGCCACCGTCCCACCACATACCGGACTGCTTAACATATTGTCGTTAATGATAATTAAGCGTTTCACTCCATTCACCCTCAATTTAGATTCTGATTTCCACAAATAGATTTACCTTTGATCTCTTGAGTTCACCATGTATTCATGATTTCCCAAAAGCACTTGTAGAAATATAACGTTAAATGTTTAATTAAACTAAAGCATTTAAATACAACTAAGACATAATGATTGGGCCTTATTTGACTCAATCAATTAGACTTAGTTGTTGTTGGTTGTACAAGTTGTACCCTTTCACACGTGGCCCATATCAGGCATGACTAACAAGGAGCCTACCTGTGTGTGCCGGGACTTTCATGATGCCCATATCAGCTTGACCCATTGGTCTACTGTACATGCCGGGACTTTAAGGATCTCCTTTGATTCTTGATCTTCTTTGATTCTTCTGATTTTGATTTGTTTAGTAGTTTCCGTTATTGCCCATATAGCTTGACTACAAGAGTCTACTATTTATGCCGGGACTTTCTGTGTGTTACACGTGGTCTTGATTTCTATACAACTGACATCCACCTAAATTTAAGCATTTAATGATTTCATTAGATTTCAATGATTTCATTATTTCAATGATTCACACACGGTTATGATTCTCATGATTCACTTGATTTCTGATATTTAGAATTCCATGATTTCACAATGATTATAGATTCTTGATTAGGATCCTTAGATTTACAGATTCACACACTGGATTAGATTCCATTGCATTTGATATTTAACTTTGTTTCTTTTGATTCCACTTTGAATTTAGATTCTTGAATTTGAGCTTGATGGACTAAGGGTTTGTTTAGAGTTTTAGAATTAAGGTATTACTCATAAGAGTAATTAAATTAACTTATTAGTTAATTCTGCATAGCAATTACCTAGACAGGAGTCTAGGAGTATAAACAAGCATATGTAATAAATGATAACAAGTAAAAGCATTTACGTAAAACAATTTAAAATAAAACAGTTTACGCATGCTTCTCAGCCCCGCGTTTGAAAACAAAAATGTTTAGAAAAGGGGCAATGAACTCACCTGTGTTGCTCTGTACTGTACTATCACAAAATGCGTGCTCTTTGTTTGTAGACTATGTATCTTCAGTTCCTGAGTTGTTTTAAAAGAATTCGAATACGATAAGTATACGTATTAGTCGTCGTATCTAAGGTTTGGTCTCGGTGTGCAACTAAGTGTCCTAAGTTGCTAAAGTGATTCTAAAAAAACTACCTAATAGTCTAACTTGTTACCCATTTGTAACCCAAATCCCATAATTCATTATTACAAGTTCTCAATTTAGAATGTTTTTAATTTACTTCATTTTAAGTTAAATATAAATTCCAAATCATTTATTTTAATTTAATAAAGTTTATAAATCATTTTCTTTTATTAAAACATAATTCATTTCACAAAAATCAAGTTTACTCATAATGGGCTTAAGTTAAGCCCTTTGGGCCAACTTCGGGCCTATAACTAGCATTTGATCCCCGAGCTATCATTAGTCAAAACTTTTGAATAACTCGGTGTAGACATTTCAATTTGTTCATCCGGGTTATTTATACGTCTCATGAATTCCCTAAGGTTTTAGTGTTAACATTTAAATCAACACCCAACCTTTAAGCTTTTCTTTCGCTTTACATGAGTTCATAAGAATTTTCCCAAGTGTCAATATAACTCAGTAGCTACTAACAACCCATGTTGAGTTGTTAAGGTGTTTTAAAGAAATCTCTTGTTATAGAAATTCCTAACCCATAATTGTCCTAATCACCCTTTATTATTAAAATGGGCCTTAGTATTATTCCCATGCACACACATACATGACTAGCCCATGCACGCTGGAAAAACGTAAGGATTTCGATAACACTTAGGTTCGATATCCACCAAAGCAGCGAACCTTTTGGGCAACCACCATGGGTTCGCCTGTTGCAGCAGGTTCGACGAACCTTTAGGGTTCGGCCCACTACACTTCGCAGCCCACAGGTTCGTCTAAAGGTCTGGCTTGGGTAGGGTTAGTTCCAAGGGGTTCGGCTAAGACTCTGGTTCGTCCCTCCTAGGTTCGTGTCACTGACGGGTGGTCCATAAGACAACCCTTAAGTGGGTTAAATTATGTTAAATCCTACACTTATTTGGTTACTTGCTAGAATTAGATGACTACGGTGCTTAATGTTTCAGGTATGTCCGAAGCGTAAAAGGAGTGAAAACGCAGCTTTGGATGGACGGCGGGCGAGTTGGAGCAACATAATGGTTTTTAGAAGAAATTGAAGCTATCTCCAGCCACTACCGTAGCTTATGGTGGCTACCGTAAGTTATGGTAGCCTCTGAAGATGAATTAACCCACCGTAAGGCAGTGGATTGTTGGCGTAAGCAACTTGCTGCTACCGTAAGCTACGGTAGCTACCGTAGCTTATGCTAGTCTCTGACGTAAAATTTGTAACTGCCATATATTCACGTCTTGGGGGCTGCCTTTTCATTATCCAATTATTGTTTTCGATCCAGAGTAGTTAGAGGGCGAATTTGGGGCAACAAGAACATTACTTTGGTTTGTTTTAATCAATTGTTTTTATATTTTGATGCGTATGAACATTGTGATGGAAGAGATGATCAACCGAACAATGTGTGGCTAAGTTCTCATATGTTTTCCTCCGGATTGTAAGGTTTATCTTTGAATGTTTGTTGATGTTTAAGATATTTGTAGGACAATAATCTAATCATTTTGGTTATGTTATTGTGGTGTTTATGTGTTTAATTGTAATCATTGATAAAGTTTAACATCGTTTTCTATACCATCAGTTCTTGATACCGCTGGTAATCGAGATTTATTGGGAGGGATTCGGGGTTGGATATTTATACAATTGATCATCGGGTGACAATCTTGCGTTCTTGTAATCCAAGCACTTGGTCCCCTTTTATCACAATCAAATGCATTTTCATGAACTATGTCTATGTAGTTCTTCCTAATTAAACATCAGTATTATCATTCGTGAAAACCTGAAACCGGGGAAAATATATCCTCTCATCTCTGAATCAAAACTTTGATAAGTTCTTGTAGTCAATTTTAGTTACTTAAATCAATCAATCAAATCTTTGAAAGTAATTTTCTGCAATTTAGTTTTATTTTAGTTAATTAGAAAAGCTACTGAGATAACACATTTTCCACAAACTCCTCGTGTTCGATACCCACTTACCGCTAGCTATTTAGTTGTAATTGGTTTAAATTTGATTGAGACTTCGACCTCATGTTAGTCACCTACATGTTCGGCCAAGGACAAGGTTCGTAGCCAGCTGGTTCGTTGGAATGGTTCTGCTGTTGGGAGGTTCGCCACCTTTTGGTTCGTCTGGACCGAGGTTCACTAGCACAGGGTTCGGCTATGGTTCCATGTTCGTGGCATAGAAGGTTCGGCCAGAAGGATGGGTTTGGCAGCATAAAAGGTTCGGCCATAGAAGGTTCGGCCGACCTGCATTTCTCTTTCACGAACCAAGCGGCTACCTACTGTTCATCATCTTCTTCATTGCCCTAACCTGTTCCAGATCAGTTCCTAGAGCTTCCTAGTTGCTTACAATGATTTATTTCAAGATTTATAAGTGTTTAACAATAATTACAAGGGTCGTGATACATACTAAAACCGCAATAAAAATTAAGATTCACCTCGAAAATGATAGATAAAAGCTTGAATCCTTTGTACTTCTGTGATCTACGTGATGAGATGGTCGTTTTGACACCAAGTGTGACAATCCGACTTTTTACACTAGTCTTGTTAACGAGAGTTGGTGATATCACAGGCCCAACAAGGCCAATGAAGGCCCAACAAGGCCAATGAAGGCCCAATAAGGCCAATGGAGGCCCAACAAGATCAATTAGGCCCAACATAGCCAATGTAGGCCCAATAAGCCGAGAGAGGCCCAGTAAGGCCCAATAAGTTCAAGTAAGGCCCAATGTAAACAAAGTAGGCTCAGGGAAGGCCAAGGTAGGCCCAGGAAGACCCAGTGAGGCCCAATTGGAGTAATTTAACCAATAGTATTCCAATTGAACCATTTAGTGGTAATTAAGGATTTTGAGGTAACTTTGTAAATTGAAACGATATGTTATTTGTTCAGAATAATATAAAGGAGTTAAAATTTAAGAAAAAAAAATTAGGTTTCTAAGTGTTGATGTCAAGAATTAGTTTATAAGTTGTAATAGCAATTGATTTTGACTTCTAAAAGTCAAAATTCGGCCAAAATAATTGGGGAAAATTCGAATCTCGTGATAATAAGAGCTGTAACTGTTATAAAACTAACAATAATCATCTCATTGATGATTACTAACAGTTATTATACGTTATTAGAAGGATTAATGGTCGAATTTAATCATTGTCAAGCTCAAGAGTCGAAACCGTAACTCCTCTATATCAAATTGATATAATACGGTCTTAATTCATCAAATTGATGTTTCAGAAACTTAAATCGGTACTCTCAGAGTTTTATTCATCTATCAATTTGATCCTATAAGGCACGAAATCACGAAGTCGAACAAGGGGCGGCCGAACTTGAGACTCAAAGTCGATCTCCATCGATTAATCATCAAATCTTGTAAGTAAACTTTCCTACACACTCTAAAACTACCGAATAAGGTAATCCCTATGTTAATTCGTGGTTCTAATATTGAATTAATCATGAACGACAATTAGGGTTCTAAGTAGAAACGGTTTTGGGGGATTTGATTTCAATGGATTTAAAAATGAAATCAAATGATATGGTAAGCTTCATAAAGTTCCGATCAAACAGTTTATCATAACAATTTCATTTAGAAACATCGAATTCTATGAGTTCGATATTAGGGTTTATGTTAAGAAACGGTTTTGGGGATTTCGTATAAATTGAATTGTAGAATCAAATTAAATGTTATAGGTAGCATCAGAAGGGACCGACTAAGCTTACACCTAAAACAATTTCTGGTTTAAACAACGAATTGATTGGTTTCAAGTTGCTAGGGCTTGTTTAAGGAACGAAATTGTGATGTTAATCCTAATGTGCTTAAAAATGAAATTGATTGTCATGATTAGTTTCAGAATAGTCCGAATAAGAAGAAACCTAAGTTGAATTGGAATCATAACATCGAATTGTAAGAGATTTGGCATCTAGGGTTCGTGGGTCGAATGATTAGGAAATTTTGACTTAAATTGGTTTAATAATCGAATTAAATCAGTCTTTAGACTCGATTAGATCATGGGAACAAAATTCTATGAGATTAGAGTTGATCAAATTCGGATTTGAGGTCAATTGGATTGGTTTTGGTTCGGTCAAGAGAAGAACAAAGGGGAACATGACAATGTAAGCTTAAAACAATTTTTTTTAGAATTCTGGTGCGATACCCTAGCGGGCGAAGATGGTTAGAGGCATGTGTGTTGGTGTTGAGGGTCGCGGGTTCGAGTCCCGGCCCAACCATTTTTGGGTTTTTATGCTAATTTAGTATTTCAACCATATTTTATTCGTTCTAACTCCGTTTTAATCCGTTCGAGTTGCGTTGGAACCGTAACGGGAATACGAACGTATTAGAATAGAAAAATCCATATTTTAATCCGAACACGAAATCGCGTATAATTACGTTAAATTAAATAAAATCGTGTAGGATTTTATTTAAACGATTTCAAAAGCACGCGTACTTCCGTATGCATAATTCTCACACTTTAACATACGTGTGTTGACACGTATGTGATTTCAAGCACAAAACGACATTCCGAATAACTGTAGGTTATTGTTTAAATCACAGATTCTTCATAGAGGATTTCTACGCAAGTTCACACGTATTTGATCATTCTGCAATTATCAAAGGTGCGTACACGGCCCCTTTCTTATTTTAAACTGTTTTGGGGGAGAAAACATGTGCAACAAACTGTTTTTAGATACATATCACTTGCATGAGTTAGCTGTTTACATTATGTGAAAACATATCAACTTGAAAGTCCTTACACACCTCGAACCGTTTAGTTTGCTGTAATGCAAAGCGTGGTAGTTGGAAATAGATCTATTAGGTTTGACAAACCTCACCTGGTAGATGGGATCTACGCAGGTGTTTAACTGACCAAACACATCTTACTATTGTTGTGATAGACAATAGTGGCAAGGCGAAAACATGCTATAGCATGGCAATCCGTCAGCTTCGGTATCGAACACGTATGTAAATAGTTTATATGACTAGCTATCATGACTGTGCATTTGTGATTATGTTATCTACCAACTTGTTATTCAAACTGCTGTTTTGAACACTATGATTACTTAAAACCTGTGTTATGCACCAACCTTTGTGTTGACTTGATTTGCATGTTTTCTCAGGACGCTAAGGCGCGCGTTAAAGCTGGCATGGACTAGGAAGATAGAGTCTCATGCATTATAAACACTTTGAATTTGAATTTGAATTTGAACATTTGAATATTTAAGTACTTTGGTTTGTAATGTTTTACTTATCAACTGTTATTTGGTTTTGAAACGCTTCCGCAACTTTTTGTAAACTCTGAATGTTATGTTTTAAAGACCAACGTATGTTTTGAAATTCATATAGAGGTCTTCGCTATGTCTAATGATCTGAGATCCTGGTTTGTCATGCTCCCAAACGGTGTGATTCCGTTAGTTGAAATTTGGGGGTGTGACAGATTGGTATCAGAGACATTGGTTATAGCGAACTAGGTTTGCATTTGTAGGCCTAGACTATGACTGTTAGACATTAGACACATCTGTTAATACGTATTGCTTAGAAATTACATATGACATTATGTAATTGACTTGTTTACGTATTCCATGGCACTGTACTTACATATGGTATTATGTAACAGGCATGGCTTCATCATCAGTCCCTTATATTATCATTTATGATTCCGAGGATGAGGAGCCGATAGTTCCGGCACCACCATCATCACCACCACCACCTATTCCATCACCTCCACCGTATGAGCAGGATGACTCAGACCCGGAGGAGGATCCGGAGGAGGATCCAGACGAGGATCCGGACGAGGATCCAGAGGAGGATCCAGCCGAGGACCCGGATGAGGATCCGGAGGAGGAGGAGGAGGACACTCAGCAGATCCCTGCTGAGGGACCTTCTACACACCCACCACCAGCATTAGATGCTCCTGAGCCTAAGAGGCGAAGGACGGACGCCGAGGAGATCGCCAAACTGCGCGAGGACTTGGATGAAGCAGAGGACAAGATCATACAGAGATCTCAGGAATTATGGGATGCCATTGAGAGGCAAGATGAACTTGCCCATCTTGTTCACGATATGCGGGATGAGATGATCAATTTGATTGGTCGTCTAGAAGAGTCAGAGAACCGAGAGGAGATTTTGGCGGACAGGATTGAAGCTTTGGAGGATTTAGTGGTAGTTGAGAATGAGGAACAGGATGAGGATGAGGAGGAGGAACCAGCACCAGTTGCTGAGTCCGATCCTGAATCCACTGTTGAGGACGACTGATTGTTTTTTCTTTTCTTCCTTGTTTTATTTAAACTTATTAGGAACGGGTTGTGTTCCTACATTAGTAGTTTGAAAACTTGTATTTCATTTCAAAAGTATTGTACTCAAAGAAAGTTTCTATCTATTGAAGAGTTATTATTTATTTTCAACAGTTGTGTTGATTTATATTACATGTTGTGTTTGTTGTTTTACTTACACATGTCACATTAGATTTTGACTTCGTGCTAACACTTCTTATAAATAGGAAACTAATGGCTGAGGGAAACGTACATATGACTGTTGCTGAGCTCAATGAGCTAATCAACAACAGAGTTGCAGAGGCAATCGCACAGTATGCTCAGACTCACAACACAGGGCCACAGGGTCCAGCTGGGGGAGTGATTAACCCACAAGTTTGCACGTTCAAGATGTTTTTGGACTGCAAACCACACAATTTCAAAGGGTCGGAGGGGGCCATTGGACTCCTTCGGTGGATTGAAAAGGTTGAGTCTGTATTCGAAATGTGCAACTGCCCTAATGAAAGCAAGGTGAAATTTGCTACGGGAACATTGGAGGGTCCAGCATTAACTTGGTGGAACTCAAATGTCCAGACTTTGGGATTGGGAGAGGCTAATGCCTTGACATGGGACAACTTCAAAACTTTACTGCAAGAGGAGTACTGTCCTCGCAGTGAAATGCAGAAGTTGGAAGAGGAATATTGGCACCTCAAGATGGAGGGGTCAAACATTGAAGAGTACACGACCAGGTCGCATGAACTGGCCAGACTGCTACCACACATGGCTACTCCAGCCAGTAAGTGGATTGAAAGATACATTGGAGGACTAGTGCCTCAGATCCAAGGGTTGGTTACTTCAGCGAATCCCACCACCATCCAACAAGCTGTTCGTTTAGCGCATCAGCTTACTGACCAGGCAGTGTTACAGGGGACTCTGCCCAAACGAACATCTGCTACCAAGGTAGGAGATCATAAGAGAAAGTGGGAAGTAATAACTTCAAGGGTAACAACCAACAGCAGAACAGGAAGCAGGACTCAAACAAGTCCTATCATAATTCCAACAGTGGTCAGCAATCATCATCATCGGGGGGCTATATTGGTAAGCACCCCAAGTGCAACAGGTGTGGTTATCATCATGCGGGTAACCAGTGTGACAGAGCTAAGTGCCAGAGGTGTGGCAAGATTGGGCACGCGGCTAAGGATTGTCGCGGAGAGCTGCAGAACAACCATAACAACCAGAACAATAACCAGAACAACGCTCAGAAGGGTTGTTTTGAGTGTGGAAAAATGGGACATTTTAAGAAAGATTGCCCACAGCTCAAGAAAGGCGGGGACAATAATGCCAATGGTAATGAAAATGGCAACGGTAATGGAAATGGCACCAACAATAACAACAACAATAACAACAACAACAACGGTGCTAGAGGCAGGGCGTTTGTGATTGGAGGACGTCAAGCGCGGGAGGATCCCAACATTGTCACGGGTACGTTCCTCTTAAATAATCATTATGCCTCTATGTTATTTGACACTGGTGCTGACCGGAGTTTTGTATCTAGTTCACTTGCTAAGTCACTAGATGTTAGTCCCACTGCCTTAGATAGTCCCTACATTGTGGAGTTAGCTGATGGTAAGTTGATTGTAGTAGAAAACATTTATAAGGGATGTGTACATTAGAGATTGATTTGATGCCTATTGCCTTAGGCAGTTTTGATGTAGTCATTGGCATGGACTGGTTGTCCAAAAACCAGGCTGAAATTATATGCCATGAAAAGATTGTTCGCATACCTCTTCCGCAGGGAGAGACATTATATGTACAAGGCGAGAAGAGCAGTACGCCACTGCGTCTCATATCTTGTATGAAAGCACACAAATGTCTGCGGAAAGGTCATACGGCAGTTATAGCACTTATAACTGAAAAGCCGGTAGCTGAGAGGAAGCTTGAAGATATACCTGTAGTTTGTGAGTTTCCGGAGGTATTTCCAGAAGACTTGCCGGGATTACCGCCTGTCAGACAGGTGGAATTCCGAATCGACCTTACACCAGACGCAGCACCGATAGCTAGGGCGCCTTATCGACTTGCACCGTCAGAAATGCAAGAGTTATCCACACAATTGCAAGAGTTGTTGGATAAGGGATTCATACGACCTAGTTTTTCACCATGGGGAGCTCCAGTATTGTTTGTAAAGAAGAAGGACGGGACTTTCCGTATGTGTATCGATTACCGGGAATTGAATAAGGTTACTATCAAGAACCGGTATCCGTTACCCAGGATTGACGATCTGTTCGATCAATTGCAAGGTTCGAGTTACTACTCGAAGATTGATCTCAGGTCGGGTTATCATCAACTAAGAGTCCAGGAGGAGGATATTCCAAAGACAGCATTTAGGACGCGCTATGGCCATTATGAGTTCTTGGTCATGCCATTTGGGTTGACAAACGCTCCAGCTGTATTCATGGATCTCATGAATCGTGTTTGTAAACCTTATCTTGATAAGTTTGTCATTGTTTTCATTGATGACATTCTCATTTATTCAAAGTCTGAGGAGGAACATGCTGAACATCTTCGATTACTGCTAGAGTTATTGAAACAAGAACAACTGTATGCTAAGTTCTCGAAATGTGATTTCTGGATGCGAGAAGTACAGTTCTTGGGTCATATAGTTAATGAAAAGGGTATACATGTGGATCCAGCAAAGATTGAAGCGATTAAGAATTGGGAAGCACCAAAGACCCCTACCGAGGTACGACAATTCCTTGGTTTGGCGGGTTATTATCGACGATTCATTGAGGGTTTCTCAAAGATCGCTCAACCACTTACAGCTCTGACGCACAAGGGAACAAAGTATAACTGGACGGATAAACAGGAAGCTGCATTCCAGTTATTGAAACAGAAGCTTTGCAGCGCACCGATTCTGTCCTTACCGGAAGGAACGGAAGACTTTGCGGTGTATTGTGACGCATCTGGACAGGGTTTGGGATGTGTGTTGATGCAACGGGATAAAGTGATCGCTTATGCTTCCAGACAACTACGAACACACGAAAAGAATTACACTACTCATGACTTGGAGTTAGGAGCAGTGGTTTTTGCTTTGAAGATTTGGAGGCATTACTTGTATGGAACTAAGTGTACTATTTATACTGATCATAAGAGTTTGCAACATATCTTTGATCAGAAGGAGCTTAATATGAGGCAACGACGATGGGTTGAGTTGTTGAACGATTATGAGTGTGCGATTAAGTATCACCCGGGAAAGGCTAATGTAGTAGCTGATGCTTTAAGCAGAAAGGATACTTCAACAAGACGGGTTCGTGCACTTATGATGACAATACATACCGACTTACCTGACAAGGTACACAGTGCTCAGATTGAGGCCTTGAAAACGGAAAACTTAGTACCGGAATCTTTACGAGGAATGGAAGAACAATTGAATGTTAAACCTGATGGAATTCGTTATTTCATTGATCGAATGTGGATACCTTTGTATGGAGGTTTAAGGGAACTCGTGATGGACGAAGCACACAAGTCTAGATATTCAGTCCATCCGGGATCAGACAAGATGTATCATGACTTGAAGGCACTGTATTGGTGGCCTCACATGAAAGCTGATATTGCTAAGTACGTTAGCAAATGTTTGATTTGTTCGAAAGTCAAAGTTGAATATCAGAAGCCATCTGGTTTACTACAACAACCAGAGATACCGATGTGGAAATGGGAACAGATTTCGATGGATTTTATTACTAAGTTACCCCGTACACCGAGTGGTTGTGATACGATATGGGTAATTGTCGATCGATTAACGAAATCTGCGCACTTCTTAGCAATCAAGGAAACTGATAAGATGGAGAAACTGACTCGGATTTATATCAAGGAAGTAGTAGCACGGCATGGCGTGCCAATCTCTATCATATCAGATCGGGATGCCCGGTTTACTTCTAACTTTTGGAAATCTCTTCATAAGTCATTGGGGACTCGCTTGGATATGAGTACCGCTTATCATCCACAGACCGACGGTCAGAGTGAACGAACGATTCAAACGCTCGAGGATATGTTACGAGCTTGCGTAATTGATTTTGGTGATAGCTGGGAGAATCATTTACCGTTGGTGGAATTCTCTTACAATAATAGTTATCATACAAGTATTCAAGCAGCACCGTTTGAAGCTTTGTATGGTCGCAAATGTCGTTCACCAGTTTGCTGGACTGAGATTGGAGACAGTCAGATAACAGGCCCTGAACTGGTGCACGAGACAACAGAGAAGATAGTTCAAATCCGGAACCGTATGGCAGCGGCTCGGGATCGACAGAAGAGTTATGCAGACAAACGTCGTAAGCCGTTGGAATTTCAAGTAGGAGATCGAGTTCTTCTAAAGGTATCACCTTGGAAAGGTGTGATACGATTCGGCAAGCGCGGAAAGCTTAGTCCACGTTACGTAGGACCTTTTGAGATTCTGAAAAGGATTGGTCCGGTTGCATATCGACTCAAACTACCGGATGAACTTAGTGGAGTTCATGATGTTTTTCATGTATCGAACTTAAAGAAATGTCTTTCTGATGAGACATTGATTGTACCGTTGGAAGAAATACAAGTAGATGAACAGTTACGATTTATTGAAGAACCAGCTGAAATCATGGACCGAGAGGTCAAACAACTGAAGCAAAGCAAGATTCCGATAGTCAAAGTTCGATGGAATTCCAGACGGGGTCCTGAATTCACATGGGAACGGGAAGATCAAATGATGAAGAAATATCCTCATCTATTCAAGACAGCTACTGCTAACACTGAGAGCGCACGTTAAATTTCGGGACGAAATTTCCTTCAACAAGGGGATGACGTGATGCTTTCACACATCAACACTGCAAATCTCAAACTGTAAGCACAAACATTTTATTTATTCAATTGATTTTGTTACAAACATTTGTGTTACATTACATTTTATATGTTTTATGTGCTACATTTCATATGTTACATGTTATGGTAGTACATGCATGATTGGTTACACACATTTTTGCTATGTGCGGGGTTACATAGTACAAACAGTTTCAGACACTCACTAGGTGTGAGGTTACACAATATAGTATGATCAAACACAAACAGTCACAGTTAGGTGAACTAACTAGTGTATACGCAAACAGACACATTGAACGATCACATTTGAAATGTGATGTTGCAAGCAGACACATTGAACGATCACATTTGAGATGTGATGTTGCAAGCATTAGATTTTGTGTGTGAGTACACACAAGCACACAGAATGATCAAATCACACTAACACGTACGATTTAAACTCGTAAGTAGTTTCCTAACTACTCTTAACACTTACTAATTTTCGGGACGAAAATTCCTTCAACAAGGGGATGATGTGACAATCCGACTTTTTACACTAGTCTTGTTAACGAGAGTTGGTGATATCACAGGCCCAATAAGGCCAATGAAGGCCCAACAAGGCCAATGAAGGCCCAATAAGGCCAATGGAGGCCCAACAAGATCAATTAGGCCCAACATAGCCAATGTAGGCCCAATAAGCCGAGAGAGGCCCAGTAAGGCCCAATAAGTTCAAGTAAGGCCCAATGTAAACAAAGTAGGCCCAGGGAAGGCCAAGGTAGGCCCAGGAAGACCCAGTGAGGCCCAATTGGAGTAATTTAACCAATAGTATTCCAATTGAACCATTTAGTGGTAATTAAGGATTTTGAGGTAACTTTGTAAATTGAAACGATATGTTATTTGTTCAGAATAATATAAAGGAGTTAAAATTTAAGAAAAAAAAATTAGGTTTCTAAGTGTTGATGTCAAGAATTAGTTTATAAGTTGTAATAGCAATTGATTTTGACTTCTAAAAGTCAAAATTCGGCCAAAATAATTGGGGAAAATTCGAATCTCGTGATAATAAGAGCTGTAACTGTTATAAAACTAACAATAATCATCTCATTGATGATTACTAACAGTTATTATACGTTATTAGAAGGATTAATGGTCGAATTTAATCATTGTCAAGCTCAAGAGTCGAAACCGTAACTCCTCTATATCAAATTGATATAATACGGTCTTAATTCATCAAATTGATGTTTCAGAAACTTAAATCGGTACTCTCAGAGTTTTATTCATCTATCAATTTGATCCTATAAGGCACGAAATCACGAAGTCGAACAAGGGGCGGCCGAACTTGAGACTCAAAGTCGATCTCCATCGATTAATCATCAAATCTTGTAAGTAAACTTTCCTACACACTCTAAAACTACCGAATAAGGTAATCCCTATGTTAATTCGTGGTTCTAATATTGAATTAATCATGAACGACAATTAGGGTTCTAAGTAGAAACGGTTTTGGGGGATTTGATTTCAATGGATTTAAAAATGAAATCAAATGATATGGTAAGCTTCATAAAGTTCCGATCAAACAGTTTATCATAACAATTTCATTTAGAAACATCGAATTCTATGAGTTCGATATTAGGGTTTATGTTAAGAAACGGTTTTGGGGATTTCGTATAAATTGAATTGTAGAATCAAATTAAATGTTATAGGTAGCATCAGAAGGGACCGACTAAGCTTACACCTAAAACAATTTCTGGTTTAAACAACGAATTGATTGGTTTCAAGTTGCTAGGGCTTGTTTAAGGAACGAAATTGTGATGTTAATCCTAATGTGCTTAAAAATGAAATTGATTGTCATGATTAGTTTCAGAATAGTCCGAATAAGAAGAAACCTAAGTTGAATTGGAATCATAACATCGAATTGTAAGAGATTTGGCATCTAGGGTTCGTGGGTCGAATGATTAGGAAATTTTGACTTAAATTGGTTTAATAATCGAATTAAATCAGTCTTTAGACTCGATTAGATCATGGGAACAAAATTCTATGAGATTAGAGTTGATCAAATTCGGATTTGAGGTCAATTGGATTGGTTTTGGTTCGGTCAAGAGAAGAACAAAGGGGAACATGACAATGTAAGCTTAAAACAATTTTTTTTAGAATTCTGGTGCGATACCCTAGCGGGCGAAGATGGTTAGAGGCATGTGTGTTGGTGTTGAGGGTCGCGGGTTCGAGTCTCGGCCCAACCATTTTTGGGTTTTTATGCTAATTTAGTATTTCAACCATATTTTATTCGTTCTAACTCCGTTTTAATCCGTTCGAGTTGCGTTGGAACCGTAACGGGAATACGAACGTATTAGAATAGAAAAATCCATATTTTAATCCGAACACGAAATCGCGTATAATTACGTTAAATTAAATAAAATCGTGTAGGATTTTATTTAAACGATTTCAAAAGCACGCGTACTTCCGTATGCATAATTCTCACACTTTAACATACGTGTGTTGACACGTATGTGATTTCAAGCACAAAACGACATTCCGAATAACTGTAGGTTATTGTTTAAATCACAGATTCTTCATAGAGGATTTCTACGCAAGTTCACACGTATTTGATCATTCTGCAATTATCAAAGGTGCGTACACGGCCCCTTTCTTATTTTAAACTGTTTTGGGGGAGAAAACATGTGCAACAAACTGTTTTTAGATACATATCACTTGCATGAGTTAGCTGTTTACATTATGTGAAAACATATCAACTTGAAAGTCCTTACACACCTCGAACCGTTTAGTTTGCTGTAATGCAAAGCGTGGTAGTTGGAAATAGATCTATTAGGTTTGACAAACCTCACCTGGTAGATGGGATCTACGCAGGTGTTTAACTGACCAAACACATCTTACTATTGTTGTGATAGACAATAGTGGCAAGGCGAAAACATGCTATAGCATGGCAATCCGTCAGCTTCGGTGTCGAACACGTATGTAAATAGTTTATATGACTAGCTATCATGACTGTGCATTTGTGATTATGTTATCTACCAACTTGTTATTCAAACTGCTGTTTTGAACACTATGATTACTTAAAACCTGTGTTATGCACCAACCTTTGTGTTGACTTGATTTGCATGTTTTCTCAGGACGCTAAGGCGCCCGTTAAAGCTGGCATGGACTAGGAAGATAGAGTCTCATGCATTATAAACACTTTGAATTTGAATTTGAATTTGAACATTTGAATATTTAAGTACTTTGGTTTGTAATGTTTTACTTATCAACTGTTATTTGGTTTTGAAACGCTTCCGCAACTTTTTGTAAACTCTGAATGTTATGTTTTAAAGACCAACGTATGTTTTGAAATTCATATAGAGGTCTTCGCTATGTCTAATGATCTGAGATCCTGGTTTGTCATGCTCCCAAACGGTGTGATTCCGTTAGTTGAAATTTGGGGGTGTGACACCAAGAATGCTTGAAATGGTCGAGAATGGAGCAAGATCTTGTAGAGAGAAGGTAGAGAGAGATTTTAGAGAGAGAGTAAAAACGAATTTGAGAGAGAGAGAGAGAGAGGTTGGTGGTGGTAGATATGGCAATTAAATGCCATATTAAAGGCTTTTACTTACCCGGTTGTTCGGTCTCGTTCGGTTTCGCGTAAAATGTCGGTTCTTCGTAGTTTCCGAAACAAAACGACTCGGTTTATAAAATAAGATTTATAAATTTATTCTAAGTGGTTATTCCTAGTAAATTAACTAAATATCTTTCGTTTATTTTAAATTTTCAAAAATATTAAATTTGTTGTTTAAAATCGAATCGTACAGTCGTCGCGCGTATTCGTTCGAATCGTCACCCGTACGAACACGACGATAACTATACTTTTCAATATTGTTTTCTAGTTATCGGATATCATTCAGAACGTTAAACTTTCAGATTTATTCGTACAAATCGTCACCTATACGAATAATCCGTCAATTTAGCATTCACATAACGACATCCGTGTGGTTTTGTTTTGTAAAGCCTCACATACGTTTATACATAATAAAATCCTAACAAATAATCAAATGATGGTTCTGTGTTGCCAGATAATTATCTGACCGATGAACCATGTTTTCTGAGTTCTGTTTCTCTGAAACAATTTTGAATTCACTGTTTGATGACATGAAATGATAATGACATACGATATTGAACATGACACACAATGAAAAGCTTATAGTTTGTACCTGATTACTGTTCATGTTACTGTTTGAGATCACTGTTTCGGTACGGATCCGGCACTGATGTTACACTCTCTGTCTTGCAAACACACACAAAAACCACCATGGACTTTCTAGGCTCTTGACTTCATCTCCTTAATCAAGTTCGCCCATTTGGCAACTATAAACCCTCAATCTATTTAACAAAATTAAGTAGTCTATTCAACCCACCAAGTTGGTTATTAGTTAATTACTAGGTTTAATCCCACCCGCGCGTTGCGGCGGGTTATCACAGTACACTTCCGATAGCGGGTATTATATATCATTTGCAAAATCATAAGTTACATAGCAAAATCAAATCTCTCATCACAAACTCTATACAATTATATATATGTAAACATAAAATTATACAAAATCGAAAAAACAAAATTTAAAAGTTTTAGTGGCCAAAATTAAATAAACAAAACTTTATATTATATAAAAGTTTTAGTGACCAAAATCAAAAAAACAAAACTTTATATTATATAAAAGTTTTCGTGGCCAAAATCAAAAAAAAGACTTTAAAAATTTTTAGTGGCCAAAATCGCAAAAACAAAACTTTATATTATATAAAAGTTTAAGTGATAAAAATCAAAAAAACAAAACCTTATATTATATAAAAGTTTTAGTGGCAAAAATCGAAAAAACAAAACTTTAAAAAGTTTTAGTGGCCAAAATCGAAAAAAAAAACTTTATATTATATTAAAGTTTTAGTGGCAAAAATCGAAAAAACAAAACTTTAAATTTTTTGTGGCCAAAATCGAAAAAACAAAACTTTATATTATATAAAAGTTTTAGTGACCAAAATCGAAAAACAAAACTTTACTTTTAGTGGCCAAAATCGAAAAAACAAAACTTTAAAAAGTTTTAGTGGGCAAAATCGTAAAAACAAAACCTTATAACATATAAAAGTTTTAGTGGCAAAAATCGAAAAAACAAAAAAAGTTTTAGTGGCCAAAATCAGAAAAACAAAATTTTATATTATATAAAAACTTTGATGACCAAAATCGAAAAAACGATACTTTACTATTCCTTTTTGTTGGTTTTTAATATATATTAATAACACCCTTAAAGTATTATTTTATTGTCACCAAATAATTTAAAACATAATAAAATTTATTTATTTTTTATTACAAACATGTCTGAGCGTCAAAAGCAATGGTTCAATTAATTGTTTTAGGACGGAATAATAGTTGTTGCGGACGATCATATTCGTGATGTCGTGATTGAATACCCATATCGGCAAAGCATATTTTTAACATTGTACGCTTATATTTGGGTTCATATCATTTATGATTGACAACTACTTTTGCAACAATTCAATCTATTTCTTTAGGACATACTCACACATGTTACAACCAATTTTCTGGTCTGCATTTGATATTCGTAATGTTGTTACCGTTATCGTGATCATATACCATATCAACAAAGTGAAATCAATTTATATATTTTTTGGCATAATTTTAATTGAATAGTTATCTTTTTTTTTTTTCTTTCAATATGAGGTTATCACCACAAAGCGTATGATAAACCCCTATTTTGATATATAGTTTGAAAAATATAAATATAATTTTTTCAGAAAGGTTTTGATGAAAAAAAATCATCCGTGCCTAACTCTTCTTACAATTAGGCTAATTGGACGTAGGGTTCAGATCTGCTATCAAATTCAGATATTCGAAGTTTCATATATTAAATTTCAATATTTGAAAAAAAATAAAATTAAAAAATATTTTAGATATCATAAATATCCAAAAAATTATCCAAATTATCAAAAAAAAATCTGAAATATTTAAAAAATTATAAGAAACATGTAAAAAAATATTGAAGCATCAAAATCATCGAATTTATTTCCGACTGCTATACATGTTTGTGAGCATTATTGACGGTCTTGAAATGGTTTTAATGCAACGAGAGTGAGCCCGAAATCACCGGCGACGGATCACCGAGATTTCAGCCTTCCGACTGAACGTCCGTCGGTCCAACACAATCCTCACCGTCTTGACACATTCAGCTCAAACCCCAGCTCAAATCTACTACCATGGAACCAATTCGTGTTAAGCAAGAAATTATAGAACCATCGGGCAACAGAACTGAATCCACTAATCGAAAACGCATTTCAGAGTCTCCGGTGATTGATCTCGACAGTTACGACGACGATTCTTCTACTTCCGCTAATCGAGCTAGCAATGGCAAGAGGTCTAGGGTTTTGAATGATGATAAGAGGAAGAAGTCCGGCGACGGCGACGGCGTCGTTCTGCCTGCTGGTTTCCTCGATCCTTTGCCGCCGAAGGATGTTGGACCCCGTGTTGCGAAAGAAACTGTTGTGCCGGCTCAGAGCTGTAAGAATTTCTGGAAAGCTGGTGATTTCGATGAGGGTTTGGATGAAAATTGGGATGCATCGTCTGGTGAGTAATAATGTAGTGTGAATTTCAATATTAAGGCTAATTATCGCAGTTAATAGAATTTAAAGATGTTCGAAATGAATATTTGATGATTATGTTATTGATTTCTTTGCCTAATTGTGGGATTTAGGCTAATATTTAGGCTAGGAAATGGAAACGGTAAGATATGGGAACAACTGAACAAGAGGAACACATGCTTCAAAGTACTGATTTTTATGTTACTTTCTAAAATTTTATGCCTAGATTTTGCAAGAATGACTTTTAAATTGGCTTGAGAAAGGTCTATGTCTCATCTTTTAAAAATTTGCTTAAAGCATTGCAGTTCTCATGCTCTAAATCTTGTTTTTATTTTAAAATGCGCGAAGCGAGAGCATTCGCTACATTATGCTCCTCTCTTTTAATCATTACCCTTTGTATCCAGTATAACCTTTCATAATCTTCTTACCCTTTTGGCCACTACAATTTACGAACCCTAATTTTGATCAATTTTGACTTGGATAAAGCTTGCAGCTCAGCCTTAAGCCCCGGAGGTGTTTTTCTGATTGCCTCGCTGTTAAGGAGTGCTTTTTATAATTAAACTCTAGATTTTGTAAATATAATTAGTAACAAAAACTTCAAACTTAGCTAGAGAAAATTATATGCCTCATCTCTTTATATGACAGGCGGCATGGATCATGTCAGGGTTCATCCTAGGTTTCTTCACTCTAATGCAACTAGCCATAAATGGGTTCTTGGCGGTAAGAAGACCTAAATCCATTGAAAAGTCTTCAAGCTCGTTACTTGGTCTGCAATTTCACCTGCATAGTCTGTACACTCACGGAATGTTGTCTATGTTTGCTCATGTAGCTTTTGCAGAACTTTTGGACAATTCACTGGATGAAGTACTCTGCTCTCCAATTTTCTTCCATCATTATAGTTTTTTTTTTAATACCAAATTTCCATCTAGTTGGTATTACATGTATCATGAATGTTACCCTTTTCAGTTCTGCAATGGCGCTACTTATGTCAACATTGATATGCTCTTAAACAAGAAGGATGGAAATAGAATGTTGATTATTGAAGGTATTTGTTCTAATTATTGTTATTGATAGGAACTTCTTGCTTATATGTCAATGGTTGGTGATATGGGCTGGGTAGGGCTGATCTGATTTCCTTGCTGTTTAACTATTTTTGCCACTATCTACAATAGATAATGGTGGTGGGATGGACCCGGATAAGATGCGACAATGTATGTCTCTTGGATATTCTTTAAAAAGCAAGGTTGCAGATGCTATTGGACAATGTAAGTAAAATTCCCCTAAATTTTAATAAACGAATCGAACTTGTGTTTATAGGAAATATATCATATAATTATGCATAACTGTACTCAAAAAATGTTATTTACTTCCTAACAGATGGAAATGGTTTCAAAACTAGTTCCATGAGGCTTGGGGCTGATGTTATTGTTTTTTCGCGGTGCTCTGCAAAAGATGGAAAAAAGTTAGTAGTTTATCTATATCTTAACTTAATATTCATACTCCGAATACCACCAATCTCATAGTTAGAGTCACTCTAGATACATATTCTTAACAATGGCAATGTTTCCCCATTTACTTATGCATAGGTCAATTTGGGTTGTTTTTTTAGTACAAATGGGTCAAATAAAAATGTTGCTGAATGGGAGCTGGTCATTTTGGTGATTGGATTGAACGGTTGAAAGTCACCTAAAGATTCCTCTAATACAATTAGGCAATAGGCATGTAGCTTTCGGTATTGGGTTTTCTAAGGGCTGTGGTATTATTGTACCAATACTATTTTGTAATGTTATTAACGCATAAACTTCATTAAATTTAATTAGACCGTAGTTACCTAAATCGCGGTACGCAACAGTACGAGTGCGCAATTCGCTAGATTTGGTGTATTCAGTGCATAGGAGGTAGGTTCATTTAGGTACAAGCTGGTGCAATATACCATTTATAACTGGTACGGTGTATGAAAAATCATAAAAGCAAAGTAAAAAATTCCATAATCAAAATTGGATAAAATATAAATATAAATATAAATTTCTATTGACAAATAATAAACAAAAACTTTATCGGATTTAGAAACATAATCCCATGGTTGGAGAAATCACTAGTCGCTAGTCGGTCGGCGAGGTAGGGACTAGGGATTAATTGGATTGGAATTTTTATATAGAATTTTTCAAAATTTTATATATATATACATACAAATACACACATCAATATAAATATAATACTTCAAAATTCAAATATTTTTATAATAAACTTAAAGATGATAAACAAAGTACTTAAAAATTCAAACATTAATATGAGCATACTTGGGAGTCAACTAAGACCGATCGTGCACAGCTGCTTTTTGACTGATCGGTCGTGATTTTGGGAGTCGACTGAGACAGGGAAGAAGAAAAACCACAATTTCTTTGGGCTTGGACCGAAATTTTTGGCTTAGACATAAAATTATTGGCCTGTTGACCGATTTTTTGCTCTGTTGACCGATTTTTTGCCCTTGGACCGATTAATCCGACTAGGATGACTAGCCCCGACTAGGCCTGAATAGTCCCGACGCTGACTAGCAATTTTTGAACCGACTAGGCAAAAATTAATCCGCTTAGGTCCGACTAGCGATTAATCCCGATTAATCGGCCGATTAATCCCGATTAATCGGGCGATTAATCCCGATTTTTACAACACCGCATAATCCTAAAACATAAAAGTTCTCTATTTCTAAAAAATCAAAAAAACAAATTTAGAAATCAGAGCTAAAAATGATATACAGAATAAATGGTAGACTGTATACCATAGAAGAAATTGTTCTGAACTTACAAGAAGAAATAGGTGTTGATTGATAAGAAATTCTTTTGAACTTACAAGAAGAAATAGGTGTTGATTGATGATCAGAAAATGTACTGGAATCCAAATTGTTTCTGCCCTTTTCCCTCCCAAAAAAATTGATCGACAAAATTGGTCAAAATCCAATTCAATCGACGTGCATGATCAAGAGAAATTGCTGTACCATATGAATTTAAGTTGCTAGGTTTAGTTGATTGAAGACAACAATTCTGATTGAATTCGATCGTCGAATGTAGTCGGTCCAATTCGCTGTACCAGAGCAGTTGGGGACGTTTCTGATTTGTGATTTGGTACACCACAAATCAATACGTAATTTGCGTCATATCTAGCTAATTTGGTAACTATGAATTAGATAGCATAAAAAAACGTGTTGCCTAGCCAAACCCAAGCTGGTTCCTTTCAAGTTTGTATGGAAAAACTGAGTCATTTTAACCTGAACTTGCTTCGGCCCGTTATTTAACCCACAGCCCCACCTATCTGGCCCTATATCACGTTTCATCTAAGAAGATAGTTTTATAGTGCTGCTTTTTTAGTTATGTGTTTTCTTTCAACGAAATTTTATAATTGTGCTTGTAAGGTTAAGTCTTGTTACAAAAACAACTAATAAAAGGAAAGATAATTGCCTTGCAGGTCTACACAGAGCATTGGACTCTTGTCCTACACATTTCTACGAAGCACTGGAAAGGAAGATATAGTAGTTCCCATGGTACTTAACTTAACTACCTTGCTATGCTCAAAGTTTTGTTGACTTTTTATTGATAAAAGGTGTTATATCAAGAAATGTAAAACTGGTTGCAACGTAAAATAAATCTCAGAAATTGGATATAACCTTTAATAATGAAAGTTGTTATATTTATAGTTCGAATTTCTACTGAAAGTCCATTATCAATTCTTTTTACAGAAGTTCCATTGATAAATCCTCTTAGTCTCATCCAACCACTCTTAGTCTCATCCAACTACATTTATGGAACACATATTATCCATGTTAATAACAAATGACTCATCTGATTTGTGTTGATTGCAATTGAAAAGCTTGATTATCAAAAAGATGGTCGAGAATGGAAAAAAATCATACGGTCATCACCCGGTGACTGGAATAAGAATGTTGAGGCAGTTGTTCAATGGTCCCCATTTTCAAGTGAAGCAGACCTCCTGAAACAGGTGAAAGAAATTAATATTTTATGTTCTGTGTCTTTTGGTTTGGGCAGCTCATATGGGACACGATTTTTGTTGATATCTTGTTTCTTATTAATGTTTTACTTTTTCATTTTGTAGTTTGATAATATGAAGGATCATGGCACATGCATAATCATTTACAATCTATGGGAGGATGATCAAGGACAATTAGAACTTGATTTCGACACTGATGAAGAAGTTCGCCTTTTTAACCCTTATGGATAGTAATACATTGTTAATTCTTTAGTGAGATTAATTTGCATTTAATTCTTTTTCTGCAGGATATTCAAATAAGAGGTGTTAATCGAGATGAGAAGAATATACAGATGGCCAATAATTACCCAAACTCTAGACACTATTTAACGTATCGGCATTCACTTCGAGTAAGTCTTTCTAGTTGCTACAATTCTATCTAAGAGAAAATTAATTCATTCATATTTTTTTTGTTATTATCATTAATGATGGTAAATTGGGCTGGTCGTATGGATTGGGTACCATGATAAAACAGGTTTTGTCCAAACATGCATCTCTGGTGCATGCACCAAACATTTTTGCTATTTTCTTGTGAAAATAGCATAATTTTTGGAATATGCATACACAAATTTTTATTTCAATTCCAATGGTTGCGCAAAACTTTTATACCAAAATTTAACATCAATATTGTTGAGCTAGGTCAGTTTTACACATTAATTTGTTTTAACTAAATTATTCTATTGATTAAATAAAATAATTTTGCTTTATTTCTGTTTCATATTTACATAATCATTTAGAGAGTTAGTTATTTACTTAACCTATTAATCAAAAACATAATGAAATAATAAAATGACTCTCTGTCTATATTCAACATGATACTCATTTTAGAGATGTCAATAAGATTGTTTTTAATAATTTAATTCTGTATATTAGTATATACTTTTTGTGTTGAGTATTTAAAAATCATGTGAATTTTGAAAAATCTGTGTAATTAATTGCGTTGCACCAAAATTTAACTATCTTGGTGTCTTGATTTACACCAAATTTTAGACTATTTTGATGTTTAGGTGCTTACATTGGAGATGATCTAAGCATTCCTTTCCATAACTGTTATGAAGCTTGTTAGTATCATGAACCTTTGGGCTTTATTAGTAATATTCTTTAGATTACAAATTATTTATTATGATAATTTCAGTCTTTCCAATCTTATGTGATTTTGTGTCATGAATCCTTATTATGGTTCAATTATGCATCCGCTGTACTTTCTTTTTCAGAGTTACGCATCTATTCTCTATTTAAGAATTCCTCCTGGATTCCGGATGATTCTTCGTGGAAAAGATGTCCAACATCACAACATAGTAAACGATATGATGATGACAACTGAGACCACATACCGTCCTCAGCCTGGTGCTGATAAAATATCTAAGGATTCAAATGTAATGTTTTTTTAATAAGTTTGTTTCCTATGTATAATTTTGAGTTTCTTTTTTAATTAATTCTCTTTATAATTAACAGATAGTTGCAGTTGTTACCATGGGGTTTGTCAAAGATGCAAAAGCTCATATTGACGTTCAAGGATACAATGTTTATCATAAAAATCGACTAATTAAGGTTTGAATGCTTTTTACACGCGAGTACATGACCCTAGTTTTTGGTAGGACCTTAGGGTAAAGCATAGTTTAAAAAAGCTTTCTGAGGCTCGCCTTGAGGCTTATGCCTCGGTTGAGGCGCTGGAAAAAAGCTTATGAGGCTTAGCCTCATGGGGGTAGCTGGAACCTATGCCTCGGTCTGTCCGAGGCGGTCTGAGGCTGTGAGGCGAGGCTTTGAGGCTTAAGACTCTCTAAACAAACCTTATATTTCCTTGTAATATATTTTGGACCCTTTTTGACCCATTTGATAGAAAACATGATAGCCACCCAAACTAAAATTTAATTAGAACACAACTTTATGTAACAAATATAAAAAGTTAAAAACTGCATTGCAATGCTTGTTTTACAGCCATTTTGGAGACTCTGGAATAGTACTGGAAGTGATGGTCGTGGAGTAATAGGTTAGATTTCTTTCTTAGTTTGGTTGCTTTATGTAAATTCATTGAAATATGCTTTTTCTTTATATTTTTTGTTGATTAGGTGTGTTGGAGGCTAATTTTGTTGAACCAGCTCACGATAAGCAAGGTTTTGAGCGCACCATTGTCCTTTCAAGACTTGAGGCACGTCTTATTCAGATGCAGAAGACATTCTGGTATGCTTTGTGTGATTATGCACATCTGGTATGTCTGTATAGGTGGAAATTCTGACCCATGTCCTTATAAATTGGCAATTCAGGTTATATTTTACTACTACCATCGGTACCATGCAAAATAAAAAAAAATTGGTTAAAAGGGGAACAGGTCAAATGGTCAACTGTCTTGCCCAGAGCGTACTTTGTATATAAAACCTCATAAATCAGTTTCTTCAAACAAACAAACAAACTTACCCAGTATATTCCCACTTTTCAGTAGGGTCTGGGGGGGAAGGATGAATACAAGCCTACCCCTATCCCAGTTGGGATAGAGAGGCTGCTCCGAAGGAGTCCCCGGCTCAAGTTATCGTTTGAAGTTGATTATTCCTACGTTTTTAAAGTTATTTTCACAAAATAAGTAAAATAACGTTAAAATTAGTGCAATTTTACTTTTGCCCTTTGAGGGCCCACACATATATACATATATACATTATATGTGTGCACCACAAATGGGGGCGCTATGCTCTTCAAGCATGATTTGGGAAAATATGCCATTCCACAAGTTTGGAGGGGAAAATATGCAATTGCTTCAGCCTATCAATCTATTTAAATAAGTTGGGTCATGGTTCAGATCATGATCCGTTTACTGTAGTTTTTGGTTCAATTATTAAGCGATACAATCCAGACCCGATCCATTTACAGGCATAACCTCTCTACCTGCATGGCCACACCAACAATGACCTCTTTTGGGTCAACTCAAAACCTGCTCCGCTTGTCTATTTTGCCAATTCTAGCAGTATGCAACCAACAGCTCATTATTACTAATTCGCTTCTTGATTCAGGCGTACTTACTGCCATAAAATTGGATATGCTCCTAGAGTCAGTAAGAACAGCTTGGATGATAATGGTACATATGATAGTTCATATTTGTTTTCATTGGTTTTTCTTATGAGAGACAGACATATTTTTTATATTTTTATATATTTTTTTTTGGAGGGAGAGGGGTTGGGGATTTTAATAAACGGTTCTAAAAATGTCAGTTTCTCAAGACTTTGTATTTTTTGATTATTCTAGAATCTTCTTTAGACTATTCCCGTGAAGCTTCTTCTAAACGGAGGGCTGCATCAAGACCACCAGTTCCTCTTTCTAAAAGACCTTCAAATAAATATCAGAATCTAGGATTCGTTAATGGTACTGATGAAGGCCCAAGTTCACCAAGGCCAACACGTTTGAATGAAAATGTTAATGATGATAAAATGCAAACTACCCCAAATTTGAGACATGTAAATGGCAGTTCTTATAAAGAAATACCGTCTAATATGTATACTCAACATCCTGCAAATTCTGAGGCTGAGCGAGAGCATTCTCTTAACAGAAAAACTATGCAAATTGTCGCACATTCTCAGTCAAGGGTAAGATTAACATTTTTTTATAGGGTACATGGCATTTTTGATAACAATGTATTTTAGTGCTGAATAGTTCATAGGCTCTGCCTGAACCATAACTGACCTTTTGATAAATGTTTTTAATAGTTTCGTTGCAATTTCTTAAATTGACAGTTTCTGAGTGTTGTTGAAAATGAAAGTACACCTGATTTAGATCAGTTGTTGGAAGAGAACCGCCAATTAAAAGAGAAGTATGTTACTTTTTTTTATTATTTATATATTGCGTTAAATCAATTGCAAGCATCCGTAATCTCATTTATAAATCTGTTTTTGATCTTATCCTTGTTAGGCTGGAAAGGAAGGATGAAGATATCTTAGGTGATCTTCTTCATGCTCTAGAAAGAGAAAGAAATCATTGCAAGGTTTTTAAAGCTCAGGTATTTCATAAAAAGTTGACTTAAATGGGTTATTACTTAGTAAAATAAAGTTCCCTATTTACCCTTGCTTTTAGATAATTTATCGGATTTTATTTCCTTTATTTATGCAAAAAGGTCATTTTTGTATTTTTACTTATAAGATACTTGGTAATGAGAATTTTCCAAAAACCAAAATATCTAAAAAGTTGAGTATTACAACTTCAAACAACAGAAGTAAACCCGAACACTGTTTTTTTACTGTTGGTCTGGTAACTTTTCAAGTTACAATCTGTTATACTTTGTTGGACTAATCTTGTAAATATTAAATAGTTAGAGGGTTAAAAGTAGAAAGTTTAGTTTTTAATTGTTTTGATTTATTTAATTAAGTTTTAGAGTTTAATTTAGATTATGTTTTGTTTGTTTGATTTGATAAAGTCTGCTAAAGAGAGTTATTAGGGATAATATCATAATAGTTTGAATTATTTTTAGTCTTTTAGTTAGAGTACGATTAAAGTTTAGGTTTATTATAAATAGGGATAGAGAGTTTATTTTTCTTGTACCAAAGGATTTTTTTTTTTTTTTGAATAAAGTTTTGTTGGTTCACAGTTATTTTTCTTCATTTGCAAGTTTGATTTTTGTTTTCCTGGTTCGAATAAAATCTGATCAAGAAGGCCTGGACTTCATACTTAATCGGGTTTGTTCACATAAAACCATATGGGTCACGGGTCAAAATATTTTGGAGTCAGTTTTAGTTTCTGAATTGTTTATGTTTATTTGTTTTGGTAAGTTTAGTTTATGGTATTCTGTTCTATATTTGGTATGTTTAAAATTTGGGTTGATTTATTTTTATAGTAAGAGTCATTACTTGTCTTCATGATTAAGTCAACATTGAATATTTTGGACATTCTAAAACTATATGCCTAATCAACCATTGCATTTTATATCATTAATTATATATTGGAGTTAAATTCGTATTAGTTCTTATGCAAGGAGTCATTTATTATTTATGTTTACAACATCCATTCAAATATTTCCTAACAACTTTTTTTTAATTGCAACTTTTGATCAGCTTGAGGAAGCAAAAGAAAAATATGAGAATCTCAGCAAGGAGCAAGAAAGTATAATCGACATATATGCAGACGAAAGAGAGAGACGAAATGTCGAGGAAGAGGCTCTAAGAAAGAAGTTGAAGGTATGCTTTCTTAATCTTAACCAAAAATGACCTCCCCCATCAATTTGACCAATACCCAAGTACCCAACTGCTATAGTTTTGCCATCATTGACTTAGGCTTAAAGGGGAATTGCATGTATCCTCTTTAAATTCCTCAAAATACAAATTTTTGTTACATAAACACTTCAAGCATGGTTTTAGAAATTATGCAAATTTACAAGTTTAGAAAATGATATATGCACCAAAGGGGCTTTGTCCTAGCGATACCCCTTGGCTTTCCAAATGGAAGGTCATGGGTTCAAATCCCTCTCAAGGCGAAATAGGGGTCCTTGAGAGGTCAGGGGTTTTCCAGTGCGGTTTCCTCCTGGGGTTGGGGTGGGGTCTCAACAGAGGTCATGGTAATTAGACCTTGATGACGTGTCCTGAAAATCAGTGGTTCACATGTTGAGATCAAATACCGTTCAAAAAAAAAAAAGAAAATGATATATGCAATTGCCCTTGGTTTTAAAATTGGCCCGCGGGTCGATTTTAAAAATAATATACTTTTTTCAGGAAGTAACTGCTACTATCGAAGATTTAGTTCAGCGAGTGAAACAATTGGAGTTGGAGAAGATGAAAAGCCAAAAATGGAGCGTGGTGTGAAAACTTTGATTGAAAGTTTGTACTTTGCAGACAGCCTTGGTTATAAAATTGTAAATATAACAGTTATTTGCACATATTTAGTTTTTTAACCAGTCTTCTGGTTTTAGTGCCAAACTTTGCATTTAGAACGCGACAGTCTGCCTAGATGCAGATTTGTATTTTAGGAAGGGTTTATAATACCAAAAATAATTAACTTTTACAATCTGATTGGATTATAAATTGTTGATTTATACGGTAACTCAACTCGATATTAAACTAGGACCGTCACCTTGTTGACCCGTCAAGATTAACATAACATTCACCCTTTTAATCTTGTATTTCCGTATGTACACTAATGTTGTAGAAATCGCTAGTTGGTCGGTGGGGTGGGGAGGGACTAGGGATTAATCGGGATTAATTGGCCAACTAATCGGATAGTCGGTCTTAGAGGACTAACGATTAATCGGCTGATTAATCGGCCTAGTCAGGGATTTTTTTAAAATCCTCTTTCCCATCCATTGGTTCCTCTTCCTCTATCTTTACCTTTATTGCCATCCTAAAGTCAATAAAAGTTTTCCTTTGAACTTAGTTTTTTCATCGTTACATTTGCGCCTTTTCTTTTGTATTTTATCATGGCATTTGAGGCTTTTTTATTTTATTTTTTTATGCTTTGGGTCTTCCCATCATTTACTCAAAAGACATGGTTTCGATTTATCTGACAATCCGGAACCGCCTGTACTCACCGATTTGGGTTGCCGGTTCTGATTTCGGGTTTTTTGCCCACCTCTAATGGAAGCACATATTGGTAGATATTTCTTTGGGCCAAAATGCCTCATTTGCGGTGCACATATATAATGTATATATGTGTGACCCTCAAGGGGCCAAAGTAAAATTGTACTAATTTTAACGTTATTTTACTTATTTTATGAAAATAATGTAAAAAATGTTGAGATGATTAACTTTAAATGACTTCCTCTCTATCCCAACTGGGATATGTGTAAGGTTTGTGTCTATTCTTCCTTTTCAGACCCTACTAAAAAGTGAGAATATGTTGGGTAAGTTTGTTTGTTGTTTATTTCTTTGGGCCAGAATATAACTTTCTCAAAACTAGTTCCTTTTTAACTTGAAGTCTTGAAGTAGCGCATTGAGACTGGGGAAAATAACATATTTTCATCGTGTTTGATAAAAATCTTCATTTATTTTCACTGATTTGCATACCCGTTATATATAAGCACTCTTTTTTTTTGAACGGTAATTCGGATTACTGACGGGTCATAGAACCACCCGATCATATTCACACCCAATAGGAGGAAACCCACTATAAGTGAGAGAAAACCCCCTATTCTAGCATAAAACACATATTTTGTCCATATCAGGACTTAAACCCGTGACCTCCCTAATATTGAAGCCACATAGTACCTCTCCTCAACCACTTAAGCTGAGGATCATTGGTATATATAAGCACTCTTAATCATTCATTTACAAGTAACAGATCAGATTTTCCATTATATAATCTTGAAATAATACTATTATGAATATTGTTTTCTTTACTTTATATGTTGTTGCCTTAGTTTTTTTTTTTTTTTTCTTTCTTTCTTTCTTTCTTTTACACTTGGTGATGTCTTTTTGCACGCATAAGAGTACAATAGGCACCAATGATCCTTAGCTCAAGCGGTTGAGGGGAGGTACCATGTGACTTCAATATTGGGGATGTTACGGGTTCAAGTCCTGGCATGGACAAAATAGGGGTTTCATGCTAGGCTAGGGGGTTTTCTCTCACCTATGGTGGGTTTCCTCCTATGGGGTGTGTATATGATCGGGTGGGTCTATGACCCGTCAGTGATCCAAATTGCCGTTCAAAAAAGAGTACAATAGGCTTATGTTGGTGGTCTAATTTGATTGAAGACATTGGAAACTATCGACGCTAAATTGTTGAGGGTATTAATTTGATTATGTTCATTGTTCAAAACATTTAAGGAATTTGAGTTGTTTTAGAAAAAAATAACATGAATTTTTTAATCCACACAAGGATTGTTCATCCGCATTTAACTTGTTGAATCGTGCGGGTTTCCTGCTGGTGCGTGTGTACACACACACATATATGAAGGTTTCATAAGAATACTTATTATTTTGAAAAAAAAAAAAAAAAGAAAACTCATACTAACCAATAAATTTAAAAAAAAATTCATAATTTTTTTATTGTAAGCTTAGATTTGTTATAAGAATTTTTTTTTTGATAAATATATGTATATTACGAAGTTACGTGTATGTAACTCAAAAAGTTACATATATGTAAGTTGTACATATGACGTACAAGTTAAATTTATGTAATAATGTGAAATAATTTTTTTTAATGTTTTTTTTTTACCTTATAATATAAAGATATAAAATCAAAAAATGAGAAAAACAATTCAGTTGATGATGATTGTAGTTAGTTTTCTTGGTTTTTTTCCGAAATGAAGGTTTTTTTAAGAACCCATCTTTATATCTATATATGTATATAGGATTGGGATCATATCAAATATAGTGTATTAGTTTGACTTTGAGCATTAAACATGTTGCATTTTTCTACCTTGACTAAGTCTTAATAAGTTTTCTTAACAAGATTTTACATTTAGACAACATAGTAAATCCAATGGTACGACGCTGTTTTGTATTTTCTAGATTTCAAAGTATCAATTTAACATGAGATACTATATATCTTCTTACTTACTATAATAAATAAATGATAATATATCTTTTGACTTAATTTTTTAAAATATTGAACTACGAACACATATTATCCACTATGTAGGCATAATTAAAGAGTTAAATGTCAAAATGGTCCTTGTGTTTATACTAAAAAGGTCATTTTAGTCATTAAATAAAATTTGTTTCCATTTTAGTCCTTGTTTTTTAATTTAGTTGCCGATATAGTCATTCGTCTAAATTTTTGTTGACATTTTACTCATTGTGTTTGAAATTTAATTGCCAATATAGTCCCTAAAATGACAACTAGAAGGACTATATTGGCAACTAAATTAAAACACGAGGACTAAAATGGCAACAAATTTTATTTAGAGACTAAAATGGCATTTTCGATATAAACACATGGACCATTTTGGCATTTAACCCCATAATTAAATTATATAGTGATCAATTACATAAATTTTATGTATCAAGGATTTTATACATGAGATGAATGAAATGATAATCGATTTTGAGCTTTCTCTCAATCTTGTTCGTCTTTCTTTCTTTTTCTTTTTTTATGACCATAAAAACCTACTTACGTGGTAAATCTTAAGTTCCCAAATACCCGACTTACCAGCTACACAGCCGCAAAAAACCGGGCTGGTGGCATCAAAAAAAATCTTCGAATTAAACTTGAAATCTTTAGTTTTTATATCCTTCAATCTTGCTATTTTTTTAGCTGGTATATATACGCTTTTTAAAATTACTTTTTGTTAGGTATATATCTCATCATCATCAATTCATCATCATGAAATTAAAGGATCGACTCAACGTTGGAAATCTTCTCTCTGTGTGGCATGCTTACATCTATCTTTCGAAAAACTAGTTTAACTTTGTTCTACTTTATCTACAATATCACCTTTTTTTTTATTATTATTCAAGATATTCTAAAATATAATTGGAATGAAGAAGACGACACACTTTGGATTAGGTTTGGCATTCTAAATATCTTTTCTAAATGATCACCTTACATATCTATTTAAATAAATTTGATAAGATTTGACATCTAACCATCGCATTGTTGCTTCACTTGTGTCTGCTTTTTAAATCAAACACTGGAAATTTTTCTATTTGTTAACCGAAGATATTTTATCATCGATCCTTTTGTTCAATTTTAAAAAATATAAGAAAACATTCGTAATCGTAAAATCTAGAAACAAAAAAATGATATAAGACACACACACACACACATATATATATATATATTAATATTATTATTTGATTATTTTTATTATTTAAATATTATTACCATTATATTAATATTTTTTATTTATAAATTATTATTTAAATAATATCACTGTTCATTTGAAATGATTACGCTAATTTATGTTTCGCGTATATATATATAGTAATATGTTTTCTTCTATATTTTTGGCTACTTTTAATTTTATGGTCTACAATAAAAACAAAATAAGATCATGACCCATGAGAATGACACAATGCAGTCACGATATCAAGTATTTGATCGTTTAGATACGATCATCTAAATACTCATCATCATTATTATATGATTTTGAAACCAATAATTTGACAACTTTGCTTCCACAAGAAATGAGAGTTTTGCTTGATCAAGACATTGACAAGTTCATGTGAAAGCCACTTTTATACCTTCAATTGATTAAGTTGGCCCGAAAAGTGTGTTTTTTTGCTTATTTACACGTCATGCGTTTTGCAATCGAAAACGAAATCAAATAAAAACAAAAAAAAAAAACCCGGAAATCATCTTCTAGGTTAAATATTTTTTATTCGTCTCTAACGAATTGATGGGTAACCATGGGCGACGCCATTTAAGGGTCGCCTCCTCTTTTTCCGTCCATATTGTTAATTTTTCGTCTGAAATGTTATTTTTAGTTAAAATTAGTAGTTTTGCCTCCCTTGGTTAAAAAAATTTACATGTATTTTGGGTTTCAAAAATTGTCGCCCCCCTCTCACATAGTCAAAGCTCCTGCACTGTGGGTAACTCTCAACGAACGAAAGCTCATGTCGTTTTAGGTTGAGTAACTTTCTAGCTGGCATCTTTGTTTTTATGGATTCGGTCTATACATGACTCCGTTAATTAATTCTTTGTTTTAAATCATTTATCTGAAAAAACTTAGCAAAAAAAAAATTATGTTCATACAAATCTCATCATGACCTGGGTTGGGTATGTTTGCTATAGATTACGTACCTACATGTATTAACTTGGTCACACCACGTGAAGCAAGTCATTGCGCGAAGCGTAGATGCTTGAAGCCCATACACACTAGCATCTTGCGACGGTGACTCACATAGCAACTTGACTAATTAAGTCAAGAAATTTTAACAAAACACCATTATTTACTAATTATTTACCTATATAAATATGATTTGTCTCAATATAAGGCTTAAACTTCTTACAATAAAAGGCCAATGACTAGCCTATACATAAGTAAAACTTTGGCATCTCAGGTAAACACAATTCGAAATACACATACGCCCACTCCCACTTATTTTCACCAATCTTGAGAATTTCTTCATTCTTTTAATATTCAAAGAACGTCTAACTTATTCTCACGCCACATGCCGATTGAAGGAGGCCCCTCCTATAGTGAGAATGATGGCCTTTTATTTTAGTAGGTAATTCCTAGAGGTTCCATCATAGGATTGCAATACATTCCCTATCGGTCTCTCCCATTATTTTTTGTCTCAACAAGTTGGTGCCCGCATTTGGGCTATGCTGCTTTGAACATAATTTCTTGGTAGCTCAACTTTGTCTATTCCCAAGTATTTCGTATGTCAAGTTGGGTTTTGATTAACATAGGAATGTCTTCTTATTTGATTCAGATGTCTTGAGTTGGTACTACAACGTTCTTTAATTATGTTTCAGCATCAACATAAAATGTTGGTTGGAAGTATCTTTATGTTTGGATGCTATTATTTATTGGAAGCTTTGATTTCCTCTAAAACCCCTTCAAAGTATTTGTTGGATTGGATTATGAGTTTATCACAAAACTTAATCAGATTTATTCTACAAAGTTGATAGATGCGGAATACTCTATCAACTCTATCTCAAACACAACAGTAAAAGAAAGAAGATTAAGCTTAACTGTATATTTCTTTCACAAGCAAAGTGTACAAGACTCTGAACAAAACTCTTTCTTTTTCTAGGTTACAAGTTAAAGGTTATAAACAACAAGCTACAGTTGTATCCGGCCCTCGTAGGGATGCAAGGCTGGACAAACACTAGAAGCAAACTTATGCTAAATCTAGTATTCTATTATGACTTACTGACCATATTAATGCAAATGGATTCATTGACTTTTACATTAATTACCGAGACTACAAAAGGCATTAATGAAGATATCTTCATAGTATCTTCTGTTAGTCTGATAGTTGTACCTTGTTGCTTACTAACACAAGAATGTCTTTTGATTTGGTTATGATGGTACAAAGTAACTCTGATTATTTCTTCAATAGGAAAGCAACATCAACGGTTGAAAGTCTTCGAAAGTATTTGTATCAGAAGTTGTTCATCAGCCTCTTTGCTTGTTCTGAATATTATTTTACTATCGAAAGGTCTAGTTGGCTTGAGGAACTTCCGATGTTCTTCATTGGAAGGCTAGTAAGATATTGATCATTCAGATCATTGTGTCCTGCAATATAATGTGGTCTTCGGAAGCCTTGTCTTCTGTCATCGGAAGGTATTCATCAGATACTGATCATTAAGATAATTGAGGCCTGTAATGCATTGTTGTTTTTGGAATTTTTGTCTTTTATCCAGTAATCGGAAGAACAGAGTTATCCTTGGAAGTATTCAGTCTTCCAAAGGTTAATTGTACCTTCCGAAGACTGCTGACTTCATATGGATAATTTAATTCTTCCAATGTCTTCTTTGGACTTGTGGGACATTGTTAGGCCAAGGGAGTTAGTGTTTTGGTAAGCACCAGCCTTTATGATCTTATAGTCTCTCCTAGGATGATGCTACCAAAACTCAATCCATTTATCTGAGCACCTTGGTCCTTCCCTTGGCCACCTTATAGAAATGCTACCTGCCTTGTGATTGGAAGGATTGATGAGAGGATCTTCTCAAGATCATGCACAATAGGGCAGGGAGAGTTATGAGTTTCTCATGATGGACTTTAAAAAGTGCCACCACCATTCAGTTTAAGAGTAAACATATTTTCAGTGGCACTAAAACTCCACTCAATTACTGGAATATATACTTTTACAAGCTGATACTCCCTCTCTCTTCAATTCTTATGGCCACATATTTTCTTCTTTTGTACTTCTTGGGCAAAGGCTCGCGTGTATGTACTACCATGGTTCCATGTGTCTTGGCCTTCTCTACTTGCCTAGCTCCCTCCCTTTATTCAGCTTCCTTAATGCTGCTCAAAAGGCATTAGTTGTGTCTTCAAGCCACCTCTCATCCATCCTTATCTTGATTACTGAAGAAATTGTCATGTTTTCATAAGAAGGATTTGATAGAGGGGTGATAGGATTTTCCTTGGGGATAGAAAGCCTTTATAAATTCTTCAGACATGAACCACTCTACCTCCATGGTTGTATGGGTTAAGAAGGGTATTGTGGAAGGGGTCTCTTCTAGCTCCTTTTCATCTGTTGAGATGAAGGGCCTCTTGCTAAGCCTGGATATGGTCCAAAGAGAGCAATTTATCTCTAGATATAGTTTCATTAACTTCTCTTACCCATAGATCCATGTTGGATGTATTCATTGGACCAAGTTGCTGTTGAGAGAATCCATAGTTTGGAAAGAATTGTTTCATCTTCTCTAAATGCAACTTCCTTTGGTGTCTTGGTAGAAGCTACAATAACTTTGGTTGTAATAGCAGCTTGTTAAAGCTGCTGCAACCAACCAATCTAGCTCAGCAAACATCTTAGGGACCGACCAATTCATGATCTCATCAAGGTGATGCCCTTTTACCTGGAGGAGAGAAGACAGTCTAACGGTCTCTCCGTCCAAGAAGGTATCTGGTTGGCCCTTCTTCTTCTCCTCAGGCCTTCTCTCATCCTGAGCATCTTCCTCCTCTGGGGTAAGTTTCCTTTTAACATAATCTGTAATGTTTACCCAGAGAAAATTGACCCTGTGGCATCACAAATTGTGATCATTGGTCATTTGTTCTTCTGAGGAAGAAACATCAAGAATGACCAGGCCTTTGGAGACAATTTTAGATTCAGAGTCAACTTTAGCTTCCACTGCCCTTTTCGGTTGACCAACCATATTGGAAGGCTCCTTAGAAGACTCCACATGGAACATAGGGTTGGAGGAGAGGTCTTCAACAACCATTGTGTCAGAGGAGGACATAGTACAAGAGGGGACTATGGTTTTATATTGGTGACAATTGTTTCTTGTGTAAGGTCCTCTATGGAAACCTAGGTTGAGGTCCCACACTCAGGGGTCCCGATAGGGGACCTAGTCCTAGAAGAGGACTTAGGTTTCATGGAGATGTGAGATGTTTGGTGTCGAGCAATGTCCATATACTCGACTTTAACCTGGGTTGAGGTCCCATACTATCCAAATCGAAAGTGAATGATGTGGGTTCGTGAGGTTTTTCCTTCTCATCTCTGGCTGGACTGCCTGATCCCCTATGTTGTTCATTCTCCCCTTTTTGGTAGCATTAGGGGAAGCCAAGGACACCTGGTAGGGATCAGGGTGATATGATAGTTGTACATTAATGACCTAGACTATAAAATATATTGATGATATCTTGAGAGCATTTTCTGCTAATCTGATAGTTGTACCTTGTTGCTGGCTAACACAAGAATGTCTTCTGTTGATCATTTAGATCATTGAGGCATGCAATAAGTGTGATCTTTGGGAGCCTTGTCTTCTATCATCGGAAGGTATTCTTTAGGTACCGATCATTAATATAATTAAGGCTTGTAATGTGTTGTAGTCTTCGGAAGCTTTGTCTTCTTTCTGTTCATCAAAAGAACAAAGTTATCCTATGGAAGTATTTAGTATTCCGGAGGTTAATTATTTCTTCCGAAGAGGGATGACTTTTAATTGATAATTTATCTCTTTGGACTTGTGAGAGATTGGTTAGGCCAAGGGAGTTAGTGTTTTGCTAAGCACCAACCTTTATGATCTTAGAGTCTTCCGATGCTTCCTTGTTTTCAAAAGAACATACATTATAATTTAATTATGGCAACTTGAATGTCTTGTGATTATCAAAAAAATCCAGATTCTTCCAATGCCTTCTCTACTAGAAAGGAATTTGCATATTAGGAAGAGAAGAGGTCATCAGAAATCTTGTTGCTTTGGTGTCTTAGAAAGCTTTGTCTTCTATCTGATTATCTTATGTCTAGTCATCATAAGAACATAATTATTCTTCGAAAGTTTTCAGTATTCCAAATGTTTGTTTTTTTCTAACGACGGAAGGTTTCCAAAGAATAATTCCCTCCTTCAAATACTTTCTTAGACTTCAGTGAGAGTTGGACTTTATTGGGAGTGATGTTGTACATGAGTTTTAGTTTTAGTAAGAATCAGCCTTAATTGATCTTACAAGCTGTTTTGAGAAAAACATAATTTTTAAGTTGTTCAAAAACTCCTATGTTTAAACATTTTTGTTTAACAACATTAATTTTTAAAGTGCTGTTTTTTAATAAAAGGCTTTGATATTGATTTACTAAAAAACTATTTTTAATGTAAAAAAGTTTAGATTAATTATTTAATAGGAGATATAATATAATTATCTATTAAAAGAAAAAAACTTGGAACAATGTTGTGTCACATAGCAAAAGTGACCTAACAATTTAACAATTTTTTTTTTATCTTAGTTATATCTTTTTTATTAGAAATATAATATATGAATTGCTACTTTCAATCATCTCCACGATTAAACATAATTATATTTTAACCATTACAAAATATAAATGACCTTTCACTATTAGGTTTTACCGTGTATAAAATTAATTCGTTGGCTGTTAGAAAAAACTAATACAGTAATTTTATTGTAATTTTCAAAAATGTATGGAACATCGGTTAAAAAAATGGTGAACAACAGCATTAGGCGCCCCTCAACAACCGGTCACACAGTTGAAAGTTGATAAAATCAAATGTGTTAAAAGAATTATTAATAAAAAAAACTAATTTTAAGTTTAATCGATATAGGATGCGGTGTACGTGTATACATGCAAGTGTCTTCACTGATAGAATATTAATATATAATATTAACATCATATATATCGTATAGAAACTAATCATAAAATAAATACGAAGAAGAGCAACTTATTAATTAAACTGTTATTGAACTTCATATTCGTTTATTCAGAGAGTCATCTCGATACACAAACAATAGACATGGGTTAGCTACGTACGTACTTAAATTAAGTTGGATAATTTTAAACTAATGATGGAACCAAAGGGACGATAAACTAATCAGGGCTACAAATCAACCATGCAGCAACTCTTTTAAAAGACCGATTATGACTCATGCAGCTACTTCTACGGTGTGGTTACTCGCTTGTGGTTCGACAACCAAAGGATCGACACCAACATTGTTGTCGTCGCCCTCGTTTAACTTTGCGACAACAGGAATCGAGCACATCAACGCGCTCAGTTTCACGATATCGATGATCTCTTCGTCTTTGTTTTCTGGGACTTTTTGTTCTTCAGTTTTGTTCTTTATTTCTATTCCCCACACCTTTTCATCACTAACCGGCTTCTTGTTTTTGTACACGAAGTAAAGAATCATTTGGAGAACACCAAATGTGAATCCAAGTACGTTGGGAATCTGTAAATCATATGTTAAAACAAAGAAATTAAATCATTAATTACAAACAAAAATTAATTGTGAAATATTGTTTTTGAATTGATTAATGTAATTTTTAGATTATTTTACGTACCGCGATGTTAAAGTCATGAAGAAGTAAGCCATAGAAAAACCATGTGACAGCATTTAGGGTGAGAGCGACTGATAGTAGAATGGGCATGTATTCTACACTTTTTGTTTTAATCACTTGTCTCTACAAAAATCAATAAATTTATCAAAATAAACATGAGTTATTTGCTTAGTTTAGAGGAAATAATAAAATAAAAGTGATAGTTTGCATTAAAACATGAAAACATAAATAATTTTTCTAGAGTTGTCTTTTTTGTTATAAATTTATATTTTTTTGTAATTTTTAAATACATTATAAAATTTAAAAATAGTAAAAAAATTATTTATTTATTTTTAGACAAAAGCTTGCTTTTAGCATATTTAATTAACCATGCATGTAAATTTACATGCACATATATTTCTGTACGTACGTACCACAACTCCTAACGGTGCAACGAAAACACATAGAGCGAATACAAGGCAAATCCATCCAACGATCGTGACACGATTGGCTCCATGAGCAAGAAATTGAGTTAGGCCAACAATTAACCCGAAACCAACGACTATCATCAACCCGATTAACTTTAGGCTTTCGATCTGCATAAAATATGTTTTCATTATCGTTCTTTAAAATATCGAATTCAACATCTATTTTGACAAAAGTGGCATGATTAAACACTAGATCATCGCATACCCTAGCCTTCTTTGGCGCGTAAAAGAGGAAGAAGCAAATGTAGAAGGTCTGAATAAAGCACCCGACGGAGTTAATGGTGATGAGAAGCATCGTATTCGACTTGAGCAGGGCGTAATATATCCAAAGCATCGCGCTGAAAAGCCCCACAACATATGGCACAGATTGGTACCCTTCTGTTGATTTCTTTTTATAAACTTTGTAAAACGTTGGCCTGCAATATAATATAGAAACATAAGCAAAACTTGAATCTTGTTAACAAGAAATAGAAATGAAAGATTTGTAGTAAATAAATTAAAAGAGACTTACAGTGGGGACAAAAACACCATAAATGATACAGCATTGCCTACAAACATATATATAAGAAGCAAAATATTAGTAATACCACATAAAAACTACATGGAGACTTAAGTTTACGATTTGATCTTAAATTATCAATAGTGCATCGATCTATGTCCTCATTATTCACAACTGGTTTTCCATATAAAAGAAAAATGTATTTTTGTATGTGTAATTTTATTCTAACATGCATGGTAATGCTATATTCTCATGCATATACATACACAGAAATTAATACATATATAAACGTATGTGTGTGTACGTATGAAGAGAGAGAGAGGGAAGAGAGAAAGATACACACACAAACACATACACATATAGTGTATTATGTGAAAACCCGATATCAGAGAGAATACCCTTAAACCTAATTTGAGTCATTTATTTGGAATTTTGTAAATAAATATGTATAGTACAAATGCGAGAGAGAGTTATATACCAAGAAGGCCAAATGCAAGAGTAAGATGAGCAAAGCTTTCTGTAGTCATCTTCTCTATCAAGTTCCCACACACACTCAAGACAGAGAGATTGAGAGAAAGTTGTTAAATTCCTCTTCTTGTTTATCTCTCTCTCTCTCTCTTAGTTCTGATGAGTGGCGTACAGAAAAGGGTTAAGTGAAGGGTTTATATAGGTCAAGAGTGACGATGGTGGTGAGGTTTTAATAATCATATCAATGTGTCTTTACTTTAAAGTTTAAAGGTATTAGGAGAAAAAGAAAGAAGCTAAAATTGTTGTTTTTATTGAGTGGACGTACGTACCCAATTGATTACCCTTTTCTTCACTTCCCTATATCATCACTCGTTTCCAACCTAAACTTTAAACTTTTGCTTTTCATTCAAACCCTTCAATTATTTTCATTTTATGTTTGTAAAGCACAAAAAAGGTATTTTAATCTTAGAAAGCTACTACTTTAAACCCTGGAATGTGTTCCTAATTTTATTCTATAATTCAGATATTTGTGAAATTGTGAAGCGTTCATGTTGTGTCACGGGTTGAAAAAAAAAATCATCTTCCTAAGAGCAAATTTTCTAAAAGAAAGTCCAAGCTTCGAAGAGACACATTGGAGCTTTTAAAGAACCACATCCTTCAAATGTTTATCTAGCTTCAAAAAGAAGGCAAGGTTTTGAAAAAAAAGTTTCTTTCAAGACTTTGCAAAACTTATGAAAAAATTGGATCTTTAGACACGCTATAAAAACGTCTGTCTGTCAAATTTTGCAATGATAAGAGCTATCAAATAAAAGAAAGTTGTTTCACCAAACCACATCATGTTCACGAGTGTTTACTATACAAAACATTATTCAATCGACTAATGAAACATGTCATATATTATTGTTTCTTTCTTTGTTTTTTTTGATGATTTATATACCCTAAAATAAATTTAATTTATTAAATCTAGTGGTAGCACTATAGCAATCGTCGATATAGTCTCGTCTCTATAGCCTTCAAGTGTCGTCGCTATAAATGTCGTCTCGATCTATATATTAACTTTTAGCGACGACATGTTGTCGCTATTGACAGAAATAAAAAAAATCGGAATTATTTGCCAGGTAATCAAATCATATTTATTATTTATTATTTTTTTTTGCGACGATAGTCGCTATATGCTTATCTGTAGTTTAAACAATTCTGTTGTATTTCATATTTTTCCATATTTTTACAAAATCTTACAAACCCAAATACACGTACAAACCTGCCAAATCATTCAAATCTAAATTTTTAAGCATTCAAACATATATCATACAAACCCAAATTTTAAACCATTCAATCCTACATCATTTAAACCAAATCATCCAAATGTAACAACACACAAACTTCCGAAAAATATCATCAAACATACAAAAAACAAACATGCAAATAGTTTAACAATTCATTGTCTAGATAGAACGTGTTAACAATAGTTTAAATTATTTTGACCCGTTTAAACTAAATTTTGACATTTTAACCTTATAATAGTTAGTTTGGGTTATTTTTACCAATTAAAAAACAACTTTGACACTTTAACCTTTTTAAAACTAGTTTGGGTTATTTTAACCAATTAAAACACAACTTTGACACCTTAACCTTATTAAAGCTACTTTGAGTTATTTTGACCCATTTAAGCACAACTTTAACATTTTAACCTTATTAAAGAGAGTTTGTGTTAAAATATCAAAATAAGCATAAACAATATTTCCTAAAATGCCTAAATGCACACAAAGACAAGGGATGGCTCTTCTTGTTAATCAAAGTCAATTGCTGGTACGTCTAAGCCAGCCAGAAATGCCTAAGGTGCAATAACAAAGTCATACAAACCCAAAGTTTTTACTAACCCAGTCTCGCTCTGCCAAATCATTTCCCAACCAAATATGGTTTATAATGCGACTTATTCCAACCAACAATTCTTGTGGTCTGGTGCTTCTCCAACTGTAAATGATAAAAGTTTTATTTTTGTTCTAACATATCTGTTAATACATAATTTTATTACCTTAGTCCATCTCTTTTGTATATATGATTCACTCCCATAATAACTTGGATATCCTTGTTTTGATCTGTTTCCTTTATTTATCTCAGATCTTTTCATGTAAGCATCCGATTTAAACATCTTATCAATGAGATGAACCCACTTAGATTCATCCCTATACTCTGGAGGAGAATTTTTGGCCTTTTCAATGTTTTTATAGCCACCATTGGCTAGAAAATGCTTTTTAGCCTTCTGTTTGCGATCTTTGTAGCTTCTGGCACACTCGGCATTGATACCAAGCTTTACTCCCACCCATAAGCGTTGATCTTGCAAAGCTTGAAGATCAAAATATTCCTGCAAAACAAATTTAATAGGAAGAATTTTAAAAGTTATGAAATTTAAATATAAATAAAATTACAATGTATACTTACAAAGAGTGTCGGATATATGGCCTGTTTATATTCATTAGGCACATCTTGTCAACTAGCATAATAAAATGGAACAATCTTTCCCACCTTATATGATAATAAAATGATACGTGCCTTACAAATCTGAGCTGTTATCTCTGGCAAGCCTATATTGCTCTTCATCAGTAGTTACCGCAATAGGGAAGGTCTCTTGTTGTTTTGTTATTATTTTTTTATACAGAGTTAAGTTTTTCCCCTTTGATCGTCTTTTTTTGGGTTGTGTTGCATCAATACATGAAATTAAAAAGTTAACAAGTTTAAAGAGATTATTAATTAAAACAAATATATATTTATCTATAACAGAAACAACTAACTTACAAGACTCACAACCACAAGGAAGCCTATTTGGATTCCAAGGATCTTCATTTCCTCCATCCCCTTCATGATATGTAGCCATGTCCTTAACAAAAACAAATGAAGTGTAGTAACTATATAAATATGCCTATATTTATAAATTTTAATAACTACAACAATATTAAACTTTCATCATCCTCAATCATGGGAGTAAATTTTAACAATTAAAACAAAATTAAATTGAAACATGCATTTAATCAGAATCATCACTACAATAAGTTGTGTTTTCAAGACCATTATCATTATCATCATTATCATCCTTATCATCATTTAGTTCTTCTTCTTCTTCACTACTATCAATTAAATTTTCATCATCCTCATTCAAGTCTATATGAACTGGGTCACCACCTTCACCATGGCTCGTGCTCATAGGCAAGTAGCCTTAGTCAACAACCAAGTTACAATGAACATCTTGAGTGTCCTATAAGATACATGTCTCATCATCATTGACTCGTACACTTGACTCACCAACTTCATAAACTGAATCGACAATGAAATTATAGTCAGATGATTGAGTGTCATGCAATATATTTATCTCATTAGCAACACTCATACTTGGATGGTCCCAAATTTTTCTATGATGCACAACTTGTACAACTCTCCAATTGGTAGAGGTTTGATAAGGATCTTGGAGATAAAACACTTAGTTAGCTTGTGTAGCTAAAATATATAGTTTAGTGTCATACCATGCATTACCAACATACTATTCATGACTGACGTCAATAAGAGTGATATTGTTTTTCTTCATTAATCTCTTACCCGACGTGTCGAACCATTTACAACGAAATAATACAACCAAGTGATTGTCTATAGTTCAACTCTATGATATCCTCTAGTTGACCATAATATGGAGTGCCATCTTCTCCTATAAGTACATACAAACACACACAAGTACACAAAATAGAAAAACATACATATTACATTGCATAAGTAATATGTAATTAACAAACTTAACAAATATAGAACCATTTAAAATCTAAGCAAAAAATTCTTGAAATAAGTAATATGTAATCAACAAACTTAAATTGAACTAAGCCACATAAGTAATATGTAATCAACAAATTTAACAAATCGAAAACAATTTAAAATATAAGCAAAACATTCACGAAATGAGTGTAACATTTGTGCCGGAAACGCTACCGGAACAGTGGTCTGAACAGTAAATGCACAGTAACTCAGGTACAAACTATGCAAACTATTGATATGCTATTAACTATGTAATGCGTAACAGTAAACTATTATGCTATTGTCTCGGTAATCTGATTTAAACTTAACAGTTTAACAGTCAGAAACCTAACAGACAACACTGAACGGTGATACAAATGCTTATTGATATGCTATTATGTGTAAACGTATGCGAGGTTTAAACGAAACACAACTATAACAGTTGTTATTACAGAATGATAAACCGACGAAATATTCGTAGAGGTGACGACGTGTACGAATAAATCTGAAAGTTTAATATTATGAAATGATGACTGGAAAGTAGAAAACAAGAATCAGAAAGCCAAACCATCGTCGTGTTCGTTCGAATGACGATTCGAACGAATACGCGCGATGGTGACGCGTTCTGACGAAACGAAAAAAAAACGAAAACGACACGAACGATAATAAAATTAAGAGAAATAATAAATCTCGTTTTACAATTTTGAAACTCATCAAAATTAAATAGAGAAACCATTTTATTTTAAAAGCGAAAAACTACGCGTTACGTTCCGGAAACGTAACGAAAACACAAACCGAGCAACGAAAACGAACCCGAACTCTCTCGTAGTATAAATACATTGAAAGAGTTTATCTCTCTCATTTTTCTCATTTCTACTCTCTCTCTACACTCAAAATCCAGGTTTTCTCTTTTTATAACCAAAATCCAGGCCTACAGTCATCCGGCAACCACCAGTCGACCACCTTCATGCTAGGGACAAACTCACTCGACCTGTTCATGTGATAACCACAATCGACCAAGACAACCATCATCAGGCCCAGAACCTCTTTATTCCAGCCCACATATGTTTGGCCTAGTTATTTTTACACTGAATTGGCCTAAAGCCCAGTAGTTCGGCCCAAGAAATCTGATGAAGTCCATCTTCTTTCGGCCCACTGAAGTTCAGGCCCAATAGAGTGGCCCAGAGACTAATTCGGCCCAACTACAACTAGCAGGCCCATCTGACACCCTCACTCGGCCTCTGACCATCTAAATGGCCCAAGTTCCCTTGTTCAACCTGTAACAGCAAGTACCAGATCGTCCGTCAAGTCCGTACGGTATGTGTACTTTCACCTTATACTATGTGTAAATACATGTTCATGAACAGTAATTGTATTATCAGATTTCAAAATACAATACATAGTTGTACGTATTTTTGTGTAAACTTAAATACAGTAAGTACAACATACATTTGAAACATTAGTTGTGTTTATTAAGTGAAAACTTAATTACAGTTAACACAACAAATCATGAGAAACAACAGAATTCAAACAAGATTCAGAAACATATCGGTTGCGATCTGATGTCCACAGATGACAGGAATCAGATGACCGACAAGTTAGTACAAAAACAATGTGAAATCATGATGTATAGTTGAGTTCGACAGTGAGGAAACACAATTAAAACATAACGCAGTGTTATTTCAGAATGACGAACTGACAGTGTGTTTGCGTGAGTGACGATTCACACAAACATATCTGTGAGTTTAGTGTTCTGAAATAATGACTGAAAAGTAGAAAACAAAAGTCAGAAAGCAAAACCATCGTCGTATTTGTTCGGGTGACGATTCGAACGAATTACGCGCGAAGGTTACGCGATCTGACGAAACAAAAACGAAAACACATCACGAACGAAAATAATTTAATAAAATCAAATAAATAACATTTTACAATTTTGAAACTCATCAAAATAATTAAATTAAATCCTTTTTATTAAATCCATTTAAATTACGCGTAATTTTCCGGTTACGCGATGAATTAACGAACCGAGCAACAAAAACGAACCCGAACACTCTCGGGGTATAAAAACCCAATAATGAGAGTTTTCTCTCATTCCTTCACCCTCAACCTCTCTCCAAACTCAAAAACCCGGTTTCACCATTTTAGGGTTTTCTCAAGCTTCCAACCTCCATAACTTTCTTGTTTCTCAACCAAATTGAGTGATTCTTTCGCCCACGCGTAGCCCTCGACATCCTCTACAAGAAAGTACAACGGATCAAAGCTTTTCACCACTGGAAACGAGGTAAAAACGAGCTCAAAAATGGCGATTTTTAGGGTTTTCACTCACCTAGTTTGAATCCCACTCAAAACCGGTTTTAAACCCTCTTCCTTCGAACCATAGAACCCCGATGACCAGTCCTAGCATCTACAACCTTCGAAATTACCTGGAATCTTGTGATGGGAGTGATTCTAGGCAGAGCCTAGTTCGGCCGAATGAGGTTCACCCTCCAGGCCAACGAATGAACATGAGCCGAAGGGCCCTCATTCGCCAGGCAACCAGGGCTCATTCGACACCCATACGCCAGCCACCTATTCGGCCAGGACCAGCCTCATTCGAGCCTCATCCAACCCAGGTCTCATTCGACCACCATCAACCTCCACTCATTCGGCAGTCATTCGTGAATCCCACTCATTCGACCAACCTTGACTCACTCGGCCGATTCACACCCAGTCGACATACATCTCTTTCGGTTGTCCCACAGGCATATCTATTCGCTGTAACCTACCCTCATTCGGCCATGAGAACCATCTTCTCAAGTATTACAGCCGACAGAAGGTTCATGAGAGCTTGGTGGGTCAAGAACCCTAATGCAAAGAAACTATGCAACTTAATATACATAACAGGCCATTGAATCTGTCCAGGCCCAACTCCTTTCCAGGTGGCCCAACTGTGGTTTTAGTGACTCAAGGGATTTCGGCCCAGGCCCAAATGTTCTGGCCCAAGTGGTTCTTCTAGCCCATATCTCAATCAGTCTAAAATTCAAGCCCAAAACTTCCATGGCCCAACAAAGATCCAACAGGACTCTTTTGGGCTAACCTCACTCCTTTAGGTCTAATGTGTGTGGCTAGGCCCAACTGTTTTTCTTCAGGCCCAACTGTTTTCTTTAGGCCCAGCAATCCTTTTATGCGGCCATGTGATTCCTTGATTGAGGCCCAGTTTGTTCAGCTCACAGATAAATTAGTTCAGCCATATACACCACAATGGGCTCAATAGGAAATGTGTATAGGCCACTAGTAGGCCCACATTACCTTTTCAGGCCCAATACTCCACAACTGGTCCATTGACTTTTGGAAGGTCCAAAAAGAAGCGAACAGCCCAAGGCCCACGGTTAGGGCTCAAGGCCCACTGCCTTTGGCCCCAGGGCCACCATGTTGGCCAAAAGCCCAAATTCAAGGCCCATTATTGTTTCAGCCATTCTAATCCAGGCCCAACTTGGCCCATGAACTCTTTTAGCAAAGGCCCGAGACAAAATCCATGGGGCCCATCAAAATCTACCCGAGGCCCACAGAAAACTGATTCAGGGCCATTTGGAGGCCTTTGTCCTCACTTTTGGAGCCATTTTGTCATTCCCTTGGTCAACAACCCATTTCTGGCCCAATATCAATTCCAACAGTCTTGTATGATTCTAGGCCCAATAAATATAGCCAAGGCCCACCTTGGGCCCAATAGATTCCTTGGAGGCCCAAAACAAGGCCCAAAAGGCCACTTGAACATTAGTTTTTGTAACTTTTGGCAAGGCCTTCATGAATCAACACCTAATATCATTGGCCCAACTTAAATTGTTGGCCCACATGACTAAAGAACTATTGTAACTCTTTAACTCAACAATAACAAGTATGATAACTAAGGGATTACTATCAAAACGGCAATTTTTGCAATAAGGTCTTGTAACATATAACATGACTTCATGAAACTACAAATGGGATTTGATACAAGTTTGAAAGACAAGAATAAATCAAAGAAAGTCTATGGATTACAAGAATCAATAACAATTAAAGATGGGCCAACAGAGACCGAAGACCTTAAGTGTTGGCCAAAGTTTATGGCTAACACATACATACACATAAAATCCCTATAATTCATACAAATAAGTTATGAACATCGTGAAATCAATACAGGATCGTGAAAATACACTAAAGTACAATCGAGAGCGCGTACATTCTTGTTTAAGCTAAGTCAAACACAACAACTACAAGGTGAGTTCATATGCCCCTTTTCCTTAATCTTTACTGATTTTAAACTCTCGGGGCTGAGAAACATGCTTTACTTTTATTTATTTAAAAGTTTTGCTTACATATTGTTAGTACTTTGATTATTTGATATTAAATTGCTTATTATCATAAATCATTGTATGCATGCTTGTTTGAATTCAAGAATACAGGAAAGATAAGATGATGATGATATTTTTAATATCATAACTTACCGATTCAATAGAATAACTTAGTAGTAAGTTAACTCTTACAACACTTAGTTATTCTTACAAGAAATGACATTGAAACGATTACAAGGAACATGATGACATGATTACAAGAACAAACATCAGAATGATATAAAGATGATATATCTTTATTACATCGTTCGATACAAGAATTAAGTGAGTGTAATAAGACTAGTTCTTATAACACTTAACTTTATAATTCAACACATATTACTAGAATAACAAATAGCATGGAATGATAATCATGATAACATAATTTCATGATAACAACATCATTCACTCAATTAATTAACATAACTTAATAAGACTAGTTCTTATTTAACTTTGTTAATATCACGAAGAACATATTACAATGAGAACAAGAGTACAAGTGAATACTATTACAATTAATTACATTTGACCTGTTTGCATTATATCACTTCAATCATGTGCCAATTTGTTCAAGTGATCATGTAAGTCCCTTAAATTCGCTGACCAGTTAGTTTGACGTGACTAAACCGACGATAGCATAGTGGTACCATAGGTTTGACAAACCTCTAGCTTGTAGGGCTAGTATGTTGATCGTAACAATTCAATGGCCGGTAACGTATGACCGGTGACAGGGCGACCTCAAGTCAGGTTCTGGTAAGCGACACATGGTGATATTAATCTACAGTGATAAGTAATTAATCCAGCGAAAACCCTATTGACTAGTAGGTTGAGAAGGTGATCTGCTCTCATGTTACACTACTAGTAATAGATTTCGTTGAGGACAATAGACATGCAAAGTGGTAGAGATAAATCGGATGCATTGAAATCTGATTACGTGAGGATTTCAATGGATTCCTTTTAGGCTCTATGCACTATGGTTCAAGAACAAGTTGCAAGGGGTTAACTCACACTCTTAATATTTAATAGAGTATCATCAGTTAACCCACCTCAAGTATAGAATAATACAAGGACAAGATTATATTAATCTAAAATTCCTTAATACATCGAGGGTTATCAATACTTCTGTTTGATAATTAAACCCCATACAATATATTATTCTATCATCAATACAATAACTGAATACATCTCAAGTGCGATGAATAAGCGGGGAAATGGATATCTTTAGTTGTATCGCAAGTGGTGTTGAACTTGACTGAGTATGTGGTGGGATAGCGTCTGGGCTTGACCCTTTCAGGATTCCCTATATATAAGCATACTTGATCAGGTGATACACTACTTGTACATATAACTAAGGAGAGGCCATTGGGTGGTACAGATGAAACAAGTATTACAAGCAACAACTATGACATTGTGGATGTGTGCATGATCAATTCAATGGTTTTCAATTTACTTACTTATGAACTCACCAACCTAGTGTTGACTTTGTTTAAATGCATGTTTTCTCAGGTGACGGACAGGTGTAGATACAATTGTGCAAGTGTTAAGCTAGTGGACTTGTAGAAGACCTAGCTTACTTTTGACTGCATACTTTTGATATGACAAAAACAGTGAATCACTTTTGTATATCTTGTACAGTTCAAGATATAAACTCATTGATTCTTTTTGATTAGATTTACTTAGTTAAATTATGATGTACAATGTAATTTAACTTTGAAATTCTATTTCATGTCATGATTAGCATTTCTCATTTATATCTCATGTGCTATGTAAACAATCTGATCATTTGATTATCACTCAAAGATATCGCGCCCCGGGAACCTTCCGCCCGACGGGAAAACCCGATCCGTTCCCGCCGGCCCGGGGTGTGACAGATTGGTATCAGAGCCATGGTTATAGAGAAATATAGGTCATATTACTTAAACGGTTTGGCCTAGACTATAACCTAGGGACCCTCATGTAGAGTTCTTATGATATAGGATTCTATTTGCATATGTCTTCTGCCTCTGACTACTGCACTAGCCGATTTTCTTTCGGTTATGATCAGAATGCCGCCAAGAAGACCACCGCCAGCTTTACTGCCACCACCATCACAAGATTTCATGAGTTAGCTACCTTGACACTACTCAAGCTCCAATGCTTAACCAGCCACCACCACTACAAGTCAGAAAGCCCTACACTGGCACTGCACCTTTGTGCAACAATTGCCAGTATCATCACGCACCAAACACTCAGTGCATGCAATGCACAAATTGAGGAAAGTTTGGCCACTGGGCAAACCGCTACAGGAGCACGGGAGCTCCAAACAGAAACAACAATGCAGCTACTACTACTGCTGCTACTGATCGCAGGTCTTGCTACAACTGTAGTGAACCTGGTCACTTCTCTCGGGATTGTCCCAAGAGAAATCAACAAAGGGCTCCAGCACCAAGAGGACGAGCCTTTCAAATAGGAGCTGCTGCAGCTAGACAAGACCCGAACGTCATTACGGGTACATTTCTTCTATCTGATTTCTATGCCTCTATATTATTTGATACTGGTGCGGATCAGAGTTTTATCTCATCCGATTTTGCTAGCCATCTTAATCATGTTGAGGAATCATTAGACTCCCCTTATAGTATTGAGATAGCTAATGGCAAACAGATTACAGTTGACACAGTACTTAGGAATTGCCCACTAACACTTGGTGATCATACATTTTCCATCGACTTGATACCGATGGAGCTGGGCAGTTTCGACATCATCATTGGAATGGATTGGCTAACTCGTAACCGAGTTGAGTTCATCTGTTCCGATAAACTACTACGCATTCCTATGGAGAACAATGAGGTCTTGGAGATTCGTGGAGACCAAGCGAAACGCAGTGTCAAGATAATTTCGTGCATGAAAGCTCGCAAGTGCTTACGGAAACAATGTGTGGCATTTCTAGCTCACGTGATTCAGAAAGACAAGAAAGAAATCAAGATTCAAGATGTACCAATTGTGAGAGATTTTACAGAAGTGTTTCCGAATGACTTACCGGGACTGCCACCCGAGAGAGCGGTGCAGTTCCGCATCGATTTGATTCCGGGAGCAACTCCTGTAGCCAAATCTCCCTACAGACTCGCACCATCGGAGATGCAAGAGTTGTCTAACCAATTGCAAGAACTTCTCGATAAAGGATTCATCCGACCGAGCTTTTCCCCGTGGGGAGCTCCGGTTCTTTTTGTCAAAAAGAAGGATGGAACTTTCAGAATGTGCATCGACTATCGAGAACTCAACAAACTCACCATCAAGAATCGGTACCCGTTACCGAGGATTGATGATTTGTTCGATCAGTTACAGGGAGCACAGTACTTTTCAAAGATAGACCTGAGATCAGGTTATCATCAGCTCCGGATACAAGAAGAAGACATACCCAAGACGGCTTTTCGTACTCGATATGGTCATTACGAATTTATGGTGATGCCATTCGGATTAACTAACGCACCGGCTGTGTTCATGGACTTAATGAACCGGGTGTGCAAGCCGTATCTAGATCAGTTTGTGATCGTCTTCATCGACGATATACTGATTTACTCAAAGAACGAGAAAGAACATGAGCAACACCTCAAGACAGCTTTGGAGCTTCTGAAAGAAGAACGACTCTACGCCAAATTCTCTAAGTGTGAATTTTGGTTAAGAGAAGTTCAGTTCTTGGGTCACGTGATTAACAGTGATGGTATTCACGTGGATCCTGCCAAGATAGAAGCAATCAAGAACTGGGATGTGCCTACGACACCAACAGAGATCCGATCATTTTTGGGATTGGCAGGTTATTACAGGAGATTCATTTCGAATTTCTCTAAGATAGCTTTGCCTCTCACCAAGCTCACACAGAAGACTGAATCTTTTGTGTGGACTCAGAAACAAGAAGAGGCATTCCAGACATTGAAAAAAAGATTGTGCAATGCTCCAATTTTAACACTCCCAGAAGGCAATGATGACTTTGTGGTTTATTGTGATGCTTCCCATCAGGGACTCGGATGTGTTTTGATGCAACGAGACAAAGTCATTGCTTATGCCTCACGACAGCTGAAGATACATGAGAAGAATTACACAACACACGATCTTGAACTGGGAGCTGTTGTATTTGCATTAAAGATTTGGAGACACTACCTTTATGGTACTTAGTGCACTATCTTCACAGATCACAAGAGTTTACAACATATATTTGATCAAAAGGAGCTTAACATGAGACAGAGACGTTGGGTCGAGCTCCTGAACGATTACGATTGTGTGATCAAATACCATCCGGGCAAAGCAAATGTTGTTGCAGATGCTTTGAGTCGGAAGGAAAGAGTCAAACCCTTACGCGTTCGCGCTATGGGAATGACTGTACAAACTAGTTTGAGAGATCGCATTTTACAAGCACAACAAGAATCAGTGGCAAGAGACAATCTGAAACGCGAACTCGATTGTGGAGCCGAGAAACATTTCGAAACAAGACAAGACGGAGTTATTTACTACCTGGATCGTGTTTGGATCCCGACAGTAGATGAACTCCGAACACTCATTCTTGACGAGGCACACAAGTCACGTTACTCAGTTCATCCTGGTGCCGATAAGATGTACCAAGATCTTAGGTCATTTTATTGGTGGCCGGGTATGAAGAAAGACATTGCCACTTATGTTGGCAAATGTATCACATGTGCCAAAGTCAAAGCTGAACACCAGAAACCTTCGGGTTTGCTGGAACAACCAGAGATACCTCAATGGAAGTGGGAACAAATAGCTATGGATTTCATTACCAAGCTACCCCGCACTTCCAGCGGACACGATTCGATTTGGGTTATCATTGATAGATTAACCAAGTCCGCACATTTCTTACCGATCAGAGAGACTTACAAGATGGAGAAACTTGCAAGACTATACATTGATGAAATAGTAGTGAGGCATGGTGTGCCGCTATCTATTATTTCAGACCGGGACAGTCGATTTACTTCGCGGTTCTGGCAATCATTGCAACAATCCTTAGGGACAAGTGTTAACTTGAGCACTGCTTATCATCCACAAACGGATGGACAAAGCGAGCGCACCATTCAAACCCTAGAGGATATGTTGAGAACATGCATCCTAGACTTCGGTGGAAGTTGGGACACACACTTACCTCTCATTGAGTTCTCCTACAACAATAGCTACCACAGCAGCATTGGATGTGCTCCTTTTGAAGCACTTTATGGTAGAAAATGCCGGTCTCTAATTTGTTGGACCGAAGTAGGAGACAACAGAATCACTGGGCCTGAACTTATTCAGGAAACTACTGATAAGATTGCCCAGATACAACAACGATTACAAGCAACACGTAGCCACCAAAAGAGTTACGCAGACAAACGGCGCAAGCCTTTGGATTTCGATGTGGGTGACCGAGTCATGTTGAAAGTGTCCCCATGGAAAGGCGTAGTTCGGTTTGGGGCTAAAGGCAAACTAGCACCTCTGTATGTCGGACCGTTTGAGATTACTCAACGCATAGGTCCAGTGGCATACAGACTCAGACTCCCTGATGAACTCAGCGGAGTACACGATGTATTTCATGTATCAAATCTCAAGAGGTGTCTAGCAGACGAAACATTGATCATACCGTTGGAAGAGATACAAATTGACGAGCAATTACATTTCATTGAAGAACCTGTAGAGGTTATGGAACGTGAAGTCAAAAGACTGAAACGAAGCCGTATCCCTATTGTAAAGGTTCGATGGAACTCCAAGCGTGGACCAGAGTTTACCTGGGAACGCGAGGACAACATGAAAGCAAAGTATCCCCATCTGTTCGAGAATTGAAGCCCGACTTAAATGCTTAAATTTCGGGACGAAATTTCCTTAACAAGGGGAGACTGTAACAGCAAGTACCAGATCGTCCGGCAAGTCCGTACGGTATGTGTACTTTCACCTTATACTATGTGTAAATACATGTTCATGAACAGTAATTGTATTATCAGATTTCAAAATACAATACATAGTTGTACGTATTTTTGTGTAAACTTAAATACAGTAAGTACAACATACATTTGAAACATTAGTTGTGTTTATTAAGTGAAAACTTAATTACAGTTAACACAACAAATCATGAGAAACAACAGAATTCAAACAAGATTCAGAAACATATCGGTTGCGATCTGATGTCCACAGATGACAGGAATCAGATGACCGACAAGTTAGTACAAAAACAATGTGAAATCATGATGTATAGTTGAGTTCGACAGTGAGGAAACACAATTAAAACATAACGCAGTGTTATTTCAGAATGACGAACTGACAGTGTGTTTGCGTGAGTGACGATTCACACAAACATATCTGTGAGTTTAGTGTTCTGAAATAATGACTGAAAAGTAGAAAACAAAAGTCAGAAAGCAAAACCATCGTCGTATTTGTTCGGGTGACGATTCGAACGAATTACGCGCGAAGGTTACGCGATCTGACGAAACAAAAACGAAAACACATCACGAACGAAAATAATTTAATAAAATCAAATAAATAACATTTTACAATTTTGAAACTCATCAAAATAATTAAATTAAATCCTTTTTATTAAATCCATTTAAATTACGCGTAATTTTCCGGTTACGCGATGAATTAACGAACCGAGCAACAAAAACGAACCCGAACACTCTCGGGGTATAAAAACCCAATAATGAGAGTTTTCTCTCATTCCTTCACCCTCAACCTCTCTCCAAACTCAAAAACCCGGTTTCACCATTTTAGGGTTTTCTCAAGCTTCCAACCTCCATAACTTTCTTGTTTCTCAACCAAATTGAGTGATTCTTTCGCCCACGCGTAGCCCTCGACATCCTCTACAAGAAAGTACAACGGATCAAAGCTTTTCACCACTGGAAACGAGGTAAAAACGAGCTCAAAAATGGCGATTTTTAGGGTTTTCACTCACCTAGTTTGAATCCCACTCAAAACCGGTTTTAAACCCTCTTCCTTCGAACCATAGAACCCCGATGACCAGTCCTAGCATCTACAACCTTCGAAATTACCTGGAATCTTGTGATGGGAGTGATTCTAGGCAGAGCCTAGTTCGGCCGAATGAGGTTCACCCTCCAGGCCAACGAATGAACATGAGCCGAAGGGCCCTCATTCGCCAGGCAACCAGGGCTCATTCGACACCCATACGCCAGCCACCTATTCGGCCAGGACCAGCCTCATTCGAGCCTCATCCAACCCAGGTCTCATTCGACCACCATCAACCTCCACTCATTCGGCAGTCATTCGTGAATCCCACTCATTCGACCAACCTTGACTCACTCGGCCGATTCACACCCAGTCGACATACATCTCTTTCGGTTGTCCCACAGGCATATCTATTCGCTGTAACCTACCCTCATTCGGCCATGAGAACCATCTTCTCAAGTATTACAGCCGACAGAAGGTTCATGAGAGCTTGGTGGGTCAAGAACCCTAATGCAAAGAAACTATGCAACTTAATATACATAACAGGCCATTGAATCTGTCCAGGCCCAACTCCTTTCCAGGTGGCCCAACTGTGGTTTTAGTGACTCAAGGGATTTCGGCCCAGGCCCAAATGTTCTGGCCCAAGTGGTTCTTCTAGCCCATATCTCAATCAGTCTAAAATTCAAGCCCAAAACTTCCATGGCCCAACAAAGATCCAACAGGACTCTTTTGGGCTAACCTCACTCCTTTAGGTCTAATGTGTGTGGCTAGGCCCAACTGTTTTTCTTCAGGCCCAACTGTTTTCTTTAGGCCCAGCAATCCTTTTATGCGGCCATGTGATTCCTTGATTGAGGCCCAGTTTGTTCAGCTCACAGATAAATTAGTTCAGCCATATACACCACAATGGGCTCAATAGGAAATGTGTATAGGCCACTAGTAGGCCCACATTACCTTTTCAGGCCCAATACTCCACAACTGGTCCATTGACTTTTGGAAGGTCCAAAAAGAAGCGAACAGCCCAAGGCCCACGGTTAGGGCTCAAGGCCCACTGCCTTTGGCCCCAGGGCCACCATGTTGGCCAAAAGCCCAAATTCAAGGCCCATTATTGTTTCAGCCATTCTAATCCAGGCCCAACTTGGCCCATGAACTCTTTTAGCAAAGGCCCGAGACAAAATCCATGGGGCCCATCAAAATCTACCCGAGGCCCTCAGAAAACTGATTCAGGGCCATTTGGAGGCCTTTGTCCTCACTTTTGGAGCCATTTTGTCATTCCCTTGGTCAACAACCCATTTCTGGCCCAATATCAATTCCAACAGTCTTGTATGATTCTAGGCCCAATAAATATAGCCAAGGCCCACCTTGGGCCCAATAGATTCCTTGGAGGCCCAAAACAAGGCCCAAAAGGCCACTTGAACATTAGTTTTTGTAACTTTTGGCAAGGCCTTCATGAATCAACACCTAATATCATTGGCCCAACTTAAATTGTTGGCCCACATGACTAAAGAACTATTGTAACTCTTTAACTCAACAATAACAAGTATGATAACTAAGGGATTACTATCAAAACGGCAATTTTTGCAATAAGGTCTTGTAACATATAACATGACTTCATGAAACTACAAATGGGCTTTGATACAAGTTTGAAAGACAAGAATAAATCAAAGAAAGTCTATGGATTACAAGAATCAATAACAATTAAAGATGGGCCAACAGAGACCGAAGACCTTAAGTGTTGGCCAAAGTTTATGGTTAACACATACATACACATAAAATCCCTATAATTCATACTAATAAGTTATGAACATCGTGAAATCAATACAGGATCGTGAAAATACACTCAAGTACAATCGAGAGCGCGTACATTCTTGTTTAAGCTAAGTCAAACACAACAACTACAAGGTGAGTTCATATGCCCCTTTTCCTTAATCTTTACTGATTTTAAACTCTCGGGGCTGAGAAACATGCTTTACTTTTATTTATTTAAAAGTTTTGCTTACATATTGTTAGTACTTTGATTATTTGATATTAAATTGCTTATTATCATAAATCATTGTATGCATGCTTGTTTGAATTCAAGAATACAGGAAAGATAAGATGATGATGATATTTTTAATATCATAACTCACCGATTCAATAGAATAACTTAGTAGTAAGTTAACTCTTACAACACTTAGTTATTCTTACAAGAAATGACATTGAAACGATTACAAGGAACATGATGACATGATTACAAGAACAAACATCAGAATGATATAAAGATGATATATCTTTATTACATCGTTCGATACAAGAATTAAGTGAGTGTAATAAGACTAGTTCTTATAACACTTAACTTTATAATTCAACACATATTACTAGAATAACAAGTAGCATGGAATGATAATCATGATAACATAATTTCATGATAACAACATCATTCACTCAATTAATTAACATAACTTAATAAGACTAGTTCTTATTTAACTTTGTTAATATCACGAAGAACATATTACAATGAGAACAAGAGTACAAGTGAATACTATTACAATTAATTACATTTGACCTGTTTGCATTATATCACTTCAATCATGTGCCAATTTGTTCAAGTGATCATGTAAGTCCCTTAAATTCGCTGACCAGTTAGTTTGACGTGACTAAACCGACGATAGCATAGTGGTACCATAGGTTTGACAAACCTCTAGCTTGTAGGGCTAGTATGTTGATCGTAACAATTCAATGGCCGGTAACGTATGACCGGTGACAGGGCGACCTCAAGTCAGGTTCTGGTAAGCGACACATGGTGATATTAATCTACAGTGATAAGTAATTAATCCAGCGAAAACCCTATTGACTAGTAGGTTGAGAAGGTGATCTGCTCTCATGTTACACTACTAGTAATAGATTTCGTTGAGGACAATAGACATGCAAAGTGGTAGAGATAAATCGGATGCATTGAAATCTGATTACGTGAGGATTTCAATGGATTCCTTTTAGGCTCTATGCACTATGGTTCAAGAACAAGTTGCAAGGGGTTAACTCACACTCTTAATATTTAATAGAGTATCATCAGTTAACCCACCTCAAGTATAGAATAATACAAGGACAAGATTATATTAATCTAAAATTCCTTAATACATCGAGGGTTATCAATACTTCTGTTTGATAATTAAACCCCATACAATATATTATTCTATCATCAATACAATAACTGAATACATCTCAAGTGCGATGAATAAGCGGGGAAATGGATATCTTTAGTTGTATCGCAAGTGGTGTGGAACTTGACTGAGTATGTGGTGGGATAGCGTCTGGGCTTGACCCTTTCAGGATTCCCTATATATAAGCATACTTGATCAGGTGATACACTACTTGTACATATAACTAAGGAGAGGCCATTGGGTGGTACAGATGAAACAAGTATTACAAGCAACAACTATGACATTGTGGATGTGTGCATGATCAATTCAATGGTTTTCAATTTACTTACTTATGAACTCACCAACCTAGTGTTGACTTTGTTTAAATGCATGTTTTCTCAGGTGACGGACAGGTGTAGATACAATTGTGCAAGTGTTAAGCTAGTGGACTTGTAGAAGACCTAGCTTACTTTTGACTGCATACTTTTGATATGACAAAAACAGTGAATCACTTTTGTATATCTTGTACAGTTCAAGATATAAACTCATTGATTCTTTTTGATTAGATTTACTTAGTTAAATTATGATGTACAATGTAATTTAACTTTGAAATTCTATTTCATGTCATGATTAGCATTTCTCATTTATATCTCATGTGCTATGTAAACAATCTGATCATTTGATTATCACTCAAAGATATCGCGCCCCGGGAACCTTCCGCCCGACGGGAAAACCCGATCCGTTCCCGCCGGCCCGGGGTGTGACACAACCCACGGTCAATTGATTCGGTTAACGACATTAACATTGTAAACACAATTGAAACTAACAATAAGAAAACCATACATGGGAATCAAAAGAAACCTTTCAAAAAGTGGTAGGGTTGGGTTAATGTATTTTGCAACCCATAAAACCTTAAGTCTTACAAAGTTTTCACATAATTATTTAGTAATTATGAGGCAATCGTTTCAAGGTTAACAATGGTATCATAGGTGATCTTAAATTATAAACCTAAGTTTGTACATAGGTTAAATTACAAGATTTCTGACAACACAACTAACCATCATGTGGTGACAATATGTTGGGCTTTCAATAATGATTATAAGGTAAATACATGTGATAAAGATTAAGCCATTTATCACAACTAAAGTGATATGCTAAACTCAACCTAAACAGAATAAGGGTTGTAACAATCAAGAACAATTGCACAAGGGCCGAATAATGACCGAGACGCAAGAGTGTTAGCCAATGTTAGGGCTAACACCTACACGAGAACATACACAAATCTTTACAACACATACTTACAAGTTGCAAACAATGTGAAATCAATATAGGATCGTGAACACGACAACAATTACAACAAAAAGCGCGTGTGCATTCTTGTTCTAGGCTAAGTCAACTACAACAACTACAAGGTGAGTTCATTGTCCCCTTTCAAACTATTTTGAATTTTACTCCGGGACTGAGAAGCATGTTACATCTTTTAAACAAATGTTTAACTGTTGCATAAATGTTTTTATACTTATTCATAATGCTAATACTAATGCTATATGCCAAAACTTCGGATTTATGCTAAATGCTAATGCTACGGGTTTATGCTAAATGCTAATGCTACGGGTTTATGCTAAATGTTAATGCTAAGGGTTTATGCTAAATGCTAATGCTACGGGTTTATGCTAAATGCTAATGCTACGGGTTTATGCTAAATGCTAATGCTACGGGTTTATGCTAAATGCTAATGCTACAAACATACATACTAAATGCTTGAAATGCTCATAATGCTTTAAACTTTGTATGCTTTATATGCTTGCCATGCTAAAACAACGGTTTGGCCTCTCAGTGCTTGCCTTACCAGTTGTGAAGCTAGTACTTGTGCACAAGATACGTAAACGCTATGCTATTTGAATGCTACAAACTTGTATGCTAAAACTATTGGCTATGGTAGAACATACTGTTTTGGTCTCTCAGTGCTTTCCATAGGTTGTCTACCATAGTCGGGACTTGAACGAACAGACCGTCGGTCTCTCAGTGCTTGCCATAGGTTGACCTTCATAGTCCGGGCTAGAGGAACAGACTGTTGGTCTCTTAGTGCTTGCCATACAGTGATTCCTCATAGTCCACTCATGCTTGTGATATGTGACTAGGATGATTCTGGATTTCTCTAGTTGACTTTGTGTCCTCTTAGAAATCCTTAATCAAAACACCGATGTTGCTAACTACAATTAAATCCTATATGGATTGATACTGAATTCCTTAGGGTATTTAGTTGTCCATAAAGGTAACTCTCAAAGCTAGACTTGCAGATGCTATTGGTGTGCGTGTTGAAACTTACAAACAAAATGCTAAAGCTATAATGGGAATGGGAATGGATGGTTGGTAAAATGCTTAATTATTATTAACAACAGTGTCATATGCGAATTAGTATGTGGTGGGATGGCGTCTGGGCGGGTCATAGGCTCGACTCAGGGGTATGCCCTATATATAAGCATACCGATTTGGATATTACATGTGGAGTTAATGAGGTTAAGGTTTTACCGAAAGAGGTTTGCTAAAACTATTTTCTTAAACATATAAACTACATAAACTCACCAACCATTGTGTTGACCTTGTTTTATTACATGCTTTCTCAGGTGACGTACAGGAATAGACTAATGCTCCAAGATTGCATACTAGGCTGCCCAGATAGAGGACCTAGTAGATTTTGAAAGCACATCTTTTGTCGTTGATACGAATCACTTTTGATGTCTTGTACAGTCACAAGATAGAAAACAATTGATTCTTTTGATAGGTTTATTCAGTTAAATTACTAAACATTGACAAATGTAATTTAACTTTGTAATCCTAGTTTAATGCTTTATTGTGCTTAATTATTCTTAACATTGATGCTATGTAAACAATCTGATCATCATGATTATCACACACGATATCGCGCCCCGAGAACCTACCGCCCGGCGGGGAACACGATCCGTCCTTTTGGCTCGGGGTGTGACAATGAGTAATATGTAATCAACAAACTTAAATTAAACTAAGGCACATAAGTAATATGTAATCAACAAACTTAACAAATCTAGAATCATTTAAAATCTAAGCAAAACATTCTTGAAATGAGTAATACATAATCAACAAACTTAAATTAAACTAAGGCAGATAGGTAATATGTAATCAACAAACTTAACCAATCTAGAACCATTTAAAATCTAAGCAAAACATTCTTGAAATAAGATGTACATCAAACATATAAATACATACATATAATATGTGAACTAATATCTACATACAAACACACACAAGTAAACAACATAGAGAAACATACATATCACATTGCATAAATTGAACTAAGACACATAAGTAATATGTAATCAACAAACTTAAAAAATCTAGAACCATTTAAAATCTAAGCAAAACCTTCTTGAAATAAGATGTACATCAAACATATAAATACATACATATAATATGTGAACTAATATCTACATACAAACACACACAAGTAAACAACATAGAGAAACATACTTATCACATTGCATAAATTGAACTAAGACACATAAGTAATATGTAATCAACAAACTTAAAAAACCTAAAACCATTTAAAATCTAAGTAAAAAATTATTGAAATAAGTAATATGCAATAAATAAACTTAAATTGAACTAAGACACATAAGCAATATGTAATCAACAAACTTAACAAATCTAGAACATTTAAAAGAAATAAGATTTACATTCATATAAGATTTACAACAAATAAACAAATACATATGAACATAACTTAGAAATCCTTCCAAAATCTTCAAATCTTGAACCCTAAAAATAATTTAAACAAACAAAATTTACAACAACCTAGATTCGAGCACTAAAAAACGTTACTTATCAACAACAAAATCACTAAAAGCACTTCAAATATTGTCTTGAAAAATAAGGGTTTTAAACACTTCAAATATTGTCAAAAACCTTCACATTAGTAAAATTATCAAACAAATAATGGTTGCAACCACTCAAACATGTAAAAAAATCACTCAAAATGACGAAAAACGACTAACCTCGAAGGGGCGACGGAGAGGCGGCGGGAGAAAACCTTGAAATGGTGAAACTGATATGCGATATTCGTTTTGTAATCTTTAAAGGCATTTAAGTTTTAGCGACGACATGTCGTCGCTATAGCTCACGTCCAAACAATGTCGTTTAACTAAATGAACAATTCCCAGAATAAAATAATGGTTAAAACCTTTAGCGACGAATTGTCATCGCTAAAACTAGTCCAAAGACGACAAGATTTCCACCAAAAGCCTGCTGAAATATGTCATTAGCCCCTATAGTGACGACATGTCGTCGTTGATTCTCATTATTTTTTTGTAGTACTTATTAATAATAAAGATTTAAAAAAATAGCCAAATGTCATTTGTGACGACATGTCGTCGTTAAAATTAATTATCATATTATCTTTATTATTTAATTATCTTTTTATAATTTAATCCTTATAATTTAAATAATAATTTAATTATATTTTGTATCATATTTTTTATTTAATTATCTTATTATAATTTAATTAATAATATAATTATCTTTTGTATTATCTTTGTTATATAATTATCTTTTTGTAATTTAGTTAATAATTTAATTATCTTTTTATAAGCTAATATTTATAATTTAATTAATAATTTAATTATATTTTGTATTATCTTTGTTATTTAATTATTTTTTTATAACATAATCTTTATAATTTAATTAATAATTTAATTATCTTGTTTATTATCTTTGTTATTTAATTATCCTTTTATTAATCTAATATTTGTATAATTTGATTAATAATTTAAGAAATTAATTTATATGAATAATTGTTTCACCTTTTTCTTGCAAGTTAGTCATCCGGATATTAAAGTTGCATTAACGATATTGACGTATTCAAGGAACCATAAATACATTCAAATAAGTACATATACCCTAAGAACATACAAGTAAGCACATATTTTCTTTAAAAATACAAATAAGCATTATTTCTCTTTAAACATATAGATAATCATATATACACATAAGCATACATACATTTACATATACACACATACACATAAGCATAGATACACATGAAACGTACCTAGAAGCGCGTATCTACATAGGCTCACACATATATGCACATCATCAAATATACACTTTAAACATACATACAAGCACAAATACACCTTAATTGTACGCAGAAGCACATACACTCATACACATAAGCATACAGACACATACACACTTTAAACATAAACATAAGTACATATACACATAAGCCCACATACATTCACATATACACACATACACTTAAGCATATATATACACATAAGCCTTCATTCATTCACATATACACAAATACACATAACCACATGTGCGTATATTAATCACATATACACACATACACATATTCACATATATCAATAAATACACATAAACATACACACATGAACTTTAAATAAAAGGCAATGGACATACGTATATTATCCCAGATACACATGCATATTCACAATAACACAATTGTATACATACACCTAAACATCTATACAGATAAGCAGATAAACACTTTCGCTAAATGCACACATACAAATATACAAACAAATGTATCACTACATATAAACACATACATTATATCATATCAATCCACACGTCCATTTTCAAATGTAGATACGCATGCACTTAATAACAAACAACTATACAAATAGAAATATATATGCTTGCTAATATAACTTAAGTTATTTAATACAATATACATATACATACACACACACACACACATATATATATATATATATATATATATATATCTTAAGAAAGATAATCAAAATAAATTTAAGTTATTTTGAATTCACCCTTTGATAAAAAAAAGTTTAATGCGTACATAGATAAAAAGTTTAAAATCATTTTTGAGACAAAAAAAAGAGTTTTTAAGGTATTTAATACAATATATATAAAAATCTTAATAAAGATAATTAAAAAATAAATTTAAATTACTCAAAAATAAATTTAATTTATTTTTAATTTACATTTTTGATAAAAAAATAAAACAAATTAGATTGAGTAATAGCGTCGACATGTCGCCGCTATAGGTGATTTATAATTTTTTTATTGTCAGAAATAGCGACGACATGTCGTCGTTAATAATGAAGGGAAAATTTTCCCACCCTTTTTATTTTCCCGATTTAAATGAAAATGAAAAATGAAAAAATAAATAATAATAAATTTTTTCGACGACATGTCGTCGCTATTAGTGAAGTGGAAAATTTCCGCCCTTTTTTATTTTCTCGGTTTAAAAGAAAATGGAAAATGAATTTTCAGTCGTACATATGGCGACAACATGTCGTCGCTAAAAAAAAGTTACTTTTTCAACGTTGACTAACTAATAGAGATTCACACATGGCAAGAGAAATTGGAAAAATATTTTGACTCTTTGGCAACGACATGTCGTGGCTATAACCTACTTTTTGGCGGCGAATTTTGTCGTCGCGATAGGTGTCCTCGTTGTAAGCCCAGATCCTTGTAGTGTAGTATAGATAGCCATGCAAGAGTTCATGTGCTATAGTTATTAGTATTGAGTCTTCTAGTGTAATTTTTCATATAAGCATGGTTACAATGCGAATACAAGTGTGCATTGGTATTATTAAGTGAAATAATTAAAGAGTTTGGAGTATTTTTTGGTTGCTTGTTGTTCTTTTAAAACTTAACTTTACTCACCAGTTACTTGAGTAAGCTCATTTCCATGTGACCAACCAAATCTTTCATTCCGGTCAACCATAAAATAGAAATCCTTGTGTTTGGTTGTGTTGTCTTTACGAAAGGAGTTCTGACAAAGGTTATCAAATTCTTGGCTCTAGATTCAAAGGATACAAATATAGTCAAACTATCCAGTTTCTTTCGCTTCTCATTCCTTTCCACACATAATTTCTCATCCATGGCTACTCCTTCAAAGCATGACATTGAAAATGGAACCATAACACTCTCATATTTATATTAGTTGACTATGACACCATGAAGATCATAATTGAGGGGTTTGCTAGAAACCAAGATTACATGCTCTAAGTTTTATTTCTGAAGGATCCCTCGTTCTTGTGATGGTTGCTACAGAAAATTAAGCCACTACCATTCCAAATGAGTCTTCCATGCATGTACTCTAAGGATGGAATAAAGAGACTTGACGTTAATTCTAAGGCTCTATGTTTGATGTAGATGGCTCTTTTGAACTCCATCATATATGAGTTCTAGATGATCCTTGAATGCCTCCAAGAAACAAATGAATGAAGTCAAGGAGAATAAGAAAATTGTTCTTAGCAAAGATACAAGAACTTCTTTCATCTTAAAGAAGAAGCTACGATAACACAATGTTTTATGTTTGTGAAGTTAGTTGTCGAAATAATGGTTGCTAGTACAAGGCTTGATAATGAGGATATTATTAAGAAATTCTTAGGGTCTCTTTCAACCATATATTATTTTTTTTCCTAGAAATTTGTAGACTTACAAATTGGGAGATCCATGGCATCATATTGCCTACTAAATGGAGATTGATGCCAATAATGTTGAAGTAAAGTCCTCCAGCAACTCCAATGGTTCAACCTTTTATGTCCTTAAACACAATCTATAGTCTATTCTCTCATTAGATGGGATTACATACACGATTCCCTTGGTGACTCCCAAGGTTTTGGTGCAATTGAAGAAGAAGAATGCCAAGTTTTCAATAACCTTTAATCCTCTTGTTTCTTCTATGGAGCTTCAAGCTCCTGAAGGTGAGTAAAACCAACATATGCGGAACCAACACCTTCTTCCACATCACCTCACCCCATCAAAGTCGCATATCATTGCAAAATCTCTCTTAAAATGTGTTGGCATCTTCTTCTGCTCCCAAGAAAAAGGCAAAAAAGACTGCTAGGGCCTAGTCCTGCCTAAGAGAAAAGCAACATATTGTCTCCCCACTTGATCTTCCTCTAGACCAAGTGGATGCCCTTTACTTTCCTGCAAGCCCTCAGAGCTTGTCTCAACACATGCCTATGAATATCCATAGTGAAACTTGCACCACTATGGTCCCTTTTGATGAAAGGCCTCCATTAGATGAATGATTGTCTCCTAGGTCCATAGGAAAACAAGCCCTATCAAGCCCAATACTATCTCCTTGGCTCACCTACTGCTTTGGATGAGCCATTCTATGCTACTATCTAATCTCTCTAGAGAATGGTGACAGAGCTACAAGCAAGGTTCCCCGACCCAAAGCCACAATATTAAGAGGCTCACACTAGAAGTGAAGAAGCGGTCAATACAAAAGAGGTTGCCACCACTGCTGAGTTCTCTAAAGCCTTGCAGGACGGTGATGCGGATAATAGGTACTCTTCTGTGGTGAACCATATTGTTAATAATTTCTTTGATCTTATGTTAAGTAAGGGGAATGCAGGGTGCCAAAAAACCATATTTGATAATAGAGGTGTAGAAGCTAGGCTTAGGACTCCATCACCCAATGATTCCAACCCGGTGGAGGAGAGCACCTACACACAAGAATTGACGTCAACCATTTTCACCTCGCAAGCCATGGTAGGTTCAATAGAAACTGATGAGGTACCTTGAGGCTGCAGGTTTCGGACAAGGATGTTTAAATATAGGATTTGCAGCTCCACCCACGGTCATTCTAACCCCATTCCACCCTGATACTCGTCAGGTTGTTCTTTCTTCCCCTGATGCTACCAAAAGTGTGGGGATGGATCAACGTAGGAGATCAACTAGTCTAGGAAGGAGAGAGAGAGGGAGCATCCTGAAGGATCCACACCATTCACTTCTGATTTGGATAGCGCATGGGATAAGTTCTTGGGGACTTACTTCCATGCTTCATGCTCCTCCTCCTCTAAGGATGAAGACGTATCAATGGAGAATGATCAATTACAAACATCGCATGCCTCCATGGAACCTGACTCCCCTTCTGAAAATAGTTCCCCTTCTAGGACCACAACCTAGGTTGCCATGGAGGAAGTACGATAAGAAACAATTGTTACCTCAAAGGAACCTGAGTTCCCTCTAGGGATTGTGTTCCCTTCTAAGACAATGGCTGATGAAGACCTCTCCACTAACACCGCGTTCCATGAGAAGTATTTTTAAAGATCCATCTTAGGTGACTGTTCAACAGGAGGAGGTAGTGCAGGCTAAAGATGACTCTAAAGTTGAAAATGACTCCAAGGGCCCGACCATTCTAGAGGTTTCTTCCATAGAGGAACAACCAACCAATGATCCAAGTGGTGTGGCCATAGGGTCTATCTCTTGTAGGCCTATAGTTTATAAAGAAGAAAGAAAATTAAGCCTAGTAGATGAAGCTTCCATAGAGGAGAGGAGGCCAGTCATGAAGAAGGGTTGTTCAGATACCTCCATTAATGGAGAGAAAATTAGACTTGCTGCTCTCTTTCTGTAAAAGGTTATGACTATCATGAGGTCTTGAAATGGCCGGTCTTGAAAATGTCTACTGAGCTGGATCAGTTGGAGCAGATTCAATAACTTGTTTCTTCAACCAAAGTAGTGTGGCTTCCTCCAAGAAACAAAAGGACGATGTGTACGAAAAAAGATGAAATAGTTCCTTCTGAACTATGTATTCTCTCCATAGTAACTTTGGCTCGAATAGTATGATCCCTCCGTCACCCCAGAATGAAAGGGGTGATCTCGTAGTTAATGAAGACTTCTACCATGGATCTAAGAGTTAGAGAAGTAAAAGATACCCATGCAAGAGTTAGGTACACTAGACCAGATCTAGGCTTAGCAAGAGGCCCTCAAGCTTAGTAGATGGACAAGAGCTGGAAGGGAACCCCCAACAATGCCTGTGTCTGCGCAAAAAAATGTGGGAGGCAAAGGTCTTTATAGCTGAAGAAGCTATAAAGGCTGTTGACAGTAAAGAAGAGAATATTACTCTTCCGTCCGGTCATTCTGACGATAACATGCCTTTTTCCTCAATGTTCAAGAAAAGGGGTTCTAAAAGAAAGTATCAACAACCCCTGATCTTCAAGAACATATAAGGTTGGATGGGAGAAAATATGAGAAAAAAAATTGTTGCAGCTTATGCAGTAGCTGCGTAAGTTAAACAAATAGAGGGAGCTTGCCAGGGCATAGGGCACCGTGGTAATTCATTCGGGTTAGTTTGTGCCCAAGAGCTTTAATAGAAGTAAATAAATGGCCATGAGAACTAAAGTGATATAGTTTGAACCTGTGAATGTTTACATTCCAGTCGTTAAATGAATTTTCATTACCACTGAAAATATATTTACTTTGAAATTGAATAGTAATGGAACTATGTAACTCCTTCATGAAAAACTCTCAAATCAGCTTGCTATAACAATTTTTGATCTTGAAAAGCTCCCTCTCGTCAATCCAACCAATTAAAAGACTAGAAGGATTGCAACAAGGTGGGCCAAGGGAAGGGCAAGAGTCTTAAGAGAACATCAATGAGTTTTGGAAGCATCAGCCTATGGAAAAACTGTAAGATCATTTAAGGTTAATTCTAACCAAAACACTATCTCCCTATGCCTAATCAATCACCTATGACCAGAAGTCATCAGAAGGATAAAATTATCCATTGGAAGTCAACAACATTCGAAAGGTATAATACACTTTTAGAAGACTAAATAGTTCTGAAGGATAACTCTATGCTTCTGATGGTCAGACAAAAGACAAAGCTTCTGAAGAATACGAGACATCAAAAGTCTTGACATCCTAATGATCAATATCTTACTAACGTTTTTCGATGAAGAAGCACATCATAAGGTCACCAAGCCATCTAGACCATCCAATGATTTGTGAACGTGCTTCTTAAGATCAAAATTGGAGAATGCTCAACAACTTTCATTTGTTTGCCAACGTTCTTCTAGAGATCAAAGTTTGGAGATTGATCATTAGCTTCCTATCGAAAGACTTCCGGAGACCTTTAGCTGATGATGTTGCATTGCTTTTGAAGAAACATTCAGAGTTGCTTTCCACAGTTAGAACCAAATCAGAAGGAATTTTTGTGATAGTTAGCAATAAGGCAAAACTACCAGATCAACAGAAGATTCTTTACAAACATCTTCCTTAATTCCTTTTGTATTTTAACTAGTTAATGTAAATATCAATGAAGTGATTTATATTAAAATATGGCTTGGCTTGTCAGGTAATAACATAATGCTAGAATTAGCTTTAGTTTGTGTGACAATTACGTTGATAGCTCACGTCATCTTTATTTGGAATCCATGTTAAAAGTACGATCTTGAGTTCCATGATTTGAAAATACACGAGAAATCGTGAAAGTGGGCGAAAACCGTGCGAAAAACGGAGTTCCCGACTCTCCGGAATCGTAAAAAAAAGAAAAATTCGAAGATATTTTACTCCGGCATTCTTCGCGGTAAACCAAGGCTATTTTGAGCCTTCTTGGCGGTATGCGAAGAGTTCAAAATATCTAAATTACTCCGGATTTCATCGCGGTGCACCAAGTCCCTTTCTAGGCATCTTGACGGTACGCGAAGAAGAGTCGGTTCAAATAAGTTGCTAGAAACGTCAGATTTTTCATGCAGAATTCATATTTCTTCTTTCTTCAAACACAGGCCCTTCCAAAATCGATCAATTATATCAAAAAATCATATTTTCATCATTTGAGGCTATAAAATCATCAGGATTAAGCTAGGGATTGATTCTACAACACCAGATCGTCGTTTTGCAATCAAGAATCTGTTCGAATGGGTAACGATTCAAATTCTCCTACTAGTTTGATAATGTATGGATTAAATCTAGTTTTTGAACATAATGGAATAGTTTTTGTTGTTGATTATTGCCTAGATGATTGCTAGGAATGGTTAGAAACAAAGAAGTCGATATGTTAACGGTTAAATCCTTGTTTTGATCCGTTATAAAGCCCGGTTGTCATGAAACCATATCATAGATTATAATGGTTTTAACCATTTGATTATAACAATGATTGTGATTGTCTTTATCATTCCTTGAAATGCTAGGTTAAATCCAAGTGTTTTAAGCTAATGACACGCCTTAAGATAATTATTGGAATAACGATCTGGTGTTTATGTAAACAGTCAGATTAGTATATGGAATATGGTTATTAAAACGATTATGATATCATATTTTGATGTTTCATGATACCTAAATGATCAATAACAAGGATTGACTATTTCTAAACCAGAAATCCATTTGGAAACTGTTTCAGTGATATAATCAACAAACATATCTAATTGGTTAATCTGAGAACATTCCGATTAATCCAATGAGTCATCAACTCCTAAATAGCAACCTAAATTGTTATAGGTTCCTGTATTATCATACATTGTATGATATTCAATCAAAACAACTGATTATGGATTTAATATCAGTTTGATGACTTGAAATGCTATGTCCTTGACATAGAACGTTAAGGAATATTTAATAAGTAAATTAAAACATAAATAACTTATAAAACCTTAACTAATGCAGAACTAAACTACGAGCACAAGTCTGCACGTTAACCATTGACGCGACATTTCAGATGAGTTTCATGCAACCCCTTTTCTTTTTAATGTTTTACAAACACAGGGGTATTACTGTGGAACTGTTCTTAAACATATGATATGCTTCACTGTTGTCTGTGTGATTTCATGTGATTTTGTAGGATTTCATGGGATTTTGCACGTATCATTCTATCACAATATCAAAAAGTCCTCATTGTTCGAATCGTATTTAGTGAACCCATGTGGGGCCGAACAGGAAACAATGATAATACTATTGGCTGATAACCCATTTGCCGAGAGCTTGAAACTCCCCTTGTGTTGGATCGGGTTGTTTAATCTAAACAACATTTCACAAATATTTCTCTCTTTCAATCTAACAGATGCGGAATGTCTGTTAGAAGGTTATCTCAAATACTCAATGGTAAACTAATAATCTTTGAATAATAGTAAGATTACAAGAACAAATTCAAGCTCAAAGATATATTTCTCTCAAAGTATTGCAAGTTACAAGCAAACAAGCACACCTAAACAGGTTTACAATGAGAGGTTATATAGCTAAGGCTACAACCGTATACACGTAGGAATACAAGTTGGGTATACTAGACAATACATAAAGTAAAGCTTATTCTAGTATGTAAAGTGTCTTAACAGGCTAACACACTTAATTACAATCATTACAAATATAGACATTGACTTTAAAAAACACTAGCTAAACACAAAAGACATTTAATGTTGTTGATCTTCAAGGCTTCAGATGATCTTTTGCATTTAATGCAGCTGAGAAGAAGTAAGGTGTAGTGTCTGAATCTTGGTATGTTATCTTTGTTGTTCTCAGACCAGCATGTCTGTTGTCAGCACCTTTTTGTACTATAAAAGTAATCAGCTACAGTCTTTGTCAGAGGATTATCCTCGGAAGTCTTTGTCTTTGGAGAATGTAGAGGAGAACCTTCGGAAGCCTTTGTTCTTCAGAAGCTTTAATGTCTTCAGAAGATTTTGATCTTCGTAAGCTTTAGATCTTCGGAAGCTTTAAAGCTTGAGATCTGTTAAGTGTTAGCCTTCCGAAGTAGTTTTTCTTGTACAGCCTTCGGTAGGAGTGAGTTATCCTTCGGAAGTAATGTTGCTTCCAAAGAGTAACTCCTTCCTTCCGAAGGCTGTTTGTCTCTGCAGAGTCTGGTACTTAGACAAAATAGAAGTTTGGTGAGCATCAGCCTTTATTAGTCTTTATAGTCTCCCCCTAGGCTGATGCTACCAAAACTTCTTATGTGATTCTCCTTGTTGGCTTTTCTCCCCTCAGAACCTGAGCCCTAGCCTTTACCCATTTACGGGCTATTCTTCCATCTGATCCATTGTTTGGATTTTCTAGAGGAAGTTTTTCCAAATCAAACACAAAGGGCTCAGCCAACACCATCAGTTGCATAATATCCAACACCTTTATCCCTCCATTGATCTGAGTGAGTGTGAATACCTTGTGAAGTGCATCAAAGCTCCACTTCACTATAGAGATGTAAGTATGAGTATGCATCAGACCATGGATGTATCTTGGATTAGTTTCAGGTTGTGGAGGTTGTGATGTGGCTATTGGTTCTGAGGGTACTATATCTGGCTCAGAGTCAGAGGAGATGGCGGTTGTTCTCTTTTTCCTTCTAGCCATGATCTTTCTTCTTCTCATTATTGGTTTTTCTTGGGCAATGGCTTGACTCCTTTGATCTCTGGCCTGTTGATCTTCTTCATTGGAGCCCACTGTTGCATCTGTTCTTGTAGTAGGCTCTGGATCTGTATCCTTAGATCCTTGAAGCTCTGTACCTCTCCTCTCATCTGCCTTTGACTGTCTCTCAGGATTAGGATCTATTGATTGATGAGTCTCTGCAGTCTTTTTGCCCTTGTTGAGCTTAATCACTGAAGAGATTGGCATGTTGTCAAGTGAAGGACTTGATGGAGGAGAGAATGGTTCTTCCTTAGGGTTTAGGGGGAACATGTTGGGGAACATGGCCTTTGTAGCTTGCCCACACATGACTTCTTCTCTTTCTCTGATCCCAGATCCAGAGATGGGAATTTCAATGGTAGCTCCTCCCCCTAAACCTAAGCCTAAGTTTAGCTTGCCCTTTGAGCCTGTATCAGCTCCATAGAAAGTAACTCACCTCTGGCAATCTTGGCCTTTATATCTCTGACATGCATGTCCATGGTTGAGTTCTTCATAAGGCCTAGTTGCAGAGCATGGAAGCCATATTGGAGGAGGATTGCCTTCATTTTATATCTGTAGGCTTTCTCCTTTTGTTTCTTTGTTAGGGTAACCATGGCTTTAGATGCAGCAGCTGCTTGTTCCTGCTACTGCACCCTGTCCAGCTCGACAGTCATCTCTGGTACCGACTAGAGCAAAACTTCATCAATATCATACCCCTTCTCCTGGAGAAGAGCAGACAGTCTGCTAAGCTCATCATCTAGAGAAGTGTCTGGTCGACCCTTCTTCTTCTTGGGCATCCTCTCCTCTTGTTCAGCTTCCTATTCTAGGTCAGCTTCCTTTTTCCTTTGTCCATCATTTTTACCCCAGAGGAGAAGGATCCTGTAGCCTCACCAGCTGGTTCATTGGCAAATAGCTCATCTGTGGAGGAATCCTCAAGGATGACTGGGCCTTCGGAAGCAGCTGCAGCTTCGTAGTTAACCTTAGCATTCAATGCCTCCTCCAGTTGACCAGCCAACTTGGGTGATTCCTTAGCAGCATCCATAGAGTGCTCAGGAGTGGAGGAGAGGTCTTCAGCAGCTTTTGTCCCAGAAGGGGACACAGGTTCCATGGAGATAGGTTGTTCTTCTTGAGTGGTATTCTCCATGGCAACCTGGGTTGCAGTCTCAGGAGGAGACTTAGTCCCCGAAGGGGACTGTTGAGTCCCAACAGGGGACTGAGGCTCCATAGAGAGATCTGTTGTGAGCTCTTGCTCAATATCTATAGCAACCTCACCATCAGAAGAAGAAGAAGAAGAGGAAGTTGTACAATGATGAAAGTAAGTGCCCAAGAAGTCATCCCATTCATTAGTTAAGGTGACTATGGATGGGTTGACATCTTGTGCAACTTCCTCTTCTCTTGCTTCTGATCCTGACCCTGCAGATGGTACCTTCTCCCCCTTTTTGGTAGCATCAGGGGAGACAAAGGTAGTTGTAGCAGGATCAGGATGAAAGGGTGTGAGGATGACTGGGGAGTGCCTCTTGAGGTCCAAGATTGTTGCCTCCTTGGCTTGGACCTCCGGCCTCAGGGTAGCAACCTCAACTTCCAGGTGAGCTACCCTGGCTTGGAGGGATGAAATGGTGGCCATCAATTCCTGAGTGTTGGTGCCCTCATCCACCTGAGTGGAGTCATTGGGCGATGGAGTCCTGAGCCTAGCTCCTGCACCTCCACCACCAGATGTGGTTTCTTGGCACCCTGGGTTCCTTTCATTAAGAAGGGCTTCAAACAAGTCCTCCCCAGTGTGGGTTGCCACAGATGAGGCTCTATTTCCAGTACCACTGTCCTGAAGAACCTGAGAAGGTTCAGCAGTAATGGCAGCCTCATCTGCATTGACCCCTTCTGAACTCCTGGGTCAACCTCTGATGTGGTAGGCTCTGGGTTAGGGAACCTGGCTTGTAGATGTGTCACCACTCTCATAAGTGTTTGGGTAGTGGGAGAGAGTGGTTCCTCCACAGCCATAGCAGAGGTTCCTTAAGCCTGGGTAATAGAATGGGTGGGGGGCATTTCTGGGTGATAAGAACCTAGAGAGACCAGGGAGACAATCTTTGATCTAATGGAGTTGCTTCATCGGAAGCAGACGCAATGATGGGGGCATCCCTTTGGATATTCTCAGGTATGTGTGGTGACATACTCTGAGGGCTTTCAGGTAGGTTAAGGGCAGCCACTGGTTCCAGAGGAAGAACCTGTGGAATGAAAACAGGTGTGGCTTTCACCTTAGGTGGAACTGTGCCCTTAACAGTTCTTTTCACCTTTTTCTTAATGGGTTCGGATGAAGGGGCCTGAACAGCTGTAGAGAGCTGTTCAGGGGTTCGGTGGCATTTGTAAGTGACCTTGATGGGATGAGGAACAGAGATGGAAGGTGTGGGTTCAGTATCCGTGGGTGCAACAGAGCTGTCACCTTGTGGAGTAGGTAACTCCATAGAAGGAAGAAGAGGAGTGAAGTTCCCAGAGAATTGGGCACTCGTCTTCTTCAACTGAATAAAAACCTTGGAAGACACCAAGGGGATTTTATATGTATTCCCAGATAGTGAGAGGACAGAACCCAACTCACTGTAAAATATATGCTACAGAAACCTGGGATACATACAAAATTTATTTGGAGATGAAATATTGTCAACCAAATTATTGAAAATAAAAGCAGAAAAATTAAAGAGTTGGTTGGAGACCAAGCCATGAATAGCCGAAGCTAAGTCAGATGGAACTTGATCCCAACCGCCTGTCTTATTAGATAGACAGTGCAGAAACAAATGTATGAGGTACTTATAATTATAGGACACTCTACCCTTAAAATAAGTTGTTGAAGGGAGAGGACCTTCGTACCCCATGGACCTAAAGGTCGATGCTATCTCATCCTTTGTGAATGAGACCCTTCCCCCGGCATCATTGAGATGAAGATGCCGACAGATGGTCTCCACAGTGATAGAAATAGGATGAGCATCAATGGTGGCATTCAAGATCCTACCATTGGGAGAAGAAGCAAGAGAACAAGAACCCCAGAATTGTTGGTGATGCGATTCATACACCAGGGGTTGAACAGTGAGAGCGAATAAATACATGCTCCTTCGAAGGAAGGAGATGATCGGAGCAAAATCAGCATCATTGTCTGCTGATAACTCCGCAGGAAGATTGTGAGCAGGTTTGAATGCAAGAAGAGTTATTGCGATCGAAGGGTTTTAGGTTTAATTTGGAGAGAAAATGGAAAATCAATTCGAAATGAAACGGTGAGAGAAAGTGGACGAGCGGGAGATCCTTTTATACCTTCGGATGTTAGCATTTAATATAGAGGCACATTAAATTTTGAGATCCGGATGTCAGAATAAGGTCTTCCGAGAACAGCTGTTTTAATGTTCAAAATTCTCTAAGGAAAGAGTTTCTTCCGAAGGGATTAGTCATCGGAAGTAGTTCATAAGACCAAAAATGTTCTTCGGAAGATACTTACTTTCGAAGCATATAAATATATCATCGAAAGTGTGTCTTCTGAAGGTTTAGATAAATTCATCAGAAGAAGTGTTCTTCGGAAGACATTTTCTTCTGAAGAGTAAGTTCAGAAGATTGAGCTTCCGAAGGTATAATGTATCGGAAGGATAATACTTCAAAAGGGAATTTATCTTCTGAAGTGTGACTTCTTCCGACTTAAGGAAGGAAGAATGCTTCCGAAGACTTAAGCTATCTTCTGATGAGTAATTACTCATCAGAAGATAAATTAAGTTTATCTTCCGAAGAATTTTCCATTCCTTATTAATTCATTTATTCAAAGTTAATCATGCCAATGGCTGTTATTAAATACCTGAATCTTCCTTCATCAAATGCCTTGGTGAAAAGATCTGCCAAATTATGTTCTGTATCAACTTTGACTAGATGAATCAGCTTCTTCTCTGCACAATCTCTGATGAAATGATACCTGATATCAATGTGCTTGGTCTTTGAATGCTTGACAGGATTGTTGGTGATGCAGATTGCACTTGAATTATCTATCTGTATAGGAGTGTTGAACAACACTACTCCATAATCCTTCATCTAATTTTGAATCCAAATAACTTGTGCACAGCAGCTAGAGGCAGCTATGTATTCTGACTCTGCAGTAGAGGTAGAAACACAAGATTGCTTCTTGCATTGCCAAGACACAATTCTGGATCCAAGAAATTGACATCCTCTTGATGTGAATTTCTTGCTAATGTTGCAACCTCCATAATCACTGTCAGTATAAGCCATGAACTGAAAATTTTCCCTTCTAGGATACCATAATCCTAGATCGGGTGCTCCTTTGAGGTATCTAAAAATTCTTTTCACAGCCAGCATGTGTGAGACTTTGGGATTGGCCTGAAATCTTGCACACAAGCAAGTTGCAAACATTATATCAGGCCTGCTTGCTGTGAGATACATCAAGGAACCTACCATTGCTCTATATTGATGTTGATCAACATCCTCCCCCTCAAGGTCAGGGCTAAGAGATGTTGTATTGGACATTGGAGTTCCCAGAGCTTTGCAATCAGTAAGCTTGAATCTTTCAAGAATGTCCTTGACATACTTTGATTGACTAATAAAAATTCCTGTTGTAGTTTCTTTCACCTGTAACCCAAGAAAGAAAGTGAGTTCTCCCATTGAACTCATTTCAAACTTGGACTTCATTAATGATTCAAAGTCCTTGCAGAGAGATTCATTAGTAGAACCAAAGATAATGTCATCAACATAGATCTGTACTAGCATAATATGTTGATTGGACTTCTTGAAGAAGAGAGTTTTATCAATTGATCATCTCTTGAAGTTGTTAGCCAATAGAAAAGAAGATAAAGTTTCATACCATTTTCTGGGAGCTTGATGCAGCCCATAGAGAGCCTTATCAAGCTTACAGACATGGTCAAGAAACTTTGGATCTTCAAATGCAGGCGGCTGACAGATATACACCTCTTCATCAATCCTTCCATACAGAAAGGCACTTTTCACATCCATGTGAAAAACTTTGAAGTTCTTAGCAGCTGCAAAAGCTGAAAATATTCTGTTTGCTTCAATTCTTGCAACTGGAGCAAAAACTTCATCATAGTCCATGCCTTCTTCCTGAGTATGTCCTTGAACCACCAACCTTGCCTTGTTCTTGATGACAACACCTTTGTCATCCTTCTTGTTTCTGAACACCCATTTGGTTCCAATGGCATACTTTCCCTTAGGTAAAGGGCAAATCTTCCAAACTCCTTGCCTTTCAAACTGAAGAAGCTCCTCCTGCATGGCTTCTACCCAACTGTTGTTTTTCAGTGCCTTAGCAACTTTCTTAGGTTCTATTTGGGATAGGAAGCAAGAAAAAAATAGATGTTTGCTTCATGCATAGAACTTCTTATTCTTACTCATTCTTCAACATTACCAATAATGTTCTCAAATGGATGAGTGTTATGAATGCGAGTTCTTGGAATTACATCCAGCTGAGCAGCCAAATCCGGATTTCTTGACTCAAGGTTAGGAAGAACTGCCTCAAGTTGAATTTCTGGCAAATCTTGAGGTCTTTGGGTTTGGACTGTTGTGGGATCACTTTCTGTGGGAGAAGAAGTTTCCAGAGTGTTTGGTGCAGCTGATGGACTCACATCTTCTTCTTGACTCATTTGAACTGAAGTAGAATCACTTAAAGGAACAACATGAGATGTGTTCACTGTCTAAGACTGTGTGACATCATTGTGTGCTGAAGTGGATTCTGCCAAAATTTGTCTTAAAGCTTTTGGCAGTTCAACATGAAAGTCTTCTTCTCTTGTGGACTGGGAGGAGTCTGTGGTAGTTGACTGTGACTCTGGAACATACTCTTTCACAAGATTAAATGCAGATGTAAAGCTATCAAGATCAAATAGCCAATCAGGGCCAGTTCCAGGCTTATTGATAGTATGTTCATTGAACTGAACATTTGCAGACTCTTCAATAATTCTGGAAGCTTTGATGTATACTCTATATGCTTTTGCATGTGAAAAGTATCCAACAAAGTAGCCCTCTGCTGATTTCTCAGCAAACTTGGCTAAGTGATCTTTAGTATTCAATATGGTGCATTGATAACCAAATGGTTTGAGAAATCTAATAAATGGCTTTCTCTTATGCCAAATTTCATAAGGAGTCATACCATGTGTCTTAACTACCAATACTCTATTTTGGACATAACAGGCAGTGCTGACTGCTTCTGCCCAAAAAGTTATTGGAAGTTTGACATCAGACAACATGGTTCTTGCAGCCTCAATTAGTGTCCTATTCCTTCTCTCAGCAACACCATTTTGTTGTGGAGTCCTAGGAGCACTGAATTGTCTTGTGATACCTTTAGATTCACAAAAAGAATTTAAAACATGATTCTTGAATTCTGTTCCCTGATCTGATCTGATTATTTTTACATGGTGATCACTTTCATTCTCTACCCTAAGTATGAATGACTTTAGGATCTCAGCAGTTTCATCCTTGGTACTTAAGAAAAATACCCAGGTATACCGAGAGAAATCATTAGTGACCACCAAGCAATATGACTTTCTACCAAGACTTTTAACACTTGTGGGGCCAAACAAGTCCATGTAGAGTAAATGCAGGACTGTTGTGATAGAATTTATCTCTTTGGCATGGTGTGATGATTTATGCTGCTTACCTTTTAAGCATGCAACACATTTATCAACACAAATGAATTCTTTTGTTGGTAAACCAGTTACTAAGTTATTTTTGACAAGTTTATTCATATTTTTAAGGTTTACATGAAAAAGTCTCCTATGCCAAAGAGATGATTCATCAAGTGAACCTTTTGAGACAAAGCAACTTATATTACTAAGTGGTGCAGTTGTGTTCATCTCTAGCATGTACATGTTGTTTCTTCTTGGAGCCCTGAGCAGGATTTGATCATTTGGAACTACAAATCCTGGCTTTAGAACAATGCATTCATGCTCAGTAAACAACATGTTGTGCTTTTGATCACACACCTGTGATACACTCAGTAAATTGTAATTTAGTTCCTTTACAAAATGCACATTCTCAAAACTTAACTTACCATTTGTGATTGTGCCCCTACCTGTGATGTAACCTCTCACTGGATCACTTCCAAATGCAACAGACCCTCCAAAGAATGGTTCATATTTGTGCAGGTGAGTCTTGTTGCCTGTCATGTGCCTGGAACAGCCATTGTCAACTATCCACTAGTTGCTCTTCGATTCTTGCTGTCCCTGCACATGACCAGAAGTGAATTAGTTTCTGATGGGAACCCAAGCCCATGTGGTCTTGGGTTTTCCATTTGCATCATTGTAAGTAAATTCCTTTGACATCATCCTAGGTAGGACAGATGATGTGCTTGCTTCTGATAGGAAGGATGGCTGAACTTTTGGTTCAGTTGATTCTTTCTTCTTCCATATTTGCTTTACTTTGGAAGTTGTCGGAAGAGTTTGTTTCTTTTGATAGTCATCGAAAGCTACTTTGCCTTTTCCTTCCGATGACTTGAAAGTGGGATTTTTCTTCTGATGGTTTTCTTTGGATGTTCTTCTTCCGAAGGTAGGAAATTTCCTTGGTCTGTCAGAAGCTCTTTTTGCATGAGCTTCCGATGCTTTCTTTCTATCGGAAGCCTTCTTTGTATGAGCTTCCGATGATTTCTTTCCTTCGGAATCTTTCTTGATATGTTTCTTCTGATTATCAAAAGTACTAGCTTCCGATACCCTCTTGACTGAGTTTCTTCCTTGTTCTTCCGAAGAAACAGATGACTTGCTCCAGCTCTTCTTTCTTCATCTTCCTTCCTTTTCAGAGAAAATTCGGCTTCTTGGATTATAGAAGCAATCAGCAGCAAAGTGATTCGTCATACCACACACCAAGCATATAGTCTGATTGTTGAGAGATTGTTGCTGCTTATCCTTTTTGATGAAGGCTGAGCTTTGATTCACATAGGTTGATGGTTTGGATGTTCCAACAGACTTGTTGGATGGGTGATTTACCTGTTTTCCTGAAAAATTGACCTTTCTCTCCTTTGATCTACCCCTTTTGGACTTGTCAGATGGACAAGTAACATAGTCATCTGAGGAGGTACTCCCAGTTTGTATGTTCTTAGCTTTGATAAAAACTGATGAATGTTTCTTAGTTTTCTTAGTTCTTTTCTTAGTTTTCAAAGCTGATTTAATGGGAGTATCATCCTCATCTGAGCATGTTGAGTTACTTGGGTTCAGATCAGAGAGATCATCACTTTGAGCCACTTTGTGTATGTCCAACTCATCATCATACACAAGGTTAGTCACTGGTTTACACCTAATCTCCACCATGGGAGTATAGGCAGATGTAGGCTCCACCCTGTTATAACCCAAACCAGCCCCCATTTTCTTTACTAGCTCAGCTGTGTCACTCATTCTGAAAAGTTTCTCGTACTTTTCACCTTGGCTTAAAAATTTGTCTCTGTAAGACTCAGCCAATACAAGTTCTGTCTTGGCAGTGGTTAGTCTTTCTAAAAGATTGTTAATTTGACACTGTTTGTTAGTGTCTTCATGTTTTAAGCTTGAAATGGTCTTTTCCGTTTCTTCAATCTTTTCTTTGTAATTTCTTTCAGATTCAAAGAAATTTGCCTTGACAACTTGTAAAGACTCAAGTTCATTACAGAGTCGAGAATTTATTCTTTTAAAAACATTTAACTTCTCTAAACATTCAGGTGTGCACACATCATCATTTACCTTGAATGAAGAAGTTGAGTCATTTGCCATCAAAGCACTTTGGATATGGAAGCATCCTCAGCTTGGAAGCTCCAATCTGCAAAGTCTTGCTCTGCAATGTTTGCACTGTTTGATGAGCTTGATGGTCTTTGATGTGGTTGCCCAGATGTTGATGGATGAGTGCCTGTGGATTTGCACTCCCTGGAAAAATGCCCTAGCTGTTAGCAGTTGAAGCATTTGAGCTTAGACTTGTCAAGCCCAAATCCAGTCTTCATGTTGTGCTTTTTGAACTGCCTGCCAGTTCTTTGATAGAACTTCTTTGCTCTATATTAGATCATGGCCATCTGATAATTAATGACCATCTCCTCAAGATCATCTGCAGGAATGCCATCTAAGTCTTCCTGGCACAGATGAAAGTAGTTGGTTTCCTCAGCCATGAAGGCTCCTTGCCCAGAGGTTTAAGTGGAGTTGGGTTGGAAAAAGGATTTGTGTGTGTGGTTGATGTAGTTGGTGTTTCAGGAAAGGTGACATTGGGTTTGGAGGTAGGATGGTAAATAGGTTGATAACTCTGGTAAGGAGAATTGTTGATGAGAGCATAGAGTGCTACTGAACCAGAAGTTACATGGATGGGTTTAGGTTCTTGGGCATCTATTTCAATTTGGTAAGCACTAAGTATACCAAACAATTCACTGAGCTTCAGAGTTCTTAGATTTTATGTTCTTTGGATGGCAACAGAATAGATATTCCACGCTTGTGGAAGTGATCTAAGAAACTTTCTGATCACATCTTGGTTCTCCATTTTGACACCTGCAGCTACTAACTCATCAACAAGCTGAACATACCTAAGATATTGAGAAGTCATCTTCTCATTGTTTTGTTGACAGAAGTTCTCGAACTTCTTTTTCAGCATGTCCTTCTTGTTTTCTTTAAAATCTTCAGATCCTTCATACATTTGCTGTAGAGAGTTCCACAGCTCTTGTGCAGATTTGCATTTCTTGAATGCATGTATGATTGAGTTAGGGATGGCCATCGGGATGAGCCACAAATCCTTCGAGTCCACTTCCATTCTCTTGTAGTCTTCATCTGAATAGAGAGCTGGATCTTTTGGCACAGGTGCTCCACCGGCGCCAGGAGCAGGAACAGTTGGGATGAAAGGCCCTTCAAGAACTGACTTCCAGAGTTTGAAGTCCTTGTTCCTGATGAATCCCTCCATCCTAACTTTCCAAGTGTCATAGTCTTCTGGAGTGAACATTGTTGGCTTCTTGAGAGTACCATTTTCTGTATCATGTTTGTTAAGTGCAGTCATTTGAGCAAACAAGCAGAATATGAGTTTTGAAGTAGTGAGATTTTAGAAGAAATAGAACTGGTAACTTAAAGATGATTAATCACTTAAGTTCAAGAGCCAAATCTCTGATACCACTTGTTGGATCGGGTTGTTTAATCTAAACAACACTTCACAAATATTTCTCTCTTTCAATCTAACAGATGCGGAATGTCTGTTAGAAGGTTATCTCAAATACTCAATTGTAAACTAATAATCTTTGAATAACAGTAAGATCAGAAGAACAAATTCAAGCTTAAAGATATATTTCTCTCAAAGTATTGCAAGTTACAAGCAAACAAGCACACCTAAACATGTTTACAATGAGAGGTTATATAGCTAAGGCTACAACCGTATACACGTAGGAATACAAGTTGGGTATACTAGACAATACATAAAGTAAAGCTTATTCTAGTATGTAAAGTGTCTTAACAGGCTAAGACACTTAATTACAATCATTACAAATATAGACATTGACTTTACAAAACACTAGCTAAACACAAAAGGCATTTAATGTTGTTGATCTTCAAGGCTTCAGATGATCTTTTGCATATAATGCAGCTGAGAAGAAGTAAGGTGTAGTGTCTGAATCTCGGTATGTTATCTTTGTTGTTCTCAGACCAGCATGTCTGTTGTCAGCACCTTTTTGTACTATAAAAGTAATCAGCTACAGTCTTTGTCAGAGGATTATCCTCGGAAGACTTTGTCTTTGGAGAATGTAGAGGAGAACCTTCAGAAGCCTTTGTTCTTCAGAAGCTTTAATGTCTTCGGAAGCTTTGAAGCTTTAGATCTATTAAGTGTTAGCCTTCCGAAGTAGTTTGTCTTGTACAGCCTTCGGTAGGAGTGAGTTATCCTTCGGAAGCAATGTTGCTTCCGAAGAGTAACTCCTTCCTTTTGAAGGCTGTTTGTCTCTGTAGAGTCTTGTACAGCCTTCGGTAGGAGTGACAGTTTGTTTCTAGTTTTTTGTCCAGCCTTGTATATTTACGAGGATACAACTGTAACTTTTAGTATATAATCTTTCACTTGTAACCTAACAAGATATAGTTGAGTTTGCTAAGGGGGTGTTTGTTTTTTTTAAAAACCTCTTCTAACCTCTTATGTCTGCGCCACGCAGACGCGGGAAGAGGTTAGAGGTTCGCAGATCGTTTGTTTTCTCGCAGACATTTCATTAAAAAACGTCTGCGCGGCCTCTTCTTGGCGCAGACGTGGACCAAGCTCTTCTTGAGGTCTTCCAACCTCTTCCAATCCACTCCTCCATTTTTAGCCCTTCGACTGACCGAACTCCTCCACCGCCATAGTCGCCGTCGTCGCCCTGCTCCACCGCCCTACTCGTCGTCGCCGCCCTACTCCATGCCTTCGACAGAACTCCTCCTTCGATAGAACTCTTCCTCCGCCGCTATGCCCTCAACCACCGTCTTCCTCCGTCCTCCACTGCCGCTCGTGATTCCGCCTCAAGCAACCACCGATCGCGACTGGTAAGTCCTCCACTGCCGCTCGTTAGGGTTTTAGAACGAGGGTTTCTCCTCGCCGCCGACTATTTCTCCTCCACCGCGATCGTGACGGTTCCAACATCTAGGTCGTTCGATCGAACCCTAGGTCGTTCCAACATCGAACCCTAGATCACGGTTCCAACATCTAGGTCGTTCGATCGGAGATGAGCGGCGGTTGGTGGAGGATCGGAGGTGAGCGGCGGTAGGTGGATGGGCTGAGGTCGACGGTGGGGTTGGGACGGTGGGGTTGGTGGTCGATCGGGGTTGGTCGATCAGAGATGAGGGGAGGAGTTCGACGGTGGGGTTGGGACGGTGGGGTTGGGAAGAGGTGTTAAGTTGATCAGAAAACAAACACCCCCAAAAGCTCTTCTTGCAGGGGTTTGGTTCACCTCTTCTGCAAAAGATGTCGCAGATGTGGTCCGCAGACCGCAGACGTTTTGCCTCTGAAAAACAAACACCACCTAAGAGTCTTGTACACTTTGCTTATGAAAGAAATATACATTGAGGTTGATGTATTCCATTAAGTAATCAGCCTTTCTTTCCCTTAGTATGCTTGACATTAAGTTGATAAAATATTCCGCATCTATCAACTTACAAGAAGAAATCGTGATTAAGTGTTGAGCAAAGTGCATAACCCAATCCAGCACTTAGCAAGACTTCCTCTATGCAATTCCCTTTTAAAAAAACTTGGTGATCTGCAACCAAAAATATCAAGAGAATATTAACACTTGTAAAGTTTTGATAACATTAAATTAGGTGAAGACTGTAAATAAAATCAAGGCTGATGCTCACTACAACACTCCACCTCTTGATTGACTCTAGGAAGCTTTCGAGATTAGTCCAATAACTTCCTAAGACTAAGTCTAAATGTTTCCAGAAAATTGTAGTACATAGTCTTTTAGAGTTTGGCTCGGAAACACTCACAACTTCCGAGAAGGGAAAAGATTTCAAGAAACATAATTCATCTTTTAGAACAAAGATTCAAAGAAACAGTCCTAGCTTTTGAGAGTCAAGCTAGAGTTTTTGAAAAACTACGTCTTCTGGATATTTGTCCACCTTGGAAATCAAGAACATCTGAAAAAAGTTCTTTTCAGGACTTTGCAAAGCTTTCGAAGAACGTGGGTTTTAAAGTAAATTGTGGCTACTTCAACATGTGTACTTTTGTTCAATTATGGAGCTTCCGACTATTGGACAAATAGACGTTGCTTCACTTAACCACCAGCTTGTTTGAAGATCTTCTGAATGACCAAATAATTTGCGTGTATTTTTGTACCCAACATTGTTCAATAGACTAATGCATCATGCCATGTTATCGTTGATTATCTTCACGATAATGTATATACTCTATAATGTCTAGTAGGGGTATTATGTTGCTAGGTTTAAGGTCTTTCACTTAAAAAACATGTTTTAAATGTTTAAATAATTATAGCAAATTAATAATGTAGTATTGGCCATCATAGAAAACTTGAAATGTGTTGCAATTTTATGATTCAACAAATATACAAGTTCACGTTGCTAAAGTTTAGGTCTATTTCTAATTGACATGACTGATCATGAGTCTCAAATTCATCACATTTAATTAGTAATCTTCTTATCCTAATAAATGATTCCAAGAAATGACGCATGTCATTTTCTTATTATTCCAAAAAAATGTTTATTTTTAAATATAAAAACTCATAGTTAATGTTGTTTACATAAGTACACTAAATTAATACTATAATTAATAATAACAAATAGCATCTAATTTTTCATTTAGTATACATCATATTAATTTAATTAATAACTAATTACAAAATTATTCAATTTACAACAACTTTCTAAATTTTTTAAATTAACATGATAAAATTAAATACATTAAATACCAAAATATGTAATAAAATTATTATAATTATGCAAAATTATGAATACATTATGAAATCACATAATTTTTATCCACAAACACGTGTACTACACGGGTCTATAACATAGTACAAATATATACAAAGTAGGCCTTTTTGTAAAAACATTAATACGTTATGAAATATGTGAGACATGTGTAAACACTTCAATCAAAAAACAAAATTATTATACCTATGGTTGTAGAAGTCGCTAGCCGCTAGTCGGGCGGCAAGATACCGTCTATGGATTAATCCGCTTGGAATTTTAATATGTAATTTTACAAATATATATTATATACACACATCAATATCAAAAATTTAATATAATACTTCAAATATTTTAAAAAATAAACTTAAATATACTAAGACAAGTTGTTCAAAGTTTAAACACAAACATCGAGTTCAAATTAAGTTTATACATGGATTTCAATGTTAAGTGGCTACATTCGATGTTTTAGAGACATATTAAGGATTTTGGGTTGAGAAATGTCTAAATAATCATAGAATTGGTCCGTTTTTACCTAGAAAAAAGTTTAAAAAAATCAAAAACAATAAAAATCTAACTAGGCCGCTTAGTCACCGCATTGGCCAAAATCAAGACGGTAGATGGGTGCTTAGCACCTAGGCGGTTGCCTAGAACGATTTTTAGCACTGTGATTGTACCTAATATCCCTCTTGTATATTATCGTCATCTATTTTCTTTATTTTTTGATGCAGATTATAAAAATATTCATGTATGCTCATAAATTAAATATGCATATAATGTATGTGCATATATGCACTTTTGACAAAAAGAATATATATAAAATTTATTTTTCAAATAATATCTATAAAAAATTAAAATTCCATGAACTTTTATTAATTTATAAAATTAATAATAAAATAGTTAAAGTTAAAGAACCCACACTTCTACTAACATAAAGTGTTTGCCTTCACTAGACAAGATCAAAAAGGGTCGACCATACACCTTAATGGACGTAGAGAAAATTAGACTTGATGCTTTCCTCCTAGGAAAAGGGTATGACATTAATGAGGTTCTGCAATGGTCGGTCCTGAAAATTCTTGCTGAGCTAGATCGGTTTGAGCATCTTGAACAGCCTTTTGCTTCAACCATTGCTAATGCAGTTTCCCCCAAGAAAGAAAAGGAAGCTGCACACAGAGAGAAGATGAAACAGTTCCTTCTAAACTATGGATTATCTCAACAGCAGCTTGGTCCGATGAAGACCTTTACCATTGATCTAAGAGTAAGAGAACTCAAGTAAAAGATATCCATGGGAGATTTACCTTCATGACTAGACAAGATCTAGGCTTAGTCGGAGGGCCTCCAGCTCAGTAAATGGACAAGAGCTAGAAGGGACCCCTCAACAAGGCCTTTATCTACCTAAACAATACTAAAGGTCGAGGTCTTTATAGCTGAGGAAGCTATAAAGGCTATCGATCCTAAGGAAGAGCTTATCAATCCTTCATTTGGTCGTTCTTATGTGTCACACCCCAAGCCGACGGGCTGGATCGACTTTCCCGTCAGGCGGAAGGTTCTCAGGGCGCGATATCGTGAGTGATAATCGTGATGATCAGATTGTTTACATAGCATCAATGTTAAGAATAACTAAAGCACAATGACATTAAACTAGAATTTACAGAGTTAAATTACAAATGTCAACATATGATAATTTAACTACGTAGATCTAACAAATGAACCATAAGTTTACTATCTTGTAATCGTACAAGATATCAAAAGTGATTCACAGTAGTCAACAAAATATATGTGCTTCATAAAACTACTAGGTCCTCTAACTGGCATCCTAGCATGCATTCCTGAAACCTTAGCTTAATCTTGTATATCACCTGAGAAAACAGGGAAGAAAACAAAGTCAACACAAAGGTTGGTGAGTTCATGTAGTTTAGTTTTTGAAAAATAGCTTTTGCAAACTCCTTTAGGTAACAACCTTAACCTCATTAACATCACCTTTAATATCCAGCTCGGTATGCTTATATATAGGGCATACAAAAGGATCGAGCCTACAACCCTCCCAGACGCCATCCCACCACATACTAAGTCACATAGGACATTGTTGTTAATGATAATTAAGCGTCTTACCTACCATCTACTTCCATGTTAAAATTTGATTTCCACAAATTGAAATACCTCTTATTTCCTGGGTTCACCATGTCCTCATGATTTCCCTAAAAGTTTGTAGAAATATAATATTAAATGGTCAATTAAATTAATAACTAATCATTTAAATACAACTAAGACATGATGATTGGGCCTTGTTTGACTCAATCAATTAGACTTAGTTGTTGGTGGTTGTCCAAGTTATACCCTTTCACACGTGGCCCATATCAGGCATGACCCAAAATGAGTCTACCTGTATGCGTCGGGACTTTCATGATTTTGCCCATATCAGCTTGACCCTCAGGCCTACTGTACATGCCGGGACTTTAGGATATCCTCTGATTTTGACCGTTTTGACCATCTTGATTCTCTTGAGTTCATTTGATCGTTTAAGTTATGCCCATATAGATTGATTATTGGAGTCTACTATTTATGACGAGACTTTCCGTGTATTAACACGTGGTCTAGATTTACATACAACTGACACCCACCTTAGATTAAACATTTATGATTTCATTAAATATTAATGATCTCATTATTTCATTGATTCATACACGGTTATGATTCCCTTGAGTCTCCTGATTTTGATGTTTAGCATTCTATGGTTTTCCACAATGATTATAGATTTTTGAATAGGATCCTTAGTTTTTCTCTGAACCACACTCTGAATTAGATTTCATTGAATTTGATTCTTAGCTTCAGTTCTATTGGTTACACTTTGAGTTTAGATTCTATGAATTCAAACTTGATGGACTAAGTGTTGTTTTAGACTTTTAGAATTAAGGTATTACTCATAAGAGTAATTAATTAACTTATTAGTTAATTCTTCATAGCACTTACCTAGATAGGAGTCTAGGAGTATAAACAAGCATATATATATATATATATATATAGCATATAATAAATAAAAGCATTTACGTAAAACAATTTAAATAAAAAGGTTTACGCATGTTTCTCAGCCTTGCGTTTGAAAACAAAAATGTTTAGAAAAAGGGCAATGAACTCACCTGTGCTGCTGTGCAAATGAACCACAAAAGTTATGCGCACTCTTTGATTGTTGCCTATGTATCTTTAGCACCTGAGTTGTTTTAAGAGAATTCGAATACGATAAGTATTTACAATAGACGCATCTAGGGTTTGGTCTCAATGTGCAACTAAGTGTACTATGATACTAATGTGTTTCCAAGATTCTATCTACTTAATCTAACATATTACCCGTAAGTAAACCCCTTTATCCCACTGAATTAATTAAAAGTCTTTAGTTAAAATATTTTTAAGTTAATTCATTTTAAGTTAAACTCTAAGTTAAAATCATTTATTTTAATTTAATAAAGTTTATAAATCAATTTCTTTTATTAAAAGCATAATTAATTCAAGAGAAATATAATTAAACGTGATGGGCTTAGGTTAATCTCGTTAGAATACCCTTGAGCCCATTACTAGTCTTTGATCGTCCCATGATTCTTTGCTTAACTTCTTTGTATGACCCATCCTAGGTGCTTCAATTGAATCATCTAATGTAGTCATATGTACTCACGAAATGTCTAAGTGTTGGACGTTGGTTATGAAGCCAACATCCTTATTCTTAGTTATTGTCTTGATCCATAGTGTACTCCTCACTATAATATTAATAGTTTAGTTTAATAAAATCCGATTGTATTAGTCAAAAGGGATGACTACAACATTCATGTTGTAGTTTAACCCTTGCTTATATAAGTATTTGCATTATCCATCCTTAATCATAAGGGACTTACAACTTGATTTCATTACTTGAAAACCCTAATTTGTGATGTCTTTTACATAAACTCTTGTGTCTTAAACCAACCCATATCCAAGGTTAAACCCCCTTGTTGCTAAGAAAAACCCTTGGTCTATTGCCTCATGTTGAAACCGTATTAGTTTCTAACTTGTTAAGCTCCATTTTTGACCTTTAATTTCTATAAGGTTGGTTTCATACCAAGAAACCCTAATAGATCTTCTCATGCACACCCATTCACCCTCAACCCTTGCAAGCAATACATGAATCCCATGCATTTACACACATTAGGATCCCATGCACCTACACACGTTATGACCGCACGCATAAAATTGATGGGCCGGTTGGTTATCCTTGGGCCGATTGTGTTCCTGCGAAGAAGTCCTACCCGAAAGGGATCTGGCCGAACTATCCTAGCCGATCGGCTGAGTGCTCTGGCCGAATGGAGTTTTGTTGAATGACCCTAGGCCGAATGGGAACACATGACCGAACCAACTAGCCATGCGGCTGAGTAGATGCCCGAATGAAGGTTTAGGCCGCATGAGCAGCCGAGCGAATAGGTGTATGGCTGAACGAATGAGATTGCATTGACATCAAGGCCATTCGGCCGAATATGATCAACCGATTGAGGGACTGAACGAATGTGAACTGGGGCGCAAGAGCTTGGATCGAATGAAGGGCCGTTCGGCTTTGGATGCTGGCCATTCGGCCTAAGGGCCATTCGGCCCACCTATTGGCGCCTCCTTCGGCCATTCGAACCACAGCCGAGTGCAGCCACCCATTTCAAAACCAATGGTTAACTCAAGCACTATCCCATGTTCCTACAACATCCTAGGTGTGTTTTATGTGATCTCCCTAAGGGTCTCGGGTGGTTTGAACCGGTTTTCTTGAGAGATTCGAACAAGGGTTTGAAAACCCTAGTTTTTCGAAACTTTGAGCTCCGATTACCTCGATTCTAGGGGTTTTCAGGGCAGATCCCTTGTACTTTCGTGTAGAGGAAGATGAGAGCTTCGATTTGGCACCAAGATGGAGTGATTTGGTCAAGAAATGGGGAAGTTATGGAGGTTTGAAGTTTGAAGTTTCTAGAGAGAGAAAGTTCCAGGTTTTTGGTTTTAGAGAGAGAGAGAGAGATAGTGAAGAGGTTAAGTGAAGAAGATGATTCATTGGGGGTATTTATACCCCGGGTGAGTTCGGGTTCGTTTCGGTTGCTCGATTTCGCGTAAAACGTCGCTTTCGTTTCGTTTTTCGTAACGAAACGTTACGGTTTTAAAATTAGAGTTTATTAAATTAATTTAGGTTGTGATCCCTAATAAATTAACTAAATATCTTTCGTTTATTTTAAATTTCTGAAAATATTCAATTTACTGTTTAAAATCGAATCGTACAGTCGTCGCGCGTATTCGTTCGAATCGTCATCCGCACGAATACGACGATAACTACACTTTTCAATTTTTGTTTTCTAATTACTGGACGTCATTCAGAACGTTAAACTTTCATATTCATTCGTACAGATCGTCACCTAGATGAATAATCCGTCGATTTAGCATTCACGTAACGACATCCGTTGTTGTTTTGTTCTGTAAATCCTCACATACGTTTATACGTAATAAAATCCTAACTAACAATCATCTGATGGTTCTGTATTGCCAGATAATTATCTGACTGATGAACCATGTTTTTGAGTTTCGTTTCTGAAATGATTCTGAAACTGTGCTATGACAACATAAATGATAATGATATGTGAACATCAACTGGATTATGTACTTGAATCACTGTTCATGTTACTGTGTTGATCACTGTTCCGGTGACGTTTCCAGCACTGATGTTACATTATGACATGTATATTTCCTTAGTGTTCAAGAAAAGAGTATTCTTAAAGGAAACATCATTAACCCCTGATCCTAGGAACATATAAGTATGGATAGGAGAGGAAATGAAGAAACAGTTGTTGCAACTAGTACAGCACCTAAGGATGCTAAACAAAGATATGGAGCAAGTCAGGGAGAGCATGCCATGGCACATGGTACCATGGTAATTCATTCGAGCGAGCATGTACCCAAGATCTTTAAAAGAAAAAAAAATCAATGGTCATGAGAACTGAAGTGATATATTTTGAACCTATGAATGTTTACATTCCAGTCATTGAATGGATTTTTAGTCCCACTCAAAATATGTTTCCTTTGAAGCTGAGTAATGATGGCACTGTGAAACTCCTTCATGAAAAACTCTTAAATCTCCCTGCTCTAATAATTTTTGATCTTGAAAAGGTCCCTCTCATCAATCCAACCAATCACAAGACTGGAACGATTGCATCAAGGTGCGCCAAGGGATGGGAAAAAGTCTTAAGAGAAAATCTATGAGTTTTGGTAGTATCAACCAAGATCAATCGAAGGATAACTTTATGCTTCTGATGGTCAGACGGGAGACAACTTTTGATGCTTTACCAATGTTCTTTTTATGATCAAAGTTTGGAGATTGATCAATAGCTTACGATCCAAATACTTCCAAAGACCTTCAAATTCTGATGCCGCAATCCTTTAGAAGCAACATTCAGCGTTGCTTCCTACACTTAGAAAAAATCAGAAGGCATTCTTGAGATAGTCAGCAAGAAGGCACAATTATCATATCAGCAGAAAATTCTCTGAAGAAATCTTCCTTAATGTCTTTTGTAGTTTAGGTAATTAATGTAAAAGTCAATAATGTTATTTGTATTAATTATAATTAATATGGCTTTGCCTGTCAAGTCATAACACAATGCTAGAATTAGCTTTAGCTTGTTTCTATTGTTTTGTTTGGCCTTGTATACCTACAAGGATACATTTGTAGCTTTTAGTATATAACTTTTCACTTTTAACCAAACAAGATACATGTGAGTTTGTTGAGAGTCTTGTACACTTTGGTTGTGAAAGAAATATGCATTGAGTTTGAAGTATTCCACTGCATGTGTAATCATTCTTTCTTTTTGTTAGTGTTCTTGACATCAAGTTGGTAGAATATTCTGCATCAATCAACTTAGAAGAAGCCTTGATTAAGTGTTGTGCAAAGCGCATAACCTGATTTAACACTTAGCAAGACTTATGCAATACCCTTCTACAACCATTAATATCAAGAGAATGTTTAGACAATTATAAAGATTTAATAACATAAAACTAGGTGGAGATTGTAAATAAAATCAAGGCTAGCGCTCACTACAACATTTTACCTCTTAATTGACTCTAGGAAGCTTCCGAGATTAGTACAATAGCTTCATATGACTAAGTCTAAGTGTTTCTAGAAAAGTGTTGTATTTTGAATGTACGTAGTCTTTTAGAGAAATATTTGGATTAGAAACACCCACAACTTTCAAGAAGGCAAAAGATTTCAAGAAACATGATTCATCTTTTCTAAGAATAAAGCTTCAAAGAAATAGTCCCACATTTTAGGAGTCAGACTAGAGTTTTAGAAGAACTACATCTTCTGAATATTTTTCTACATTGCAAACCAAGCCAAAGTTCTGAAAAAATGTTCTTTTTAGGACTTTGCCAAGTTTTCGAAGAACTTGGATTTTCTAGTAAATTGTGAATACTTCAACATGTCTACTTTTTTTTCAGTTAAGAAGCTTCCGACTATTAGATTAATAGGCTTTGCTTCACTTAACCATCAGCTTGTTTGAAGACCTTCTGAATGACGAATTCTTCACGTGTATTTTTCTACCCAACATTGCTCAATTGACTAATGCAACATGCCATTTATCGTTGATTGTCTTTTGGATAATGTATATACTCCTACAATGTCTAGTAGCAGTATTATGTTGCCAGGTTTAAGGTCTCTCGCTTAAAAACATGTTTTAAATGTTTAAATAATTTAGGAAATTAATAATGTTGTCTTGGCAATAATAGAAAACTTATAATGTGTTGAAATTTTATGATCAACTAATATATAAGTTCACATCGCTAAAGTTTGTTTGGTCTATTTCTAATTGGCATGACGGACTCTCAAATTCATCACATTTAATTAGTAATACAAATATATAAAGAGGGCTTTTTTGTAAAGATGAGAGACATGTGGAATCACTTAAATAAATTAGATAAAATTAAAAAAATATATATAATTGTACCTAATATCCCTCTTTTATATTATCATCTATTTTCTTTATTTTTTAATGGAGATTATAAAAATATTCATGCAATTAATGAATTAAATATGCATAAAATGCAGTGTTGTAAAACTCGGCCTAGGCGGCCGAGTACTTGGTATTCGGCCCTCGGCCGAACCGATTTTCTCCTACTTGGCCAGACCAACTCGGACTCGGTCAAACTCGGGCCTGCTCGGACCAACTCGGGCCTACTCAGACCAACTAGGCCAAAAAAACTCGGTCAAACTCGGAAAAAATTGGTCAAACTTAGGCCAACTCGGTCAAACTCGGACCAACTCGGCCAACTCGGACCAACCCGGTTTTTGCTATTTTTTACCAATTTTTCCTGCTTTTCACTGGTTTTCATTGTTTTTCACCAATTATTGTTTGATTTTCCCTATATATATTTAATTTCTATTGATATTCACTATAGATGTTATATATACTAGTAAACATATGATATTTGATATATATAATTTTTAAAAAATATTTTTTTTATCATTTACCGTATCCGAGTACTCCCCGCCTAGGCCTAGTACTCTCAACTTCCCAATCGACCAACCTGGCAGCGCCTAGCAATTTCTCCAACCATGATAAAATGTACGTGCATATATGCATTTTTGACAAAAGAATATATATATATATATATATATATATATATATATATATATATATATACACTAGGTTAAATCCCGTGTGTTACACGGGTGAAATAAATGAAATATTATGCTTTTAAAATCTATCTATTATAATAAATAAAAGTTTTCTTATGCCACGTGTCAATATCTGGTTAAGTCAACCTTTTAATTTCCCGCCTCTCTCTTCAATTAATATATTCATCTTGCTAAATAATGAAAAATGAATAATTATGTTTAAAATAATAAAATTGTCTACCTATAAACAAATGAAAACTAAAGTTAAAATATAAAAATATCAATTGTAAAAGAATTAAACGAAAGTAAAATAATAATAAAATATAAAATTAGAAACTTAAAAACTTATATTTATTCAATCAACATAATAAGAGGAAAAAATTAACGATTTTAACAAATTATATATATTAAACCCATGTAATACATGGGTTTTAACCTAGTACTTGTATATATTGCACTACGTTATAAACTCGTGTATTGCACGGATTTAATATAAAATATAAAATTAAAAAACGTCATTGGATGATAAAAATCTCATTGTTTAAAAAATCCTTTTATAATATATTTTATTTTTAAAAAAATCATTTTTTAAGATAACTTGTTTTTTTACATAAATTTTATTTTTTGAAAATAAAATATTTCTTACTTTAAAAGTTTTGATTTTAGAGAATTTCCTTTTTTATAAAAAATTTTTAAAGTGTGCTTTATAATAATAAGATAAATAATATGTTAGTTATTAGTATTATAATTATTTATTTAATAAGAGAGATAATATAATTATTTAATAGGAGAGATAATTAAGTGGAAGGATAATGTGTTGAAAAGTGTCAATTGTAGTGTAAGAAGGTGACATGTGGCATTAGTGGTGTAAGAATGTGACAAGTGGCAAATTTGTTACTCTTTTATTATAGAGTATAGATTACCCCGTGTACTACACAGATTTGATATAGAATATTAAATAATTAGTAATAAAATTTAAAAAATTGTAAAATGATATTTTAAGATAAAATGATTAATTTACATATTAATGAATACTTTAACTAATAAAACAATAATTAAAAACTTTAATAACTATACAAAAATCTTTTGATTTTTAACAGTTCTATATTTAAACTAACTGATAATAAACTTCATCATGTGTTCTATCAAAACCTAACTTTTATAAATAAATAAGGTATAATATAATTTATGTAATTATTAAAATTTAAACGACTGAAATAAAAAATAACGTTAAACATAAGGACAAAAAGCGTAACTTTGTCTATCACTTTTTTACTTTGTTTTTTTTAAATAAATTAAAAAATGACATTGGATTGTTAATATCTTATTGTTTAAAACTATGGGTTATAGCTTATTTTATTTTTTATACAAAAAAAAAATCATTTTTATAGAAAAATTGCTTCTTATATAACTTTGATATTCTAAAAATATTTTTTTTCTTATTTCAAAAAAATTAATATTGAAAAATTTCATATCTTATAACATTTTTTTAAATGTTTTTGAAATAAAAAGATAAATAATATTATTAGTTAGTAGTATTATAATTATTTAATTAGAAAGAGAATATAAGTATTTAATATGAGATAACTAAATGAATTTAATAGAAAATTGACATTTGGCATTAGTGTTCTAATATTAGGACAAGTGGCAAAATTTATTTTCTTTTATTAGTATAGTAAGATATATATATATATATATATATATATATATATATATAGTTTATTTTTTAAGTAAAATATATCTTAAAAAAAATTACATGAAATTTTATTAATTTATAAAATAAATAGTAAAATTGTTAAAGTTAAAGAACTCACACTCCTACTAACATAAAGTGTTTATAACTACTATTCAAAAGCATCAGCGACGCTCTATCACTTGAAGGAATTTAAAGAGCTAGAGACAAAAATCTTAAACCGGAGGCGAAATTAATATCTATTAAATTCTTTAACCGAAAAATTAAAATACTGACAGAAAATAGAAGAGATGGTTTGCCCCCACCATAATAAAACTTCTCCCTTGAGAAACACCAAAACACATCTTACGTTGCCATCAGAAAAATGATTTTAATCATTGTACGTTACAAAGATCAGGGGTCTTGCATAAATTTAAGACGAGAAAGTGACAAGCATGATCATTTTCTTTTTATTTTTTTTCTTTTTTTAATTTTTGGTGTTTAATAATTAATATATATTTTAATCGACACCAAACAAAAGATGAATAAAAAAGCATTCTACGTCACTGGTCCTCTAAACTAAATTATGGGTAGATAGATATCTTTTCAATTAAAGAAGAAGAAAAATGAAATTTGATTAGTATGATAACATTCATGAACCATAAAAAAAAAAAGGAAGACATTAATTTGATTAGCACAAATGATTAAGGGGCTGTTTTTTAGCATCTGAATGAGCCTGAATGGTTCTGAATCTGAACCATTCAAATTCAGACAGTTTGTCTCATTAAAAAAACATGTCTGAATGGAGACTAATGTCTGAATGAGAATCTGAATGATTTAGACCTCAACACATGTCTGAATGAGGAAACAACAAAAGGGGTCGTTTATACCCTTTCCATTTCTCCCAAATCTTAACCTAGAAACCTTCTATCCACTGCTCTTGAATCCTTCAATCACCTGCTTCTTCGAACGTCATCACCTCCTTTTTGTTAAATATAAGGATTTTTTGTTGATTTATAATTTAATTAAAAAACATAAATATAGTGAAACATATTTTATGCATATAGAAAAATAAAATAAGTAAATATTTTAATTATTTTTATAATCACATAGAATTTTGATAGATGATGATGGTTCATTTTTATTAAATCAAAAAATACATATTTTGTTTTGTATTAATTATTTATATTATCATTGAAAAAAAAGATTTCAGAAGGGTAAAATAGTCATTCTGTATATTCATTCAGATGTTCAACCAAACAGTCTTTAACCATTCAGCATTTAATGATTCAGACCCTCTTAACCATTCAGACTGTAATAATGTGATAGAAAGTTACATCAAGGTATAGAAAGAATGCATAAATTACAAACTAGATACAAAGTTATGATATGATGCTAATACAGACATCTTAACCATTCAGCACTTAGTGATTCAGATCCTACCAAACAGTCTCTAACTTGGTTAGTTTGACCAACATGCTCATAAAGAACTAATCAATGAACTTTTCATGTTTGTTGGATCACATTTCGTTACCAAATCATATGTGTAAACTTGGTCCTTTTAAACGAGAGTAGACATCTCTTAAATGCTTGACATAATATATGAAAAACTTGTCACTATTGAACAAATGGCGAATTTTGTGTCAATTAGCTAGGCTAAATAGAAATTAAAGTGTGTTTTGCATCTTACAAAGAGTGTTGCTCCGTTACCATGATAAAGTACCCACAATACGCTATGGTGGATTCACCATAACCTAGTGGATCAAAAGTTGATTTTCAGAATGTTTTTTTTTTATTATTTTGAAATTACTATGGAATGTTTTTTTTTTATTATTTTGAAATTACTATGGATAGTTTTTTGAATCATGTATGGAATTCATTATTAGATTACAATATATCATATGCATACAAAGTCTTCTACTAGATAAGATGTAAAAAGTGTTCTCAAAGAACGAGTGTGTGTAGTTTTGTAAATTTCATGTCAAAACACATAATCCTAAAAACAAACCAATTGAATCCTTTATATAGGGATGAAACATCGAAATCATAGTTGGAACAAAAGTTGATTTTCAGAATATTTTTCTTACTTTGAAATTACTCTAGATATGGTTTTAAATCATGTTTGGAATTAATTTTTATATTACAGTACATCACGTGTATAAAATTTTTCTTCTATTAGAGAAGATGTAAAGAGTTTTCACAAAGAACGAGCGTGTGTAATTCTTTGAAATTTTATATTACAACACATAATGTGGGATGGATCTCAAATAACCTCGCCTATGAGTATGGATTATCTCTGAAAGCATACAAATGTAGATTTCAAATTAATCTCCTTACAAACGTAGATCATCTTTAATATCAAACAAACTTGCTTTTAAATATTCTTCCACAGAAATATGAATCATTTTTAACATCACGTAAAGTGGATTTTAATTAATATTCATATCCGACAATCATATTTATCAATGTTATGTATAAACACTTGTCAATAGGTCATTTCGTCGTAATTCATTCAAGCACACAATGTCTTCCACACGAAAGTGGATCATTAGTGATGTACAAGAAACTATAAAATTTTTAATATGGATTTTTCGGATAGGTTTTAGTTTTAAAATGGTTTTCACTGAAGAACAATCACTCACAGTAGGTAAGTGTACATATCATATAGTAATATAGGTTTTGTAAGAATTAGATACCAATCTGTGGACGAGTTAGCTCTCGATACTAAATCTCAATCAATGTTTAGCCATAAACAAGAGAAATTTGGGTTTGTAACTTTTGAAATAAAAGATAATTAACAACTTTGAAAATGGTCTAAAATCAAATTAAATTGCCTAGATTATGAATTCAATTAGTCTAATATTGAGATAAGCACGAATTGATAAACCAAATGTTGACCAGATTTCGACCAAAGATATCTAATGTTATAATCATTGGAAAATTAAAATGATAAACACATCCTAATCATCTTAGATTATTCAATGATGTCCAAAGTCAAAGTCTATGTCACGATTTATCTAAAAAGTATTCATCCATCAAGATTCCTAATTCTACAAATTTAAGGAAATCTAATTATGACCAATACATATTAATCACCCTAAATTACATAAAGACAACAAAGCTACAATTAATTCCAATTCATAATACATGAACATGATCATGAAAATGAGGTCATTTAGGCTTTAAACTCCTAACTTATATATCAATCACATTCAATAAATCATAACATCACCATAGTTTTTTCCAAACTCAAATGAAAGAAAGTATACTTGTTTATATTTCAAATCATTCATGAAACAATTTATCATTCTTTATTTTGTGGCTCATAAAAACAATTTCATAATTCTATAAACAAATGCTTTGATCATAGTTTTCCAACATATTTTGATTAAACATTTATCATTCTTGAACAATAATGAATTTATACTAGCCTACAATGTCATTGGAATAATCACATAGCGTCATCAATAATATTGACATAAACAATATCAATCAATTCATATAATCATCAACACAAAGACATAAGTATCAGCATAATCTACATGAAAAATTGATTAGCCCATAAGGCTTACATAAAACAACAAGAAAGTTTGTAAATTCAACAAAATTCATGCTGAAAGTTGATAAAATCAAACCACAAGCAAGCAAGGTTGTGTGGAATGTTGTTGGATACTTCTTGGATCTTCAAAACCTTCTTCACCTCTAGAAATCTTAGGAGAATTCAGGTGAGAAGAAATTTTTTGCACCACAGAGTCCAACCCTTCAAAATGTAGGAAATTGTAGGATATATAGAAGTATGGGAATTGGCACGGTCGTGCACCTATGACACATGATTGTGCAGGGTGATAAAGTACTAGAAATCTCTCTGTATTTGATGATTGTGTTACCGTTCTTAGCTAAATCCGGAAAATCGACTCGAGGTGTTAGGCACAGTCATTCGTAAAAGGCGCACGGTCGTGCGTGTGTCAAAGTGGGTGAAACTGCCTTCCTCCGGCCTGGCACTAGCGGCGGTGTGAACTTTCAGGTTTGACTTAACTTCACACCGTTAGTATATTTAAAGTTGACTATTACTGTACCATCATAACACTTCAATTTTTATTTTAAATCTAGCAAAGTATATTTTTTGTATCCATAGTTTTGCATTTCATAAATCCTACTTTGCGATAAAACGAACATATGTGATAGCTCGATTAAAGAATTTAAGCAATATGTTTAGTTTAACATAATATAATACTACAAAAGTGAAATTTTTGAATTAACGATATAAAACCGTAAATTGGAACGTTAATTGGAAAACTTTCAAACCACATACTATATTTGCGTTTTACTAAATATGCCTGTCACAATTAATCAAATATCATCTAAGATTTCTATTATAAACTAAAATTTATTTATACTTGTAAGTTTTAATATCTTAATAATTTTCGATTTAAAATCGTTTATAATACAATTACCCGATACAAGATTTAAACACTGTAATACTCAGAATATACAAGTTTTAACCTACCATGTAACAACTAATAACCTTTTATTGACAAGTGGGGAGACTTGGCTAATGGAGGATAAATGAAATCCTTAGAATGATCATAGATCCATACAAAATCTTGAAAAAAACCTATAAAATGCAAACTAATCATTTCTACAACTACAACTCACAAACTCATCTCTTTCTCTCCTCATTTGAACATCCCCTCCCCTCTCTCTCCACTAAATCCAAGTCTTTAACTATCATATTATTCATTCTCACTCAACATTTGGTGATCTTAAAGAGTTCTTGATGCAAGAAGAAGTGTAAAGGAAGAACCAATTTTGTTTATTCTAGTTAATCACACAAAAGATATAATCATCTACACAATTTAAAAGAAATAGAAATCAAGAACATGGTTTTTTTAAAAAAAAAGAATGAAAATGATTTGTGTGTGCATCATAAATATGAATATATATATATATATATATATATATATAAATATATATTATGATCTTAAAATAAATTATAAGTGCATGCATGTAAGTATTTACATATACATATGGATGATCAAAATATATGAAAACATAATTTCTAAAATTCTGACAAAAAGTCTGTCACAATTTAAACAAGTCATAAAATAACAATAACAACTCCAAACTAAACAAAAATAGATTCCACGACTAAGTTAGTTGTATTACCTTTCCAACCATTATTTATAAATATTCTAACTTAAACAAATGATACCCCAAACAGCCTTCACAAGATTAGTGTGCGGATTTGTACCCCCTAACTTGTGCTGCTGTTTTGACTAGTTACGAACTGTTCATAAAAACTTTTCTGAATGAAAGTTTTTCTTAACACCTTAAAATAGTGGACTTGAGAGTTTCATAAATTAAGTCAAAGTTTTGGTATTTTTAAAATGAATCTGAACCTACTAGACTGAGGCAGTGAAAATAGAAACTTTGGGGACTTACATTTGTGTGACTATTTTTTTTATTTTTCAAGCAAAATCACAAAACATTTTCTAAACGAAAGTTGTTCGTAATACCTTAAAATAGTCGAATGTAGAGTTTCATAAAGTAACTCAAAGGATTGATATTTGAAATGTGTATCCGAACAAGTTGGACAAAATCTGCCCATAAGAAGAAATTATAAAAATTAAAATGTTTTTATCACACTATTTATTACTTTGTGCATGTATATGAATGGTGTGTATATATCATACACAAACTTAAATAATGTGACATATATGTATATATGTATATACACACTTATAAACATATATATGTTGAAATAATAATAAGTTGTGAAATTGTTAAACAAAAGGGTAATATTCAAAAATTCGCCATTATAATGTCAAAATTTTATATAAATCCGATACTTAGTATTTTTCAAATTAAACATTATAACAAATATTTAAATATAACTTAAAAACAGAATTACTTTTAAGAAATCCCAACACTTAAATTAACCAAAGACACAAATAGCACGACAAAAAAAAATACGACAACATGAACCATATTAAGTTCAGAAATTCAAAAGAAATCTATAATGTTCAGAAATTCATTGGGGCTAGAACATGTTTAACTTTGAACTATTTTCTGCAATTCAAACTTGTATCTATGTGTATTTGAGCTATATGTCCAAAACTATCATCTTAACTATACTTAACTTATGCATTGATCATTAACTTCTGAAAACCAAACTGTTGTGATGATAGATCTATTGAACTAACCACTCCACCTAGCCGGTGATCACATAGTACTTAACTATTTTGAGGGTAGTATGGAGTACCATGCCTAACTAGGTTAACTAAGGTTTGATCTGTAATAGTTACACGAGTATGTTTCCACATATTGCCTTATTTCACTATGTTACATATTAAAATTGCTAACCTTATCTTTTTGAATTGTTAACTTTTGGTGTCAAAATCTATGTTTCTCACCAACTATTTATAGTTGACCTTTGAATCTAAACATGTATCATGTACAAACTAGCTAGTGAAGCTATGAGGATCATGTAGGGGTTTTTGACTTAGAATAAACTTTGAACTACAAACTTGTTTATGTTATGTTTTTGAAGTACCTGCACTGTTGCAAAAGTCGGTCTCCAAGGCCGAGTACTCGCTCCAAGGAGTTGTTCTGATGCCGAGTACTTTCTGAGTATTACCCGAGTACTCCCGCTTAGGGGCAAATACTGCCCGATTACTCGCTCCAAGGAGTCATTCCGACCTAGGAGCGCCTAGCGACTTTTGCAACCTTGACTACTTGTATGACACTTAATTTTGAAGGTAATAAATATTAAATTTTAATAGTCGATGATGAGATTTTGAAGAGTCATCGTCGCGTCCCGGCATCATTCCGCCATCGGTCGGGGTGTGACAGGCGGCATGGCACTACTTGGTCGCTTGGTCTTGCGTGACTCGTGAATGATCATGTGTAGGTTAGCACTGCCTACCTTGGGTCCGACACTGAATGTGTTGGCTGGAAAACAATAGTTGAATTACTAGTGCAAGGATCAGCACGACAATGCACATCTGGGAATTTTCTTAGAAGTTGGTGAAACTTTTTTGAATGCCTGATTTTCTTTTGAGCAAGGTTTATTGCCCTTTCAATTCATGGAAACAATTAATAAAACTACATGCAAATGAATTTGCTTGTTGTTAACTTCAACCAAAGCAAATTATGCGTAATAATATGTGTAATTGTACATGTATCATATCTCCCCATACATGAACTTTGTTTTTCCTCAAGCAAACAACGAATCTCGATGGTGAAAAATTTTGATCAATCAACTTAAGAAAATATTACAAAAATATTGAACAACCTTGATTGATTAAGAAAGGTTTAATAGTTAAATGAAAAGCAAGATAAAATGAAAATTATCAACATGAATTGATAAACAAGAGGATTTCCTAACTTGTAAAACATTGAATGTTCTCACTCACTTGGCTTATTTTGAGATCATAAATGTAATGTGTATATATAGAACACTTAAGTGAGATAAGAATCAACAATATGAAACTTGTAAGAAAATCAAGTATTAATAAACTAACATAGATCAAAGCATAAATAATGATAAGGAATTTTTTTAGGTTGTGTATGGATGTGGATGAGATTTGTTGTCATGCCCCAACAGACGGCGGAATACGTCGGGGCATGATTTGGATTTTTCATTAGCTCATTGTGATGATTGAAAGTTTGAATAATTATGCATTCATTATTAACATTCAAACAAACATTCATTAATACCAAAACAATATTTGTTAGATAACTCAATTCTAAACATTACAAAAAAATAGTCTATACAAAATTTAAAGATTATTCCAGGTTCATTAAGGCTTATCCTATGTCTTCACCTTGTCTTTATCTTTTCATGTTACATAAGTAAAATAGATGTTGGGTTAACTATATGAATAGTTCGTGAGTATAACATACAGTTCGAATAATTTTTTAAAAGAATTGATGCATTTCAATTAGACTATCCAGAATTCAACATTGTTTGCAATAGATAATGCGTCTCAAAAAATTTCAACACTAGCATGATAACTAGCATCTCAACATGTTTGCAATAGATATAACACGAATATGAATCATATATCTCAAACAAAGTATGCATACGCAAAGTAAGGATACAAACTAAATAGAAATAAATGCTTTGTATCATATGGATTTGATTCTAAGTAAACATGTTTTGAGTAAAGCATATGTAACTTCCCAAAAGTAAATGTAAAAGACGGAGTATTTATATACTCACCTGATTTGCTTAGGTAGTCCAAAAGTTCTTAGAAGAAAAGCATCTACTGAACCCTAAAGATTTTGAAACCATTGAATTTCAAAAGTTTGAAAACCATTGAAAATTTGAAACCACTGAACTCTGAAACTTTGAAAACCATTGAGACCATAAAACTGCTGAACTTCGAAGATATGAAAACCACTAAGACCTTAAAACCACTACACTTCAATAGTTCAAAACCACTAATAGTAACTCATCAGAAACATGCTTCATATAAGATAACAACTGATGCATAACTCTCTTCCGATGCATTAATCTCTTTCGATGTCTACATCGTCAATTTAGTTTTTAATTTAATAAAGTACTTTCGGAAGCATGTTTATCTGGCTCACGGATCTCAAACTTTAAATGTGTTTCTATATTAAATGCTATGACATCCGAAGGTATAAATTGTCTCCCGCTCTTTTGAATTCCTATCTCGACAGTTTCTCTTCATTCCTTTCTTCAATTAAAACCCTAAAATCCTTCGTCCAAACTTTCACAAATGGCCGCTCTTCAATTCAAACCTGCTCATAATCTTTCTACCGAGTTATCAATGGATAACGATGTTGATTTCTCACTGATCATATCCTTTATTCAAATGAGCAGATATTGTTTTGCTTTAATTATCAATCCATTGGTCTATGAAAAACACCATCGTCAGTTTTGGACCACTACTTTAGTCATATTCGATTCAAATGGTAAATCCATCTCTGCTACCATTGATAATCATCCTATTCTAGTCACAGTGGAGAATGTTCGTCAGCATCTTCATCTTAATGATGCTGATGGAAAGCTCTCATTCACTATAAATGATGTCGCAATGACCTTTCGATCAATGGGATATGAAGGTCATCTACCTTAAACAATTTATTTGAAGGTCAAAGTGTCCTATAATTACAAGTATCTCCTACATTTGTTTCTACAATGTCTTTTCAATAAGACAGGGGGTTGGGATCTTATTCCATCGGACTTAGCCTCAACAATCCATGGGTTGATTACCAATCAAACCTTTAATTTATCATCCTTCACTTTCAATAATCTAGTGGAAAACCTTTCATCCTTTAAGCAGTTTTGTATGTAGCCCTGATTTCTACAACATATTTATAACTATGAGTTGAGTTCCTCTCTCTCATCTATTGGGAGTACACACACTGTTCCCTTGGCTACGGACAAGAGTGTAGAGTTTTCTAGGGTTTTCACTCCTGTTCATTCCTCCCTGGGGCCTCATGCTCCTAAAGGTGACAACTCTGCAAACCAAACTGATGTTGATCCCCCACTTTCACCAACAACAATTCCACATTCCAAAATACTTACCTACAAATGCAAACGAACTCCTAAAAGAAAAAGTCCAAAAGAATAAATAAAGGCAAAGTTTTGCCTAAGGTGTCAGCCACACCTGCTGATAACCCACTGAATCTTCCTCTGGATCCAATGGATACTTCATACCGGCCCACATGCCCTCAGCCCATGTCACAACACATGACTGAGAATATCCAATGGGACTCCCACACTGATGAGGTTTCTTCTATTGGAGAACCTCCCTCAGAAAAAGGAATGTATTTCAAGTCTATAGGAACTACTTCCCCATCAATGCCCCTCACTCATACAACTACATCGGCTCAAGAAGCTTCTGCTATTGTTTAGTGTAACATTAAGGTTTTTTTTTATATAATAATTTTGACTAGTAATTGTTCTAACTTTCAATAAAAGAAATAATTTTTAAACATGTTCTCAGAAATAACAATTTCAAATGATTTAAGTAATCAACCTAATGAAATAACACATGATTAAAAATCATAGACATTTTGAGAAAATTGATGTATTGTTTAAGCTGTTGACAAGTAATATTCGTAAAAAAAATCAATTAGAATTAAATCAACACAAACGTAATTATATTTCGTCTAAACTAAATTACAATTCATCACATTGTATTAATCAATGCATATGTGTTAAAATTATTTTAAAAGGATTATAATATAAAAAGGAATTGAAGAAACAGTTCGAAGAATTAATTCAATTGATTACAATTGAAAGACAATTAAAAAAAAAAACCGAAATACTCTTCATCATCTAATTCACTCAACATATTGAATTTGAAAAGCCATATTTTGGCATTCAGATTACATTGGCCAAAGAAATTGGTTGGTGCACAATCATTGATATTGGAATAACCCACCATTTCTTAACATCACAAATTCTTGAAATCACTATCATTCAATATACAATCATATACAATTTTGCTTACTTGTAAACAACCAAAAGGAAACCACGATTCCAACAAGTGAAACGGAAAGAGAGATCAAGAACGAAGCAAAAAGCGACACCCACAACGTTCGGTTCAACCATGATCATTTTGTCATCATTCAAATTCCTCTCGTGGTTACAATCCTTTCTTCAACCAATCGTACAACGGTTTAACTGTATAAGGTAAGGTTTAAATCAGTTACAATCGAGTTTGTTAAAAATATTTTGTTTACATAATCTTTGGTTTTTTAAACGGAATGTGTTATACGTTCGGGTGATGTCATAAACGAAAAAAAATAGCAAAAAGAAACTTTACCAAAACTAACAGAAAACATGGTTCAAATAATAATTTGGGTGTTCATATAAGTATACATAAGTATATATGTGTTGGTGTAAAGGTGGGGTTAAACCTACTTTAGTATCTAATACAATGACATGAAGAAGAAGAAGAAAGATGGATCCAACAAAACCTATTTTAAAAATAAAAATGATGGTTGAGTTAGCAATTTAAGTACAGATCAGACTAGTTAAGTCTCTTCACGGTCATAAGAAGAACCGAGTTCGGCTCCTTTCCGGCACAAAAGTTTTGCTTTTGAGCTCCATCAAATTTAATTATGGTAAACCATAGTTGATAAAAACAATAGAAAACTTATTGGTAACAAACCGATGAGTCTAGACCAAGGCATAATTTATTTAATTATTCATATTAACCTTATTTACTAAAGGGTTAAAGTACAAAAATAAAATATAATGAAAGAATTAAACTTATGTATATTCTTCGTAAAAGTTGTAATTATAAAACTTACAACAATATTTTATTAAATACTATTAATCTAATAATTTATTATAAACATATTCTAAAGATTTTATTTTCAAAAGAATATATTATTTTGTTGAAATATTTATAAAATACTAATTAAACTATTATTCAATACACACACGTATTCTTCTTAATATATATTTGGAGAAATTTATAATAATATTTTATGAAAAATATTATCAAGTTTAATAAAAATAAAATTCTAAAGACATTATTATTTACAAAATAATATAAAATATTGTTTGGAATATGAACAAACTAGTATTCAGAGTCTATAAATACAAAAGACTAGTAAATATTCTAAGACTAATAATAAGGAAACTTATAATAATATCACATTTAAAAATTATTAAAATACTCTCAAAGCTTAATAATATCAAGAAATCCATATGTTCAAGAATGTTATTTAGAATCATACTAAGCTCTACTCTTTATAATTATACAACTATTTAGGATGGCGTTGAATTGTAATACCTTCACAACTATTTAGTGATATTGCTTGGATCGCTACGCAACCTGTGAGTTTTTCTTATACTCCCTTTTTACATTTTTGTAATCTTTGGGATGTTGCACATGTCATATCAAACAATGTTATTCTAGAGTCAAAAACAAATACTATGATGCAATTCTATAGTTTAAGTTAGAATTAGATTTGAATGTTATGTGTTACCTATTTGTTTGTATATCTATGTGTTATTATTATGGGATTATCATATACAATACATTAATACTAGTAGCCTTTAATTAACATGACTTATGTCATTGTTTAATATTAAAGGTGAAATTGCCAAAAACTATTTAGTATTACTAGTAGCCTTTCTTTAGTGACTTTGTGTCATTATGATAGAAAGGTAAAATTGCCAAATTCTATTTATCAAACATTGTGGAACATATACATATTTAGATCAATTCTTATTAGACTATTGTTGCATCTTATTTCTATTATACATATATCAAACTGTATGAGAATCTCACCAACTATGCAAATAGTTGATCAAAACTCTATTTTACATGTGTAACAGGTTAGTTGCTTGGATGAAGACACTTAAGCTATTTTGGACCTAGTTAATAAAATAAACAATGTTATTTACTTTGGTTATGGATTGTAATGTTGGATCATGTTTTGTTTAATTTTGAATAATGTGGATGTTGATTTATTTTATGTTATGAATGAAATTGGATTATTAACTACTGAAACTTACAAAGTAGCACCATGAGTTATGAACAATCACAATCGTGCCCCGATGTATTCCGCCGTCGATCGGGGTGTGACATTTAGAATGAGTCACTGGCTCCCACTTCCCTAACTTTGTTGAGAGTGGTGACTGAATTCAGCACATGTTTCTTGACCAAGAGCCTACACAGTCAGAGGTTGACCCTAGGAGTAATGAAAGGGTCAATACATAAGAGACTGCTACTACTGTTGAACCTCTTCAGGTTCAACGGGACAATAGTACAGGATTTAGGACCTATTCTATGGAAACCCATATTGGGGATGACTTCTTTGAAGTCCTTTCAATGACGGGATTACAAGGTGCCAAGAAACAACATCTGGTGATAGAGGTGTAGAAACTAGGCTTAGGACCCTATCTCCCAATGATTCCACTCAGGTGGAGGTGGGCCCTTCTAAACATGAATTAACGGCTATCATCCACACACTTTAAATCCATGGTAGCTTCTCTTGAAAGAGAAATAGCTACAATGAGGCTGCAAGTTCCGAAAAAGGATGTTACCATTCTTGATTTGCACCTTCTCCATGCCATTGTGTGCACTCCCTTCCATCTTGATCCCTGTCAACAACACCTAGTTTCCCCTGCTGCTGATGATCCCAAAAAGGGGGAGACAGTGACCCATATGGGTCAGGTTGTCGAGTCAGAAATGAGAGGGAGCAGTCTCAAGAACCCATACCGTTTACTACTCAGTTGGATAGTGAATGGGATCAGTTCTTTGGGACCTATCTTCACCCATCTAGCTCCTCTTCCTCTGAAGATGCTGAAATCTCCATGGAAGCTGATCAACTGAAAACATCTCATATTTCCATGGAGCATGAGTCCTCTATTAGGACTACAGTCCAGGTGACCTTAGAAGCCCCCATAACTTCTGCTTCCAAGGAACCTGAGTCCCCTATTGGGACTACAACCAGGTAACCTTGGAAGATCCTTTACAAGAAACAACTTCTACTTCCAAGGAACCTAAGTCCCCTCTTGGGACTATGGCTGTTAAAAACCTCTCCTCCATCCCTGAGCTCACAGAGGAGACTAATAAGGATACTTCTAAGTTTATTGGTCAACCGTAGGGGGGCAGTAAGTTCTAAAGTTAACTTTAAGACTGAAACTGTCCTCGAAGGCCCATTCATACTTGAAGTATCCTCCTTAGACGAGCAATTGGCCAGTCAACCAACTGGTGCGACCACAGGGTCTATCTCCTCTGGGATAGTCTTACAAGACAAAGGAAAATGGAAACTAATCCCAGAAGAGGAAGCTGCTCAGGAAGAGAGGAGACAACCAAAAATAAAGGCACGACCAGATACTTCTATGGATGGAGAGATACTCAAATTTTCTATTCTCATCCAAGAAAATGGATATGATATAACTGAGGTACACCTATTCGGTACCTAAAATGATGACTGAGCTGGAGAAAGTGCAGCAGCATCCACCAAGAAATAAAAGGATGCTGCCTATAGAGATAGTCTGATGAATTTCCTTCTAAACTATGGATTCTGTAAACAACAGCTTGGTCACATGAAGAACTCCACCATGGATCTACATGTAAGAGAAATCATAAAGAAAATACCCAGGGGAGAGTTACCTTCAGTGGAAAAATCCAGGCTCAATGGGAGGGCGTTAACCTTGGAATAAAAGGTGTAAGGATTCTCTTTGATAAATCCCTCTCTGCTCAGGCACTCCAAGAAAGAGAGGGGTACATTCATGAAGATGTATCTAAGGCTATGTTCCTAATCACTCCTCCATCAAGTCCCTCTTATGATAATGTGCCCCTTTCCTCATTGATCAAAATAAATAAAAAGTCAAAAAAAAAAATTCACAACTTCTGATCATGAGGGACCCACAAGGGAAGATGTGATGAGAACTGAAGACATAGCTGCTACTAAGATAGTACCATTCAAGAAAGCTACAGGAACAGAGGAGGGAGAGTCAATACAAGAGGTCAGAGATCAAGGTGAAGGATCTCAAAACATTACAAAAAGAAGGAAGTCTATGGCTAGAATGAAGAAGATTTCTGAATCTGAGCCTTAAGATAATTCTGATGAAGACTGGCCCTTGGATTTTGACAAACCTCCAGAGCCAATTAGATTTTATCTTTCCATTGTATAGTGGAGCCCTAATGCAAAGGGTAACAAGTTTACCATGAAACAAAGTAGTAAAACATCATGAAATTCACTCTCGAAGACCTCCAAAGTGTTGATGCCTCTGTGATATGTGATCTTGAAAATCTTCCCCTTCTCAATCCTGACAATCACCCAAGTGGCAAGATTGCCACAAGATGGGCCAAGGGCAGAGCTAAAAATCTATGGACTCTGAATGAACTTTTGGAAAAGATAAAATGAAGTTTTGGAAGTATCAGCAAGAGGGAGACTTTAAGATCTAAAGTTTGATGTTTTCCAAACATCTCCAAGCTCCTAGCCTTATCCTCGAAAGTCCAAGATAAGCATCGGAAAGATAATACTATCATTCCGAAGTCATTAGTCTTTCGGAAGATATGTTAGATCTTTGGAAGATTGAATACTTTGGAAAGGATAGATCACATGACAAACACAAAGCTTCCGAATGATGCTTAGAGCTTCCGATACAAAGAACTTTCGAGAAGATCCTTCTGCTGATGTCTATCTCAATCAAGAAAGGTTCAAAGATCCTTTCCTTCATCAAGACCAAATCAGAAGACATTATCATCAAAGAACTTTCATCAGAACAGCAGAATACATTCTACATTAATGCCTTTTGTAGTGTAGGTAATTAATGAAAAAAACAAAGAAGTTATTTTTACTAATTATAATTAATGTAATTTGGCTGTCAAGTTATAAGAGTCTACTAGTTATAGCATTCATTTGTTTTCTAGTTAGTTTTCCAGCTTTGTATTTCTAAGAGAATGCAGCTGTAGCTTTTAGTATAAATCTATTCAGTTGTGTCCTAGATGAAGTAAGCTTGCTAGTGTCGTTCGCTTACCAAGTGTAACATTTGCAATAGAGTGAAATACACTTTGAGATTGAATGAATTTCTTCTGTTGTTAATTGCTTATTATTCATTTTAGAAGATTGATAGAGATTCTGCATCTATCAAACTTGTAGAAGATTAAGTGTTGTGTTTAAGGCATAACCCGATCCTACAGATGTATACAGTCTTTCGAAGATCTAACATATCTTCCGAAAGACTAATTACTTCCGAAGGATAACCTTATCCTTCCAATGCTCATCTTGTACTTTTGGGAATGATGCAAGGGACTTTAGAGTATATTGGAAAGCACTAGCCTTTAGATCTTACAGTGTGATTATGCTAAATGGGGAAAAAAGTGTGTGTGTGCAGGGTTATGAATGAGAAAACATTTTACAAACATTTTTAAACTACACTACCATATGAACTCATCAACCTAGTGTTGACTTGATTTTCTTGCATGCTTTCTCAGGTGACAAACATGTTTAGTCACTAAGATTCACTGTACATGCTAGGATGCCCAGCTTAAATGACCTAGCTGTTTTTGTTATGCATTTATTTTAATGAAATTACATGAATCATTTTGGTATATCTTATACAGTTACAAGATAGAATGGTGATGATGATTCTTTTGGTTGATTTACATTGTTAAATTATTGAACTCAGTCAGATGTAATTTAACTTTGTAATTCTAGTTAAACTTTAGTTGTTCTCATTATACATCATGTGCTATGAATACAATCTGATCATTTCAATTACAAATCACGCCAGGGGGCTATTCCGCTCAACAAAAAAGTCAATCCAGCCCGCCGACCTTAGGTGTGACAATAACCCATGTGACCCATTTCACATTCCTTAATCATATGATAATAGTCAAGATTCAATTTCAACATTTATTTCAATGTACAATTCAATATTGTTCAAAAACTATTGAAGTATTTCATAAGCAGCTTATATACAAATTCGATCTACTCATTAATCTTTAGCATTAACACCTTAACCGACTTTAATTGTGGTAACACAACGAATTCCATCAAAATCAACTCAAATCATTGTTTTCACTATCTTTTCTATGTGTATATAAAAAATAATTTGTGTTTATGATTTATGACAAGAGTAAACTTGTGTTACACTACACACACATGCATGTACATACGCACGTATGCATGTATGTATTAGTTGAACTAAACTCAAACATGAGAAACTCATAAAATCAAACCATACCAAACCATGACCCAACCAATGTTTCGAACCAGAACCTAAAACACGACTCCATTCATGATGCAACCCGTAAAATGTACTTCACCCTTTTCTTTCCAATGAACTAAACATAACCAAATAATGAATACTTCATTCATATAAAACATACTAACAAAATAAATCCAATAAAATACTATTGTGTTGATTTATTTATGTCCTTTGTTCAAGAAATCCATTTAGTCCCCTTCTATAAAACATTTTTTTTATATTGCACCTGATTAATCTATATTGTATAATAAAAAAAAAAGAAAGAAAATATGTTGCTATATGTCACCTCCTTATAACACTATTGCTACTTGTCACATTCTTACCCTATAAGTGACATTTGTCAATTACTTATTATTTTACTTAATTATCTCTCATATTAAATAACTATTTTGTCTCTCTTATTAAATAATTTTTTTATTAATTAATTATAATATTTATAACTACTATATTATTTATCTTTTTATTATAAAAACACTTAAATTTTTTTATAGTATACAAAATTTTCTAAAACCAAAATTTTTAAAGTAAGAAATATATTATTTTCAAAAAAGCAAAATTTATGTAAAAAATAAGCTATCTTAAAAAATATTTTTTTTTAAAAAGAAAGTATACTATAAAAGAAGTTTTTAAACAATGAAAATTTTAAAAACAAATGACGTTATTTAATTTATTTATAATTAATAAAAATGATAGAGAAAGTTAAACTTTTGCTCCGTTATGTTTAACGTTATTTTTAAATTGGGTAATTTAAATTTAGTAATTATAAAAATTATATTTTATATTATTGATTTGTAAAAGTTAGTTTTTAATATAATACTAACTGAAGTTTTTAATGACAATTATTTCAAATATATCAATTGTTAACTATTAAAAGGTCATATATAATTTGTATATGGTTAAAATTTTTAATTGTTTTTTTATCACTTAAAATATTTATTAATACGTAAATTAATCATTTTATATCATAATATTATTTTATAATTGCTAAATTTTCATTGTTAACTATTCAATATTTTATAGTAAATCCGTGTAATAAACGGGTTAATAACCTCGTATTGTAATATGAGAGTTGTTATTTTTTCATGTTCTGATATATTTTTAAATTCTGCTAATGTTTCTGGCGCCACTCATAATAATTAATTTATTAATGTTGTATTAATCGTTATAAATAAAATCTCCCACTCCCACCTAATTTCTAGTACCACGGATGGCACATTTTCTTATTATTTTACGTGACAGGTAGAGGCATCTAAGTGTCATCTTCAACCCATTACAAAAGCAACAAGTGATGGAGATAAACTGATATACCGCATTACCATTTTTATTTGCGACAGTTACCAAGTATTTGTGACAGATGGCCTTTGCTTTAATCACTCATTATGGTGGAGGACGTAACCAACTCATTAAAGGGGAGGCTTTTCAACCAATAGATCAATCATTTAGTATAGTGGAAGACGTTAAGTGTTTTATTTAGTATGAAGTTATGAACTATGTGTATTGTTATATACACGGTTGAATGACGGAGCTTGAACGTTTTGTAAGGGGGCGAAAATTTACGAGAACCGTAATACATGTTAATTTTCTGAAACGAGAAGACAAAACCAATACTTAAGTCGAAAAATTAACACTAAGAACGGTAAAAGAGACCCTCTCCCTCCGGCCCCTATTAAGCTTCGTCATTGATAAGGTTTTGTCTTTGTCTCATCATAAAACCTGTTGATTAGTGAAATTTTTCTGGATATACTTATTTGTTGGTTTATTATGTCGAATGTTATTGTGTTTGATTTTGGATAAAAAAAAAATTAATATTGTTTACACTAATAAATTTTGTTTGATAACATGTATCATACTTGATGTCGTATTAGACATTCGGATCGTTAAAGTGTGTCTTTTATGCATAAGTGTAAGGTTTAAATCCTACCCGTAGACAAATACTGAGTAGATTTGAAAACAAATTAGTGTACTTTTAAACTTTTATTTAAAAATAAATTATTAATATATTAATTTTATAAAGAAGTCAATAACTTAAGAAAAAATATTTGGTAATCACAAAACACATTTTTGTTTTAACTTTTTGTTTAAAGTTGAAAAGTTGTTTTTAAAAACTATAATTTCTGGGTTTTTGAAATATTTCCAACTTTTTGATGTTTATAAGAAGCTACTCCCAACACCTTTTTAAAAACTTATTTTTAAAATTTTACAAGTTAATAAACACTTTTAACAAAAAGTATTTTTAAAGTTAAATGAGCAATTCAAAAATAAACTTATGTGTGCTTGACATGCTAAAAATAAAACATATTAGTTTAACCGATGTTAATTTCACTTTGGTGGAAAATGGATTATTATTGCCAAATATCAATCGGCTAGCCGTTTGGCTTTGTGGAGAAATTTGGAAAAGTAAAATTATTAATGGTTAAAAATATATTAATTATATAAGTTGTAATTGGAAAATAAATAGTCATCTTACAATGAAGGGTGGGAGCAAGCAAGAAGAGAATCTTAGGGCTTGTTTGGTTTTTTGGTAAAACGTCTGTGAGACCTCTTATGTAGTTATGTCTGCGCCGTGCAGACCATGTGCAGACATTGACGTCTACATTCGAAGACGTTTCATTAAAAAACGTCTGCGCGAGGTCTTTTTGTTGAAGATGTGGACCAACTACTTCTAGGGTCTTCTAAGGTCCGCAGAGACTACCCACCACCGCCGGCCACCGCCTCCCGCCACCACCTGCCACCACCGCCGGCCACCAACCACTGTCGGCCACCACCTCCGGCCTCCACCGCCGGCCTCCGCCTCCTGCCACCGCCGGCCACCCCCGCCGCCCATCGCTGCCGGCCACCCCACCTCCGGTCACCGCCATCGGCCACCCCCATCATCCCCACCGTACACCACCACCAATTTATTTTAAAAGTCAGCAGACGTTAAAAAACAAACACTCTTTTTCTTGCAGATTGCAGATATTTGGTCCACCTCTTCTCCTGTAGATGTTTGCAGATGTGTCCGCAGACTGCAAACATTCTACCTCTTAAAAAACAAACACCACCTTAGTTTTTAATAGTACAAAAGGGGCATTTAAAAGCAAGGTTGTAGAAGTCGCTAGGTGTAATATCCCACATCGGTTGGGAAGGGGAACAAAACATTCTTTATAAGGAGGTGGATACCTTTCCTATCAAGACGCGTTTTGCCTGGGCGAACAACTCGTCGGGTGAAAACAAAACCGTGAGTTTCTGGATGGGCAACCCATCAGGAGCAAAGCGGACAATATCTTGGAACGGTTGGCTTGGGCTGTTACAGATGGTATCAGAGACAGGGCCGGACCGATGTGACAGCGAGGACGCTGGGCTCCGTAAGGGGGGTGGATTGTAATATCCCACATCGGTTGGGAAGGGGAACAAAACCTTCTTTATAAGGAGGTGGATACCTTTCCTATCAAGACGCGTTTTGCCTGGGCGAACAACTCGTCGGGTGAAAACAAAACCGTGAGTTTCTGGATGGGCAACCCATCAGGAGCAAAGCGGACAATATCTTGGTACGGTTGGCTTGGGCTGTTACACTAGGCGCTATGTCACACCCCCACCTCTCGTCACATGTTTATGATGTCATTGAAACGGTTGCGGAAGCATAATGGTGATGTCTCAGAGATAAGGGGTGACTTACTTGATCCGATATCACAAGCACACAGATTAACTTAAAAGAGATACATTAAAAGGATGTCGTAATCACAACCAATATTACATTATATAATCTAAATTTATTACATTAATTACAAGTGCTTAAGTGTTGTCTCACCGGGTGGTCACTGTCTTCTTGCAAAAAGATTTAAATTTGAAACGTCAGCACAAAGCTAGTGAGTTCATACAGTTCATGTTTCACAATATATTATGTTATACAAGTTCTCAAAATGTTCTGTTCAATATAACCATGGGACCCGTATCTAGTTCCTTTCTGACGTTCTTGTTCTATAAGATACTACCCGTCGGTAACATCTTAATGTCTCATTATCTTAATGTCTACCACAACATTAAGCAGTCTAAAAATAGGTAACAAACATTCACAGCAAGGGGAGTTGCAGCTCCTAGCAAATGGGTGGTCAGCCGATAGTACTATCATTGTTCCCTGTTCGGCCCCTCATGGGTTCACTAGATACAGTTCAAAAATGAGGACTTTTAAGTTCTGTGATAGTGTTCTTGTTCTCCAGGCAAAATCCCATGTAATCCACAAGTTCTCAACAATCACATGAAATCACGCAGATAACAGTGATACATATCATATAGTTCTGAAAAGTTTTACAGCGCTACCCCGATGTTTATAAAAGAGTAAAAAGAAAAGGGGATGTACGAAACTCACTTGATATCTCAAGATAGCAAGATAACTCGCAGACTGATGATAATAGTGTAAGTCTGCATTATTTTATATTTAATGAGTTATTTAGGTTTTAACTTACTGATTAGATCTTTCTGAACGTCCAATGTCAAAGACATTGTCTTGAAAGTCATCAAACCGATATTAGGTTTTTAATTATTTATTTTACTGAAATATCATACAATGTATGAAAATGTAGGAACCTATACTGATTCAGGTTCCCAATATGAAGTTGATGACATGTTTGATTAATCAGAATAATCTTGGATTAACCAAATAGTTAATGTTGTTGATTATAATGCTATAACAGTTTCTAGATAGTTTAATGGCTTAGGAATGATCCATCCTTGTCGTTGATTACCCAAATATCACGAAATATCACAATGTAGTATTAGAATAGGTTTAATAACCATGTTTAACATAGTAATCTAACTGTTATCATAAACATCAGATAATTATTCTAATGAGTATGTTAATAATTGTGATTAGTTTGAAACACATGGATTTAACCTTGCATTTCAAAGATTAATCCAACTAATCACCTACATTGTCATAATCAAATGGGTTAAACCATTATAATCATGGGTATGATTTCATGCAAACCGGGCATTACAACGGATCAAGACAAGGATTTAACCGTAAAAACATCGTGTTCTTTGTTTATAATCAATCCTAGCCATCATCTAGGCAATAATCAACAATCCTAACTATCTCATTACGTTCAAAAACAAGATCTAATCAATCAAAATCAAACTAAAAGGTTAAAACGAACCGTTACCTGATCTGACGGATTTCTGCGGTTAAAACAACGATCTAGACTTGTAGATACGATCCCTGGTGAGATTTATGACTTCTAAGGGCTTTAAGATGGAGTTAGGATGATAAAAACTTAGTTTTTACGCCTGGAGGTCAAGAAGAAGTCGAGTAGGAGTAAAAAATGAGTTTCTGGACGAATTCTGACCTTAAAACTCGTCCACCGCCTCAAATTACTCCCGGGCGCACCGCCCCGGATCGGCGTGTGGCCCGGGGCGTACCTCCTCACGGGATTTTGTCCAAATTTTTGATTTTCTTGTTTTCGCGATAACTTGAGCATACGAACTCCGTTTTACGTGCGGTTTTCGCCCACGTTCACGATTTTTCGAACTCTTTCAAATGGTTATAATTTCAAGACCTGAAGAGTTCAAAATATATGATCTCTTATTTAACATTATATTCGACTCAGTGTATCTTGAAATCGGAGTCTCGTTTCATGATTTCGCTTACACTCATTCTCTTTATTTTTGAGTTATGATTCTATACATGAAATCGGTTGGTCGCCTATTTGAATATGCATTAGGTGATGGATGTTTCTTTGCGATCTACAAACATAATTTCTCACATCCTATCAACCTGTAATAATTACAATCATCAAATCAATGTGGATTTCTACAACGATCACATGTGGTCATATCATTGATGACGTAATTCTCAACTGCAATTGCCACACGCTAGTCGGGCGGCGAGGTACCGCCTAGAGATTAATCGGGATTAATCGGCGCTAGGCAGATTGGAATTTTTATATGTAATTTTACAAATATATATTCTATACACACATCAATATCAATAATTTAATATAATACTTCAAATAATTTTAAAAAATATACTTAAATATACTAAAAAAAGTACTTTAAAGTGCAAATTTAAACACTGAGTTCAAAGTTTAGAGATAAATTTCGATGTTAACTGACTGGATTCGATGTTTCAAAGACATATTAAAGATTTTTGGTTGAGAAATGTCTAAATAATCATGAAATTGGTCCATTTTTACCACAAAAAAAGTCAAAAAAAGGTCAAAAAAGTGAAAAAACGCCTAGGCCGCCTAGCACCGCCTAGCGCCTAAGCACCGCATAGGCCAAAAATTAGACAGTAGATGAGCGCCTAGCGCCTAGGCGGCCGCCTAGGCCGATTTTTACAACATTGCTTAAAAGGATATTTCAAGTAACATCACCTCATTTTTTCTAATTTATACCTTAATCTAATATATTAAGTTTCTTTATAAGTTTTTTTTTTATAAAAATCATATTAATTATGAACATAGATTCTCGCTTAATTATTTTTTCTTTCTATCAAATATCTAACATTTAAAATTCTCTTTCTTGTTTTATATTATTGTTATTTTCATTGTTTATACTATCGATTTTCTTTTAATTTATCTTACAAAAGTATTGTTATATATTACTATTATTATTATTATTATTTGGAGTATACTATTATTACTTTATATCTATTTTATAATATGTATTATTTCTGTCTTCTGCTCTTATTTTATATATATTAGAATTAACATTTTTCAACATAAATCTGATAACTCGTCACCACATTAGATGGACCTATGCATTTTGAGCTTCTATCTTTATGTCATCGGTCACATTTCTGTATAATCCTAGCAGCGTCATTGTTATCAACCAACATATAAAATTAATCGTATTAAATAAGTTGTAATATGTAACACATATATAAATAGGTTTGTGTTTGTATTTGAACAATAAATAAAATAATTAACTATTGATATTTCATTGTGTTGAGTTCTGTTTTGTAATTTTGTTAATTATGTCAATAGTATTTAACTTGTTTAACATGTATAAAACTATGATTTTTATATGTGTGTGTTAATGTGTTATATCATATTATAAAAATTCGTATTGCAATAATAAACTATTGTCTTGGAGCTATTTGATAAATTTTAGATTGTTTAGTTTATAACGTCTACGGGATTTATATGACAATTAATTATTATTATTATTTAAATTTAATGAGTTTTACATGTGTTACATGTATATGCATGTCTCATATTTTGTTTAAGTTATCAACAACATTTATATAAAAATATTACTAAGGTTTCCGGTGAATATATATTAGCTTCTGAATACAAAGATAATTCCAAACAAAATTAATTGTTGAAGTAAATGAAGAATCTTGCAGTTCTGACACCAAATGAGTAACTAAATCAGAAGACATTTCTATGATTATTAGAGAGGCAGACTACAACATTCAGAAGATCAGTGAGTACAAAAGATAATCTAATGCTTTGAAAATCAATATAATTATTCATCTGTATTATAGTCAGGGTCAACGAAGTTATTTGTATTAATTGTAATTAATGTGTATTAACTTTTCAAGCCACCAGTTGTTTGGGTTTGATAGTGTGGGTTTGGATCATGATACACACAATCATTAATGATTGTTTTTGGTAAGATGAAAAGTAAATTGACCAAACATGAATTGTATATGAATGTTTTGGAGAGTTGGATAATGGATTAGTACTATGAATATTGGGTTGAAACAAGGTTGACTTGAAATTGGTTTATTTTAGCTCAAAACAACTTTTTTTTTACTTGGTTTAGGTCTCAACAAGTTAGATTTCTTCTTTGACTTTATTGGCAAATAATGTTAAATTCTTTTGTAAGAAAGAGTAGAGCTGTAGAAGAAGAGATTGTTTTTAGTGTAAAGATAATTTAAAGTTTATACTATTTATAGTAATAACATAGGTAATTTTTTAATATAGCCATTGGCTATATAGTCGTCCTAACGGTCAAATGGGGCCGGCTTCACCCATGGGAATTATGGTGGTATTCCTTTCCAACCCATTGAAGCCACTAGGGATGTTCACGGTTTGGTTTCAAATCGCGAAACCGACCAAACCGGTCATCGGTTTGGTCTCACGGTTGGTTTTTTCAAAACATTTGGTCAGTCGGTTTCAAAAGTTTGAAACCGTAGTGAACAGTTTGGTTTATGGTTTAGACGTCATTTGATAAAAAATAAAGATTTGGACGCACAATGTAAAAGTCCATCTAAAAGTTTGAAACGATTCAAACCTAAAATTTGAACGAGTAAAAAAACATAAACATAAAATGCCCAAACCGTAAACCAAACTGTTAATATCGGTTCGGTTTGGTTCGGTTTTTATTTCGAACGGTTCAGTTTTGGTTTTCATTGTTCAAAAACCGTAAAAATCGGACCGTGAACACCCTAGAAGCCACTGATGCTATCTTGAAGGTGTCACAGTGGACCTTAAGGGTTTTTATTTTCAGGACCTACTTTATATTCATAACTAGCTTTAATCACACCCGCGCGTTGCGGCGGGTTATCACAGTACTCTCCCGAGAACGGGTATTATATATCATTTGCAAAATCATAAGTTACATATTAAAATCAAATCTCTCATCACAAACTCTATACAATTATATATATAAACATAAAATTATACAAAATCGAAAAAACAAAATTTAAAAGTTTTAGTGGCCAAAATCAAATAAACAAAACTTTATATTATATAAAAGTTTTAGTGACCAAAATCGAAAAAACAAACTTTACTATTAAGTTTTAGTGGCCATATTCGAAAAACAAAACTTTATATTATATAAAAGTTTTAATGGCCAAAATCAATAAAAAAAACTTTAAAAAGTTTTAGTGGCCAAAATCGAAAAAACAAAATTTTATATTATATAAACGTTTTAATGGCCAAAATCGAAAAAAACAAAACTTTACTGTTAAGTTTTAGTGGCCAAAATCGAAAAAACAAAACTTTATATTGTATAAAAGCTTTAGTGGCCAAAATCGAAAAAATAAAACTTTAAAAAGTATTAGTGGCCAAAATTAAAAAAAAACAAAACTTTATATTATATAAAAGTTTTAGTGGCAAAAATCGAAAAAACAAAACTTTAAAAGTTTTTGTGGCCAAAATCGAAAAACAAAACTTTATATTATATAAAAGGTTTAGTGACCAAAATAAAAAAAACAAAACTTTACTTTTAGTGGCCAAAATCGAAAAAACAAAACTTTAAAAAGTTTTAATGGCCAAAATCAAAAAAACAAAACCTTATAATATATAAAAGTTTTAGTGGCAAAAATAAAAAAAAAAAAGACAAAACTTTAAAAGTTTTAGTGACCAAAATCAAAAAACAAAAACCTTATATTATATAAAAGTTTTGGTAACCAAAATCAAAAAAACAAAACTTTACTATTTATTTCAACTGCCTTTTAATATATATATATAATTCCTTGCAGAAAGATTCCATTAAAAGGAAGTTGGTACATGATATTGTCTTTTTTATTATAATTTACAAATATATATCTTTTAACTTGATTACTTTAACAAAGAGGGGTTGTCCATTCACTTTTCTTGTGTGAGGTGTTGGGTTTGAGTCTCTTTGGTTGCAATTGCTCTTGGATGAGCAATGAGTTTTTTCTCAATATTGAGTTTTCTCCTGAATTGGTTAGATATAGGTGGTGTGTGATGTACGAACTTCCTTTCGATAACCCTGTTAATCAATCAACTGTTTTCACCGAAAAAAAATAGGGTTTGCAACCCAATGAATCAATGATAAGCTCTATCCCTCGATCGGAAACATCACGGATTATCATGGTAGCATCAAACTTTAATTTGTTTTGAAATTAATTAATTGTCGGGTACTTCATACGCGGCTCCTAATGGCTAAAGGATGCCCAAGCTAGCCATAGTCCGGACGGAGCCCCTAGCCCACCTACTAATTCCCGGGGAAAACCCGACCCAAGCACCCGCCCAAAGGCACGACGGTGAAAGGCCGGTAAAACCGGGTGGGATCAAGAATCAAACCCATGACCGGCCTGGGTCTCGTATCACTTTCTTCATACCTCCATCTTACCACTAGAACAAGACATCATTAATAACAACAAACTTAATTAGAAGGGCTTTTAATTGCCTTGACAAATGTTTTCTAAAATTCTCTTTTAGGTTTTTAACATTTTTAATTTTTATGTTATTCTTTTTGTTGTTATTCTTTTTATTTTTTAAGAATATAATTTGTATACTGACGGATCACTGGAGTATCATCGTGTCATCAGTAATACCATTTGATAAAAATATAATTTGTTATCAATTCAGGGTTAAACTAAATACTTTGAAAAAAACCTTGTGTGATTCAAACACAAGATCTTCAACCACCAAAATACCGCTAGTCGTTTTTGGCAATTTAAATTTTATTAATACCGTAAGGCAGTAGTTGTTTATTATATAGGATAAGTAACCTAAAAGTGGATTTTAAGAAAACTTATCTTAAACTACGCATCAATATCGCTTTCATTAAACTAAGCACCCCTACTTTTAAATCATTCTTCCTTTCTCAAACCTTCAAACAATTTTTTGCTTCAATTAAAGCTAAGAATCACACATAGCATTGCTTAACGAGCTATATGAACTAAAGAAATAGATTTAAAACCATGTGTATTAATAAAAAATATTAAATAATAAGTTTGAATTGTGATTTATTACTTATAAAAAAATGAATGATAAATTAAAGTTTTTAAAATTCAAAATATATTCTTCCAAAATTAAAATTTTTAATTAGTATCTAAATTTGTCTTAAATTTTAAAAATATTATTAGGAAAATATTATTATTTAATATGAACAGAAAAAAACATGGCATATTTCCGCTCAATTAATAAGAGATTAAGACAAGTAAAACATGTTAATATTTAACCGTAAAATGACATGTTCTTTCTGGTTATTTATTGGTATAGATCTTCATCTAATATTTAATTTCCTCAAGGAATGCATTAACAATTACAAAATAATTTATAAAGATGTCAGAGAAATGATAATTTATCCAACGTTTAGCAGGGCAAATATTATGTCTGGCAACGTTTAGAGAAATGGACGGGCTGAGTCGGATTGGGTAACGGGTCAGAACGGGTTCGGGTCAGGATGGTTGCGGGTCAGAACGAGTTTTAAGCAAAATCAGTTCGGGTCTAAACAGATTGCCCTTAAAAAACATCAATTTAGTTTAACTTAAGATGTGTTATAAGTAAACATATAATCAATTTAGATATTTTTTGTGATTTTCTCATCAAATATGTTATTAATCATTCTTAAATGTTTGAATCAATTGCATTACATAGTTTTTTGGTTACCCATGTTGACCCGTATTGTGTTCAACTATTACCCATCTCAACTCATTCAATATTATGATGTTACCCATTTCAAGCCATTATATTACAATTGTTTACCCAAACTAATCAATTTTCTTTAATATGGGTAAAAATTGACACCTCTAGCAAATATATAGCGTATTCATGTTCAAATGTATATAGTAATTTCGTAAATTGTTAGCGTATATAAGCTAGGAGTTTCAACCTTTGACAGATTAACGGATTAGTGGGTTAATATATTATGGGTTAGGGGTTGATGAACACAATTTTGCAACCCATGTTTAAATGTATAGTAGGGGTTTCAATCTTGTCATATTAACGGATTAAAGGGTTAATTATATGCATGGGTTAATTATATGCATGGGTTAATTAGCAGGTTGATGAAGGAAATTTTGCAACCTCTACCAATCGATCAATTAAATTATATTGTAGTAAATAATTGAAAGAAAAAAACTAAATTATGTTTCAACTTTTTTTTTATCAGTTAGTGGGTGTTACCTGCACGTTGCGGCGGAAATTTTGAAGTGGATCAAACTATGTCCAAAATGTGTTGGTAATATTAGAAAACAAATATTTTTTAAGCAAAAAAATAAAAGTTCGTCATTTGTGGATCAATTTGTAGATATAAAAACACGTCACGTCGGTTGTTACATTGAAATAAAATCCTAATGTTTGTAAGCGTGGTCGTCACACTAAAAAAACCGTGCTTAGTCGTAAAATCTATTATTAAGAAACGCAAATACAAGACAAACAAATACCAAAAAAAATAATAGTTTAATTATTTAAATAATATTATTATTCATTTGTAATTATTCAATAATAGTAAAAAAAATACGACCTAAACGCATCGCTCACAATGTCACCCAATTATAAAAAGCTTGACCCATATTGTTTCACCGGTATGAGGACTCTGTCATGAGAATAGTAACAATATCACGAATATCAAAGCATAAACAAAAAAATACGAACACAAAGATTACTCCTATCTCAGTTGGGATAGAGAGGTTGCTCCGAAAAAATCTTCGACTCAAAGTTATAGTTTGAAGTTAAATATCCCCACATTTTTAACGCTATTAAAAAGGAAAAAAAAAAAAAAAAACAAAAAGCTGCTATAGCTTGGAATTGAACTCCTAACCTCAAAATCAAAACTCTCACGTTTAAACCGGCACACCAATGTGCATATACAGGTATGTTTCTGAAGACGTTACTTATTTATATAATGATAATTATTACTTAATTGTTTTTACTTTTTGTAGCTCATGATTGCCGTTCCTCGTTGTATATATATAAAAGTTAATTAAATTGTGGTAAACGCATTATTCTGGATGTCTTTTTTTTTTTGATGACTTGTGTTTTTCATAATGTATTTTGCTTTCTTGAATATAATACAAAATGATAAAAATTTACTAAAAAAGTAACATTTTTATTAAAGTTATCAGCCTCATTATATATTTCAAATAATCTACTAATTCTAATAAATTAAAATTTCTAATAAACATGTTATGTTTTTAAAACATCTCAACTTTAATTTCTCTCATATCTCTTCTATAAAACACATCTTTTATTAAATACTAGGTTAGAAACTCATATATTACATAAGTTGAATAAATCTAATATGTTATAAACAAATTTTTTATAAAGATTTCTATGTTTATAACATTATTTGTTAATAAAATGATAAATGATGACCACTTAAAAATATTAAATTAAAAATAATATAAAGTTAAAAATTGTAAAGTTATATTTTAACTTTTTGAGGTATTATATAATTAAAATTTTCTTATAAGAAAATTTGTACATTTGATGTTTAATTGTATAATTTAATTATTTAAAATCATTAAAATTTAATTTAATATAAAAAACAATTAGTATTTAATAGTATAGATAAGCAGAAAACTTTTCCTATAGTAATGAGAAAATGGCATTTGTAAATTATTGCTATTGTTTTATTATAATAAGGATACTTCTAGTACATTTTTAAATTACAAAGATTTTTTCATATCATTAAAAATTTATTGATATTAAAAAATAAAATTGTATAATTGCTTACAAAATTAAATTATACAAAATTTTAATCATAGTTTATATTAAAAACTATCTTATCTATACTCTATACTTTATAATAAAAGAGTAACAAATTTGTCACTTGTCACATTATTACACCATTAATGTTACATGTCACCTTCTTACACTACAATTGCCACTTGTCAAAACCATATAATTTCACTTAATTCTCCCTCCTATTAAATAATTATATTCTTTCTCTTATTAAATAAATAATTATAAAACTAATAACTAACATATTATTTATATTATTATTATAAAGCACACTTTAAATTTTTTTTATAAAATATGAAATTCTCTAAAATCAAAACTTTTAAAGTAAGAAATATTTTATTTTGAAAAAACAAAATTTATGTAAAAAATAAGTTATCTTAAAAAATGATTTTTTTACAAATAAAATATATTATAAAAGGATTTTTTTATACAATGAGATTTTTATCATCCAATGACGTTTTTTAATTTAATATTTTATATTAAATCCGTGTAATACACGGATTTATAATATAGTGCAACATATACAAGTATTCTAAAAGCATAATATTTCATTTATTTCACACATGTAACACACAAGATTTAACGTAGTATTATATAAATATTCATTTGTAACTATTTATTATACATTTTATACAACTCGAAATACACAAGGCACACGTACTAACCTATTTAGTAATGATGTAAAACAATTTTTATAATTAGAACTCAAAACATATCATAACCATTGGTTTTTTAAATATTTTTATTCCAAATCATTCACCGTCATCCTCTCTTTAGTCTTTAGTCCTTTAAGCATTCTACGGTTGTGCCTTTCGCGATTGATCAGGAAAGACCAACACTAACATTATTTTTAAGTCTTGACGGAAAAGTGGTCAAGACCATAATTATATAAACTTTAAGCATAAAAGCATTATTATTAAGGGCATGTTTGGAATTGCTTATTAAGTTTAAAAGGACTTTTTGTTAAAAGTGCTTATGAACTTATGACTTTTTAAAATGAAGTTTTTAAAAATATGTTTGGATTAGCTTTTGTGTATGAAAAGGTCAAAAAATGACTTTTTAGTCATAAAAAGTTAAAAAGCCAGAAAAAGTAGCTTCTTAAAAATGACTTTTTAACACTGCTCAAAAAGTTAAAACTAAAAGTGCTTTTTAAATTACCAAACAACTTTTTAACTTAATAACTTTTTCATTAAGTCAATAAGTTAAAAAGTTAATTTTGAATGGAATCCCAAACATTCACTAAATCATTAAAATGTTTGATGATGAGAATATTTAGTGTTGTGGAAAGCAAGTTTGCCTTTTAGAAGAAAATAATAAGAATTTTAGTTTATATGAATTCTAGCGTGATTAAATTTGTTTTATATTGAATTAAATTTAAACTAACATTTAAATTTAGATGCCAAGTTTCTTAAAATAGAAACTATTATTATGTAAACCACACAAACATTAAATTAGGTATACATGAAGGAAAACATTATTAATTTTAAGAAGTAACTACATTTTACCAAATCTTTATTTTTTTAAAGCATATTATTACTTTTAAATACCAAATAATTATTTACTTTTTGGAATATAAACTTCTATCACTGTTATGAAGATAATCATCAATAAAAGTGGGCTTTGAAGTTATCTACCAAAGACATTATTTAATTAAAAAAATGAACTTAATATCAGTTGCTATTTGTTAAGAAAGCATACCCTGAAAATAGTTTTGTATTTAATAAATAGAAAAAAAAATATCACACATGTTACTTTCTAAAAAATCTAAAACTATTTTTTTTCTTTCCACTCTTCTATTAAATGAGTGTCTTCCATGTTAGCAATTAACATTAAATATGAATTATGTTCTTTTTGTCTTTGCATATTAAAAAATATATATATGTATAATATTAGGAAAAATCTTTTATTAAAACCACACTTTTAAAAAAATTATAATAAAAATATGAAATTTTATTTAATTTAATTTTTTTCTAATAAAACAAAGTTTCTAAAAACATGAAATATTATAAAACTATTTTTTGAAAAATTAAATTTTTTAAAAGAGAAAAATTTTAGAAAACAACAATATTGAAGTAATAACCAAAGTTTTTTTTAAAGTGTTAGTTTTATTTAAATTGACAAAATTTTAAAAAAAATAGAGAGTTGGAAAAATTATACTATTTTTTTATTAGTTAACATACTTATATGCATTTTCAATACTATTTTTTTTCTCTCAAATGTCTTTTTATACTTTCAGATTCTTATTACTAAATACTTAAAGGTTTTTATTTAATGCGTGTAATATACGTGTATTAGGTTATATTTATGTAAAAAATGATAGTTATTCAAAGTAGTTTTTAAACAAAATGTTAAAACAAACCTTTTAGCAAAATATATATTAAACTATAATAATTTTTTATTTTATTATTTAAACTATTAGCTTATGCATAATTTTTTTGGTATTTTATTTTAGAAATTGTTTTGTAACTTATAAATATTCTAACTAGTAATTTAATATTTATTTATTTAACATGTGCAATAAATTTATTAAGAATATATACAACATTCGTTGCTTTGCTAATATTTGAATATTGTTGGATCTTGGGTTTTTAACCTTATGAGGAATACGTTTGAGCCCACTTAATAAGGAATCCAATGATCTTTAACCCTCTGAGGAATACGTTTGAGCCCACTTAATAAGGAATCCAATGATCGTGAATTCATATATAATTTTAATGAAAATTTCTTATTTATATATTATTTTATTGCACTGCAACATTAATGACCTTTTGGAGGTATTTGATAATTTTATTATGATACTAAAAAGTCAGTTAAAAAATTTTGAATGTTACATAATTAGATTTGTAAAGACAAATCGTTATTAAGTGTTATAACTACGAAATTAAAGTTATATTCCAATAATTTATGCTACTTATAATCCATGCATATATTATTTTGGAAATCAAGTAAATCCTTAATATAGAACGTCATTTGTCAAAAAGTCATTATAAGTTATTATCAGTTAATAAATTATTATTTAAATTAAAAAATTAATTTTCCTTTATTAATTTTACAACAAAGGTATTAAAAAGGGTGCCAAAACTCTCAGTCATTGTATAAATTTTTTTAACAGGCATACTTCCTACCTACTCATATACAACTTCTTTCTCAATATTTCTTTCTTCTTTGAATTCGAACTTAAAAACTTCATTTTATTAGACAATGCTTCTTCCAAAGTTCCAAGTATCTTAATATGTTTGTATAAATGCCGTAGATATTTTCTTTTGGAACGTGGGTATCTTTGAACATGCAACCCTAGCTAGCAGGTTACAAGCTAGGTCAAAAAGAATTAATAGGTCTAAGTACGTAAAGAAAAATAAATGAATAAATAATTTATTTATTTATTTATTATATAGAAAAGTTATACCTTGAAGAAATTGTTCCTCGATTTGAAGAATATGTAGCCGACAATGTCCACAATATTTGCAACAATGTATGGTTCAAGCACCACATATAGAACTTGTAAATTAAATATATATATATATATATATATATATATATATATAATATTAAAAAATAAATTAAAACCAAGTATAAAAAGGTACATGATAAAAGCAATGGATCAGAAAATGCATGGGCGCTCGAATGATTCGAGATGCGTATATGTACAATGCCAAAGTAAGAGCAACAGATCGAAAGCAAGCAAACTTTATTCACCACCACCGATCGAGGTTCAAATAACATTTGGGGACTCAACTTAACTGTTCGGTCAAACCAAAAACATGTCATACATGTATTTGCGAACTCACAAATATTTTTCATGTAATAAAAATTTTATCTCATCACATATATAATAAAATCAATTTGGGTTTAAATGATCATTTTAAAAAATATAAATTTTGTTCAAGTTTAGTTTAATTGAATAACATTTAGTGAGTTTCTTATCACATATATTATTAATCATTCTTATCGGTTTGAATCCATTATATTCACATAATTTTTAAGTTATCCATCTTGATCTGTAATGTGTTAATGTACTAGACATCTCAACTCATTGTATTCTATAATGTTACTCTTTCAACCCAAAATACAATAATTGTGTACTCAATCTACGTATTTATCTTGTTACGAGTTAAGATTGTGAAGACTAATTGTTCTCTAGTAAGTTTTATTTTTTAAATTATATCCACAACAAAATATATGAAGACCTTTTTAACTAATTTTCTTCTAAAAGAAAAACAAGTATTGTTATCACTTAGAACTCTCATTGTAAGTCCAATAATGCAAATTTAAGATGGAAGATTGCAATATATTAAGGAGGTCGGTAAAGATTTTAACGTATATATGCCACTTCACACAATAATGAGTAGGTACGCCACTTCACACATGACAAAACTGGTTAAACCAGTCTAGGCTTAAGGATTATATGTACTGAGGGTGACCCAGGCATGAGAGGACTCGGTCACACCCCAATGGTGCCAACACCCACTATACATGGGCATGACCTGAGCGTGACAGTGGGGAGGTGCGTGGACATTCACTGCGCGACTAACTCTTGGAGGAGAGGGTACCGTTGGAGGTACCATTTTAGCCAATTAAAAAAAATTAAATTAAAGTTCTACCTATAAAATCATCAAAATTCAACAAAAAATATTTACCATCTACAAAAATTTTCAGACTCTCAAAAAATTCTTAAAATCTCCAAAAAAAACCTTCTATGCGCTATAGATCCAAACAATCATTTTTTAACCTATTTAAAATTGTTATCGCTTGCAAGCCGATCCAAACAACCCAAAGAATATGAACCCCTTTCTAACATTTATAAACCGGTACTCAATACAACCGTTTTTCAATCAGTCATCACTTATGTTCGAGAATGTTCCCGAGACCAAATCCGAACCCAACACCAAAGTGATACCGAAACACAACGCGACCCGCAACAGGCTACATCACGACAAAAACATCAAAGAAAGGAGGTCGCCGGAAAAACAAACAAACCAAGCACCACTCGATGGACGGACGTTAAGTAGGTGGCACTAGCTCATGCCTATATCGATGTTTCTAAAGATTCATTTGTAGGTACTAACCAGATGAGTACGGAATTTTGGAAACGTGTTCGAGCACAGTTTTTTGCCACAAATGAGTCATGATGCCTTCTAGACCAAGGGCATGATTTCCGAAAATGGCACGACTTTCAATGTAAAGTCATGAAGTTTAATGGATTTTGGATCCAACACCACAACAACTGGAAAAGTCGTGCACTGGAAAAGTCATGCTAATGACGAGATGGTCATGAACGAGTATTTGAAGGCCTATGCTAGAGAAAACATGTCATTTTCTCATATCGTGGCGTGACAAGTTATAAGAAAATCATCAAAATTACATCTCGTCCCGAAGTTAAAACTTCAAAACGTAGCAAGACGTCATCGTCTGGCAAGTACAAGACCAAATCTGACTCTAATGGTCAATGTCTGGTCGATTTAAACAAGTCTGACGATGAAGTCGAGATGGACATGCAACCACCCGAACCTTAACGTTCGCTCGGTCGAAACAATAAAGGAAAACAACCACATGATTCGTATTCAAGCGACTACAAAGAAACGTTGGAGACCATTTCGGAGTCGTTAAAAAATTTGTCGACTTACAAAAGCAAAAAAAATACAATAATGATATGAAATTATTGTGTACTCTGGCCGATCAACTAACCGGTCGCGTGTGTCAAATATCCGAGTAAACGAAGGAACGAATGATGAAAAAAAGGTAATATGGAGTGATTTTATTTTAATTTTTTTTAGTTTTATTATGTACTTTTTTTTTTCTTTTATCATGTAATTTTATTTTACTTTTAATTTTATTATGTCATATTTAATTTAATGTTTAATATAAGCTAGGTTTATTCGCCCCACGCGTTGCAGCGGATTATCACAGTGACTCCCAAGAAAAGATATTATATATTATTTGTAAAGGCATAAGGTACATAACAAAATCATATCTTTCATCACGAAATCTATGCACATTTTTCATAAAAACATAAATAATAAAAAATCCTCACATATATGTTATAAAAATATAAAAAAAATTACTCACAAAATCCGTGTCACTAGCAACCAATCGTTTGAATTATAAGAAGAAACCAAATTTCTTTGCAAATCTCTCAAATTTATTAAAAACCAAATCTTTAGACAAATCTCTCGAAATTTAATACTCTTATCTCTGTTTACTACTTTTCAAAGTTAAAAAAACGTCTAATTGATCAAGTCTAAATTTTCAAAGCATCATTATATAAATCAGACACCTAAATAATATAATATATATATATATATATATATATATATATATTAAAGACTAATAAAGGCTGATGCTCACCAAACTTCAATTTTTGTCTAAGTATAAGAGTCTACAAAGACAAACAGTCTTCGAAAGGAAGGAGTTCCTCTTCGGAAGTTTATCAAGATTGTCAACATGACTAGCTTTTTTCAACTTAATCCTTTCTTCAAAGGCTTTAAGTCTACCAATTATCTCAACCAATGAGATCTTGTCTAGATCACTAGATTGTTCAATTGATGCAACAATTTGAATAAATTTTTCAAGCACGGAGTTTAGTAACTTTCGTACTAAACTAGGTTGATCAAATGTTGATCCTAGACTATTTGCCTTAGAAACAATACTGTTTAACTTTGCAGTGAATGAATCAATTGATTCTTGCTCTTTCATTTGCAAAGTTTCAAACTCATTCTTGAGTGTTTTCATTCGTGCCTTTTGCACCATGTCTATCCCGAAATGTCTAATTTTTAATGCCTCTCACACTTCTTGTGCACTTTTGCAAGTAGCAACTTGTAACACAAGATCCTCGGGTAAGGCTTGAAACAAGTATGCAATTATGGTTTTGTATTTCTTGACATCCCTTTGCGTATCTACACTTGGTTCAATCATTTCCCACAATCCATTTGCTTCAAGAATCGTCTTGATACAGATAGCCCAAATAACATAGTTTGTGGGTTTCAAAATGGGACATTGGAATTGGTTTAACAAACCAACTTCCTTTTGGATAACAATTATTTCTTTATTGTTACAAGTTTCACTCATAGTTACAAAAACAAGTTTGTTGACTATGTTCCAAACAAGTGGCAGATACAAAATCTTAACCACACCAAACAGTTTAACAAATTTAAACGATAATTTGATAAAATATTTAGCAGAAGTTACGAAAATACTTTAGTGAGTAATACCACTATAGAATTCCAAACAGAGATCTAAACCCAAAAATAACAAAAATGTTAACTTGAGTTTAATTGTAATTATAATTCTAACCAATATAAATATGAGGAAAATAAATCGGGTAGATGCAAATTTGTTTCTAGTAGAAAACAAATTACTAGCACTACACTGAAATTATTAACTTCAAAATGAATGTAGAAGGACCTTGTCGAAATTTTCAAGAAAATGATTCCGATGAACCCTTTTTTCAATTGACTCAGGTGGCGTCAACAAAGAAGAACACAATGGCCTCACAATTCCGTCACGTAAGCGATTTCATCAATCAGGTGTTCGCCAAAATCAGATTGACAAAAAGAAATCACGTATTCTTCCTTTGATCTCGACCTCGACCTCGAACACATTGCCCTTTCTTTTTATTCTTCTTCCAATCAACAATTTGTTCCCGACGTCATCAAAGAAATACAACAGCCTCAAGATTTCGTCTCCTATCCTTGGAATTCCATCAAATTTTGGATTCGCTAAAATCTAAATATAAAAGAAACACACTTTGCTCCTTCCTTTGATGAATCGAACAAGATTCCAGAGATAATTTATTCTACAAATTTGGTATACAAGAAACAAGCACAAATAAGAACAAATAAGAAGATGTTCTTATTGTTCCTCCTGAAAAAACAACAGATAACCAAACAAATAACAAAATCAGTCCTCTGTTCTTTCGTCACTATCCAAACGTGATTCAAAATCGTGAGCGAATCTCTGATCGGTAAAGGTTGAAGAAAAAAACCCACAGTGGTTTCTTTTGGGTACTTAATCAAATAACAATAATCACATAATTGCTTTGATTTATGATGACAACACAACCCAATATATGCCTTTAGCTTTTCTCTAATTATATATTTGTCAAATTCTTCCTTTCTTACCAACGAATCCACACACCATAAACACAAAGTTAAAATTGATTTTTTTTCCTTTGGTTTGCAAAAAATGTTTTTAGTGAACGACACAAGAAATCAGATACTCAATTTCTGATTTTATGGTCGTCCACCGCACAAGAATCAGTGAACGAAATTGAATCCTGATTCACAAGAGCCCTAGGCTCTGATACCAATTGTTGCCCAAGATAAATAAAATAAACACACAATTTCAAATATTGCATCAACCAAATGATCGAATGTTTTTCAGTTTCATACGTATGAATATAATTGTTGATATAACCATGGTATATATAACCTAACTATGGTTAAAAAGTTTCACTTTTGACATTAGACACCCTTGACTTCCAAATGTTACATATATGACTCTGAATATAACTTTGACTTATTTACAGACTTGGTTGCCAGTGACAAGGATTTTGTTATAAAACAACTTACTTAACTAAATAGTATAAAACAATTTTTGTCTAAGTATAAGAGTCTACAAAGACAAACAGCCTTCGGAAGAAAGTCCAAAAACAACCAACTTACTTTCCAAAGTTATAAAACAACCAACTTACTTTCCAAAGTTATAAAACAACCAACTTAACTAAATAGTATATACAAATCATGATATCCAAGTTGGTTGTTTTTGGATTAATTAGGGGGGTGATTGTTAGAGTTATAATTGTTTAACCCAAGTTTGAGAAAATGAAAGTGGCAATTATGTAAATAAGTCAAAGTTATATTTAGAGTCATATATGTAACATTTGGAAGTCAAGGGTGTCTAGTGTTCAAAGTGAAACTTTTTAACCATAGTTAGGTTATATATACCATGGTTATATCAACAATTATATTCATACGTATGAAACTGAAGAACATTCGATCATTTGGTTGATGCAATATTTGCAATTGTGTGTTTATTTTATTGATCTTGGGCAACAGGTAGTTGATGACCCATAGTTTTGCCCCGTAACTTGCATGATGCCACCTGGCCTGACTCACCATCCTCTTCTCTCACACCCCAAGTCAAACATATAGTTGATTCTTAGGTCACTCAAGTAAAAAATGCCTTTGAAGCACCATATTGTGCCCACACGTGTAGTTTAGGATGCTTAGAACCCTTTAGGGTGCACATTTTTCTTTTCCCAAAAAAGGATCTAGTATGAAAAAGTCATGTTTATATACAACATTAAAGTTCATCCCAACGTCAATCTGAGGCAAGTTCACGGCCACCACTAATTCCACTCTTTATGCTTTTGATTTCCACACCTATTTACATTTCCAGACACCCGATTTCAAGCATCAAAAAAACTTTTGAAGTATTCGATCTCTATTTCCTAAATTTTTGTTTAAGCGTTAGGGAGATATATATATAGTTAATAAAATTTTTACTTCGGTAACAATAATTTACTGCACAAATAAGGTGATGTTTATACATCGCTTCTTAAATGCTTCTTGAAAAGTTTTTAAATGTGTTTTGTGGTGAATGTTCCCTTCACAACGTTATTATGATTACTATACATTTGATAAATGATGTGTGTTATGATTATATAACTAATAATGATGTATGACGTGTGAATGATGACAGTATGATTTTTGGATGATGAAGTGATGAATGGGTAATGATGTTGAAGTTATATCTGACACTTGTTGTTAGAATTGAGAAGTATACCTAACAGTCATTGTTAAACATGATATGCATACATAACACTGACTGTTAGGTATGAGATGTATATCTAGCACATGTTTATAGACTTGAGATGATGGTATCTAGTACTACTTACTATTCTATTGAGAATGAACCTATAGGTCGCTTCAGCATATCATGTAATGAGAATGAAGTCCTATGAAGGTATGAGCTTGTTTTCCATGGGATAAAAGTTGATTGAACGGATGAACTTGATGTGCTTAATGTAATTTATAGTTTGGTTTATAATGATTATCACGTGGTTTTGCCCACGTTGACTACTTAATGATATTTACTTTGAAATTAACTCCTATTAATGAGCGTATGTAACTTGTTTTAGTGTAGATCTCTAGTTGAACATGTATGTATGATGATATGAGGGGTCATGGTATGGCATGAAGACTACTTTGATCTAGAACTAGCAATCCTAACAACTTAGAGGAATTGTTTTGAACATGAATATATGTTATGTGTACTTTAACTTAAATGATTTGATGAATCGATTTTTTTATGCAAATATAATAATTGATTATGATATTTACAGTTTAAGAACTATGATATGATGTTAAATCCAACTTAGAAGTTGTCACAACACCCCATCTTCGGTGGAAACACGAGAATGCGACCGATCGTATGTCATAGCATATCAATTTGATAAAAACGTTTCATTAAATGTGCCTAGACATATGTTTGACAAATTTTTTTAATTATGCATTTCACGTTACAAGTTCTACTATTAAATAATGTTATATTCAAACAAAACATATAAAGCGAGCACAATTTACAACAAGATAAAGTAGCAATCAACACTTGTCTATTAGTGGTTGAACATATATCAACAACATTCATATAAAGTTGTCCGTATGTACTAATACATCCTTGTCATTGTAATTTTCATGACCCGAAAAACACACTCAAAATGTTAACTAAAAATTTGGTGACTTCACATGTTTGTTGGATGGGACAAGGTTACAAAACACTCAAAACTCATCTTCTGTACTAAGCTTTCAAAGTAAATAATATATACGGAAATAAAGTAGGAATCAAGTATGCAGAAATGTGATAAAGACTTTGTCAAAGAAAAAACACACACTTTATTGATAAACACAAATGGCTATATATAGCTTACAAGTACTTGAAATAACCAACAGACTCACAACTAACTTACCCCATGTTCTCCTAAAGTTAAGCCATATCTCCAACGTTCTTTCTCTTCCTTTGGATTCGGTCCACCAAGCAGACTCGGTCCACATTTTTAATTCACCAAAAACAAATACTAAGATACTAATTATTAAAAACAAATAATAAACCTAAAGTCAAGATTAAACCCAACAATCACCTCCTTAATCTTGACTCGTTTTATTCATTAAAGCAACGTCGGTTCATCCGATTCGATCAAGTTTGCTTCTTTCTCTTCATCCTTCCATTTGGTGCACTCATAACCAAAATGCCCAAATGCTCCACAATCGAAACACCGAAACCTGCTTTTATCACCACCTCGACCCATACCTCTTCCTCGACCTCTTTCATCTCTACCATAGCTTCTTCCACGACCTCTTCCTCTTCCACTACTTTCCCCATACATTTGTTCACTAGCTAACAAAAGTTGTCCTTGCTCTTCTTCCTTCTCTCCATGACTTTTTACTCTTTCTTCATATGCCTTAAGCCTTCCAACCGCTTCATCAAAGAACATTGAGTTCAAATCGAAACACTGCTCAATCGAAGTTACAATTTGAAGAAAGGATTTTGGCATTGCATCAAGTAGCCTCATCACCATTTCTTCTTCTTCAACTTCATGCCCGAGACTCCTTAACTTCGAAACAACCCGCTAACCTTGGCTGCCCCAGCATCAACAGGCTCTCCTTCCTTTATCTTCAAACCCTCAAGCTCTCTTTTCAATGTTGCAATTCGAGCCGTCCTCACTCGATCTACACCCAAGTATCGCGTCTTTAAACTATCCCATACTTTCTTCGGGTCCGAGTTATTCGACATTTGCAACACGATATCTTTCGGTATTGCTTGAAACAAGAAGGCTAAAGCTTGTTTTGATTTCTTTGCATCTACTACTTCTCCAAGAGTTCTTGGTTCAATCGTTTCCAATAGACCATGTGCATCCAAGATAGATTTGACCTTGATACCCTCACTGGATAATTGGTTGATGTCAAGGTTGGAACTTGGTAAGACATCGAACTTCCTTCTTTTTCTTGAACTATTGCCATTCTTTCTATCTTTGACAATTTTTTCTTTCTCGGTCTCTTTCTTCTTTCTCGGTCTCTTTCTTCTTTCTTTTTTCAGTTGCAGCTGCCTTTCTTCTTTGTTTTTCTCATGCACACTGCAACTATACTTTCTTCTTTCTTTGCTGACCTAAAGCAGCTTCTTCTTTCTAAGGATCGACCCAGATTCTTAACCTTTGCTCTAGATACCAATAGTTGGATGGGACAAGGTTACAAAACACTCAAAACTCATCTTATGTACTAAGCTTTCAAAGTAAATAATATATACGGAAATAAAGTAGGAATCAGGTATGCAGAAAGGTGATAAAGACTTTTTCAAAGAAAAAACACACACTTTATTGATAAACACAAATGGCTATATATAGCTTACAAGTACTTGAAATAACCAACAGACTCACAACTAACTTACCCCATGTTCTCCTAAAGTTAAGCCATATCTCCTACGTTCTTTTTCTTCCTTTGGATTTGGTCCACCAAGCAGACTCGATCCATGTTTTTAATTCACCAAAAACAAATACTAAGATACTAATTATTAAAAACAAATAATAAACCTAAAGTCAAGATTAAACCCAACAATGTTTTGATTCAATAAAAGTATAAACATATGCACGCTTTAGTATGCCCAATATATCATATACTAATGTAAATGAAAGTAAATGACATGAGCTCTTAATCAACTCATTGAATTTCCTATCCAAAAACAAATGCCACTTGTAAAAATAAAAATAAATAAACCAAATTGTGAGGAGTATATTCACCTATTTGCCTACAACAAAGTGTTGGTTGGCGCAACCACACCATAGGTGAGGGTCAAATAAACTATCTAAAACATGTCCACTGGCTCACCTTGTGAGTTAAATGATTGTGATTGTGCGAGACTTACGATAATGTGTTGTATAAAATTGTTTGTTGCCTTCTCATGCATATACAATTCACAATAAAGTCACATTAATACAAAGGCATCATGTAATTATCTTGAAAACTTGTCTAAGTTATAGTTTGTTTTCCAACCAGAAGTAAAAAATATAAAACATGTAAAAGGGCCTATGAACTCACCTTTTGACTATGAGTGATTAAATCATTTGTCTTTGTCAACCATTGTAAACCATGATTTCACCTTTTACCTAAAGGCAATAAAATATGTATCACATGTGGCATCTATTGTTACAATAGATCACAAAACTTTCAACCTATTAACTTTGACGCTAATAAGTGTTTATAATATATAAAAATTTGGTCACAAACCTTTGATGATACTTGTATTATATTGTGCAAACATGTTTTGTATTATATTAAACATTTGTAATCCTTTTAGTGTCAAAAATTGATTTACCAAATTGTCAAGTTTAAAGAATTTTAGGCTTTTTTGTAATGGTTATTTTATTATTATTTTTTTTTACTTTTACTTTATGTTCATCAAAAATTTATCTATTATATTTTCATGTTTTAACATATTATGTATATTTTTGTTTATTGACCTTAATTAGTCTCTTGAATAATTTTTAGAAAACTAGTACTTACACCAACCAAATCTGATTGTGCACTAAAATCGTATTCAATGATTGATGGTCAAAAAAAATTGGATTTATGCCAAACTAGAGGGGTTTGAAAGCTAACACACTATATAAATGTTTGTTTTAGAATCATTAAATTTGTATATCAATTTTCAATGAGTTATGGTCTTCCCAAGTTGACCCATCTATTATGTTCGCACAACACATATTCGAGTTCTCAATTTGAGATGAACATTTGAAAGGAAAAAACTTGTCAAACAAATGCAAGACTATTTGGGTTGAAAATTAGACTCTCTGAACTTGATTTTAAAGTCAAGAGTTGATTGATTTGGTGAAAGTATGATCAAGTTATGGTCGTTAAAAGTCTGGCTAAAGTTTCTATCAGAATTCTTGAACGGGTTTTAAAGTTGCAAATACATTATTTGATGTTTTTGATATAGAGAAAATACGTTCACACATGGTTAAGTCACATGTTAAGAACTTTCAATATTAAAGTTCAAAATAAGGGTTTTCACCATAATTTCATGGTTTTCATCTTAGATGTGTTTGATTCCACATATAACCATGGATGATGATTTTAAAAATTCATAGATGATCATATAGATTAGTATGAATTTTCGTGGATCTTGAATATTAAATGAGTAAAAGGATGGAATAATTGCAAAGAAAGTACAACAAATGCTTACCAAAACGTGCAAAAATCACCAAGACGTCTCAATATTCTTGTTTCTTAGCCATGATTACAATAGTGGAGGAAAATGAAGATTATTTATATCATATTGGAGAGATGAATGAGAATGTTTGTGTGTGTTCTCAGTGAAAGATAATGTAAAATGAAAAAGGTGTCTTGAATTTGATTAAGAGTTTAAAGTTTAGTAATAGTAATTTTTGAACTTATTGAACTCCTATTCGGAGTATGGACGATTACAAATGCTGGAACATTGAAAAATTTAGTTGTTTACATTCTTATAACACAATAACATGTTATAAATGGTCATGTGGCATTACACCAACCTTCGTCACATGTTACTTTGTGTAAAATGGTTATTTTTGTAACATTCTGAATAATTTTTCTTGCGTAATTATTTGTGAATATTATTGATAACATATTATTATTATTTATATTTATTGTTTATGATAATTGTATGATTTGTGTATCATTAATGTGTTGGTTAAACCAAAATTTACAACTATTGTTGCAATTTCTTGGTTTTGCCATCGTTTATCAATAATTGACAAAACATTATCGAATACCAATTTTAACACGTATAACACATTTTTATCATATTTAATCTTATTTGAAGTCATATTAACATGTATAGTTCATTTTAACGATCAAAGCAAACAGTCAAAATCAACTGAAATTTTGTAACAAATGTCATAGAGGTCTTCTGGAATAAAGGCCTTCGAAGTTGGTACCAAAGCCATATTTTAAGAGATCTAGGCATCCCATAATGCCTAAACTTAAATTAAGAGCGAGAGCAGATATGAGGATGCTAGTAAAGGGTAGGTTATGTCATGAGCACATGATAATAAGTGGAAAGTATGTCGTATAGTTAAGTAAAGGTAATTAAAGTCACTGTTGCAAAAGTTGGCCTCCAATGTCGAGTACCCGCTGTGTACTCTCCAAGTATTACCTGAGTATTCCCCGCGTAGGGTCGAGTACTGCCCGATTACTCGCTCCAAGGAGCTATTCCGACCTAGAAACGCCTAGCGACTTTTGCAACCTTTATTAAAGTAGAAACAAAAGTGTGATGGATAATGTTGTTAATGGGAGGGAATGTCTAGAACCTATAAGTGAGATAAATAATTAAGTACTCTAATATTTTATAGTGCTTACCTAAACTGCTATCTTGATTGACACATTAACGTTTGCATCTTGTTAGAAAAAAGATAATGGCCAGTATGAAGAGAGGTGGTGCTCAGGATGATTATTAAGGAAAAGGCCTTAACCGACCAGTAAAGACTAATAAAGGCTTATGCTCACCAAACTTCTTATTTGTCTAAGTACTGGAACTACAAAGACTAACAGCCTTCGGAAGGAAGGAGTTACTCTTCGGAAGCAACATTGCTTCCGAAGGATAACTCACTCCTGCCGAAGGATGTACAGGACAACTGCTTCGGAAGATCAACACTTAGAAGATTTAAAGCTTCAGAGCTTCCGAAGACTTGAAGCTGCTGAAGAACAAAAGCTTCCGAAGACACTCCTCAACATCTTCCTTGTACAAAGACTTTCGCGACTAATTCTCTGATAGAGACTGTTGCTGATTACACTTTATGGTACGAAAGGTGCTGACAACGGACTTGTTGGTCTAATCAAAACAAAGATAACATACTGAGAGTCAGACACAACACCTTACTTCTCTTCAGCAGCACTAAATGCAAAAGATTGCCTGAATCCTTTGAAGATCAACACATTAAATGCCTTTTGTATTTAGCTAGTCTTTTGTAAAGTCAATGTCTATAAATGTAATCATTGTAAATGAGTGTCATAGCCTGTTAAAACACTTTAGATACTAGAATAAGCTTTCCTTTGTTTATTGTCTAGTATACCCAACAGGTATTGCTACGAGAATACGGTTGTAGCCTTGGCTATATAAACTCTCATTGTAACTTGTATAAGTGTGCTTGCTTGCTGTAACACTTGTATTACTTTTGAGAGAAATATATCTTTGAGCTTGAAATGTATTCTTGTGTTCTTACTTGTGTTTGAAGATTGTTTGATTGCCTTGAGTGTTTGAGAGATCCTTCTAACAGAGATTCCACATCTGTTAGATTGATAGAAAGAAATACTTGTGAAGTGTTGTTTGAAGTTAACAACCCGATCCAACAAGTGGTATCAGAGCTTTGGCTCTTGAACTTAAGTGACTAATCATCCTTAAGTTACCAGTTCTATTTCTTCTAAAAATATCATTACTTCAAAACTCATATCCTTTGTGTTTGATCAAATGCTTGCTCTAAACAAACATGATACAGAGAATGGTACTCTCAACAAGCCACCTATGTTTACTCCAGAAGACTATGACACATGGAAAGTTAGGATGGAGGGTTTCACTAGGAATCAAGACTTCAAGCTTTGGAAGTCGGTTCTTGAAGGGCCTTTCATCCCAACTGTTCCTTCTGCTGGCGCCGGTGGAGCACCAGTGCCAAAAGACCCAGCTCTTTATTCAGACGAAGATTACAAGAGAATGGAGGTGGACTCAAAGGAGTTGTGGCTCATCCAGATGGCTATTCCCAACTCAATCATACATGCATTCAAGAAATGTAAATTTGCTCAAGAGCTATGGAACTCTCTACAGTAAATGTATGAGGGATCCGAAGATGTCAAAGAAAATAAGAAGGACATGCTGAAACAGAAGTTTGAGAACTTTTGCCAAGAAAACAATGAGAAGATGTTGGACTAAAAGAACCAATGAGCCTGATCAGAAAAATCTCTAAGTCTCACAACACTTACAACAACTGAAGAAGAAGACTACGGTTGATATTCAATGTGTAGAAGATACAAGATCTGAAGTTATATACAACAGCTGAAGTGTAAGTCTTCAGATGTTGTGGTGTTTAGTTTAGTCTTCAGTAGTTTTCTTTTCTGTTCTTGTAAAAGTCTGATGAGTAGTTTACTCATCAGATGTTGTAGTTTTATTACTTCAGTAGTTTTATGTCTTCAGTAGTTGTAAGATAATGTCTTCAGATGTTGTAGACATTCTCAGTAGTTTAGTTATTTCAGTTGTTTTCTTTTGTCTGTTAGGTGTCAACATCATGTGACATCATCAGACGTCACTGTCTCTATATATAAGGGCAGTTGACATTTATGTAATACAACGAAGTTAGTGAATTGAATGAGATATTCCTTTTGCAGAAACTCTCTCTCTATAACAAACTTGTGCGTTTACTGTTTGATTGAATGAACTTTGTTCTTGCTATCATTGTGCTAATTCAATTTTGAATTCCGCTGCTATACTTTAATATTGAATCAATTGAGAACATCTGATCCTACAATTGGTATCAGAGCAGGTTAATCATTGATCGATTAAACAATTGATCTCTGAAACTGCTCAAATTTATCTCTAGTTGATCGAATTAGCTGATTAGTAAGAATTTGTTATAGATTGAAGTTTTCTGTTAACTTCTGTTGATTTGTCTTTCAATATAAATCTGTTTTGATTCAATTGATTGAAATTTGCATTAGTTTGTGTGTAATTGTTTGAATCTGTGATCATGACAACTCCAAACAATGATCCGCACAATACAGGCTCCGCAACCAAGCCTCCAATGCTTGTTCGGAGTGAGTACAACATTTGGCAACGCAGAATGCTACATCACCTGTCGATTAATAGCGCAGGATGTTGGAAATCTGTAGTGCATGGTCCGTATAAACCCATGATCACTGATCCTGAAACTAAACTAATGATTCCGAAACCTTCGGATATGTATTCGGATGAGGATATTAAATTGTTTGAAATTGATGCTAAAGCTCATGGTATTCTGGCCATGGCCTTGCCGAATGAGATTTATTCTGGCTTGATGCATCATGATACTGCTCATGATCTTTGGGTTGCACTGAAAGAACAATTCGGTGGAACGGATGAGGTTTTAGCAAACACTAGAGAAATCCTTGCTCAGCAGTATGAGACCTTTTCTCATAGAAAGGGTGAATCATTGACTCAACAATTTGAGCGGTTCTCATGTTTAATTTCTGAGTTGAAAATGGTTAAGCAAGAATATACTAATAGTCAGATGAATAACAGATTTCTCAGATCATTGCCTGAGAGATGGGACACATACACAATTGTCCTACGCTCTAATGCTAATCTGGAAAATCTATCTCTCACCCAATTACATGGGAAACTCTTAACTTTTGAGAGAGAGGTAGAACAGAAGAGAAAACTGTCTTCATCTGGAAAACTTGCTGATGATTTTGTTCCTGGTAACACTGCTTTGATTGGTCAAGAGTCAGAGTTTAATGGGTCTGAATGTTCTTATGATGAACATATTGATTTCTCTACTAACAATGTTGAACATGCTTTTGTGGGAGTTGATGGTAGTGCAGGAAATTATGCTGATAATTTGTGTTTTGTGATGGATGACTTGAAAGGAATCCCAGATGATGATCTGGAGGAAATGGATATTTTAAGTCAGATGGCATTAATCAACATCAGATCTCAAAAGTTCTACAAAAGAACTGGAAGAAAATTTCCCAGCATATCTGGCAAAACCAAAGTTGGTTTTGACAAAGGGAAGTTGAGATGCCACAAGTGTCACAGGCTTGGTCATTTTGCTAGAGAGTGCAAATCTACTGGACCTAGTTCCTCTGCACCCTTTGTGACCTTTCCTAGCAATAACCCACAAAACAAAGGACAACAATCTTCTGGGTCTGGTCAACAACAATTTTATCCAGCTCATTTTGTACCACAAAGTCCCATGCCTTATCCATATCCATGCTTTTACATGCCTCAATCTACTCACACTCCAGCATTAATTCCTTCACAATCCCCTGCTCTTCCTGATTCCAGCAAATCACAAACCAATCAACAGCCTCAACAACAACAACATCAGAGCTTCTTCACCCCTGGAGTAGCTGATTGGAGTAGTTTACCTGATGACTTATCTGATTTCAATATGCAGATGTACTCTGAAGCTGGTCCACATGGTGGAGACAATCCATTTGGGAATCTTGCTTTGATGGCTATTGATTCAACTGACACCTCAAGTTCAACTTCTTCAAAATCCCAGGTATCCTCTGAATCCAAAGCTAAGTTGTGTTCAGAGTCTTGTGTTTCAGCATTTGCTTCCATTAGAGAAATCAATGTTGAGTTAATCAATGAGAAGTTGGCTTTAGAAAGGGTCATGACAAAGAATAAAACTGAATTTGAGAAAGTTTTGAATGAAAAAGAGTCTGAAATTTATAAACTCAAGTGTCAATTGTCTGATGAAAAGGCTAGGGTGGAAGTCATGCTTATAAAACACAATGATCTGAAACAAACACTTGCAGCAACCCAAGTAGAATGTGCAAAATGGGTTGAATCTTGCAAGGGGTTTGAGTTGCTGTTAAACAAGCAAACAGCATCAAATGTGAAGTTTGGTATTGGCTACAATCACACTGCTCCTCCAGCTGATTATACACCAAAAAATCTTGATTGTGAGTCTGAAGGGGACAGTGTATACCAATCCACCAAATCTTCAGAAAAGTCTGATGCTGAAGAATCATTTGAAAGTGAGTTAAGTGCATGCAAACCTGAGTCTGACACTGTGGATATTGAGACATATTCTTATTCAATTGGGTGTACAAATGTCATTCATAATGACTCATGTCAGGATAGTGTCTTAGTTGAAATTAATCCTGATGAAAAAGTTTTCAATGAATTAAATTTAAAACTGGTTAAGTCAGATGGGAATGGTCCTGGAGAGAAAGATGCACGGCTTCTGATAAGTCAGAATCACTCATCAGTAGTTGTAGAAAAAACTGATTGTACAAATACTGATAAGTGGAAAAGTGTTGATAGACAAGTACTGAAGAATAACTCTTCAGAGGTTGTCAACACATCAGCTGTTGTCAATTTGTCTACAAATACTGATGTTTCAAATGTACTGAAGAACAAAAACTCAGTATCTAAGTCATCAGTACTTGTAGATAATCACAAGGGAAAGCAAAAAAGGGTGCCTTGTGAAATATGTAGGCTGTTTAATCATTCATCTGATGAATGCTGGTACAGGAAAGGTTCTAAATTCAATAAAATTAAGAACAAAAACAAGAACATACTCAAAATGAAAAATGAATTCAGCTCCAAGTTTGTACCAGAATCATCAGTAAGTTCAAAATCTGGAAAAACCTCACATGGAAATGAATCAAATATTTCCAAGAAAGGTAAAGAGGTTGTTCCAGATTCAAAGAAACAACACTTGAAAAATTCTTCATCAGTTAAAGAAACTAAGGTGTTAAAACCCAAAAATCCAAAGTCAGGTCAGAATGTGTCTAATGAAATCAAAATCTTGACACAAAATCATAATCAACTGATGATAATGATGCAACAACTGCTAGGAAGAGTTAATTTAGCAGAGGCATCTGTTGTCTCATTTCAGAAGAAGAAACCAAAATCCAAAGTCAAGGTTAAATTTTCTGATAAGAATGATTCAAGTGTTGATTCAACTGAAAATGCAAATTTTGTTTCTTCATGTGTTGAAAGACCCAAAACCAAAATGGTTTGGGTCCCAAAGTCTAACTAAGTGTGTTGGTGTATGCAGGGTCCTTCAGCATGCCAAAATAGCATCTGGTATGTTGATAGTGGAGGATCCATGCATATGACTGGGAGCAGATCTCTCCTTCATAACTATTTCACTGGAAGGAAAGGATTTGTGTCCTTTGGAAATGATGCTAAGGGTTACATTATAGGTAAAGGTGTGGTAACAAATGGTGAGATTAGGTTTGATGATGTGAATCATGTTGAGAATCTTAAGTATAATCTTCTGAGTGTTAGTCAAATGTGTGATAAGGGTCATGTTTCTCTGTTTACCAAGCAAGATTGTAGGATTTTATCTTCTGATGTGTTGCCTCTGATTGGCAAAGCTTTAGATGAGTATACACTCCTTAAGGCTAACAGAGTAGGAAAGGTATATGCCTTTGATTTATCAAAGAAAATCTCGGTTAAAGGTCATCCTTGTTTATTCTCTAAGGCCTCTTTCAAGGAGTCCAATCTGTGGCATAGAAGATTAGGTCATGTGAACATCAAAAACATGAATCAATTGGTGAAACATGGATTGGTTAGAGGTCTTCCCTTAAAGGATTTTAGTTGTGATGAGAATTGCACTGCATGCTTGAAAGGAAAGCAACACAAAGTCTCTTTTCCTCCAATTGGAGATTTCAAATCCACCAGTTGTTTGCACATGTTGCACATGGATTTGTTTGGGCCAGTTCAGATAATGTCTATGGCAAAGAAGAAGTATTGTCTAGTCATTGTAGATGACTACTCAAGGTTTGTCTGGACTTTCTTCTTGCACTCAAAAGGTGAGGTTGCCAAGGCTATTATGAACTTTGTGTTGTATGTTGAAAAGCAATATTCTATACCTGTCAAGTGTGTAAGGAGTGATAATGGCACAGAATTTAGAAATCACATTTTAGATGAATTTTATCTATCAAAGGGAATTCAGAGGCAGTACAGTATTCCCAGGACTCCTGAACAAAATGGAGTTGTAGAAAGGAAAAATAGAACCTTGATTGAAGCTGCCAGAACAATGCTGGCTGACTCTGGTCTGCCTCTGACCTTCTGGGAAGAAGCCATCAACACAGCATGCTATGTGCAAAACCGGGTTCTAGTAAATCAAAGATGGTTGAAAACTCCATATGAAATACTTCACTCTCTAACCCCTTTGATTTCTTTCTTCAGAGCTTTTGGGTGTCCATGTTATATCCTTAACACCAAAGATCAACTCACAAAGTTTGATTCAAAAGTTGATGCAGGATATTTTGTTGGCTACTCTTCAACTTGCAAGGCTTATAGAGTGTTCAATTGTCGAACAAATATTGTTGAAGAAACTCTTCATGTTAAATTCAATGAGTGTCCCAAAGACTCCATTCCTCAAAATCCTGCTGAGATGTTTGATCTTAACATCTTGCAACATGAATTTCCAGTTGACTCTATTGGTGAAGAACATGAGGTACTTAACGCAGATCCACCAAAAGCTTCTACAGAAACCACACATGGGAGTCCTGATGATGAAGATGAAAGTACTCATCTGTTCAGATTTAGTGATAATCTGCCATTGTCTGCTAAATCTGATGCTCCTCCTGCTCCAATTGCTCCTCCAAATACAAATGCTGATGAAATTCTAGATTCTTCCACATCATTTGACATTCCAGCTGAATTGTTCCCTGGTTCTTCATCAACATCTGCAGTAGCTGAACCCCAGCAAACACTTGCACTGATCTTATTCCATATCAAGAACTGAAGGATCATCCATTATCTCAAATTCTTGGTGATATTTCTGCAGGTGTTTCAACAAGAAGTCAATTATCCAACTTTTGTCTCTATGCCTTATTTGTCAGTAAACAAGAGCCAAAGAACTATCACACTGCACTCAAAGACAATGGCTGGGTGGAAGCTATGCAGTTGGAGTTGTTGCAGTTCAAGAAACAACAAGTCTGGGAGCTGGTTCCTTTACCCCAAGGTAAGTGTGCAATAGGCACTAAATGGGTGTTTAGGAATAAAACTGATGAAAATGGTCAAATAGTTAAGAACAAGGCCAGACTGGTTGTACAGGGGTTCTCTCAGGAAGAAGGTATTGATTATGATGAGACCTTTGCCCCTGTAGCTAGACTGGAAGCAATTAGATTGTTTTTAGCATATGCTGCCTTACATAAATTAAAAGTTTTTCAAATGGATGTCAAAAGTGCTTTCTTATATGGTAAAATAAAAGAGGAAGTGTATGTATGTCAACCACCAGGTTTTGAGGACAATAAACATCATGATTGGGTGTACAAGCTTGATAAAGCTCTTTATGGGCTGAAACAAGCACCTAGAGCCTGGTATGACACTCTATCCAATTTTCTTCTTAAAAATAATTTCACTAGAGGCTCCATTGATAAAACTTTGTTCATACAGAAAGTAGGTCAGCATAAGCTACTTGTTCAAATTTATGTTGATGACATTATATTTGCTTCATCCGATCCAAAGTTGTGTGCTGATTTCACTGAATTAATGACCAAACATTTTGAAATGAGTGCCATGGGGGAATTACAGTTTTTCTTGGGTCTTCAAATCAAACAAAGTACTGATGGCATTTTCATTCATCAAGCTAAATACACAAAAGATTTGTTAAAGAAATTTGATTTGCAAAACTGTAAATCATGTTCTAACCCCATGAGCAGCACCACACAACTTGATGCAGATTTGAAAGGTAAATCAGTTGATGAAACTCTTTATAGATGTATGATTGGGTCCTTGATGTATCTCACAGCATCTAGGCCAGACATCATGTTTGCTACATGTGTTTGTGCTAGATTTCAGGCTACACCTAAAGAATCTCATTTAATTGCTGTGAAAAGAATTTTCAGATACTTGCAGGGCACTCAATCTCTGGGAATTTGGTACTCCAATGGGCATTCCTGCAAGCTGGTTGCTTTCTCTGATAGTGACTATGCAGGTTGCAAACTTACCAGAAAATCAACCTCTGGTGGTTGTCAGTTTCTAGGAAACTGTTTGGTTTCTTGGCAAAGTAAGAAACAAACATCTGTGGCCACTTCCACTGCTGAAGCCGAGTACATTGCTGCTGCAAGTTGTACTTCACAAATTCTCTGGCTTCAGACTCAACTCTTGGATTATGGCATCAAAGAGTCTAAGACACCATTGTTAATGGATAGTGTCTCAGCTCTTTGTATTGTCAAGAATCCAGTTCAGCATTCTAGGACCAAACATATTGAGATCAGACATCATTTTATAAGAGATTGTTTTGAAAAGGGTCTGATTGATCCAAAGTTTGTTCCTAGTGCTGATGAGCTTGCAGACATCTTTACTAAGCCTTTAGACACCTCCACTTTTCAAAATTTAGTTCTAAGGCTTGGTATGCTGCAACTTGAATAGATTGGTTTTTCCACAAATAAACTTTAAAATTTCAAAAATCCAAAAATATTACATTGTCTGTTAACAATAAAATTTTCTTTCTTCACCTTGAACTTTTTGATATTTTCAGTAAATACTGATAAATGTCAAAAGTACTGATTCAAGGACAGATTTGACCTTTATCAATACTCTAAGTTACAAGTACTAATGGGTGTTGAGTTACTAAGTACTGAAGGTCAAATATTTCTCACAAGTGCTGATGAACAACTTCTGTTCACAAGTTCTGATGACCAAATCTATCACAAACGTCTGATGAACAAATTCTGTTCACAAGTTCTGATGAACACATTTTTCACAAAGTCTGATGAGCAACTGCTGAAAACAACTGATGAACAAAATATGTCGACAACATCTGATGAGTATCTTTACTCTTCAGATGTTTCAACCTCTGTTGTTTAACTCAAACCTTCTTCAGTTGTTTCATTATCACTTTCTCAGAACTTTAAACCTTTTTCAAAAACCTATCTTCCCTCTCAAGTCTCTGTTTCAATGGCGACCATGAACCTTAAACCTCGTCATAACTCTGTTGCCTACCTCACCAAATCTTCCTTCTGGTCCAAGTTTGATGAAGCCGTTGACTTAATGAATGCATCCCAATTCCAAACCGCCTTTCTCATAAATCCCATACTTCATGTTGAATCCATTCATCAATTTTGGATGAATGTCGAGCTCATCAACATCGGCACTGGTGTGATATCTCTTCGCTCAACTGTCAATGGTCATAACGTGCACATTAGCTCAGCTGAACTAAGGGAAGTTCTTCAGCTTGATGATGCTAACCTGGTCACCCAATTCCCTAAGAGCGTAACTGACCTCTGTTTTACAAGTCATGAATACCAGGGTGACTTAAGTGATTCAACACTCTTCAAGAAGCACTTCAATGATCCAGAGCGCCTGATATTTCACATGATCAACATATGCTTGGCTCCAAAGTCTTCTTCATGGGACCAGATGTCCTCCAGGTGGCAACAGGTATTGTATTCAATCCTTGAATCTCAAAAATTAAATTTTTCACAAATTCTGTTAATAGAATTAACTGAACATGCTGCTAAGCCTGTTTCTTCTAGATGGCTACTCTATCCACGCTTTATCATGGCCATCATAGAAAAACAGTTACAGCAAAATGGCCTTGTTGGTCAGGGGATCTCTGCTCCAACAGTTTTGTTGGAAGTATATTCCCGACACAACTCAAACCTTACTCTCAAAGAGGCTGCCCGAACGCTAAAACCCAAGCATAGGGAACCCACAGTCTCCACTTCAAAATCCAAATCTAAGGTCCCCACCAAAACCAAATCCACAAAGCCCAAAAAGGCTGCTCAGGGAAATGAGTCCCCTGAGTCTGCCCATGCCTCACCAAGGCATGACTTGGCCACTGGAAGTAGTCAACCAGTGGTCCATCAGACTCCACCAGCTCAAACCGCCCAGTTTTCCTCTCAACAGGATCCTGGTGCAACCATTGAAGGGGCAGACACATTTCTAGAACCTCTTTCAGTTGAAAAGGTTTCTATTGAAAAGCACCACTCTCCCCGGGTGCATTCTGCTTCAAAGCCAAATCCTATGGAAACCACCCAACACAGCCCAACTTTTGTCATTGAACAAATCCTGGATCAGTTGAACACTCCTATCCCCACCCAGACACCTATCACTACTGGGATTAGCTCCAACATTGAGGGGGAGGATCAAAGTGTCTCTGATAACCCACAGGATTATGACTACCAAATCAGATCTCCTAGTGTGGAAAGAGAGATTCTGATATCTGACAGGGCTGCTATTTCATCACCTCCATCATTTGGAGTGATTGATAGTAGTAACATTGCTAAGACCTTGTCAGAGGCAACAACTGATGAAGGGATTAACCCTGAGGTTGGAAGTCCCCAGTACCAAGAAAAAGGGGCACCTGATCATGTTGAGCCACACTCAACTCAGGTAGATCCTGATATTCTCAGGAGGTCAGATGATTTAGCCAAGGCTGATGATGACCAAAGCACACTTGCTGAGGTTCTGAAACAGAATCAAATCCTTGAGGCTGAGGTCTGTAGACTCAATGAGCTACTCACCAAAATGTCCAAGGACAAAAGTCCATCTTCCCCAATTACCCCACAGATGGCACCTTCTCATCCTGAAGGTCACACAAACACTTCCACGACTACCTCACAATTTGACAAGCCTCCAGCCACTGCTTCAGGCACTAATCCTTTGGGTTCTAGCCCCCCAGAGGCATTAGCTGCTGCCCTTCTAACTGTCATCCCTCTCATCACTCCTTTACTAAAAACCATCATTTCCCAAGCCCTTGATGAGAGGCTACCCTCCAAATCTCAAATCCAGCAAATGGTAGATGATGCTGTGACCGCCAAGCTTACATCTCTTCATACTCCTTCTTCCCTTGCAGCCAAAAAGGGGGAGTTAGGAACAGAATCAGTCACAACTTCAGCTTCCAAAAGGCAAAGGTCTGAAGATGAAAATATTGCCTCTGAAAGATCTCCAGCTATTCAAATTACATACAAGAGACAGAAGAAGAATACACCTGCTGAGATTGCCAACAGGGCTGAGGAGGAGGTTGAACATGTAAATGTTGAAGGTGTGGAAAAGGCAGATAAAGAATCTGGTGATAAAGAAGTTGAGGTAAGCATTGAGAAGGTAAGTGCAGAACAAGTTACAACCTCTGATTTACAAGAAACTGAACAAGAGGAGATGCAAGAACAAGAAGATCAAACTCAGAGGGGTGAGGTTGAGAAATCTATTGAAAGTGATGAGGTAGGAGCTCCTCTCAAGAAAAGAAGGCTACTGAGAATTCAAGAAGAGGACGATTCTGATGAGGAAGACAGGCTTCCTATCTCTACTGTAATTAAAACAAATGTTCAAAAGCCTGAATCATCAACAACTGGGTCAGATCTGGCCATTCAAAAGAAGAAAGTAACTTTACCTGCCAAATATGTTCCTGAGAAGCCACTGGTGTTTGGACAACATCCAAAGATCACACCAGAATCTCAAATGTTGGCAGTAAAAGTTAAGCTTGAAGAGGAAGAGAACCAGAAACAGCATGATGAGCAAATCTTAAAGATGGTTGACAAGGAATATCCTCAGACATCAACCATTATTGCAATGAAGAAAGAAGCTCAAAGGTTGTATGCTCTGAGGTTCACATACCAGTATAGGAAGGAACAGATTAGGATGTGGCCTGATCCAAGAATCATTCATAGGATCCACAAGAGAGAGGCTCCAGCAGCTTATGCCAGAAGAATCAGAAGGGTATTAAGTGTTGATATTATGCTAGGGTCTGTACTTGATCCTTGGGAGATAATCAGTGACTTCAAGAGTATGTACAACTCTGGTTCAAAAGCTCCAAAGTTCATAGAAAACAAAATGATCAAGAAAGGATTGGTGTACAGGAAACTTGAAAATGTTAAGCAAAATGAGCTTTCTCTGTTTCTGGAAGGGAAGCATCCAGATGAATTTGTTTACAGAGAGATAACTAGAGTAGAGCTACATGATGGGACAACGGCCAGGTACTTGTCTGAGTATTATGGACCTGAGTCTTTCTTTGAAGGTGAACCTGAAAGGCTGACTCCAGAAGAGAAGGTAATATTACTTGAGGCTTATGTCAGGGAGTCATTCAGGTTAGTATATGATCAATAGCTTAAATGAGAGGGGTTAATGCTCATAGTCCATTTCCCCAATGGAGTTCCCTCTCATATTTTGCTTGTTAGATTTTTAGAAGCTGTTGATTATCAGGCATACACTTAAACTGGTCATCTTGATACTGATCTCAAAGAAAAAGACATATCTTTCAGCCTGGGAGAAAAATAAGTGAGACAATAAATAAATTAGAGGTTTTTGGCTGCATTGGTTCAGGGGGAGTTTGTTGGACTAAAAGAACCAATGAGCCTGATCAGAAAAATCTCTAAGTCTCACAACACTTACAACAACTGAAGAAGAAGACAACGGTTGATATTCAATGTGCAGAAGATACAAGATCTGAAGTTATATACAACAGCTGAAGTGTAAGTCTTCAGATGTTGTGGTGTTTAGTTTAGTCTTCAGTAGTTTTCTTTTCTGTTCTTGTAAAAGTCTGATGAGTAGTTTACTCATCAGATGTTGTAGTTTTATTACTTCAGTAGTTTTATGTCTTCAGTAGTTGTAAGAGAATGTCTTCAGATGTTGTAGACATTCTCAGTAGTTTAGTTATTTCAGTTGTTTTCTTTTGTCTGTTAGGTGTCAACATCATGTGACATCATCAGACGTCACTATCTCTATATATAAGGGCAGTTGACATTTATGTAATACAACGAAGTTAGTGAATTGAATGAGATATTCCTTTTGCAGAAACTCTCTCTCTCTATAACAAACTTGTGCGTTTACTGTTTGATTGAATGAACTTTGTTCTTGCTATCATTGTGCTAATTCAATTTTGAATTCCGCTGCTATACTTTAATATTGAATCAATTGAGAACATCTGATCCTACAGAAGATGTCTTCTCAATATCTCAGGTATGTTCAGTTGGTTGATGAGTTAGTAGCTGCAGGTGTCAAGATGGAAAACCAAGATGTGATCAGAAAGTTTCTTAGATCACTTCCGCAAGCGTGGAACATATATTCTGTTGCCATTCGAAGAACAGAAAATCTAAGAACTCTGAAGCTTGAAGAATTGTTTGGTATACTCAGTGCTTACGAGATGGAAATCGATGCACATGAACCTAAACCTTCTCATATACCTTCTGGTTCAGCATCCCTTTATGCACCCATCAACAATCCTCCTTACCAAAGTTATCAACCCATATACCACCCTACTTCCACACCCATTGTCACCTTCCCAAAAACCCCAACTCCATCAACCACACACTCAAACCCATTCTCTAACTCAACTCCACTACTGACCACTGGCCAAGGAGCGTTTATGGCTGAAGAAACCAACTACTTCCACTTGTGCCAGGAAGATTCAGATGGCATTCCTGCAGATGACCTTGAGGATATGGACATCAACTACCAGATGGCCATGATCTCTCCTATAGAGCAAAGAAGTTTTATCAAAGAACTGGCAGACAGTTCAAAAAGTACAACATGAAAACTGGATTTGGCCTTTACAAGTCTAAGCTCAAATGCTTCAACTGTCAACAACTAGGGCATTTTGCCAGAGAATGCAAATCCTCAAGCACTCAGCCATCAACATCTGGACAACCACATCAAAGACCATCAAGCTCATCAAACAATGCTAATGTTGCAGAACAACACTTTGCAGATTGGAGCTTCCAAGCTGAGGATGCTTCCATCTCCAACAGTGCTTTGATGGCAAATGACTCAACTTCTTCATTCAAGGTAAATGATGATATGTGCACACCTGAATTTTTAGAGAAGTTAAATGTTTATAAAGGATAAATTCTCAACTCTGTAATGAGCTTGAGTCTTTACAAGTTGTCAAGGCAAATTTCTTTGAATCTGAAAAAATTACAAAGAAAAGATTGAGGAAATGGAAAAGACCATTTCTAGTTAAAAACATGAAGACACTAACAAACAGTGTCAAATTAACAATCTTTTAGAAAGAATAACCACTGCCAAGACAGATTTTGTATTAGCTGAGTCTTACAGAGACAAATTTTTAAGCCAAGGTGAAAAGTATGAAAAACTTTTCAGAATGAGTGACACAGCTGAGTTAGTAAAGAAAAGAGGGGCTGGTTTGGGTTATAACAAGGTGGAGCCTCCATCTGCCTATACTCCTATGGTGGAGATTAGGTGTAAACCAGAAATTAAACTTGTGTAAGATGATGAGTTGGACATGCACAAAGTGGATCAAAATGATGATCTCTCTTGTCTGAACCCAAGTAACTCGACATGCTCAGATGAGGATGAGACTCCCATTAACTTAGAAACAGAAAAACCAGCTTTGAAAATTAAGAAAAGAAATAAGAAAACTAAGAAACATGCATCAGTTTTTGTCAAAGCTAATAACATACAAACTGGGAGTACCTCCTCATATGATTATGTTACTTGTCCATCTGACAAGCCCAAAAAGGGTAGATCAATGGAGAGAAAAGCTAGTTTTTCAGGAATACAGGTAAATCATCCAACCAGCAAACCTGTTGGAACATTCAAACAATCAACCTCTAAAAACCAAAGCCCAGCTTTCTTCAAAAAGGAAAAGCATCAACAATCTCTCAACAATCAGACTGTATGTCTGATGTGTGGTGAAACAAATCACTTTGCTGCTGATTGCTTCAATAATCCAAGAAGCAGAATTTTTCCTGAAACACAAGGAAAAGGAAGAAAGAAGAGCTGGAGCAAGTCATCTGTTTCTTCGGAAGAAATTCAGTCAAGAAAATATCGGAAGCAAGTACCTCTGATAATCGGAGGAAACAAAACAAAAAGGCTTCCGAAGGAAAGAAAGCCTCGGAAGCACATGCAAAGAAGGCTTCCAACAAACCAAAGAAATCTTATCCTTTTGGAAGAAGAACATCAGAAGAAAAGTCCCACTTACCAGCAAAAACCAAGTCATCGGAAGGGAAGGCTAAAAGTGCTTCCGATGTTTGTCAAAAGAAGCAAGCTCTTCTGATAACCTCAAAAGTAAAGCAGATATGGAAGAAGAAGGAAACAGCTGAACCAACTGTTCAACCACCTATCCCATCAGCAACAAACTCATCATATGTTCCACCTAGGATGATGTCAAAGAAATTTATTTATAATGATGCTAATGGAAAACCCAAGACCACATGGGCTTGAGTTCCCATCAGGAACTAATTCACTTCTGGTCATGTGCAGGGACAGCAGGAATCAAAGAGCAACTTGTGGATCGTTGACAGCGACTGTTCCAGGCACATGACAGGTAACAAGACTCACCTAAAAAAATATGAACCATTCTTTGGAGTGTCTGTTGCATTTGGAAGTGATCCGGTAGGAGGCTACATCACAGGTAGGGGCACAATCATAAATGGCAAGGTAAGCTTTGAGAATGTGCATTTTGTAAAGGAACTAAATTACAATTTACTGAGTGTATCACAGGTGTGTAATCAAAAGCATAACATGTTGTTTACTGAACATGAGTGCATTGTCCTGAAGCCAAGATTTGTAGTCCCTAATGATCAAATTCTGCTCAGGGCTCCAAGAAGAAACAACATGTATATGCTAGATATGAGCACAGGTACACCAATTAGTAATATAAGTTGTTTTGTCTCAAAAGCTTCACTTGATAAATCATCTCTTTGGCATAGGAGACTCTGCCATGTAAACCTGAAAAACATGAATAAACTAGTTAAAAATAATTTGGTCACAGGTTTACCCACTAAGGAATTCATTTGTGTTGATAAGTGTGTTGCTTGCCTAAAGGGGAAGCAGCACAAATCATCTCATCATGCCAAAGAGATTAATTCTATCACAACAGTCCTGCATTTGCTTCACATGGACTTGTTTGGCCCCCACAAGTGTTAAAAGTCTAAGTAGGAAGTCATATTGTTTGGTGGTCACTAATGATTTCTTTCGATACACCTAGGTATTTTTCTTAAGTACCAAGGATGAAATTGCTGAGACCCTAAAAACATTCATTCTTAGGGTAGAGAATGAAAGTGACCATCATGTCAAAATCATCAGATCAGATCAAGGAACAGAATTCAATAATCATATTTTAAATTCTTTTTGTGAATCTAAAGGTATCACAAGACAATTAAGTGCTCCTAGGACTCCACAACAAAATGGTGTTGCTGAGAGAAGGAATAAGACACTAATTGAAGCTGCAAGGACCATGTTGTCTGATGCCAAACTTCCAATAACTTTTTGGGCAGAAGCAGTCAACACTGCCTGTTATGTCCAAAACAGAGTATTGGTAATTAAGTCACATGGTATGACTCCTTATGAAATTTGGTGTCACACCCCCAATTTTCAACTAACAGAATCATACCGTTTGGGATGTGACAAACCAGGATCTCAGATCATTAGACATAACGAAGACCTCTATATGATTTTCAAAACATACTTTGGTCTAAAACTGTAATATCAAAGTTCTAGCGTTGCGGAAACGTTTTTAAAACACAAACAACCATAACGGTTTGAAAACTGTAAATTACAATGCAAAGTTTTAAATGTTCAAATCCAAATAACTGAAATGTAAAATATGCATGCGACTCGATCTCCTAGTCCATGCTTGCTTGCTTGTGTACCTTAGCGTCCTGAGAAAACATGTAAATCAAGTCAACACAAAGGTTGGTGCATACACAGGTTTAAGTATTCACAAATGTTTGAAACAACTGTTTGAACAAAATTTTGCAGATAACATAATCACACATGCATAGTCATGATAGCTAGTCATTTATACTATTTACATAAGTGGTCGACACCGAAGCTGACTGTTGCATGCTATCGCATGTTTGCCTTTCCACTATTGTCTAGCGCAAACAATAGTAATGTGAATTGGCTAGTCAAACACTTGCGTAAATCCCATCTACCAAGTGAGGTTTGTCAAACCTAATAGATCTATTTCCAACTACCACGCTTTGCACTACAGCAAACTAAACGGTTCGAAATGTAAGGACTTGTAATGCTATGTTTGCACTTAATGTAAACAGCTAACTCATGCAAGTGATATGTATCTAAAATGTTTGTTGCACATGTTTTCTCCCCCAAAATAGTTAAAATAAGAAAGGGGCCGTGTACGCACCTTTGATAGTGAACAGAATGATCAACACACGTGAATTCGCGTAGAAAATCCTCTATGAAGAACCTGTGTTTTAACAATAACTTAGTGTTATTCGGGATGTCGTTTTGTGCTTGAAATCACATACATGTCAACATATTAGAGTGTTAGAACTGTGCATCTATAAGTACGCGTGCCTTTAAAATCGTTTAAATAAAATCATATAACCATATATGATTTTATTTAAATAAACATAATTATACGCGATTACGTTTTCGGGTTAAAATATAAATTTTATTATTTTATTTTCTTCGGGATTTCGTTACGGTTCCAACGCAACCTGAACGGGTCGAAATGGAGTTAGAGCGAGTGAGTTATGATTAAAACACTAAAAATGGCTTAATACTCAAAAATAGGTGGTGCCCGGGTTCGAACCCGTGACCTCCAACCCCCCACACAAACACTCTACCATGTCAGCCCACCAAACAATTGTAATAGAAAGCCCAATTTAATTGTTTTAAGCATAAACCAACAGGTTCTCCCTTGCTCATTATAGCCGAACATATTGAGTCCAAATTGGCCCCGTTTTCGATCACAATTGAAACTGAAACCACAGGGCTTTCGTTCCTATAATTCAATCGAGTCTATTCATGGTTTTAATTCGATTTTTAATCAACCCAGATCCAATTTCATCACACACGTGAGTTCGAACATGGTTTATAAAAATTATCATTCAATTTGTTCAATTCGTTTGAATTTAACTGAATTTCCATAGGGTTTTCATCAATTCCGTAATTTCGAAACCTTCTGTAGTCAATAATTTAAAAATCAAATTTGATTTCCTCTAAAACCCCAAACCCAATTGAGTTAAAAACCCTAGAATTAAAACTCCTTCAATTCGATGTCTTTTGTCACAATTAACATAGGACTTATGTTAATCGGAAGTTTATGAACCTGAGGGTAACAATTGATTTGATTTTTAAACTCATCTCCATCAACATCCCCAAAACGTTTTCTAGTTAGAACCCTAGAATCCAACATCATCGAATTCGTTGTTGTTTAAAGCATTTAACAAAAGGTTATCATTAGCAATGTGATTTCGCAACTCTCTGTGCAATTTAATTTGTTTCATGAACTCGTTTTGATCGAAACCCCTAAAACGTTCATGAATAAGAACCCTAGAATTCGAGATTCTAGAATTCGTATTTGTTCGATGAAATTATCATATGGATTTCTTAAAATTGATTATTTCGAAACTCTCTTTATACTTTGATTAGATTTTTAAATCCGTTTGAACAAAAACCCCCAATTCGGTTTCAAAGATGAACCCTAGCAATCGAACCTGTGCAATTCGAAGTTAGAACCCGAAATTGACATAGTTTTATGCTTAATCGGCTACTTTAGGGTGTGTAGAAGTGATTTCTTACCTCGTTTGATGTCGAATTTATATGGTTCGATTGTAAGCCCTAGTTTCGGCCACCCTTTGATCGAAATCCTTCTTCCCGAGCTTCTGGAATCGATTGATTGCTTGTAAGTGACTCTAAAAGTGCCGAATGAGGTTTAGGAAAGTTCAATTTCGAGAGTTTTGGTATATTAATAGGAGATTAGTAGTTAATGGTGACGGTTTCATCCTTTGAGACCGTTTCTTGATTAATTCAGTGATTAAAGGTTCTAAAAACGCATGAAAATCATTAATCCTCATCAATGTGAGCTACATGACTGATTAATTTGAACATTTACAGTGTATTAACTTGAATTTCGAATTTCCCCCATTTTTGTGAACGAACTTTGACTTAAAAAGTCAAAATAGCTTGTTTCATGTAATTACAAGTTTAATCCTTGTAATTTTATTGTTTTTAGACTTGTTTAGATTAATTCTATTACTTCTAGTTTGATTTCCTACGATTTCGTGTCATTTCCGTTAGTTTTTGGTTACCGGAGTTAACCCGAAATCGCCGGATTGTCACATTTGGCATAAGAGAAAACCATTCATTGGACTTCTCAAACCATTTGGTTGTCAATGCACCATCTTGAATACTAAAGATCATCTAGCCAAGTTTGCTGAGAAATCAGCAGAGGGCTACTTTGTTAGGTACTCTTCACATGCAAAAGCATATAGAGTATACATCAAAGCTTCCAGAATTATTGAAGAGTCTGCAAATGTTCAGTTCAATGAACATACTATCAATAAACCTAGAATAGGCCTTGATTAGTTATTTGATCTTGATAGATTTACATCTGCATTTAATTGTGTGAAAGAGTACATTCCAGATTCACAGATATCTACCTTAGACTCCTTCAAGTTTACAAGAGAAGAAGACTTTCGTGTTGAACTGCCAATAGCTTCAAGACAAATCTTGGCAGATTCCACTTCAACACATGATGTTGTTTCATAGTCTGAGACAATCAACAATTCTCAAGCTATTCCTTTAAGTGACTCTACTTCGGTCCCACAAAGTCATGAAGAAGTTGGAAGTCCTTCAGCAGAATCAAACACTCTGGAAACTCTTCCTCCCGGAGAGAACCTTCCCACCACAGTCCAATCTCAGAGACCTCAAGATCTACCAGAAATCCAGCTTGAGGTGGTGCTTCCAAACCTTGAGTCTAGCAATTTGGATTTGTCTTCTCAGCTGGATGTGATTCCAAGAACTCGTATCCATAACACTCATCCAGTTGAGAACATTATTGGTAATGTTGAAGAAGGAATAAGAACAAGAAGTTCTTTGCATGAAGAAAACATCTATTTGTTTTCTTGATTTATATCCCAAATAGAACCAAAGAAAGTTGCTGAAGCACTGAAAGATAGCAACTGGGTAGAAGCCATGCAGGAAGAACTTCTTAAGTTTGAAAGACAGGGAGTTTGGACGGTTTGCCTTTTACCTAAGGGTAAGTATGCCATTGGAACAAAATGGGTGTTCAGAAACAAGAAGGATGACAAAGGTGTTGTCATCAAGAACAAGGCAAGGTTGGTGGTTCAAGGGTACACCCAGGAGGAAGGCATAGACTATGATGAAGTTTTTGCTCCAGTTGCAAGAATTGAAGCAATTAGAATATTTCTAGCCTTTGCAGCTACCAAGAGCTTCAAGGTTTTTCAAATGGATGTGAAAAGTGCATTTCTGTATGGAAGGATTCATGAGGAAGTTTATGTATGTCAGCCACTTGGATCTGAAGATCCAAAGTTTCCTGATCATGTCTGTAAGCTTGATAAAGCTCTATATGGGCTGCATCAAGCTGCCAGAAAACGGTATGAAACTTTATCTTCTTTTCTGTTGGCTAACAACTTCAAGAGAGGAACAATCGACAAGACTCTCTTCTTCAAGAAGTCTAATCAACATATCATGCTAGTTCAAATCTATGTTGATGATATTATTTTTGGTTCTACTAATGAATCTCTCTGCAAGGATTTTGAATCACTGATGAAGTCTAAATTTGAAATGAGTTCAATGGGAGAACTCACTTTCTTTCGTGGACTACAGGTGAAGCAAACTCCTACAGGGATTTTTATTAGTCAATCAAAATATGTCAAAGATATTCTTGAAAGATTCAAGTTAAATGATTGCAAAGCTTTGGGTACTCCAATGTCCAAGACAACATCCTTGAGCCCTGATCTTGAGGGGGAGGATGTTGATCAACATCAATACAGGGCAATGATAGGCTCTTTGATGTATCTCACAGCAAGCAGGCCTGATATAATGTTTGCAACTTGCGTGTGTGCAAGATTTCAGGCCAATCCCAAGATTTCACACATGCTTGCTGTGAAGAGAATCTTTAGATACCTCAAAGGAGCACCAGGTCTAGGATTATGGTATCCTAGAAATGAAAAATTTCCGTTCATGGCATATACTGACAGTGATTATGGAGGTTGCAACATTAGCAAGAAATGCACATCAGGAGGATGTCAATTTCTTGGATCCAGAATTGTGTCTTGGCAATGCAAGAAGCAATCATGTGTTTCTACCTCTACTGCAGAGGCAGAATACATTGCTGCCTCTAGCTGTTGTGCACATGTTATCTGGATTCAGAATCAGATGAAGGATTATGGAGTAAAGCTGTTCAACACTCCTATACAAATAGATAACTCAAGTGCAATCTCCATCACCAACAATCCTGTCAAACATTCAAAGACCAAGCACATTGATATCAAATATCATTTCATTAGAGATTGTGCAGAGAAGAAGTTGATTCATCTAGTCAAAGTTGATACAGAACACAATCAGGCTTATCTCTTCACCAAGGCGTTTGATGAAGCAAGATTCAGGTATTTAATAACAGCCATTGGCATTATTAACTTTGAATAACTAAACTAATAAGGAATGAACAATTCTTCAGAAGATAGTAAGTCTTCGGAAGCATTCTTCCTTCCTTACGTCGGAAACATTCACACTTCAGAAGATAAATTACCTTCTGGAGTATTTCTCTTCCGATACATTATCTATACCTTCGGAAGCTCAATCTTCTGAAGTTACTTTTCAGAAGAAGATGTCTTTCGAAGAACAGTTCTTCTGATGAATTTATCTAAACCTTCAGAAGATGTGCTTCCGATGATATAATTTTATATGCTTCGGAAGTAAGTATCTTCCGAAGAGCATTTGTAGTCTTATGAAATACTTCCGAAGAGTAACCTCTTCGGAAGCACCTCGGCCCTTAGCAAAATTTTGAACATTCATTTACCAAACAGCTGTCATCGGAAGACCTTTTTCTGACATCCGGATCTCAAAATTTAATGTGACTCTATATTAAATGCTGACATCCGAAGGTATAAAAGGTCTCCTGCTCGTCCACATTCTCTCACCGTTTCATTTCAAATCGATTTTCACTTTCTCTCCCAAATTAAACCTAAAACTTATACAACCGCCATGGAATCCTTCGCCTTTCGACCTGCTCATAACTTAGCAGCGGAACTGTCATCCGACAATGACGCTGACTTTGCTCCGATCATCTCCTTTCTTCAAAGGAGCAAGTATCACTTTGCGTTAACTGTCAAACCTGTGGTGTATGAGTCTCATCACCAACAGTTTTGGCATTCTTGTTCTGTTGTTTCCTCTTCCAATGGTAGAACCCTTGTTGCTACCATTGATGCTCATCCTATTTCTTTGTCTGTGGAGACTATCTGCCGGCATCTTCAACTCTGTGATGCCGGGGGAAGGGTCTCATTCACAAAGGATGAGGTAGCATCGACCTTTAGGTCGATGGGGTACGAAGGTCCTCTCCCTACAACAACTTATTTGAAGGGTAGAGTGTCCTATAATTATAAGTACCTCATACATTTGTTTTTGCATTGTCTGTCTAATAAGACAGGTGGTTGGGATCAAGTTCCATCTGACTTAGCCTCGGCTATTCATGGCTTGGTCTCAAACCAACTGTTTAATTTCTCTGCTTTCATTTTCAATAACTTGGCTGACAATCTTTCATCGCCAAAGAAGTTTTGTATGTATCCCAGATTCTTACAGCATATATTTTACAGTGAGTTGGGATCATCCCTCTCACTATCTGGGAACATCTATAACATTCCCTTGGTCACTGCCACGGTTTTTGTTCAACTAAAGAAGAAGAGTGCTGTGTTTAGTGGAACCTTCACTCCTCTTCTTCCCTCTATTGAGTTACCTACTCCAGAAGGTGACAGCACTGTTGCACCCACAGATGTTGAACCCACACCTTCCCCATCTGTTCCACATCCCATTAAAATCACCTACAAACGCCGCCGAACCCCTGAACAGCTCTCTACAGCTGTTCAGGTCCCTTCTTCTGAACCCGTCAAGAAAAAGGTGAAAAGAACTGTTAGGGGCACAGTTCCACTTAAGATGCAAGCCACACCTGTTGTCTCTCCACCAGTTCTTCCTCTAGAACCGGCATGAAAGCCCTCAGAGTATGTCACCATACATACCTGAGAATACCCAAAGGGATACCCCACTTATTGAGTCTACTTCTTATAAAGCAACTCCACTAGTCCAAGGACTGTCTCCCAGGTCTCCAGGAGATTATCACCTAGAAATGCCCCCCACCCATCCATTTACCCAGGCTCAAGGGACCTCTGCAGTAGCTTTGGATGACCCACTATCTCCCACTACCCAAACAATAATGAGAGTGGTGACACAGCTACAAGCAAGGTTCCCTGACCCATAGCCTACCATATCAGAGGTTGACCCCAGGAGTGTAGAAGGGGTCAATGCAGTTGAGGCTGCCACTACAGCTGAACCTTCTCAGGTTCTTCAGGACAGTGGTACAGGAAATAGGCCCTCCTCTATGGCAACCCACATTGGTGAGGACTTCTTTGAGGCCCTTCTTAATGAAGGGAATCCAGGGCGCCAAGAAACCACATCTGGTGGTGGAGGTGCAAGAGATAGGCTCAGGACTCCATCGCCCAGTGATTCCACTCAGGTGGATGAGGACACAAACACTAAGGAATTGAAGGCCACAATCACTACTCTACAGGCCAGGGTAGCTCACCTAGAAGCTGAGCTTGCTACCCTGAGGCTGGAGGTTCAAGCCAAAGATGCTACCATCTTGGACCTCAGGAAACGCCCCCCAATAGTTTGCGCTCCCTTCTGTCCTGATCCTACTGCAGTTACCTTTCTCTCCCCTGATGCTACCAAAAAGGGGGAGAAGTCCCCATCTATAGGGTCAGGATCAGAAGCAGGAGAAGAGGAAGGTGCACAAGACTTCAACCCTTCCATAGTCACTTTGACTAATGAATGGGATGAATTCTTGGGCACCTACTTTCATCATTCTAGTACTTCCTCTTCCTCTTATTCTGCTAATACAGAGGCTGCCATAGAGATTGAGCAAGAGCTCACAACAAATCTCTCTATGGAGCCCAGGTCCCCTGTTGGGACCCAACAGTCCCCTGCTGGGACTAAGTCTCCTTCTGAGACTGCAGCCCAGGTTGCCATGGAGGAACCTATCAAGGAAAAACCATCCATCTCCATGGAACCTGTGTCCCCTTCTGGGAAAATGGCTGATGAAGACCTCTCCTCCATTCCTGAACTCTCTATGGATACTACTAAGGAATCTTCCAAGGTGGTTGGTCAACTGGAGGAGGCAGTGAATGCTAAGATTAACTCCGAAGCTGCAGCTGCTTCTGAAGGCCTAGTCATACTTGATGATTCTTCCACAGAAGAGTTATTTGCCAATGAACCAGCTGGTGTGGCTACAGGATCCATCTCCTCTTGGATAAAAATGATGGAAAAAGGTAAAAGGAAGCTAACTCCAGAGGAGGAATCCGAACAAGAGGAGAGGAGGCCCAAGAAGAAGAAGGGTCGACCAGACACTTCCCTAGATGATGAGTTTTCAAGACTCTCTGTTCATCTCCAGGAGAAGGGCTGTGATATTGATGAGGTTTTACTCTGGTCGGTACCTCAAATGGCTGCTGAGCTGGATAGAGTGCAGTAGCAGGAACAGGCAGTTGCTGCAGCCAAAGCCATGGTGGTGCATACAAAGAAACAAAAGGAGGCCGCCTATAGAAACAAAATGAAGGCCATCCTCCTACAGTATGGCTTCCATGCTCGGCAGCTCGGCCCCATGAAGAACTCCACCATGGACATGCACGTTAGAGATATAAAAGCTAAAGTTTCCAGAGGTGAGTTGCCTTCTATGGAGCAGATCCAGGTTCAGAGAGCAAGCCTGAACTTAGGCTTAGGGGGAGGAGCCACCACTGACATACCCATATCTGGTTCGGGGATCAGAGAGGGTGAAGAGGTGATGTGTGGGGAGGCTACAAAGGCCATGTTCCCTCTAAACCCAAAGAAAGAACCTGTCTCTCCTCCATCAAGTCCCTCCTATGATAATATGCCAATCTCCTCAGTGATTAAGATCAGCAAAGGTCAAAAGTCTGCAAAGAAACAACAATCAAAAGACCTTAATCCCGAGAGAAAATCAAAGGAAGATGAGAGGAGAGGGACTGAGCATCTTGGATCTAGGGATGCAGGTCCAGAGTCCACTGCAGGAACAGATGCAGCAGTGGGCTCCAATGTGGAAGATCAAGAGGCCAGAGATCGGAGGAGTCAAGCCATGGTCACAACCAAACCAAGGATGAAAAGAAGAAAGACCATGGCTAGAAGAAAAACGAGAACTACCATCTCCTCTGACTCTGAGCCTGATTCAGAACCTTCAGAGCCAAAAAGCAAATCAGAACACATTCACTCTTATATTCCAATAGTGAAGTGGAGCTTCAATGCACAACAAAAGATGTTCACACTCACTAAAATCAATGGGGGAATAAAGGTGATAGACCTGATTCAAATGATGGTCATAGCCGAGCCATTTGTATTTGACATTGAGAAACTCCCTCTTCATAATCCTGATGATGGACCAGATGGGAGAATAGCCAGCAAATGGGTAAAGGCTAGAGCTCAGGTTCTTAGGGGAGAGAGGGCTCCCAGGGGAGTAAAATAGAAAGTTTTGGTAGCAACAGCCTAGGGGGAGACTGTAAATACTAATAAAGGTTGATGCTCACCAAACTTCTTATTTCTCTAAGTACTGGAACTACAAAGACTAACAGCCTTCGGAAGGAAGGAGTTACTCTTCGGAAGCAACATTGCTTTCGAGGGATAACTCACTCCTGCCGAAGGATTTACAAGACAACTGCTTCAGAAGATCAACACTTAGAAGATTTAAAGCTTCAGAGCTTCCGAAGACTTGAAGCTACTGAAAAAAAAAAGCTTCCGAAGACACTCCTCAGCATCTTCCTTGTACAAAGACTTTTGAGACTAATTCTCTGACAAAGACTGTTGCTGATTACACTTTATGGTACAAAAGGTGCTGACAACGGACATGTTGGTCTGATCAAAACAAAGATAACATACCAAGAGTCAGACATAGCACCTTACTTCTCCTCAGCAGCACTAAATGCAAAAGATTGCCTGAATCCTTTGAAGATCAACACATTAAATGCCTTTTGTATTTAGCTAGTCTTTTGTAAAGTCAATGTCTATAAATGTAATCATTGTAATTGAGTGTCATAGCCTGTTAAGACACTTTAGATACTAGAATAAGCTTTCCTTTGTTTATTGTCTAGTATACCCAACAGGTATTTCTACGAGAATACGGTTGTAACCTTGGCTATATAAACTCTCATTGTAACTTGTATAAGTGTGCTTGCTTGCTGTAACACTTGTATTACTTTTGAGAGAAATATATCTTTGAGCTTGAAATGTATTCTTGTGTTCATACTTGTGTTTGAAGATTGTTTGATTACCTTGAGTGTTTGAGAGATCCTTCTAACAGAGATTCAGCATCTGTTAGATTGATAGAAAGAAATACTTGTGAAGTGTTGTTTGAAGTTAACAACCCGATCCAACACGACCCTTTAGAAAAAAGGCTGAGCAAATATAGCACAACCATGAGAAGACTAAAACCAACACTTCGTATGAAAAAATGAAAACTTTATTCATGAGCCTGTGATGTTAAAAGCAATATCAAATGAATGCATAAGATTATGCAATACTTTATGCATTTTGTTTCTGATTGAGGTATTAAAGGAGATAGGTAAGGAATGCACTAAGGGATCGAAAAGGGAGATTGAGTGTTTTGGTAAAATGAAATACAAAAGAAGAGTTTTCATTATTTATATATAGGATGAAGGCCCTAATAAAAACAGGCATAAAAATCAAGTTATAAAGTTTGTAGCTCACTATTTCACCAAGGAATGTTGCCCACGAAAATCAAAATCAAACTTCTTGCTATTAATGAATTTCTTTACCGCAGACTCATGTTTTGGATCATACACAAAGTCGTAATATTTGATAAACACTTTGTGAAACTAAAACATACACATGGAATTGATAAATGATAATAATTACAGACTTTTACATACATACATATATATTTGACCAGATCAGTTGGTTAGAAAGAAACTGTTTTTTCATTTTATTAACTGTCAAAACTGTTAAATAACCGAACATAATTTCATGACCATTTTACCCACAATCGAATTCTACATATTGGGCTATCATTTGGGCTTATTTAAATATAATTTCACTAACCCATATACAACTTGACACTAACATATAGCTGACATAATAAGATTTGACCAAACTTGACCCGTTAAGGTTTTATCTTGTACATGTTGGGTTAATCTTGATGGTTCGGGTTCAACAAACGGGTCATGGGTCAGAGTTTTAATATTTTAGCATGTGTTTAAATTAGTGTTTGAGTTTTGTCATTTGTTGAGTCAAACAAGACATGGGCCATGTTTAGTTTAATTAGGAGTTAGTGGGATAGTGGTTAGGTTTCATATTTATGTATTTATCTGCAATGAATGAGTGTGTGGTTATTTTTCTTTGAAGCTGAAAATATTCTTGTACTTGAAATTGTGTGTGTTTCAACTGTGATTGTAGGAGTCTGATCAGAGCCTAGGGCTTGGGCGAAGAAAGAGTGGCTACTTTGAGAGTCGTTCTAGGAGAAAGTGAGCAGCCTTTGACTGCAGGATGAAGAAAAAAATGTTCCACAGATCGACTTGGTGATTGGAAGCAAGTAATTTGAATGCGAAAGAGAGAAAGTATAATTATTTGGAAAGGGACCGAACATCGGTCATCCATTTAGAAGATAGCAAGGGACGGTCACTGAAGATTTGGTGTCGCAAGTAAGTTCCGATGAACTAATAAATCGAACATTAGGACTGAAAATCAGAGGGGAGTCAAAAGACGCGTATAAGAATTAGGGTTTCATTCGCCTCACTATTTATCCAAATCTCATACCGTTTCAGCAATAGCGGTAGGCAGCAATGGAGGATGTAGCGTCGACGGGGGTGGTTATTCACTTTCACGGCAGCAAGGGTTACGGTTTCATTAAGCCAGATGAAGACGGAGAAGGTCTGTATGTTCATCCATCAGAGATCCAATCTGAAGGCTCCCACAAACTTGAGGAAGGCCAGAAAGTTAAGTTTTTAGTTGTTGAAAAGAACAATGGACAACACGCCGTTCACATTGGCGGTGGAAATTCACAAAGAAAGGGGCATGTGTGGCTTTGAAATTGCGGCTATAATTAAGTTACAGCAAGCAGGTTACGTTCAAATCAAAGCAGTGCAATTCTCTAAGTTTTAAAAAAAAGTAAGAAAGAGACCGACGTCGAAGAAGACCAGACGTGAAGAAAGACCGCTGTCGGAAAGTGAATTCCGGTGGGAGATTCGAAAGAAAGACCGCACTGGTGTACGAAAGAAAGACCGGCGACAAGAGAGTGAAGCCGTAATAGACCGAAAAACTTCAAAGAAAGACTGAGATGAGTTTTGTTTCGGAAGAAAGTTTAGACTGATTGTGAACAAAGACCGAAAGAGTTCACATTAGACCGAAGTCGTCAATGAGAGACCGAATGTGTTCACGTTAGAAAGAAAGAAGACCGAGCAAGAACGGACCTAAAAGGTTCAAGTAGCAAGTATTGAGCCATGTATGGATCGTATCAAGAAGAGCAAGAACGGATGCAAGAAAGAAACAAGAACCGACATCAAGATTAAGGAAGTGAATGTTGGGTTAATCTTGATGGGTCGGGTTCAACAAACGGGTCATGGGTCAGAGTTTTAGTATTTTAGCATATGTTTAAATTAGTGTTTGAGTTTTGTCATTTGTTGACTCAAACAAGACATGGCCCATGTTTAGTTTAATTAGGAGTTAGTGAGATAGTGGTTAGGTTTCATATTTATGTATGTATCTGCAATGAATGAGTGTGTGGTTATTTTTCTTTGAAGCTGAAAATATTCTTGTACTTGAAATTGTGTATGTTTCAAGTGTGATTATAGGAGCCTGATCCAACAGTACATATGTGAAATTAGATTCTCACATTCACCCCCCCCCCCCTAATTCACATATGCACAAGTCTTCAATAGTCTTTGACATCTTCATGAGTGATGATAATTAAATCGTCACTTTCACTTGAAATTTAATCACTTTAGTCCATTGTGTCTGCTGCAGTTTTTGCTTCAACTTTTGCAGCCACTACAAGCCTTTATTTTCTGCATCAACAACCTTTTGCTTTAAACAATCACTTGGACTAGCGGCACATTCTTCAATCCTTTCATTGTTTTCTGCCAAATTCCAGCTTTGCACTTCTTCCAAAACTCCAACATCATCAGCAACCTTTGAGATTGCAAAGTCTCTCATTATTTCTTTTTAATAATTTTCACCAGTTAAGTTCACAGCTTTCAAACTCTTCTTCACTAGATTCCTTTTCTCCATTAGTTTGTCCTTCAAGGAAATCAACTCGATCACAACGGTATGGCCAATCCCTATGAGCACTCACCTTTCTAGTTACCCAAACTAAATCATCATCATTTTCGTAATTTCTTGAATTCCCAAACTGCCCTTTCACAGAATCAGCCTTATCTTCTATTGACTTGCTAGTTTCAACATGCCTATTATTCATGCTTTCATAATAAGAATCCACAATACCAAAAAACTACATGTAGCATAATTCTAGCCTTGTTTCCATATATATTTCGAGACCCATTCTTTCTACAACATTAAGCCACCTCTCCTGTTGAGTGACTTTCTAATAGCCTCCCATGTATTTCACAATCAAGTAGAAATGCATCATCTCAATCTCATACCCATCAATTTTTGATGGTATTCCTAATTCTTCTTCAAGCCTCAATTGCTTCTTATAAAACCATATTAATATGTTGTCGAATTCAGCCTTGAAAGTTTCTTTATTTTTAATCACAAATTTTTCATTTTCAAGGGAATCAAGAAATTTGGTCATAGAACTTAAGGAATTTACTTTAATACAATCATATATCTTCTCTTTTTCCTTTCCATCTTCAATTCCTTTAAAGTTCATCATCTTATTAAAAAAACCTTCATAATGACCATCTAAATAGGAGTTTAACTTATATTCTTTGGTTTGAATAACATCTCTTGATCTAAACTTTGATAAATTTTATCCAAACTTTCATGAGTTACTGTATTCAAATCAATTTCATTATGTTCAGCCATATTATCAAACATATAATGTATTTCACACTTTTCACCCACAGATTTCGTTTTAAAACCTTGCCATAAGAGATGTTCAAAACTTAGAACATTCTTTCCATACCCCGGTACTTATAAAACACAAGAGATTATGGTGTCTTTCCCATTTAACATGATCTTAACCTCTCCAATTTCATTTATTGTTAAATGAATTGGATGATTTGTTCTAGTTTCAATTCCAAAACGTGGTTGGAATTTTACAAAAGGGATACCATTATAGAAATATAAACTTTTTATTTTGTTCCAATCAAGTCACTAAAACTTTTTTTGTCTCAATTAAGTCATTCAATTTATTTTGGTGTTTTAATCCTATGTTTTTAACCTGAATACCAGGTAATACATGTTGATACAAGTTTGAGTGAAGATTTTTTTTTAAATGACTGACTTGAATCAAGAATTATTAATTATTAATTTTTTGTTCTTTTGATATTAAGTAAAATTAATAATTATTGATTCAAGTCAGTTATTTTTTTTAAAATATTCACTCAAACTTATATTAACATGTATTACCTGTTATTCAGGTTAAAAACATAGGATTAGAACACCAAAGTAACTTGAATGACTTAATTGAGACAAAAAAAGTTTGAATGACTTGATTGGAACAAAATGATAAGTTTGTTACATTTCTATAAAGTTTTCCCTTTACAAAACTCTCTCTTATACCCAAGAGATGCTTGCATTTGATTTACTTGCATACCAAATGTCATCTGTCACACCCCTGCGCCGCGTGCGGAATCCACGGCGCTGTGACGTATGATCAGTTGAATCATGCACAAGTATTGAATAAGAACAACCACAATGGATTACTAAGTTGCATAATGTTTAGACAATTGTTTAGTTACAGACAATCTATCTACCAAAAGAAAGACAACTACAGACCCAAAATATAGTTACAAAATAAGACTCCAAACAAGACAATTAAACATTTAGGATTTAGTGTGTTTCTAATCCATCCTAGCATGTTTCTTCATCTTGTTCTATCTTATAATGGTCTCCTTAGTTGTCCCTGAGATTGTCTTAAACCTGATTACCTGAAACACGTGAAAAGTAACTGTCAACTACAGACGTAGTTGGTGAGAACAATAGGTTTAAACATTTGTAAACATGAGTTATATGATATAAGACATAGGTAAGTTAAAGCATCATAAGATTCACACGGATGAGCTGTAACCCAAACTAACATCAAGTAAGAAAATGAGTGTAAACAGTCCAATCACTGTTCGCACGACAGCCAATAATATCAAGTCCCAAACCACGTTTGGAGTTAGATAATACGTCAGCAGTTTTGATAACCATATGACACCAGACCTGCAGTTGGCTTTTAAAAGCAAATTTAAAAGCCAACTCCATCCTGGATAAGAAAACAATGACACCAGACCTGCAGTTAGCTTTTAAAACAAATTTAAAAGCTAACTCCATCCTGGATAAGAAACAATGTGTCCGCTTTCCCTTGTTGTGATCACCCAGTACTAACGCTAATGAATATGATACTTGATGGGTTTATAAGTTTGTTTACAACAATAGACACCATGTTTATGAATCTTACTTTAACCGGATGTGTTAATGTCTTATTGAAAACCTGGATTTAACTCCACGAGTTGAATCATTTGTTTATGTAACATGAAAATGAATCCCTTGATTTGATTACCATGATGTGAACCATATGATTTGAATACCATGAAATGAACCATTTGATTTGAATACCACAAAATGAACCACTTGATTTGAATACCACAAAACGAACCACTTGATTTGAATACCACAAAATGAACCACTTGCTTTGAATACCATGATATAGTGACCTTGTGTAACAACAAGGTTTTTAACAAAAGAAAGAGTTTATGAAATCATTTATTTAAAAATGTTTATCCTTTAAAAGAACATTTGAGTAAAACTGTTATAAAACATTTCAAGAAAACATTATAAAATCCTTTTTAGTAATAAGGGTTTAATAGTAAATAATTCCTTTAAAACAGTTGACAATTTCCTTAAACAGTTGAAGAATCACTTGGATTCATAGGATAAACCTGTAATGTTTATGAATGCACATAAACTGTGCAATGAAACAAGATTGAAATAGCGGTTTTGATCACGTGTTCCACCCCAAAACAGTTATAAAACAGTAAAAGAGGGGCTAAAGTTCTCACCTGTCTGCAGTAGACTCTGAACTAAAACAGATAGCAAGTAGCAAACAGGACTTCTAATTGTTTCCTATAACATTGTAATCATACATAAGATATAGGATTTATAATTGTATAAACTTTGATTCATTGATTGACTTGTGTTCTCTTGATTATGATTGTTGTGAAAACTTGAATGTTATGCTTTGAATCATTTGATTGATCATGGGTCCAAGAAACTTATGAAATGTTCTTTGATGCATAATTCTTATGCATAAAATGATAACTGTTCGGTGAATTCTATAATCATTGATTAACATGTATTGTGAAAAGATGTTCAGTTGTTTTCAAGTCTTGTGATTGTGAATTTATCTTCATGATTGTTATTAAGTTATAACTTAACCAATTCATGATCAATTCACAAGTATTATAAGTCGAGCCCAACACAATTGGCCTTAGTCCATGTAACCATGAGACTTAGCAAAAGCCATGGGCCACTTAAATCTCTATGGACCAATTGAATGTGTCATTGGGCCAATTTAGAGCTCTTAATGTGTCGAAAACCAAAATGTGTAATTGAAGGAATAACACGGGCCTAGGATGATTATTTTGGGCCAAGGGAATGGAATTTAACTCATTCTAATGTGGGCCAAGGTAAACCAATCGATTGGACCAAGAAGTAATAAGAAAATCACATTGAGTCTCGGCCCAAACCCTTTGGCAGCGAACCCTTTATGGTTTTGGCTCAAGGTTCGCCCATGCAATCTATGCATGGGTTCGCCATGCTGAGAATGGTTCGTGACACACCTAGGGTTCGTGAAGCTAGCAGGTAACAAGGTTCGTTCCCTCTTGGTTCGTGGCTCAGAAAAGAAAATGGCTCGGCAGTTCGAAGGTTCGGCATCCCATAAGGTTCGACTGACCAATTGTGAACATGAAGGTTCGTTGCACTAAGGAGGGCTCGGCTCTATCAGTCAATCATGCAAGGTTCGTCATAGGAGGGTTCGTGTAGGCTCCCTATAGTTCGCATGCATGATAGTTCGGCTAAGTGAAATGGTTCGTAGCATGCTTGCATGGAGGGTTCGTTCGATCAGGGATGGTTCGTTCCTAGCCCCTTGGTTCGGTGAAAGTTCGTGAGATCCCCGAAGGGTTCGGCCGAGGTTCAGCGAACCATACAGATTCGTGAAGCCCCCATTAGGGTTCGTCCACCTGATGATGATGGTTCGGCAGCCCCCTTCTTCTCAGCGAACCTGTACAACTTCACCTCCATTTTCGAGCTACGACCATCCCTGGTGAAGACTCCACATCCTCGGTGCACAAGAACCACATTTCGAAGGTCCAGGGTTAGTCTACATGGGCTTTTATTACCGGTTATATGAGTTGATCAAGCAACAAAACGAAAACCCTATTTTTCAGCTCATACTTTCGATCGTACCTTGTTTTTGGCTGGATGGATCTGCGATATTCTTGTACTTTCGTGTAGACAATGTTGAGAGCTTCGCGTGGACACCAAGAACTCCGAATTCCGTTGAGAAATAAGCGAGTTATGCGCGTTTGAAGTCGGTTTTTCTTAGAGAGAGAGAGGGTAGACGAAATTGTAGAGAGAGAAAGTGTTGTAGGTGGAATAAATGAGATAAATGATCTCATTCAAGGCTTTTATAGCCCGTGTGGTATTCGGGTCCGTTTCGGTCGCTCGGTTCGCGTTTCCGGAACGTAACGCGTATTTTACGCGGTTAAAAATAAAAAGAGTTATTAAACTCATTAAAATGATGAGTTTCAAAATTGTAAAAATATAAAATAATTAATATAATTATTTTACTCTTCGTGTGTTGTCAGATCGTTAAACACATACAATTACGTGTATACCCGCAATCGCGTACGTTTTTCGATCGTATTAATTATTTAAAGTCGTTTAATCGTAATTATAAGTTCAACATTCGTACGATTATGGATCGTCACCCATAACTATACTCAGTCTCGCTTACAGATTACGATCTTTGTTGAATTAATTAACTGTTATACTATTCGTCTCGACACTACGCACTAACACTAACCTGTTACACCGAACACAGTATATGTATAGGGCTCACTCTCGCTGCCCACCACTGTTTCGATATAACAAGTTACTGTTCTTGCCTAGTGAAATCGACTGTAATTAAATAATACATACTTGTTAAATGATAAAGATTCTAACACACAAACACATAATGACACATGATTCACATTGACTGACTGAACAAGTACACACACTGTTCTAACACTGTTTACAACTACATGACTATATGCACAAATGTTACAGTCTCCCCTAGTTAAGGGAATTTCGTCCCGAAATTAACTAGCCGAAGATACTGTAAAAAGATGAGGGTACTTAAGCTTCATCTGGTCTTCACGTTCCCAGGTGAACTCAGCACCGCGTTTACCCTCCCATCGCACTTTCACGATCGGGATACGGCTGCGTTTAAGTTTCTTGACCCCATGATCCATGATTTCAACCGGACGTTCTATGAATTGCATGTTATTCTGAATCTGAATGTCTTCCAGTGGAATCTGTACATCATGATCCGCCAAGCATTTCTTAAGATTTGATACGTGAAAAGTATCATGAACATTGCTTAGCTCCACTGGAAGTTTGAGTTTGTAGGCTACGGGACCAATCCGTTCCAGGATCTCAAAAGGTCCAACGTACCTTGGTGCAAGTTTCCCTTTCTTCCCGAATCGGACAACGCCTTTCCAGGGAGAAACTTTGAGTAAGACTCGGTCACCAACTTGAAACTCAAGCGGTTTCCGACGACGATCAGCATAACTCTTCTGCCGATCTCGTGCGGCCTTAAGCCGTGACTGAATGATTGTGATCTTGTCTGATGTTTCCTGAATGAGTTCTGGTCCTACGACCTGTGAGTCACCAATCTCGGTCCAGCAGACCGGTGATCGGCACTTTCTACCATATAAAGCCTCGAATGGTGCACATTGAATGCTTGTATGGTAGCTATTGTTATATGAAAACTCGATGAGTGGTAGATGAGTGTCCCAACTTCCACCGAAGTCAATGACACAAGAACGAAGCATGTCCTCAAGTGTTTGGATAGTCCTCTCGCTTTGGCCGTCGGTTTGGGGATGATACGCCGTGCTAAGATTAACACGCGTTCCCAAAGCCTTTTGCAATGATTGCCAAAAGCGAGAAGTGAGACGACTATCACGATCAGATATGATTGATGTTGGAGTACCATGACGTGCAATGATCTCGTTGATGTACAATGTGGATAACTTCTCCATCTTGTAATCCTCTCGGATAGGGAGAAAATGAGCAGATTTGGTGAGTCGATGAACGATCACCCAAATCGAATCGAAACCTCGCGGAGTCCTCGGCAACTTGGTTATGAAATCCATGGAAATTTGCTCCCATTTCCATTGAGGAATTTCAGGTTGCTGTAGAAGTCCCGAAGGCTTTTGATGTTCTGCTTTGACTTTTGAACAGGTAAGACATTTTCCCACATACAGTGCTATGTCTTTCTTCATTCCCGGCCACCAGTAAGATGTCCTCAAATCCTGATACATTTTGTCGGCTCCAGGATGAACTGAGTATCGCGACTTATGAGCCTCATCACAGATGAGTGTGCGCAATTCTTCAGACTTTGGAATCCAAATGCGGCCGTTGAGATATAACACCCCATCAGCTCGAGGTTCTAGTTTCTTCTCAATACCACAATCCAAGTCTGTCTTGAGTTGATTGTTTGTTACTACTTGTTGTTGTGCAATACGAATCAAGTCTTTCAAGTTTGGCTGTGTGTTGATCTCCATGGCTCTTACACGAATTGGTTTGACTGGTTCCTTGCGACTAAGAGCATCCGCCACCACATTGGCTTTACCCGGATGGTAACGAATCTCACAGTCGTAATCAGTTAGAAGCTCAACCCAACGTCGTTGTCTCATGTTGAGTTCTTTCTGATTGAGAATATGTTGTAGGCTCTTGTGGTCTGTATAGATTACACATTTAGTACCATACAGGTAGTGTCTCCAAATCTTCAATGCAAAGACCACAGCCCCTAACTCAAGGTCATGAGTAGTGTAATTCTTCTCGTGAACCTTAAGTTGTCTTGAAGCATAGGCAATGACCTTGTCCCGTTGCATAAGTACACAACCAAGACCAAGGTTTGAAGCATCACAGTAGACAATGAAATCATCACTGCCTTCTGGAAGACTAAGAATAGGGGAGTTGCATAACTTCTGTTTAAGAAGTTGAAATGCATCTTCTTGTTTCTGTCCCCATATAAAGGCTTGACTTTTCTGAGTCAGTGTAGTAAGTGGCAAGGCAAGCTTAGAGAAATTCGCAATGAATCTCCTGTAATAGCCCGCCAGACCCAGAAACGAACGAATCTCTGTTGGAGTAGATGGAGTAGTCCAGTTCTTAATCGCCTCAATCTTTGCTGGATCTACATGAATTCCATCTTTGTTTATGACATGTCCTAAGAAGTGAACTTCCTTTAGCCAAAATTCACACTTTGAGAATTTAGCATAGAGTTGTTCAGCTCTTAGTAACTCTAAGACTTTCCTCAAATGATCTTCATGTTCTTGTTCTGACTTGGAATAAATTAGTATATCATCAATAAAGACGATAACAAACTGATCCAAGTATGGTCTGCAGACTCGATTCATCAAGTCCATGAACACTGCAGGTGCATTGGTCAGCCCAAATGGCATAACCACGAACTCATAGTGTCCATATCGAGTATTAAAGGCAGTCTTTGGTATATCCTCATCATTTACTCGTAACTGATGATACCCGGATCGTAAATCAATCTTAGAAAAGCAAGTTGCTCCCTGTAATTGATCAAATAGATCATCGATCCTAGGTAGAGGATATCTGTTCTTGATTGTTAACTTGTTCAATTCACGATAATCGATACACATACGAAATGAACCGTCTTTCTTTTTGACAAAGAGAACCGGAGCTCCCCATGGAGAGAAACTCGGTCTTATGAAACCTTTGTCTAAAAGTTCTTGAAGCTGACTAGACAGTTCCTGCATCTCAGATGGTGCTAATCGATACGGTGATTTCGCCACTGGGTTTGCTCCAGGGACGAGATCAATTCTAAACTCCACTTGTCGGACTGGTGGTAGTCCGGGCAAGTCTTCTGGAAATACGTCTGGATAATCTTTGATAACTGGAACATCTCCAACTGCTTTCTTTTCAGGTTTCTTTTCCACCACGTGAGCTAAGAATGCATAATATTTCTTCTTCAGATACTTCCTCGCCTTGATGCACGATACAATCTTCAAACCGCGGCAGGGTTTCTCACCGTAGACTATCATCGTTTCGCCGGATGGTAGGGGAATTCGAATGAGTTTTTCTGAACACACGATTTCAGCATTGTTTTTGGATAACCAATCCATTCCTACTACAACTTCGAAGCTTCCGAGAGTCATAGGAATGAGATCGATGGAAAAGAGATGGTCATTTAATCTTAGCTCACAAGCATGAGTTATGGAATCTACCACTATGGTCTTACCATTCGCTACTTCTACAGTATAGGGAGCAGTAAGTGTGGATAGTTGCATATTAAGCAGAGAAGCAGTATGAGTAGAGATAAAACTTTTATCGGCACCAGTATCAAATATGATAGGAACATAATGATCATTGATAAGAAATGTACCCGTGATGACTGCCGGCTCTTCACGTGCTTCAGCAGTACCAATAACAAAAGCACGAGCAGCAGCAGTATTGTTGTTGAGTTTTGGACACTGATTTCTGAAGTGTCCCTCTGCCCCACAATTATAACAGGCCCTTCCACCTGTAGCAATAGGAGTCGTGGTAGCAGTTGTTGCAGCAGCAAGATGAGTAGATCTACAAGTAGCTGCAAAGTGTCCCATACGCCCACACTTGAGACACTTTCTGCATGCAATAGTGGGTAGATGATGGTATTGGCATTTGGTGCATAGTGGCAATGGACCAGTATAAGGCTTTCTGACTGTGGAAGATTGTGGCATAGCAGTAATGGGTGTGGCATGAGTGGGAGTAACTGCAGTCAGGGCTGCAAAGTTCTTGATTGTCTTTTGCTTCTTCCTCTTTTGATGATGCTGTTCAGGCTTTTTGCCTTCATCAGTCTGTGCTCTTTTGAATCCCTTTCGGGTGAGCACCCCAGATTTCACATATTCTTCAGTGAGTGAAGCACCAAGTTGAATTGCTGCTTCCAAAGTAGTGGGGTTGTTCCCCATGACAGTTCCTCTGACCACCAAAGGCAAACCTTCAATGTATTTCTCTATCCTGCGAGATAGAGGAGTAACCAAGTGTGGTACCAAAATGCACAACTCATGGAAACGAGTTGTATACTTGGCACTTTCACCACTGTCTTGCACCAAGTTCCACATCTCCACCTCCAGTTTCTTTAGTTCATGACGTGGACAAAACTTTTCCACAAGTAAGTTCTTGAATCCGTCCCATGGTAAAGCTAGAGCAACTTCACGTCCTCTGGTGTTCTTCTCAGAATTCCACCAGGTGAGCGCGCCTTTGTGAAAAGCGCTTGAGGCCATCTTGACCTTCAGATTCTCAGGACATCCAGTGAAGTCGAGAATGTCTTCGATGCTTTCCAGCCATTGCAGTAGGCCGGTAGCTCCTTCAGTACCAGAGTACTTGGGAGGCTTAGCATCGTTGAACTGCTTGAATGTGAAGTTAGCAGTTCCAGTGTGATTAGTGTTGGAGTTGTTCGCTGAGTCACTGGTACTCCCCCGCAGATTTTGGGTGATATCAGTGACCATGCCCGGGATCACATCCCGCATATGAACAGCGATAGCTCGAGCAATCTTGTTGATCTCATCATCATTACCACTTGTCGAGTCCCCAGCATTAGGGTCACGTCGAGGAGGCATTCTACGAATAGAAGCCACAAGCGGGTCAGTAATGAGGAAGGATACAATTGAATTTTCATGATAAGGTCAGTAATATATCCATACTACTAGTATTATCATTCAATTGTAATATGATCCAGTACACGTATAAGTTATCAACTTATTTGCATACTTATCATGTGAATATGTACGATGTCTCATGATCTCACCACCAAATCTACACACTGACACTTTCCCGATATATCGAAAATAGCTTATATATAGGGCTCACTCTCGCTGCCCACCACCGTTTCGATATACCACGATCATGCCCTTGCTAGCATTTGGCATCACGTTTGTACTGATTTCCAAGTGTGTTCCATTGATTAAGAATCCCATGATCTTTGATCAACTTGAACTATGATTGATTCCATGATTGAACTATGATTATGTTATGTGTGCACCTTCTAACAATCGTTAACATGTAGAACTAAATCATACGTGTGCTCTACACTTTCCCGTTAACCTATGTTAGCAAGTACTAATGATGTAATCACTTAAGAATTTCACTTAAGGTTTACATTGAAGGAATGTTCACAACTTGAGTGATTCACCATAATGTCTGGTTCATCCAAGTTTGAATTCCACTATGATTTGACTAACCAATAATTGTTTCCCAAATGTTTGTATCCCATGTGTTTGACTAATGATCCATGTGTCCAGTTGATCCCGAATCCTCACTCCAAATACAAACGCCGGATTCCCCCTAACATACTGAAATAAGCTTATATATAGGGTAAGCTCTCACCGACCCACCACTTACCTCAACACATCAGCGTTAATCCGTCGTCTATATTTGGGGCTAAGATTCCAACTGTTGATTGATTATGATTGTTTCATGATTTCTCTTGTTCTGTGATTATGTAAACCATGGTTCTTAATTTGCTTGAAATTAAAACCTTAGGTTTTAGCATGTGTGTCCTAGGTTAATTTAACCTAGGTTCCCAATACCTACAGTATTGAGTATAATGATTTCCTGTGAGAACTTCAACTAAAGAATACTGTTACACAGATTCTAAGTTATAAAGTTCCTATGATAATGAACACCTGATAATGATAACCTGGCAAGGATTTCAATTCAAGATTCTAACTTAGTAGATCTTGACCTTTGAACTCCTATAATGAATATGACAAGGATTTCAAATCAAGAATCTAAATTAATAGATCTTGACCTTTGAATTCCTATAATGAATATGACAAGGATTTCAAATCAAGACTCTAAATTAATAGATCTTGACATTTGAATTCCTATAATGAATATGACAAGGACTTTAGATCAAAGATACCAAATTAATAGATCTTTGCCTCTAAATCCCATAATGAATATGACAAGAAATTCATATCAAAGATACTGAAACTACATATCTTTGCCTCTGAATTTCTATAATGATCTCTGTGTGAGAATTTCAGATCAAGGATACTAAGAATACAGATCCTTGCCTCTGAAATCCTTAATGCATATGTGTGAGAATTTAATTCGGTTTCTAAAATTATAGAAGTCCGATTCAAATTCTTTGACTCGATGTCTAATCTTAGTAAAATGTCCTAAGATCTTTCAAGCTTAATGTAGACTTAATGCTTACTTAAGTTACTTAGATCCTAAGTATCCTCAAGCCTATAGCACTTAGTCCTATTGGGTAGCTTAGGTTATAGTCTAGGTCATTAAACATTGGGTTTTTCCTAGTTCTCTACAACCTTGGCTCTGATACCAACCTGTCACACCCCTGCGCCGCGTGCGGAATCCACGGCGCGGTGACGTATGATCAGTTGAATCATGCACAAGTATTGAATAAGAACAACCACAATGGATTACTAAGTTGCATAATGTTTAGACAATTGTTTAGTTACAGACAATCTATCTACCAAAAGAAAGACAACTACAGACCCAAAATATAGTTACAAAATAAGACTCCAAACAAGACAATTAAACATTTAGGATTTAGTGTGTTTCTAATCCATCCTAGCATGTTTCTTCATCTTTTTCTATCTTATAATGGTCTCCTTAGTTGTCCCTGAGATTGTCTTAAACCTGATTACCTGAAACACGTGAAAAGTAACTGTCAACTACAGACGTAGTTGGTGAGAACAATAGGTTTAAACATTTGTAAACATGAGTTATATGATATAAGACATAGGTAAGTTAAAGCATCATAAGATTCACACGGATGAGCTGTAACCCAAACTAACATCAAGTAAGAAAATGAGTGTAAACAGTCCAATCACTGTTCGCACGACAGCCAATAATATCAAGTCCCAAACCACGTTTGGAGTTAGATAATACGTCAGCAGTTTTGATAACCATATGACACCAGACCTGCAGTTGGCTTTTAAAAGCAAATTTAAAAGCCAACTCCATCCTGGATAAGAAAACAATGACACCAGACCTGCAGTTAGCTTTTAAAACAAATTTAAAAGCTAACTCCATCCTGGATAAGAAACAATGTGTCCGCTTTCCCTTGTTGTGATCACCCAGTACTAACGCTAATGAATATGATACTTGATGGGTTTATAAGTTTGTTTACAACAATAGACACCATGTTTATGAATCTTACTTTAACCGGATGTGTTAATGTCTTATTGAAAACCTGGATTTAACTCCACGAGTTGAATCATTTGTTTATGTAACATGAAAATGAATCCCTTGATTTGATTACCATGATGTGAACCATATGATTTGAATACCATGAAATGAACCATTTGATTTGAATACCACAAAATGAACCACTTGATTTGAATACCACAAAACGAACCACTTGATTTGAATACCACAAAATGAACCACTTGCTTTGAATACCATGATATAGTGACCTTGTGTAACAACAAGGTTTTTAACAAAAGAAAGAGTTTATGAAATCATTTATTTAAAAATGTTTATCCTTTAAAAGAACATTTGAGTAAAACTGTTATAAAACATTTCAAGAAAACATTATAAAATCCTTTTTAGTAATAAGGGTTTAATAGTAAATAATTCCTTTAAAACAGTTGACAATTTCCTTAAACAGTTGAAGAATCACTTGGATTCATAGGATAAACCTGTAATGTTTATGAATGCACATAAACTGTGCAATGAAACAAGATTGAAATAGCGGTTTTGATCACGTGTTCCACCCCAAAACAGTTATAAAACAGTAAAAGAGGGGCTAAAGTTCTCACCTGTCTGCAGTAGACTCTGAACTAAAACAGATAGCAAGTAGCAAACAGGACTTCTAATTGTTTCCTATAACATTGTAATCATACATAAGATATAGGATTTATAATTGTATAAACTTTGATTCATTGATTGACTTGTGTTCTCTTGATTATGATTGTTGTGAAAACTTGAATGTTATGCTTTGAATCATTTGATTGATCATGGGTCCAAGAAACTTATGAAATGTTCTTTGATGCATAATTCTTATGCATAAAATGATAACTGTTCGGTGAATTCTATAATCATTGATTAACATGTATTGTGAAAAGATGTTCAGTTGTTTTCAAGTCTTGTGATTGTGAATTTATCTTCATGATTGTTATTAAGTTATAACTTAACCAATTCATGATCAATTCACAAGTATTATAAGTCGAGCCCAACACAATTGGCCTTAGTCCATGTAACCATGAGACTTAGCAAAAGCCATGGGCCACTTAAATCTCTATGGACCAATTGAATGTGTCATTGGGCCAATTTAGAGCTCTTAATGTGTCGAAAACCAAAATGTGTAATTGAAGGAATAACACGGGCCTAGGATGATTATTTTGGGCCAAGGGAATGGAATTTAACTCATTCTAATGTGGGCCAAGGTAAACCAATCGATTGGACCAAGAAGTAATAAGAAAATCACATTGAGTCTCGGCCCAAACCCTTTGGCAGCGAACCCTTTATGGTTTTGGCTCAAGGTTCGCCCATGCAATCTATGCATGGGTTCGCCATGCTGAGAATGGTTCGTGACACACCTAGGGTTCGTGAAGCTAGCAGGTAACAAGGTTCGTTCCCTCTTGGTTCGTGGCTCAGAAAAGAAAATGGCTCGGCAGTTCGAAGGTTCGGCATCCCATAAGGTTCGACTGACCAATTGTGAACATGAAGGTTCGTTGCACTAAGGAGGGCTCGGCTCTATCAGTCAATCATGCAAGGTTCGTCATAGGAGGGTTCGTGTAGGCTCCCTATAGTTCGCATGCATGATAGTTCGGCTAAGTGAAATGGTTCGTAGCATGCTTGCATGGAGGGTTCGTTCGATCAGGGATGGTTCGTTCCTAGCCCCTTGGTTCGGTGAAAGTTCGTGAGATCCCCGAAGGGTTCGGCCGAGGTTCAGCGAACCATACAGATTCGTGAAGCCCCCATTAGGGTTCGTCCACCTGATGATGATGGTTCGGCAGCCCCCTTCTTCTCAGCGAACCTGTACAACTTCACCTCCATTTTCGAGCTACGACCATCCCTGGTGAAGACTCCACATCCTCGGTGCACAAGAACCACATTTCGAAGGTCCAGGGTTAGTCTACATGGGCTTTTATTACCGGTTATATGAGTTGATCAAGCAACAAAACGAAAACCCTATTTTTCAGCTCATACTTTCGATCGTACCTTGTTTTTGGCTGGATGGATCTGCGATATTCTTGTACTTTCGTGTAGACAATGTTGAGAGCTTCGCGTGGACACCAAGAACTCCGAATTCCGTTGAGAAATAAGCGAGTTATGCGCGTTTGAAGTCGGTTTTTCTTAGAGAGAGAGAGGGTAGACGAAATTGTAGAGAGAGAAAGTGTTGTAGGTGGAATAAATGAGATAAATGATCTCATTCAAGGCTTTTATAGCCCGTGTGGTATTCGGGTCCGTTTCGGTCGCTCGGTTCGCGTTTCCGGAACGTAACGCGTATTTTACGCGGTTAAAAATAAAAAGAGTTATTAAACTCATTAAAATGATGAGTTTCAAAATTGTAAAAATATAAAATAATTAATATAATTATTTTACTCTTCGTGTGTTGTCAGATCGTTAAACACATACAATTACGTGTATACCCGCAATCGCGTACGTTTTTCGATCGTATTAATTATTTAAAGTCGTTTAATCGTAATTATAAGTTCAACATTCGTACGATTATGGATCGTCACCCATAACTATACTCAGTCTCGCTTACAGATTACGATCTTTGTTGAATTAATTAACTGTTATACTATTCGTCTCGACACTACGCACTAACACTAACCTGTTACACCGAACACAGTATATGTATAGGGCTCACTCTCGCTGCCCACCACTGTTTCGATATAACAAGTTACTGTTCTTGCCTAGTGAAATCGACTGTAATTAAATAATACATACTTGTTAAATGATAAAGATTCTAACACACAAGCACATAATGACACATGATTCACATTGACTGACTGAACAAGTACACACACTGTTCTAACACTGTTTACAACTACATGACTATATGCACAAATGTTACATCATCCCAACCCATACTTTCAGTTCCTATAACAAGAAATTCAGAAAGATTATCATGACTAACCTATGCAGGACTTGAAGGTTTTGAATCAGTTTTCCAATTCTGCCCCTGGTTAGTAAAATATGTTTTCTTTGGGAAATTTGAATACACATGCCCCTGAGTTTTGCAATTATAGCACCAAGCCTTCTTCAATCGTATGTTGAAACTGATTGGTTCCTTTGGTAACACTGGTTTCTTCACCATGCTTATGTTTCAGACATTAATCTAAGCCTTATTCACAATTTTTCTTTCTGCTTCAATATTCCCATGTTTCAAACCATGTCTGATCACCCTCCACCTTTACCTTACGCTGTGATCGAGTGTCAAACTTGCAAACCCACGAGTAATTCTTTATTGCCCTTCCATGGCTTCGAATTAACCCTCTTGTTTGCCCCTTTCACTCGTCTCCTACCAATTTGGTGATTCCTGTTCGAAATTTCAGAAAATCCTTCACGGCACTGATCTTGAACGAACCTTGATGTTCCTGTTGTTGAAATCTGTTTTTCCCTGTGGCTAGGGGTATTCATCCGATCAGATAACAGTTTATTCGGGTTATTCGGATCGGGTTGTTCGGATTTGAAAATTTTAAGAACTTATCAGAAACCCGGCCCGATCCGAATTCGAATTTTTTCTATCCGATCCGAATATATCTGAATAACCCAAAAAACCCGAATAAAACTAATTTTTCATCCGAATAATCTGAACAACACGAATAACCCGAATAAACAGGGTTTATTCTGGTTATTCGGATTAAATTCGTATATCCGATCCGAATAAAGAGGATTTTGGATATCCGATATCCGATCCGATCCGAATTCGTAAAACGGATATCCGATCCGAATCTATCCGAATATCCGAATCTTTAATTCGGATCAGTTTTTTTCGTATTTCGGATTTTTTGAACACCCCTATGGCTCTGATACCACTGTTGACCAGGAAAATCAGAATCAAACTTCTTACTGTTAATGAATTTCTTTATAGCACTCATGTTTTGGATCATACACAAACCGTAATATTTGATAAACACCTTGTGAAACTAAAACATACACATGGAATTGATAATTGATAATATTTACAGACCCTTGCATACATATATATACGACCAGATTAGTTGGTAAGAAAGAAACTGTTTTTTTCAGTTTATTAACTGTCAAAACAGTTAAACAACCAAACACAGTTTCATGGCCATTTTACCCATAATCGACTTCTGCATACTGGACTATTATTTGGGCTTATTTAAATTTAAGTTCACTAGCCCAAATACAACTTGACACTCAACATATAGCTGACATAATAAGATTTGACCCAACTTGACCCGTTAAGGTTTTATCTTGTACGTATGCCAAATTAGAGTCGCTAGACGCTAGTCGGGAGGCGAGGTATCGCCTATGGATTAATCGGGATTAATCGATGTTAGGCGGATTTGAATTTTTATGTGTAATTTTACAAATATATATTATATACACGCATCAATATCAATAATTTAGTATAATACTTCAAATATTTTATAAAATAAACTTAAATATAGAAAGTAAAGTACTTCAAAGTTCATACTTAAACACCGAGTTCAAAATTGAGAGATGGATTTCAATGTTAAGTTGCTGGATTCGATGTTTTAGAGACATATTAAGGACTTTGGGTTGAGAAATGTCTAAATAATCATGTAATTGGTCCCTTTTTACTAGAAAAAAGTCAAAAAAATAAAAAACTGCCTAGGCCGTCTAGTCACCACCTAGGCCAAAATCGAGACGGTAGACGGACGCCTAACGCCTAAGCGGCCGCCTAGGCCAATTTTTACAGTGATTGGAATACAATAAAGCATGCTAAGAATACAAGCAAAGAGGAGAATTAAAAAGTTATTTGTAAGTAAAAGTAAGAAACAATCACTCAAATATATTTTAAAGAATAGCCTAAGATAGCTACTAGTATCAATTTTAACCATTAATTTTAACATGATCAATACAAGTCATTGATTTATGTTTTAATGTTACAACATAAAGCTATATTATAATTGCTTTAATATTGAAACTTCTATTATCTTCTCTCAGACTTGATGATCTTCTTATGAAACTCCTTGTCTTCTATTAGATAAAGGTGTGAGCGCTAACTTTGCATCAATAAGAGTTCTCTTGTATAAAAGTACTTTAGCAAAAATAGTTTCATTAGTAGAAACTGATCTAATAGTAGAAATTTAATTTCAGTATGAACCAAATGATCCGTAAAATGCCCTTTATCTAAAAAAAATGATCTGTAATGATCTTCATAGAAACAAACCTATCAAGCAAAATTGGATCATTCGCGGAAACTAGAAACTTCAGTAGAAAAAATGCTTTAGTAAAAACAGTCTATGATCCAGATAAACTAGACCTTTTATTACATCATTTTAGGTACTAGTATGCAAAAAATATGACAAAATTGGTTTTGGTATGTAATTAGCCGCATAAATCACAACAAATAGTTTACGAAAATGGGTGTTACCTAATTTAGGGATATTTTAGGTCGCTAAAATCGGTCACAAAGCCGTTTCAATCGTAAAAGTTTGTCACAAATTAGGTTGGCGACTAAATGATTGCGAAGTGTTTTTTATAATAATATATGTATCGATAGTAGCATATGAATCACATAAAATTATTAGGCGATGTGCATGTTCAAAATAACCATTTGATTCGAGATCCAAACCATATAACCATTAATTAGTTAAAATAAGAAGTTTGAATCCAAATCAACCCCACTTTGAGCAAAAGTAATGCCTTTTAGGTGCTGAAAATTAGAATTGTTTATTTAATTATTAGAAAGTCATGTCTTCATGCCACATGTAGTAAACCCATTACCCATAGTTTATTCATTTATCATGTTGTCTATAAATATAGTGAACTCCCAGGTTTTTTTTATGTTGTGCCATTGAATCCAAAATATTTTGATCAAGAGTAACCCTTTTCTCTTTTGGTTCATTGGCTTTCTATTTCAAATACAAGAAAAAATGGCCATATTCTCCCATATTCAGCATCCTTTGATAATTACTTTTGGCATTCTAGGTGCAATTTTGACCCAATTTGTTTATTTTTTACTGTTTTTCACTAGTTAATTTTTATTTAGTTTAAGCCGAGTCCATTTATCAATTTAGCTTGTTAGAAGCTACATAAAATCGTTAGTGTTCTAATTTAATATTAGTAAAATTAAAACCCTCCTTTTTATAATTTTTTGGTCTAGATTATTTATCTTTTATTGTTAAATGGATTCTCTTATATATAGATGCACACAAGGGGTTTTTCAAATGCCCAAATATGAGTAATAATACATCATATACGGCCTTAGAATACATGTATGTGTGGTACCATACGGTTCGTATAAGGTTTTAGTTAAACGATTAAAATTTCATTGTCACGTCAGTCAATCATATGAGGCCATATAATTCAATATAACCTATTACGTATGGCTAGTATCGTATCATATGAGTCGTATTATGCATATTACAAGAGGAAAATATCATATTTGATATGACAAGTTACATGACAATACCAGGTAGTATGGTAGCATTTGACCAATACGTCTTAAGGGCATTCAGATAAGACCCTTATGTCTGTATATATAAGAACGATTTATTTTTTGTGTAGTTTAGTGTAGGTAAAAGTAACTGAAATGCTAGATCTTGTATTGCTATTTTAAAATCCTCAAAATAGATTTCAAAAGTAGGTAAGATGAACATAGAAATGTTTTTATGTTTTCTTACCTTTATTTTGGGCATGATTTAGATGTTATTTGGTTTATTAAGTTTTGAATTAGTAAAATTTTTTAATTTATACAAACTTTGTTTAAAACTTAATAGTTAAAAGATTACCTGACTAATTTAATGAAACAAATAGTTTTAACTTCTAACCAATTCAAATGTAGTTTGTTAATAAAAATATTCAAGACATTATCAAATAGCTCTTTAATGTAGTATAGATTTATGTGTTTGTTTTTACAAAAAAAAAGTACGAATTTAAATTTATATAATTACATGTTAAATTAAGTTAAACTAGATGGAGTATAACAGGTAGAATTTTTTTCAAAAACAAATATTTCTGATCATTTCTAAAGTTTAATGTAGCTCATTTGATGCTTTATATTAAAATATAATATATTATTTCTGGTATATCTATTATATAATAATTTTTTTATTAGTTTTCATCATTTCTTAGAAAGTTACTTTACTACCTCTTTTGTTTTTTATTGAGTTATACACATGTTAAATAGATAAATTTTAAAAATATTTATTTTAATAGCTAATCATATATTTATAAAAGATAAACTTATAAAACTTTATAAAATGTGAGTTCAATTGTAATAATATCATTTAGCTGATTCAATAAAATTATTATTCTTTAATTGAACACAGATGAGAATAATTAAAATCTAAAACAAGTATCTTACAAATATATAGTAGGAGAGTTAATAGAACTAATCTTAAATGCTCTATAAAGCTTATGCATGTCTTACCAAAATATAAAATTATTATATATTCTGAATATAGATTAATTGCACTCGAGACTTAAAATTATTTTTTTTTCCTTCTCATGCAGGAAATATTATTTCCTTCATGGTGTATCTTGCTCCTGCGTAAGTAATATTAATATTATACATTGTTCTCTTTTTTACGCCTAATTTGCGGTGCACACATATAATGTATATATGTGTGGGTCCTTACCTGGCAAAAGTAAAAGTGCACTAATTATAACGTTATTTTAGTTATTTGTGAAAATAACGTTAAAATCATTGGGATGATCAACTTCAAACGATAACTTTGAGCCTGAGACTCTTTCGGAGCAGCCTCTCTATCCCAATTGGGATAGGGGTAAGGTATCTATCTTTCCCTCCAGACCCTACTGAAAAGTGGGAATAGTTGTTGTTGTTGTATTGTTCTCTTTTTGAAAAACGAAATAATATTTTGGATTTAATAATAATTACTAATTAGTGACAAACTATACTTTATTCATGCATGCAGGCCGACGTTCTACAGGATCATCACCAAGAAATCAACAGAAGGCTTTCACTCCATACCCTATGTGGTTGCTCTCTTTAGCTCGATGATTTGGATCTATTACGCGACACTTAAAACCGATGCTACGCTTCTAGTCACCATCAACGCCTTCGGCTGTGTCATCGAGACTCTTTACATAACCATTTATATTGCATACGCCCCCAAGAACATTAAGGTAAATTACATAAAAAGTTGTTTTGGTTCAACTTTTAAAAATCTCAAAATTAGTTTTGTGGTCACAAGTTCGATCGAAAACAGCTGTAAACGACACTTTGCGACCAAATTTCAGTCGCAAATACCTAATTTGCAAAATTTATAAAAATCGGTGTTACAGATTCAAACAACAAAACTTGTTGTGTCACTTAACATTGTGGGATTTTGGGTGATTGCTCTTTCGACTCATTACCTAGCTGAAGGTCCGACTCGAGCCACAATTCTTGGATGGATATGTTTGATTATTTCTATTAGTGTATTTGCAGCACCTCTAAGCATCATGGTATGTAACTTCTGTCTACATCTCACCATTTAAAAACCATACAAATAGTTATGTTACGAGTGGGATACAGGTTTTCTAATGTATGATTGATCGGTTACCGAGTCGGTTGGTGTGAATGTGTAATGTATAATAGTAAAATTGATAAAAAATTTCTTGTATGTTATGCAGAAAAGGGTAATAAGAACAAAGAGTGTAGAGTTCATGCCATTTGGATTGTCATTTTTCTTGGCTTTAAGTGCAGTTATGTGGTTCTTCTATGGGTTACTACAGAAAGACATTTATGTTGCAGTAAGTTTCTTTCCTGCTAAAAAAGTTGAATGATTAAAATCCTATATAACTAATTAATATTTATGAGATAAGAAATTATAAAACGCATAGGTTTTTGATATGTTTTAAAACTTTTAGCACGACTTATTTCATGGAATAAATTGTAGTATTTTTTTATACTTAAGCATAATATAATAATAATTATAATAAATCCATGAATCATTTTATCCTTGTTGGATTTGGTGGGCACATAGAACTAGGATAATCAATCTTGTTGTTTCGGCTCAAACATACCCATTGTACGTAAAAATATTCATAGAATTTAGAGAAAAAGATACATGATATAAAACAAGGCATACTTTACAAATGAGATCACATGATTTAGTATTTGCCAATGTGAGACTAGCCCACTTGGTAGAGGCTTGCCTCTTAGAAAGGGAGGTCATAGGTTCAATCTCATGCAAAGGTGTAATATTGGTGTAATTTAGGTGGAGAGAAATGTTAGCCGTTTAAAAAAAACATGATTTAGTATTTATAGGTGTCCAATACGACGGTTATGTCAATTAATTTCCAAATAACTAACTTAACCGTCTAACTATTAAAACTTAGGGTTAACAAAAATAACAAAAAAACCACAACATTAAACTTAAGATAAACTATGAGCTTGATTATATCTAACAATCTCCCTCTCATCAAAGTTTAATGATAGTCTTTGGTTAGAGTTGCTATTCTTGTTCATCCATTGATGTAAACACATATCTTTAATTGATTCATTTTCAACTTTGCTTTCATAGTCACTTTGTTTGATGATGCCTTTGTCGAAAATATTGCTTTTTTTTTTCAATCTTCATATGCTTGTTGATTGACACAATCTATGCATACCACATATCTTCCTTATAATGATTTTCTTGTATAGTTGTTTCACATAACTCCACTTGGTCTTGATTAAATTGCACAATCATTGTTTCACACGTCTGAGTACTATTTCGCATTGTTTCTTGATAATCTGAATTACTCATATTTTTCTAAGTAGTTGCAACATACACACTAATATTCTAATCTAATCACAAGATTATTCGTACTTATCATCTCACATGATTCAACTACATATTCCAGATCGTTTCACACGATTGGTTTCACACCTCTCTCGTTTATTTCACACAAACATTCAAGCAACATTGTTTTTCTTATTTAGTTTTTTCACATAACTCCGTTTCACACGAATCTGATTAATGATCTATGACAGATTGTTTCTAATTGATCATTTCACATGATGTTATTGAATCACATAACAAATTCTTCATCTTTGATCGCTTCACACAACCTCTTTTCTTTATTTTGATCCACTCATAGGATTGTTTAATTTAACACTACACAGGTTACTTCCGATCACACGAGTTTCTTCACTTTGATCATATCGCATGATCAATCTTCTCTCTCTGTTTTTTTACTTCATCCAAAAGTTCATCTACCTCGCTCTTTTTGTACATAACCATTTCCTCAATCAAAGCATCTTTAGTGCTTTTTTCCTAATCTTCATGATGGTTGATTTCCTTACCAATTTCAAATAGCAACTTTTATGGTTCCTTTTGCAGATTTTTACAGTCTCATAGTTGTTGGTTCAGGCTCCAAATCACACACAATCAAAAAACTCACGTACAAGATGTTCCTGTAAAAAGTCTCACACTTTTTCATTCATACTCATACTTACATAGTTACATATATAAGAAACATAAACACAACCTAGAAACATGCATATGTGAGGAACCATGTTCCCACATTCTTAACCCATTACTCCTACAAAATAGAAAATAGAAAGACTCACCCACTAACAAACCCCACTACTACTAAGACTCTTTCAAACTAAACAAGCTGGATAATCTGATTAAAACACATTCTAAAATACTAAGACCCATAACTTGACCCATAACTTGACCCATCTAAACAAATACCCATTTGACCCGATCAAGATTAACCTAATAATAGTACCACATAACGTGATCAAGATACTTGCTGTATATTAACAACAAAAGAACCCAATTTCTGGCATCAAATCTCATATTGATTTCAATTAAAGGTCAAAGTTCCCTTTTAAAAACTCTTTTCTTTCCATCGTTGATTTGCACATACGTTTCATTTTATTGTAGATATTTTAGTAAAATTATGATACTGATAAAATTTATCTTATACACATATACATATACATATACATATACATATACAGTTGTATCCATTAAAAACAATTTTTACCTAAAAACCTAAAAAAACACGTATTTGTATGCTGAATTTGTGTTTTTTTTCTATATTTTTAAATACAGTATAACAAAACGACAAATTCAATACAAGAAATAATGTTTTATGCTATGCATGTTACATGTATTATTATACTTTTATGAAAGAAAACCAAATATGATATAATCAAAGAAAGAGTTAGGAAACAAAAAGAAACAACCATTTTTTTATTTTACGTTTTTAATTGAAGTTGCTAACATTTTTTTTTAAAATATGACATTTCAGCTTCCAAATATAATTGGATTCGTGCTTGGAGATGTCCAGATGGTATTATATTTTATCTTCAAGAATTACAACAAAAAAAAGTTAGCCTTAGAACAAAAACTACCAATTACTATTTCAACTTTGGACACAAACCCTATACCAAACACCCCAAAACATGAAACAAACAAGGACATAAACACGTATAATCAAACCACAGAGTCAAAGTGCACACAAGAGGAGAATGTAGAAGCCCGATTGGCCGAGGAATCAATGGCGATCGGTACAATTCCCGTCAATGATGTTATGAAAGAGGACATGATCATCAAACCAAATGCTATCGAAGATCACAACCAAATGAAAACCATGGCGGTTACTAATCAAGTTTATCTTGTGGAAACTGCGGCTTAATGTCCTCTTTTGTATAGATGTGATGCATATATACCCTCAAATAGCACCTCCCCTTTGTATATTGAATAAAGGCTTTAAATCTATGTGTACCATTTTCTAACGTCTTTTTGCATCTTGTAACTCTTATCTTGTAACTGCTCATTTCTTTGTGTAATGAACATTGTACCATCGACTTAATTATTGCTTAATACACCTTCGTAAAGAGAGCGAGACGCACTCGCCAACACACATAAGTAAATACATGTATAAATAAAATAGATAGTGATGATTTAAACTAAAACCACGTGTAGAAATTGATGACATAAGTAGGTTATCGTCCAAAAAGAAACCATTTATCGTCCACTGGCCGGCTGGGTCTGGGCGAGTGGAGTCTCGGCGACGCAGGAACAAGAACAAGATCGATCGGGAGTTTTTTTTCTTTCTCCGACTACAATTGATAAATTGGGTATTTGTTTGGGTTTAAAAATTAAAGTGAGAAATGGGTTGGGCTGGATTTCAAGTTGGGCTTAATTCTCAAATGTTGTATACTATTAATTAATAAATTAAGTTAATTGTTAATAGTTATTAGTTAGTTAATTAATTTGATTTTATATGTTTAATTGTTTATAAATTATTTAAAATTTTTTTAATAATTTTTTAGGGGGGGCGAACATAGGGTATATATTTTTGTCCAGGGGGACGAAATAAAATTTTTTTAAAAATTTTACACTACGAATAGAAAAATGTACACTACTAAGCGAAAAAACAGGGGAGCGGTCGCCCCCCCGGTACCTTGTAACCTGCGCCCCTGATTAGGATGTCATTCTCATTCACTGAGCATGAATAATATCATGTTAGAAAGACATGTTCAACTTAAACGACTTTGTCTAGCCAACATTTGCAAGGCCTACCTTGCCTCAGATGTACTTGACTCTTACATGATTAAAAACTTGTCACAATCAAACAATTAAAAAAACAGAAATACAAAAAATGCAGTCATCTCAACAGCTACACAACAAATTGAATGACACAGATTACCAAATCAAACAACAGAAAAAAAACACATACATAGATTGTAAACTAATCAACTATACATGATCAAAACAGATTATCAACCATAACCAGAGCCTGTCATTCACACCACTAATGTGGCAGATCAAGGTTTATTATGGTGAGGTCTTTTATTCAATCAATTTACCTAGGAAATGCCTATTACACACAAAATGCAATAAATCCAATGTCGGTCCACCTAACCCGACCCCAAAATGCCTAATGACAGTTGAACAAAAGAGGAAGAAGAATACTTACAGTGCTTTAATCTTTGCCAAAAAGAAAAGAAACAACAACAAACCAGTTCAAAAAATTCTTACAGTGATTATTCTTTTACAACTGGCTATCTTAGCTTCCACTGGGGCTTGGAGTCAAAATATAAAGAAACCCTAGCTTTAACGAGAGCCAAGATCCTCAACCTATCAACACTTTTGAAGAATGCCACTAATAACAACTATAAAAAATAATCGGTCAAACTCTTACACCATCCAGAAGATGAAATCGGCAAGGTTCACCACTGACTCAATCAAAACAATCGAATGTAGAGAGTTGAATCTTCAAGATCATCAGCGAAAGTCTATCACCTAAGATCGGTTCAAATTGGGGCTCGATTTGAGCTCTGATACCATGCAAAGAAACCGATACCAAATACAACATGTAGATTCATGTGAATATGTGGATATCAATAACCAAAAATAAGTACAAAGATCACATATCTTTGCCTAGGGGTGTGCATGGTAAAACCATAACCGGAAATTAACCGATAACCACACCGAACCATAACCGATTTAACCGAAACCGACTTTAACCGACGGTTATGGTTAAGCTAAGCCATTAACCGAACCGTTCGGTTATGGTTATGGTTAAGCCAAGCCATTAACCGAATTTAACCGAACCGATTATTGCATATTTGCTTTTTTTTTTTATAAATATTTCTAGGTGTGTATGTGTATGTGTATCTTTTTTTTTTAAGAAATTACGATGCAAGTTAAGTATAAAAGGTGAACTATAACTTTTTATTGAATGAAGATATTACGGGTTACATGTGAGACTAAATATATTAGAAGATTAGTTAGTATTCATAAGGTTCTTTCTTTTTCTTCACTAATTTTCACTCATAATAAAGTTATACAAGTTTTACTTAGATTTTCATCATCAATATATCTCTAATTTACAAGCTTATTTATAAGTCTTTTTTAGTTTTTCAACAATTTCATTATTAACCGAAATTAACCAAAACCGACCCATAACCAGCGGTTAACCGACTAGTGGTTAACCGATCAATTGGTTATGGTTATGGATATGGATTTACAATTAACCGAAGTAGCGGTTTTGGTTATGGAAATAGTCATAACCGCACCGAACCGCACCATACACACCCCTATCTTCGCCTATTACAACTCAATCTAACATACAAAGACTCAAACTCTAAATGACTTATCAGATTCTTAGATCTGATCAGATACAATCAATACATGCAACAATCTATAGATCGTTAAGTGTACAACAACTCTATAAACTTGGATTCATGGATATCATGGATCATAGACAATGAACATCAAGTTCAAACAATAGAAAACCCTAACTTATCTACTTACTTAAAGAGAGAATTAAATGCAAAAAAAATATAAAGAAAGAAAATGAACCGACTGACTTCTGCACGTGAGACTTTTTTTTTTTATACTCTTTATTTACACTTAAGCCCTTCTACAACTTTCCTTAACACTTTAGTCCATGCAATGAACTAAACATACAAATATAACCTCCACAAATACAAAATATACAAAACTAACTACAAACTAATTGAATTAAATACTAACCTCTTTAACACTATCTCTAATATTCTTACATGAAGGAGCGTGTGTAAGAGATCTTTGAGGTGATATAGAGGAAAGAATGTAAAAAAGTAAGTGTAAAAAGAAGATAATTCTTTCGCCTACAAAATGAAGACAAGAAGTAATTAATATAAATAAATGCTTGTGTTACACGTAGGGGCATAAACGAATCAAGCCGGCTCGTGAAATATTCAGGATCGAATCGGTAAAAAGATCGAACGAGCCGAGTCTAAACGAGCCTGAGCCCGAACTCGAGCCCAAATATATGGCTCATTTAGTTATCGATCCCGAGTCCGAGCTCGCCTTAGCGAGCTTGTTATTTATATAATTTTTATTTATTATATTAAGTGTATATTTATAAAATTAATTATTTTTATATATAAAATTATGATAAATATAATTAAATAATATATTTTATGTTAAAATTGGAAATTATAATTATAAATATATATTAATTTAGTAATTAAAATAAATAAATTGAATAATTAAAAAATAAACGACCCGAGCCGAGCCCTAGCTCGAAAATAAAAATTTTCTAACTCGTCGAGTTCGAGCCTTGAAAATTAATCTTTTAACAAGTCAAGCTCAAGCTCGAGCCTTATTTAGTCAAAACGAGCCTAACTCAAGCCTTAATGAGCTCAAGATCGGATCGGCTCGGCTTGACACACGTAGTTACATGTTACATTGTTGCATATTGTAGGTGAAATAATTTTTTCCCATGATATTCTTGCTTTGGCTCTTTCATAATTTTTTATTTTTAAACTATATAATATTTCATATTTATATTCTTTAATAAAAGAGTAAATATTTTGCAACTTGTCACCTTCTTACAACACTACTGACACTTGTCACATTCTTACACCACTAGTGACACTTGTCAATTCCTTATTATTTCATTTAATTCTCTCTCATATTAAATAACAATCTTCCCTCTTATTAAATAATTTTTCTTTTATTAAATGATTATAATACTAATAACTAATATATTATTTATTTTTTTATTATAAAACACACTTAAACTTTTTTATAGAATATGGAATTTTCTAAACCAAAAGTTTTTAAAGTGAGAAATATTTTATTTTCAAAAAAACAAAATTTATGTAAAAAAAAATGTTATCTTAAAAATAATTTTTTAAATAAAGTATATTAAAGAATTAAACAATATTTTTTATAAACAAATTACGTTTTTAATTTATTTATAAATTGAAGTATTAAAAATGACAGAGAAAGTTACACTTTGGATCCGTTATTTTAACACTATTTTTAAATATAATTATTCCAATCTCTTTTCAATATTCACTGATTAAAATATAAGGAAAACTATTTAATAAATGAATAAATATTACTGTTTTAATTTTAAATTTTCAACATTCATGTTTACTTAAATTTATTCATTAATTTTTCAATTTTTTAAAATACATATAAAAAATACAATGATATATACGTTAATAAGAAAATAATAAAAAAATAATTTTTTATTTTCTTGAATTTATCCTGATTGATTATTATTTCTTTTTTATTATATCATGCAAAACTATAAATATATAATAGCGATTATGGAATAAAAAAATAGGTAAAATGATTAAATTAATAATGTTTTTATCGATTGTAATTATATTATTTTATCAATTTTTTTTGAATTGCATTTAACTTTATATCAAGCTAGTTTTGAATAAAAAAGTCAAAAAACAATGGTAGGAAGAAGTTCCGACTAAATGAGAAAAATAGTACCAAGATCTTACAAAATCGTAACCTTGTGGAGACGAATGCTTGTATCTAAATCGATTTGTAGCTGTCTTTTCTCTTCAGAATCGTTCTTCTTCTCACGGTATAATCTCTCGCTTCATATCTATGTTCTTGTTTTTGAGCTTCTAACTTCCGTCCACTTAAAGATGTATCCGTGATCGAAGTTCATATTTTTGATTTAGTGATTCCAAATGCTCAGTTTTTGTTAATTTTAGTCCTAATTTCGTTCATCTGATGATTTTCTCTGTGTTCATAGTCTGTGTAGTTATTATCGATGACTGTCGCGTGTTTGATTGTTGATTTACAGTTATTCCGTTCAATGATCATTTTTTGCCAATTTTATTCCTAATTTCGTTCATCTGTAGATTTTTCTGTGTATAGACTACAGAGTCTGCATAGTTATGATCCAAGATGCTCATGTGTTTGATTGTTGATTTAGCGATTTCAGATGCTCAGATTTTGTTAATTTTTAGTTCTTGTTAGCTAATTAAGTGAATTTCTAGCCTAGTTTTATATAGATTCTGGATCTAAGTTTTATTGATTATTTTAATGAATCTATCTAAATATATATATATATTTTTTTTGATTCAGTTGAGCATTGAGCAACAGATCAACAGTCACAAGCTTGTATTAACAAGAGTTTTTATTAAAACTATTGTTATGCTGCCTGGAAAAAGCCTCTTGCACAAATGTGTAAGGTAAGGAGGCAAACATCAAATAGCGACACGATTTGGCCCCTCCCCGGCCCTGCGCAAAGTGGGAGCTAAGTCAAGCACCGGGTATGTCTCTTTGCTATCTGCTTCTCAATTTAATAATTTGATGTACTTGGAGTTTACACAAAAATCGTGTATCATACAATCAGTATAACTGATCATGCAGGGAAGACCCATTTTTATGGCTTTCTTGCTTGTTGGTTTGGTTTACATCACTATTTATATAAACCCACAGGCTAATCTTATAATAAAACTGTTTCTTATCACACATTATCATTTATAAATGTTAATATGTATAGTTCAATTACTTTTTTGACATGGCAAATGCATTAAGCCTTATTAACTATGCTTTATTGAAATCCATTCTGGGAGGATGTTTGGTTTTTTAAAATATTTGATAGATACCTCTAGCAACTTTATTATATAAACTTCAGTGTCTCGCTAATAAAACTGTTGTTTATCACACATGTAAATTTAAACTTCAATTTTTTATATATTTGCCATTTATAGATCAAAATATATCCTTCCATTAGTTGTTAAAATGCTGGGATCTTAGCTCAAACAAATGTGTCATTATGAAAAAATTGTTTTTATATGTTAAAAAAAAAGAAGAAACTATGTACTTATGTAGAAATTAGTCAACTGAATATTTAAAAGATTGGCTGACCCATGTTTATGTTTGATTTACGTATCATATTGGATGAGAATGGGTGCATTTTCTTCCACTAATCAGATGTATTTCTTATAAACAATGTTTTCAAAGCTTCCGATGGAAGATACCATGCAAAACATTCTTGAACTCTTACTGTCTTGATAAAAATGGAATATATATTATCTTCCTCAAATAATATAATCCGGTTTAATGTTGACAATAACAGTAGCAGTTCTAATGAATCAAATTCTATGTGACCTCAACTTGTGAAGGTGAGAAAACACTTTAGATTTTTAATACACCTGGAAATCTTGATCCATAGTAAGATAAATGGGTAGATATGGGTAAACAATTAGTGTAGTTTGGATTGAAATGGGTAGCAATATGACATTGAATGAGTTGAGATGGGTAATACCTTAACACAATGCGGGTCAAGATGGGTAACTTTAAATATATGTGAGTATAATTGATTCAAATGGGTAAGAATGATTAGTAATATATTTGTTGTGAAAAATCATGAAAAATTACTAAAATAAACTATTTGTTTCATTATAACTTGAAATAAGTTGATATTTTTGAAAACAACCAATTTAAACCCAAACTAATTTTGCTTAAAACCCATCCTGACCCGCAACCATCCTGACCTTCACCCATCCTAACCCGCTACCCAACCCAACCTGCCCATTTTGCCAGGCATAATTTTTAAGTTAGAAAATTAGTGGTACTCTCATCTTAATCATTTGAGGCATTATTAAAATCTTGCATTTTAAAAGTTCATCCACAGTTTGTAAAAAGGTGTTCTTCCAAATAATTTTGTTAACTAAAACTTGTTTACCGAAAAATGGGCAAATTCCTTTTCTTAGGGGTCGAACCATCTAGTTTCCTTTTGCGGGGCAATAACCCATAACCAGATCTTGGTAACTTACTACCAAGAATTAGAATTTAGAAACATTAATAGAAATTGTTTCTTCTTTCATATGCCTCTTTCAAAAAACGAATATATCTGATTCATGATTAGAATTTGTGAAAATTCATGTGGCAATTGATGTACAAATCAATGTGACATACTGACGTGTGATGCAGGTCTGTTCAATCTCAAGTCATGGATGGGAAAGCCCAATGACTGGCAGCTGAAAACTATGGTACCTTAATTTGCAGTTGCTATCTACACAAATCTACAAGAAAGTGATGGTAAAAAACCTGTTTAAGTCTCTTAAAGCAATTCAATATTCAGTTTAGATTTTAATTCCTGTTATGCTCTTTGTTTTATTGAACAATAGTTATACACTTATACACAATTACACATCAACCCAAACCACCTTATTTTTCAAGGCCTTCACACAAAATGCCATGTAATGACATCTATGGCCACTGAAGTATGTAGATTCAAATCTCTCAACAACCTCTTTAAATTACCAATCGCAAACAAAATCCATTCTTTTTGATCACTCTTATGTTGAAGTTAGTATAACTCTCCATCATGAACCTTGATAGTTAGAACCATATATAATAAACATGCATTTGCAAAATACATAGGCCCCCCCTCCACCTCACCCCCACCCTCGGTCATGTAAAAAGTAGAAGAAACCCCACGTACACAAAGCTTGAAGAAAAATAAATAGATTTTGCATAATGAATCCCTAGTTACAACCCGTGGACGTAGGTCACATCGACCGAACCACGTTATATCCTTGTGTTTGTTTTTTCTTTGCTTTCATGTGCGTGTATGCGTTAATCGGTTTCCGCTGCGCCTCTTTGATTCCTAACAACCGTTGCCTTAGCTTGGTCTTTCCGTATAGATTTCTTAAGGGGGAGCGTATATGTACTTTCAAGGGGGCTCGCGTTACTTTTTATTGGCTCTTTGCTTTTTTAGCAATTAGCACTAAAGTTTTTTCACCCCTTTATGTTGTCGATTAGGGTGTAAGAGACTACAGGTTAAAAATTTTCTACAGTTAATTACAAGGTTGGTCCATGTGGTATGTTGGTTTTGCACTCATGGTTCCTAACTTTCAAAAACTACACTGGTGGTCCAAACCGTTTGCAAAAACATAACACAGATGGTTCATGGAGTGGATGACCGTAAGTTTTTGCTGCATAGTGGGTGTAAAATGACTAAACTACCCTTCATAATTAAAAAACAAAAAACAAATAAGAACATCGCCGTTGACTCCACCTCTCCGATAGGGGTGTTCACGAGCCGAACTGAACCGAGCCAGGGGTCAGCTCGGACTGGGTTCGGATTGTAAACCAAGCTTGAAATCTTGGCTTGGACTTGGCTCGTTTTTAACCGAGATGACTCGGCTCGGTTTTTACATGAGAAATTTAATATTTTAATTGCATTTCAACTCGGCTCGTTTTCTCCAATGAGTCCTAACTTCTTTAAAGGCCACATGCGAGAAATATCTGGCTGTCTGTGACCGACCGGCATCTAGCTGTGACTGCGTCAGATCTGACCTCTGTGTGGCGGAGACCAACCGTCGTGTGGCTGTGACCGCGCGAGAAACATCTGGTGTGAGGACTTGGGCTCCAACGTATTTGGGAATTATGGTTTGAGAAGTAAAGCGTAAGAGACGTGAATATACGGAATTGGGAATTACGAATGTGATTTAGGAATGAAGGATCAGTGGAGCACGTGAGAATTGAGATCCATTCCGTATTTCCGTCCTCTTTTCTTTTTATTTTTTCTTCTTTTAACATAATTACAAAATAACACCAAAGTATATTTATTATTGAAAGGAACTATGCCTGGAAAAATGGGCGGGTTGGGTCGGGTTGGGTAACGAGTCAGAATCACCACCATCTACCATCTATCACACCTGTTACGACCCACCACCAACTCATTGCAACTACCACCATAACTTTAGGACCACCACATCAGAACCACCACACCTCAATCTAGTGGACTCGCAAACGAGTCGGTACACCCATTTAACACCTACCACCACCTGCCACCACCACCAGGTGCACCACACAATCGATTTTGCGAGTCGGCTATGGAAAAAATCACGAAACCTAACAACTTAAATTTTGCAAAAACATGTATGTAAATTTATGATTTAAATGGTGATGGTTGTGTGACGGAGGCGAGAATCCTCGTCGATGAAGGAGGGGGTGGATCGGAAAGCTTGCTGAAGAAGAAGGTGGTGATGGGTGGTGGGTAATTACAAGTGAAGGTGGTGATGGTTGTCTAGTTGTTAGAGACGATGCGGTGGTGAGAGGAGCTAGGGTTAGGGTTGTTTCCTAAGAGAAGGAGAAGGGCGGGGAAGGGAAAGGGCATAATGGCCGTTTTAGAAAATTTAATGGCCATTAGCTCCAGGGACCATTGGTGTTACGTCGTTGCAAACTGTTTGCACCACCAGTGTAGTTTTTGAAAGTTAGGAACCGTGTAATTAACTCTATTTTCTATTAATTCTTATCTTGTAGCTCTCCTTCCATTTTCATCTGAATATATTGAATTTTGATACAGAGGATATAGTGATCATTCAATATTAGTCATTAATTGCAAGTGTGATCAGCAAATTGCATTTTAGTCCTTTTTGTATTTCTTGAGATTTTTCTTGATATTTTATCACTACCTCGTAAACCTAGCCCTCACGAGCCAGTCGAGAAAACCCTAGCACCAACCCACTCCCTCTCCTGCCATTTGAACTTGACATAATTTGTTTAAATGGTAACAAAGTTGCCACTGTTACAGCCAACTGAAGAACTGAAACCACCACCACCACTCTAGACAGGGCCAACCCAATGAGCCAAGCAACCCAAGTAAAGGCTTAAGACCTCCAAAAATTTAGAGCCTTCAATTTTTTTTGAAAATTTGTATAGGTTGTGGGCTTTTTACTAAAATTATATTGAACATTTGGATACATATATATAATTTTGAAAAATTATACATAAATTTTCCAATTCGCTGAATTCCAATTAGTCCCGACTTATCCCTAGTCCCGACTAATCCCTAGTCCCGACTAATCCCTAGTCCCTACCCCACCGCCCGACTAGCGACTTCTACAATATGGAGAGAATAAGAATACAAAAAAGGCCTAAAAAAGCCTCTTCTTTCACGAAGGTTTTAAGCGAAGGGGATACGATTACAAATCCAAAAAAAAAACTTGTAGACCTTCATTTAGTTGGAAACTTGAAACTTTGTAGTTTATAAATCCATGAAAAAACTTTTAGTTTATTATTGTCGGTCCCAAGTCCGAATAAAAGGAAAGGGTTTTTAACGTAACCGTTAGTAAAGGGTCTCATATATTGTTTTTCTACTTAGAGCCCCCAAAAATGGTTGAGCCAAACCAGACTTCTGTCTTCCAACTATATCTTACATGCAAAAAAGGCAGTGTTGTAACCAGGCGGCCTTCTGCCCCTTCCATTTTGGCTAATTGGTTGTACTAAAAATCAGGCCTAGGCGAACCAAATCGGGCTTAGGCAGCTAAATTGGCTCAAAATCGTTTGGAATCTGGAAAAATTCTGAGGAGTTTTCCGGCAAGTTTTAAAATTCTGAAGAAAATATGTATTTCTGTCAAGTTTTGCACACACACGTATATATATAAATGAACATAAGGAGAAAGTTTTTTCAGGGGCGTCCCTCAGAATTTGGGTGCCCAGGATGGGTCGGGGAAAAAAGGCCCCTAACGCGTAACGCATTCAAATATATAAAATTTTTTCGTAAGGGACGACTAATTATACTAATAAATGATAAACAAAAATCAAACTGTCAAGTTTAGTGAAATACATATAATAATAATTAACCGATGATTCGTGAAGCTCGCCTAGCATTCTTCATATCATTTTTAATAAATCCTAACCAGTTAACCTAAATAATATAATCACAAATTCACAATCAACACATAAGACTAACACAAATTCACAAATCACAATCAACACATAAGACTATAGCTCTAACATACTAACACATAAGAATATAAGATGATAAGAAATTGATAATCATTAATCAACATTCAACACAAAAAACATTAGCAATTTAACATTCATATTACCTGGTGAGTGGTGATTGGAGCCGATTGGAGCAGGGGTGGAGCCGGAAGTGATTGGAGCCGGTCGGGAGGGTCGGAGGGATGAGGGTGCGAGCCTGCGAGGGGCTGATTGGAGCAGGAGAGCAGAGCCGGCGAGGGGCTGATTGGAGCAGGAGCAGTCGAGCAGAGCCGGTCATCGTCACTCGTCGCCGGTCGGCGGTCACACACCCACGGTCGCACGGTCGCACCAGGCAGTCGAGGGTTTTTTTTTTGGGGATTTCGAATGTTAACAGGGAGCCGGGAGTTGGGGGATTTAAAATGGGCCCAATTTTTTTTGGGAATTTTGCCATTTTGGTGGGTTAAGCTTGGTCCAAGTTCCAAATATTATAAATAATAAAAATAAAAAATTTATGTGATGATCTTAAAAAATAATTAGGTATACAAAAAATTAAAAATGGACCTATTTTAATACAAATTATGACCCCTTTTGAAATGGATTTACAAACTTTTTTATTTAGTTTATTTTTTTATAAATATATATATAATTTTATAAAAAATATGCCCCTCAAAAATACGGGCCCGGGACGGAGGTCGGGTTTGCCCCTCCCCCAGCCGTCCCTGAGTTTTTTGTATCTTAATGCATGCTAAACTTAATGATGAGAATAAAAAAATTTTATATAATAGTTTATGTTAATGGTGATGCTTTTAATGATAAGTTTATCACAAAAACGTAGACCAATGAAAGATCAAGGTACCTATTTTAGTGTCTTGCAAACTAGACACATGAGAAGTTGGGTATCATGTGCATAGTCACATAAGAAGGCCACGAATCGCGAACTAGATCGTTTCGTTCCCATTCGAAATTGCCAACGATCCGGGTCGCTTTGGGGCCCTGGTTGAGATTGCCGGGAAACGCGAATAATAGCTGCTCTTGGAATCGATCCTAATTCTAGATGAAATCGAACCAATTAAAACCCTAATTCGCGATTTAGACATCTGACTCGCGATTGGAACCACGATTCGTGCTTCCTGGAAATCCTTAAACCCTAAATCGCGATTCCTGTAAGAAATTAAATCCTTAGCCGATCTCAAATAAGAAATTCGAGAGTGCAATTCAACCTAATTTGAGTAATTGAACAATTTCTGAAATCTGAAGAACTGTGGGAATACGGGAGTTTATACAACTGTCTGTGAGGCTGTCATTTAAGCTGGAATTTTGAACGGTTTTAATTTTTACTGTGAGAAACTGGTCCAACGAACCATACAACGTGATTTTATTTGATGTTCCAACTTTCGATTCACATTGCTTTAATTAAATTATGGAACACAGTCTAACATTATAATTTGAAAATTGTTTTATGTAATATTTATTTTTGAATTTCTTGTTTGATTCTCTTAAAAAAATATATTTGAGTTGGATTATATATTTTTTAGGTTATACAATTATGTTATTTTGGAACACTCCTCATTTAAAATATATGTACAACGAACCGAAATTATTGGTACATCGAACCAGATCTTACTGGAATGAACCTACCCCCATGAACCAAATTTGTGGCCACTAGCGAATCGTGAACCCGTTCCTCGTTCCCGATCCGAAGCGAACCGCGATCCATGTCACTATGTTCATGTGACCTTAAATGTGGTGTAAATCATGATTTCACTTTTTAAGTAACCAATAAAAGCAAACAAACTAATTGTTTGTGTCTTCTACTAGCTAACTACCACTACTGACATGACTCCTACATACTTGATCACAACTTTGACTAAGATTTATATCCCATGTTTCTTATTCTTCACTTATAATGATCCGCCTTAAACACCAATAACATGCGATTGGCGCATTGGCAGTGAATAAGAGAGCTCTGTAACACAGTGGATTTCCCAGAATGAAATTAGGATTCTTCATGATGCAAACACAAATTCAAACAGAAACAACAGAAGAGAACAAATCGATATACACACTTGATTCTTTCGTAAGAACATACAGTTAATTACAAGAATCAAATTACTTACAAATGTTTGACATTCTACACCTATTTATAGTGACAAATCGTCAAAGGATGATAACGGATTTAACCGTTGCTGGTAGCAACCGTCACGGTCGTCTTCTTCCTTTTGACACCGAAGACCTAATTTTGACTTCTAAATAATACGGACTAATATTTACACTAATCTTGGGCTTTATCATAATGTTCCAGCCCAATAGTTAAATACAAATTATAAACAGAGTTTGACCCATATTAAATAATTATTAAATTAAAAACTTAAGATGGATTATGGGCCAACATTCACCCTCCTAATCCATTTAAGTTTAGTCTTTGATTCTTCTTCATTCAACAGGTGCAATGGAGTCTTCATCCATTAAAAGAAAGTCTTCCAGGAGATCATAATCATCTTGACTGAGTTCAACATCAAGATCTTCAATTTGAAAGTCAAGTTCATTTTTTATGGATCCTATTTCAACCGGCTCCTTGTCTTCCTTTTTGATGTCTTCCATTTTCTCTTTTCCATCTTCTGCTGTGTTGATGTTATTTCCAGCAACCTTTTCATCAGCTGTTACTAAACCACTTGGCTTCCCAATGTTGTTTTCACCATGTTTTGTGATGAGATATTTCCAAGACATTAGGTCCAAGTACCCTTGATAGATAACCATCAAGTTTACTGCATACTTTTTGTCTAGACCAAGTTTAATGGCTATTTTAGGCCATTTGTTATCCTCGGTATATCCACCTGCATCTTCAACATACACGTAAAGATCCAATAATTCAATAGCACAATCATTTGGGAGTTTTGGTGGGTATTTTTTTATCCTTTTGGTTGAAGTGTTCTTTATCGAACCACTTAACAAATCTTGCAAATTCACCCCTCAAATATTCCTTTGAACCTTCCACATAATTTGGAATGTGCAAGGTGTCAAGGAAGGTAACCCATGCATCTGAATGTTCTGTTAAATGATCCTTAGGATCCGACTCAACTTCTATCTCTCCTTCTTCAATTTCTTTTGAGCTTTGATCAAAGCATCCCTCAACATAGGCTTCTATATTTCCCTTTTCATTCTTATCACAAGAATGATTATCAAACTTTTCATCAAAGTTTTCAACAGAGTTAGAAATCACAGCCATGTCATCATTAAACTTTTATGGGTAACTGTGATCAATTTCTTCTTCAAACATTTGTTTCACATAACAGGTAATCACCTTTGAATATGATATCAAAGCCTTGGTCTACCAATTGTTCATAACTTAGAACATTTTTGTTTAGATTAGGCACAAAATGCACACCATGGAACAGCCTATGCTTTCCATCTATGACTAGTTCAATTTCTCCAATTCCAATTGAAAACAAAGTATTATTCTCACTAGTTTTGGTTTCAATACCAAACCAATCCTTTTTATTTCGAAACATGGATTCATATCCTGTCATATGTTTCTTTTAAGAGTGGTTTACAACCCAAATCTTATTCAAAGTTCCCAATTCGGTACCCTTAACCAGAAAATCAATGGGTACTTTAGGTACGAAATATTTGTACTTGGACAAGTAGCAGCCTTGTGACCATAGTTTCTACACAAGAAACACTTGATTTTCTTTTCCTTTTTGAAGGTATTCGAAGCAGCATTCTGCTTTCTTTTGGAATCAATTTTAAAGGCCTTTGCCTTTTGAATGCTCCTTCTTGCAGCCAAGTAAGTCAGAGAACGATTTGTCCTCTGATTATTTCTTCCCAATCGCGCCGAACCACTTCCAATTTCCAACGCTGCCAGTCCCCTCGTGATCCCCTTCTGACCTGGCC